>JAVJGI010000040.1:50896746-50931181 GCA_035590275.1 Ibycter americanus
ATCCCCCCCCCCCCTTTTTTTTTTTTTTTACATCTTTTAAATAAATGAAATATTGTCTGCATCAGGATCTTGTAGTTTTGGCTGTCTTTTGTAATACTATTGCATTTTTTTCATATTTCTAGAAAAGCAAAGGTACATTTTTAAAAACGTGAGGGGTGATTTGGACAATAATGTGATTTAAAAGTAATCTTACAATTTAGCTTTTATTTCTGTGATTGTCCCGAGGCTACTTTCAACAACCTGATACATTCTGAGGTCAGGCATCATTGGGGAAACATCTATTTCAATGAATTAATTTAAATGGTAGCCTTGGTAGAAGAAAGGTTATAAGGTTTTTTTCTGTTGTCAGTACACTTTCAATGAACAGAGGTGGATAATAAGTACAGTTTTTAAAAGTTTTATGCATAGACAAGCAGTAATAAGACAAAAGGTTTGTATCGATTAGGGCAAAAGCATATTCGCTATGTGCCCTTGGTTCCTCAGCTGGCATGACTCCAAAACAGTTCCTGAGCTAAGACTCATAAGTTGTTAGTCTTGTCTGCAGGTTATTAAGTGTCATTGTTGCTAGAATTCATGCTAGTTGAAACATTTTCAAATTTGGAGAGGAGAAGAGAGGATTTTTGAATTGCTATGCTTGGCAATGTCTAAAAGGTCTTAAAAAATGGATTTAACTCTTGAAACCTAGCTCTTCTGGCAAACTCGGGAAATGTGTTTCCTGTCTGTCCCAAATGCATCATGAGAAATAATAGTAGTAATGTCTGGAAAACTGGGCGGCTGCTGTGGCTGTCCATAAAGGCAGGAGGACCTTACTTCAAAGTGAACGGTTTTTATGTCAGCCATGGCTCAGGGTTAGGCACTGCTGGATTAGAACATGCAATTTTAAATTTTGAGCCCTGGTCAAGACAACACCTTACTTTAGGACAGTGCTTAAATTTATGGGCTGGACTGAAGGAAATTAAGGGATGGACTGTTAGGATGCCCAGAAAAAGATACTCACTTTAACAGCTGTTTAAATTACAATTACTTGATATTTACTTCCTTATTATCTGATCCAAACCTATGGAATTTAAACTGATGCTTCTGATAAATTGGTGCTGACTGTTTAATGGATTTTTACAGCAGAAACTCCAAATGTATCTTAGAAACATTAATGAAGATAAATATTTACAAGTGGTAAGTTTGATGTAGAACATGCTGATGAACAGCTGACTGAAAATGATTGGCTGAAAATCTGGAAATAATTGAAAAATTAAATGTCAAAAATGAATATCCTCTGAGGGGACTTTTCCACTAAAGCTTTTTGACAGAGTAGCAGAAGCATAGCTCTTTATTTGTTGTTTTGTGTACACCCACGTCCTCAAACTGAAATAAAATTATCTTACACAAATGCAGTCCTTGTTATGAGGTAACGTACTATATGTAATTACCATCACAGGAGCTTTATTCATAGCATTATAATTTTTTTAATGTCATCCTGTTCATCATTTAAACAGACAGTTAAAATACGTATTTATGCAACCATTCATGTCTAATTAAGCAAAAGACTTTTCGATCTCTGTTCTGTCATAGCTTGAAAACAAGGAAGCTCTAGGAAGATACTTTGCTTTTCTCCTTGGTATCTCATTATAGCCCACAAATGGCTGCTCTCTTATTTAGCAGAATGTCACAGCTCTCCCTGTTTTCCCACGAAAGTCAAATTATATATGTGTATTTATTTTTTCCATTAGTGAAATATGTTTATGACATCCAGACATACATCTCATGGCACTCTGGCTTCAAGTCCCCAAATACTTCATTCCTCAAATGATCACATGTGTAAGAGAGCAGGAGGTTGAGGAGAATGGGATTAATAACCATATTCAGTTTCAACAATTAACTTTCATGGACGTATTCCTGCAACAGAATTAAAATCAGGTCCCATATACACACAGATTCTGGCAGGGATTATGTGGAAATTTCCTGTTCTGGACCATTTAATGAATTCAATGGAGCTGATAATTATAATTAATTTCTTCTCTGATTTTCTGAATATTTTGTTATACCCTTGGAGATAGGAGATGATCTCTTTTTGCATCAATCCTGGAAATGCTATTTGTTATTTTAATCTATGGATTTATCAGTAGACACAGACAAAAATGTGAAAGCCTTACACATTTTGAAATTTCACCTCTGTTCTTCATTTCAGCCTGTCACCTCACCCAGTGAATTCATCAGTGTCATTTATATCTTGTAGTCGTGATTTTTTATCAAAGCCTCAGGCATTGCCACAGTGAGTCCAATTGAAATATGCTGAACATATTTTGAAAAGTTGAATATGCTGCAGTTAAAAGTGTGAATTACCCTGACTCACCTGAAGCTTTTAATAATTTATGTTTTAAAAGGGGTTATTGATGTACTGTATTGAGTTTGATGCTAATGTATTTGATAAAAAATCATTTTGAGGATAGGGCTTAAGCTTTCAAAGTTACCTCTGGTTCTAGGCATATAAATTAAATGGAAGTGACTAAATACTTAGGTCAGCCAAGAACTCACAGCTCTGAACTGCAGCTATTCCTCACCCATGACAATCAGGTCAAACCATGCACTTATATGGCCCACAAACTTAGACTAAAAATTAAACAAAACAACAACAACAAAACAGAAACCTAGGTTTCAAAATATGTGATGCAAGTGAGAGTTGGAACTATTGCTTAGAATATTCTGGTTGTTAGGATTTATCCTGCATTATTGGGCACTGAGGTGAATAACGAATAGTAAGATGAATAGACAGGGTGATTGATCACCTCATCTAGGCTCCCCTTCCCATGAAAGGCTGGGCCAGATGATCTACTGAGGTCCCTTCCAACCTGGACTGTCCTACAATACCATGAATAGTAGACTACAATAGGTAGCTGTAGACTTCAGGAAACTCCAGCTACACCCATGATGGACTCTGCACTAACTGCTATATAATAGTACATAACTGTGGCCTAGAATCATGATAATACGAACATTATGTGTATGGTCACCTTGGGAGATCAAAGACTAGTGAACAATTTATGCCAGTAAAGTGTCCTAATATTCTTATTTGCTTCAATACTGAGTTGTCTGAACAGGAACAAGCACATATTCAGATACCTCAGTGAGATACTTAAATAAAATCATACTTCTTGAGGGGAGTGATTAAATGGCCTGGATCCTGAAGAGACATTATTCCAGCCATACTGAAATCTGCAGAAGAGACCAGCCTGCCAAAAGAGTAAAACACTCTCTGAAGACCAAGGTTTAAGTCCACTTGGGTTTCTTCAGGCTAGTATGTCTATCCTACCAGAAATAAAGAGAAGAAAACCCAAGATCTATAACACTACTACTACGATTAATAATAATAATAATAACAACAACAAGAAGAAGTGGTATTAGTGGTGCTATTATTACTATTATCATTATTATTATTATCAATCATTACCATTTAACATACAATCTTTAAGAGACTCAGAGCTGTACAATATAGTAGTTTGTGATCTAAATAATGGTTAACAGAGCTGCTGATAATGTTTTTACAGAGACCAATAGGGCATATTGTGGCCTATCTTTTGAAGCCACATCCTGAAGAGCATGTGTATCCACATGCCCTCTCCAGGACCAGATCCTCAGTCAGGCTGTGCAGACTGGGAGCTGCACTTGAACTATGAGAACTTGGCAGTGGGTCCTCTGTGAGCTTTGTTTTGGTAGGAACTGTTGCTTCATATTAAAAGAGAGCGTGGGAGTGAATGTATCATGAATAATCTTGTGACCAGGACCTACAAAAAATGCTGGAGAGCTAAATAACTTGTAGTATGCACCTACCTTAGGCTGCTGGAAACAGTGGAGATGATGCAGAATGTGCCTTTTCTCACTGTTCACTGGTGTAAGCCACTGCTTAAAAATACAGAGAAGGAACTATTGCAGTAATCTGTTCTGCAGCAATACAAGGAAGCTTGAAAGAATACCATGTCTCAGCTATTAGTCCCTCTAGAGTTCTTAGGCTCTGACATTATAAGTATCTAATGGTATACTTTATTTTAAAGTCTAATATTTAGTACAAAAATTAATACAAAATATACTGCCTCTGTTCAGGTTACAGATGAAAAAAGAACCTAGAAATACCTTCATGCAAAATTCTGGCATCTGCTGTCTTGCTGCTAGCTCTACCCATAGGCCAAAATAGCATTTCTACCTGTTTATGCTGTTCTTGTTAGGTAGGAAGGTGTCTTGCAGAGTATTGTAATTTTAAAATATAAGATGAGATGACTTACAAAATTTACAACATGAAATATAAGAAAAAGAACAAGTTTTATGTTAAAACGTGGATGTTAGCCTCCAGAACCCAACCCAGGCTCACTGAAGTCCAGCAGACTAATTGGTTTGGAACATGTCTTTCCATTACCTGGCAGTTACTGGCTTTCTGTAAAGCGGAAAAAATATATGCATATTTATTTTCATATTTCAATGCTTTCCTTCATTTTTATCACTACTATAAGATTTCAAGCAAAAAGGAAAGTTGTACAAAGAGCCAAAGACTCATCTGAAACCAGGTGGTCTCACACAGAACACCCCAAGGAGAAAACAAGATCAGAAAAAGAAAAATAGGTGATGCGCATATAAACATAAATGTGAGGTATGTGGCATATTATCAGTGCCACATATGGTTGCTTTTTGCTTGTCTGGACTATTGCTAGGTGACTGACTGATCATTATTCCTGCTTTTCATTCTGTGGTATTTTCAACAGCGTATTACCTTATGTCATCTTCTCAGCCAGATTGGCTCTCATTCTTGATACATATGTTAGGTGCAGAAGCATATTCATATTTCAATTCTTCAGAGAGTGCTTCAGTTCTTCTCTTTCCCCCATCCTTTCTACCACACAAAAGCTCCTCTTGCCTTTCCTGGATAGCAAGACTTTGTGATAAAATTAAGACCAGTGACTCAACCTCCTTCCTGTTTGCTTGCTTGTAGAAGTCAAATTTTCTAATCAATTTGTTTGCTTAGGACTATTTTCAGGACACCTATTACCTTCACATCTAAACACTATATATGAGCATCTATACACAGCAATAGATCAGATCCATAGCTGCCAACAGAATTTCAAAATCCTCGTGTGATAGAAATGCAAACTAGATATATGACAAGCATTCCTAAATGTATCTGGAAAAAGCACTGATTTCCCCAACTTCAGCATTTTTGTTAATTTGATTGGAAGGCCATGATAAATGTGAGCTATTTGCATTGTTAGCAGACAGTAACATGGAATATTACGCAGATGATCACAATGAAATTTAATTTTCCAACAGTTAGCACATAAAATATAGCTGAAAATGCTACAAAAAATAAGAAAAAATCCATTTAAGAGAGAATTTTATGGTATCACTGTAACAGCAGTTGGCAAACATTCATGTTCTAATGCCTTTGGTACAAAGGTAATCAATATAATGTTACCACACAGAGATATATAAATTACTACAATTATTTGCTTTTGCATATATAAGGGTTGTATATGAAAGACCATGCGGTATTTCATACTCTGGTGCCTTCATTCCAGAAAACATTGATGTTCCATGTGCAACCCAGATGCTTTAGTTTAGATACTAAATACAGTATCCCATCCCAGGGTGACATATTTTGCACAGGGACTCATTACCTTAACGGTTTAAAACTGCTAGCAAAATTACTGAATGGTGCAGAAAATGGGCCATAACCTAAACCATGTTCAGATGCTGCCTTCTACACCTTGCTGTTGTCAGGATCATTTTGTCTTTCTTTTTGAAAGCCAGTACTAGCTTGAGACATATTCATCCTAGCCTCGGTGAACGTGTGGACTCCCTGGTACAGATGGGATTGTGGCAGAAGCGAGATGAGAGCACCTGCATCCTGCAGACTGCATTCCTCCCTGGCAGCCACCAGCTCCACGCTGAACACCCATTATCACCAGAGTAGCTGGTTTGCTGGAGTCAGACAGGTGTTGCCCGGCACTCTGTTATGCCTTTTGTAGTCCTAATTGCTGGTTTCTGGAAAGAACAAACAAGATACTCCTAGTTAAATAAATATGTATGGAAATCCCTTTATGACTTTAGATGACAAATTGAATAAAATTCTCTTCCACAGATTAGTAACATCCATAGATACAAGCTGGAATTTTGTTGTTCAGCATAACTGTCATGGGACTGAGTCTGTTATTTCTAACATCTCGATGAACCAGTTTCTTATACTGGTATGAAATTAACGGTGCATTCACAATCCTCTCTTTTCATAGCTGTCAAGGGAAAAATAAAGAAGGCCTGGTTTTGAATTTGCAAAGTGTTTTATTTTTACAAAGTGTCAGTTTACCAGACCACCTCAGATCACACTCTCATCGCAGTCCAAAGTTTTTCAAATTTGAGGTGGTACTTCAGTTCTGTGAAAGTCCCTCAATACAGTCAGCCACCTCTCAATGAGGGTTACCCTCTGCAATGTGGAACATCAAGTACTTTGCCTTGCACTAAGGTTTTTCACATCCTTAAGCAATGTGAAAAATTAAGCTTTTTCACATGCCTTAGATTTTGGAAACACAGGCAAAATATTTTCTGCTTAGCTTTAATCATACTTGCCTGTCCTTCCAAAGAGGGCATTCAAGGACTTTGTTTGAAAATCACTGTATAATTAATGGATACGTTTAATAGTATAATAGTATGTTTATTTGTGTTCCCTTCTTAATATGCACCCAGGGCAAAGAAACGGGAGGTGGGCTTCTGTGATCTAGTGAACAGTAATGCCATTTATAGTTGTGAACACAGAGGTCCAAATCTTGCATAGAAACTGGTGAGTTGCTCTTCCTGAAGTAATGAAGGAAATAAAGATTCTACTGCTGAGTAGAATTCTATTTTGCTTTCAAAGCAAATTCTATTTTGCTTTCAAAGTTAAGTATGTGAAATGTAACTGCACTTGAAAGTAATCTGGCTTTTACTGTCAAGTAATTATTGCTCAACTAACCTTCCCACCACTTGTGAGAAATAATGTTACCTCCTACAGTTTTAATGGGATGATTTTGGTTTTTTCTCCTCCTTAGAATTCTCCCATTGCTTACTGGCCTTGCTGTCAACCTCTGTTATGATCCACTAGATATGTATATGTGCAAAAATTTAAAAAGATGTTGGCAAGATGGATTGCTGTAAGGAATGGTTTTTCACATTGTAGGCACTTATGCATATTTAATCCAACTTTGTATATGTATTTTGGGGTTTACTTCATGCCAGAAATTCCAGTAACTGTGAGATAATTATATTCTGCTTTCGAAGTGAACCATTTGGTACCTTAAACAAGACTAAATCTGATGGCAGTTTGCCACTTTTGCTAGAAGAAAAGCAGCCATTGTAGTTCCAAATCCTACAAATCTTGGGGTTTGTTCGTACCGTAACAATGTAAACACCGTGGTTCAGAAATGGAGTCACATGTATTTGTAATTATGTCTGTTGACAAGGACTTGTAGGATTGCTTCTTTAAGTTCTTGGTAGGTCTTCATAAAAATCCAAAGGACAAAGATCCTATGGGAAGGCATATTTTTTCATACCAAAGGCAATTACACTTTCCCATCCACCTCACTCCACTTGGTAGCTGGCATCTTGTGATATCTTCCATCCTCATGCAAAGAAGCTTATAGCCAATTACAACTAATGCCATCTACTTTTTTGGCATGTGTTGGTTATTCAGCATCTGCAGAAAAACTTCACTTCCTGTCTTGAAGGTGAATTCCTAATGATTAATTTATCTGACAGCTCTAGTGTTGGCTGTAATACAACTATTGACAAGTCCCCAGGGAAGAAACGTACCATTCATCTTCTACTACCATTTTCCCATAGGCAATCAGTTCAAATCAAATCTTCCTTCTTCTCCCTTTACGTTTAAGCTGAGTATGACTGTACAGGGATCAGACTCAAGATACAGCAGCCATTTGCTGGTTTCTAATTATTAACAATTTCCACAGCTGTCATACAGTACCTCAGTTTTAATTGGTTGCATGAATAAAAGGAGTATTTCTGTGCGATGAGATGTACACTATCCTCATGTCATCTAGGCAGCCTGCTCTAAGCAGCCTTGTGGGTACGTACTTAGGGACTCCTAGTTACTACAAAAGGCTTCCCCTAAATTAAAACAGTGCATTTGAAATTAAAATAGTGCATATGTTGCATTAATAAAGTCATAAACCATGCTCAGTCAAGCTGCTTTATGTCACTGGAGAAGTTTTAATCAATCAGATTGTGTTCTCTTTTTGATATTGTTCCATTTGGAATTGTTCAGAGACCTGTCCTGAAACAGAAGATTGGCATTTTTTTTTTTAAATTATTGAACATGAATGGTCACAGCAGTTTCAGAATTTGCATAATGAATAAACTGAGAAAAAGACCTCTTCTGGATTTAATATTTACTTCTATTTGACTATTTGATTGCTTAACAAAGATGGAATGAGGCATTAGTGTGATAGCTGGAGATCCCTGTACGTCAGTTATCAAATCAGGTCAAAGACATTAAATATAGTAAACACTGTTTGTAAAGATGTGGCCTAAATCTAGAAAAAATGTCACATCAGTTGGGAGGTATTTTGACTTTCAGTTTTTTAGTACTATCTAGACAGAAGCAACTGTATAAATTCTGACCAAAATGACATATACATTATGGGGCTCTGGAAGCTCTGAAAATAAATTATTTTTGGCAATTTTTAACACTTTATGGAATAGTACAGGCTATTCTGGGCACCACTGGGATTTGAAATTAGATAAATTAATAATTTTCATTCAGAAATTAGTCTATGACCCACTCTGTTAGCGCTATAAAAGCTATTGTACTGATAGTAAAATAAAGTTTTCAGTGGAACAAACTTTCATTTGAAATTTTTAATCTGGTGAAACTGAAATGTATTGTGTGAGTGTGATGTACATATTTCAAGTTTCTGCCTGGCTGTTTTTTCCAGGTCCAAGCTTTAGCTTGTTGTAAATAGTCAAAATAAAAGACCTATGGAAATAATACAATATTTAATATATATGACATAACAAACACAGATATTGATTTTAAACCAGTCTGACGAGTCTCAGAGCCTAAGGCAATCTGAGTACTTGTGGTTTAACATAAGTGTACTTTTTCTCAGTTAAATATTGTTAGCGTTTTTCTTTCTATAACCTCTACTGTCATATGGGGAATTTGAGAGGTGTTTACTTGAAAAATTCCCATTGACTTCAGTGGGCATTAGGAAAGTCTCCAAGACTATATTGCACTGCAGGACCGCAGAGAATATCAAAGGCAGACCCAGAAGTGCACCATCAACTTATTCTCCTTCCCTCTCTCCCCTATGTCCTCATCTCCATGGGTAAGCAAGTGGGTGATCAGGCCAGGGGAAGCAGCATCATGCATTCGTGATCAGGGTGCTGGAGGATTGGAACCCCAGGCATGCCAGGATGCTCATCTGCTGTGCCATCTAGACATAGCCTAAGTGCACTTGCTACAGCACTCTGACAGTCTACAGGTACTGCAGAGACATTTTTCTTTCTTTAAAGAAATAGAAACAATAAAACCTTGTGAACACAATATCCATTTTACAGAGTTAAAACTGAAGACAGTAAAAGCAAGAGTCAAGGGGTTTGGTTTACCTCATTTTCTGTCAGTGTAACTTCAGTATAATTCAGACATCTTCTAAGAATAATGGTATGTGGAATATTTTTTTTAAGGACCAAAAAGGTTTTGCACATGTGTAGGGTTAATATGTAATTCATAGATTTTTTTTTGCATCTATGTGCATGAACATTACATATAGAGCTGCACCCATGTGTATGGCTGTCTGCATACATATATGTGCATGTGCGTATGCATCCTGACTGGCTTTTATAATGATAGAGATCAATATTATTCATTAGAAAAAGAATGTTTTCTGATAGCACACATATTGCTTAGAGCTGTGGGCAAAATGCATAATCAAAAAAAGCACATTTTTCTCCTGGTGATATTATTTATTTATTGCTCCTTTTGCATCTACAGATACTGAATTATTTGTTTCATTATCACTTTGTACTTTCCAATAAACAAAATCCTTATCTACAGAGAGGCTTCAATCGTATTCAAATTCTTTCTAAAAAGACTTGTATAATATTGGCTGTTTTCTCATTTGTTGGACAACAGATATCACTGATGATATCTGAATTAAAATTACTCTTTTTGGCAAAACAGCAGGACAACTTTAATTTTGTTAATATTTTGAACCAAGTAGATCAAGAGGTGAGAACATTTATAGTGTGTATTAAAAAAACCCAGGAAAAAATAATTCTAGAGTATTCTGCACATACAATTCCTTTATCTAAGGCTGAACACTGACACTATCGCTGTCGTACAGGTTTTGAAATTGAATAACAAGGCAGTTCTGACTGTTGTTATCACAATGCTAGTAGCAATTTCCCAGTTTCCTGCTATAGCCATTTACATTCCTTTCTCTGTGCCTGTCAAATACCAAATTAATAAAAGCACAATGATTATCATTAAAAAGAAATCGGTACTTACTATACTTTCTGCTGTGTGATCTGGGAGTACCTCATCTTCTAAGTTTAAGGAATTACTGCAGTGATTAAATTATTTGCCAAAACTTAACAGGTAGTGTAACAGTCACATTCACCATCCCAGGTGACTCAGTTTATACATGTGTGTATAGCTAAGACATGCAAATGTTTTTTAGATCCTTAAGAATGAAGTGTTACAAAATGCAAAACTTCTGTCTGCAGTTCCCCCACAGATACTTACCAGCATTTCCCACACAGAAGACAATGAGCTAGGACAGTAAATTGCAGGCATGGTCATAGTGGCCACCAACCCAGCTGGAAGATAACCAGTGCCGTCCCATTGTGAAAGAAGAAGGGTACTCCTGCCTTTCTCAAGTGGTTCCAAAGCAGAGTTGGCTAATCTTTTGCTTTGCTTAACATTTTTTTTTTTGATAGATTTTTAGGAAACAATATGGGGAACTAGAAGATAGCAGCACTGCTTCCAGCTCTACATAGTTTGCCACTAAGGAGAGGTACAATTTTATATACATTTTGAAATACTTTTTTCTATAAGAAAATAGGTATTCACATATTATTTTCTTTTTATTTTTCCCCTACTTGTTTTCCTTTTATGTTCTCTTTTCCCATTATCTACTGACAGAGCATAGCACAGCTTGCCATATTGGTAGAAGGAGAACTTGAGCAGTGGTATTTTACTGTTCTAGCTACTAACTCAGTAGGCTGATCTAGGTCACTGATGCATAGGGTTTTCCATTTTCATTTTTGTCCTTTGCTCATGGGAGAGACATAAAGAGATTAAAGGGATAATGGGTCTGATCCAAAGCCCTCTGTGGGTAATAGCAGAGCTGACAACAATTCTGTTTCACAGCAACTTCTGAGACTTGGGGATTTGTTTTCATCCACTTTGGAAGAAGTGGACATTTTTGCTAATTGAAATTCTTTTGAAATGTTCATTTTGACTATAAAATGTGATCTTTTTGAAACAGGAAGAAGTCTGTTGCTTGGTGTCATGGTTTAACCCCAGCTGGCAACTAAGCCCCACACAGCCACTGTGGTGGGTTGACCTTAGCAGGACACCAGGTGCCTACCAAGCCGCTCTATCGGTTCGCTCCTCAGCAGAGGCTAGGGAGAGGTGGGGGGGTGGGCGGGGAGAAAATAAGATGGAAGAAAAACTTGTGTGTCAAGATAAAGGCAGTTTAATGAAACAATAGCAAAATTTGCATGTGCGGAAGGGAAGGAAAACCAAAAGATGTTATTCTCCACTTCCCATCTTCAGGTGATGTTTGGCCACTTCCCAGGAAGCAGGGCTTCTGTACACATAGCGGTTGCTCTGGAAGGCAAACACCATAAATAACGACTGCCCCCCCTTCGCTCCTCCTTTCTCTTAGCTTTATATCTAAGCAGACATCATACGGTGTGGAATAGCCCTTTGGTCACTTTGGGTCAGCTGTCCTGGCTCTGTCCCCTCCCAAGATCTTGCCCACCCCCAGCCTGCTGGTGAGGGCAGGGGGGAAGGCTGGGGAGACAGCCCTGATGCTGTGCCAGCACTGCTCAGCAGTAGACAAAACACTGGTGTGTTATCACCACCTTTCTAGCTACCAACACAAGCACAGCACTAGGAGGGTGCTAAGGGGCTCAGCCAGACCCAATACAGCCACTCCTTCACTCCCCCAAAGTGGGACGGGGGAGAAAATTGGAAAGATAAAATGTGAAAGCTAATGAGTTGAGATAAAGACAGTTTAACAGGCAAAGCAAAAGCCACACACACAAGCAACGGAAACCAAGGAATTCATTCACCACTTCCCAAGGGCAGGCAGGTGTTCAGCCACCTCCAGGAAACCAGGGCTCCATCATGCATAACGTTTACTTGGGAAGACAAATGCCATCATTTCAAACACACACACACACACCCCCTTTCCTTCTTCCCCCAGCTTTATATGCTGAGCGTGACGCCATGCGGTCTGGGACATCCCTTTGGCCAGTTGGGGTCAGCTGTCCCAGCTGTGTCCCCTCCCAGCT
Organism: Ibycter americanus; assembly: GCA_035590275.1. Lineage (NCBI taxonomy): Eukaryota > Metazoa > Chordata > Aves > Falconiformes > Falconidae > Ibycter > Ibycter americanus. The sequence continues at coordinate 50,909,296 of JAVJGI010000040.1, forward strand.
CCTTGTGCCCCCCCAGGCTGCTCACTGGTGGGGTGGGGTGAGAGGCAGAAGAGACCCTGGCTCTGTGCCAGCTGCTCAGCAACAGTTAAAACATCCCTGTGTTATCAATGCCATTTTCAGAACAAATCCAAAACAGCTCCGTACAAAGTACTATAAAGAAAATTAACTGTATCCCAGCCAAAACCAGTATACTTATACACAAGCCCATTGTAATTCCTGCATTCTGTCAGTGAAATATCTTTTGTAGGCTTGTCAACCATGAAGGCCAAAACCAAATCCTCAAGTAACTGTGTAGTTGTGAGAGCTTAGGGTACTGCAAGTGGCCTTTTTATTTGATGTACCAAATAGGAAGAACTGTTATACTTTTTAACTTGTATGTAAACTGTTATAGTAAAATATATGATAGAATAAAACAAGGCGCATAGTAGAATTTGGGAGTAAGGTATTTTGGCCCCGTCTGTGAAAAGATCAGTACTCAGAGGGATGTAAACAAGAGGTTGTAGCTGCTGTAGCTTTTTTCTGTTGGGTTTAGATTTTCATTTCTTTGTTCAAGAAATAGTTGGAATTAATAAGTGTGATTGTTTTGCTTGCCGTTTATGGTGCTCAGTAGGCTATAGTAAAGAGCTGGTCCTGATTAAAATAATGGTGGTTGGTTGTGTCATTTCCAGTTTCTTTAGATCATAACATCTTGGCAACTTTATTTCAAAAACTTGAAACACCTTTTCCAGTCCTGCAGAAGAAGTAAGTACCTGCTGCCTGCCTCAGAATCTTCTAAGTTGTTAAACCTGCAGCACAAAGTAACACTGACTTTTGCAAAACAGAGCACTCTTAACAGTGTATTTTGGGGTAGATATCAACCTCAGGAAATCATTACTTTGACTAATATGACTGGTGCTCTTGACGTCTGCTATCCAGGGAGATCTGTGCTTGCCAGTCAGCTAGAGCAGAAACCTTACTGACACATTCTTGATGAAAGGAAGGTTATTTAGAGGCGGTAATCCTGTTTCATTAAGATACCATATCACTGTAGATCTCTCTGCCATTGGCACTAAACTGCAGAATTAAAGAAGGATCATGGCTCTTCCTGTAATATGTTTATACTTTAATATGGGAGCAGGAGGCATCCTGGGTAACATGTATTTACTCAAATGATGTTGCTGCTGCTTGAGAAGTTCCAGTCTTGCACTCATAAAGTGTCTGTGCACTTGTAAGATCCAAACTGTCTGTGTCTCAGTAAGGATGGGTCAATGTAGAATAAAATAAATGTATTCTTCTGTAAGACGGGTAGCTTAGCAATACTAGACAAATAAGTCTGTGACTTTTTTCTGTTGTCTGCATGTTTGACTTTTTCCTTATTTGATTCTAACATTTACAGTTAATATCTTGGTCTTGTTTTTATTGAGTTCAGGATAATTTTGGTACTATATTAGAGGTATTCATGCTAATTATATTTTATTACCTGTAAGAGTAAAAAGATTCACAGTCAACATGCTTATGCTTAGTTAACCACAGCTTAATTTTTTTCATTTCAGAGCCTACCTTGCAATCTGGAAAGAATATTAGTATATGAAACTTAAAACCTTAGTCAGAAATATAGCTAAAACCCAAATATTTTATTATACAAAATCTAAGACCAGAATTCTGTAATACAAACACCTGCCAAAGCTGGAGTGACTTCTGGAAATTACCATGTGATTCTCCAACTAAAGTCACTACATGTGCCTAAACAAAGAAAGAGATGTGTGGAGAGTAGGAAATACTTAGTTTTGGTGGATATGAGCCTGTGAATGCAAGTTTCACAATGTCTTCACAATGTTTGGAATTTTAATTATAGCTTAAATATGTATATAGAGATGATCTGATCAAATGCTCATTAGCTCCTCTGTGGGTTCCAGCTGAGAGAAATCAGACAGCATGGGCCCTGATTCTGTAACTGGTTAAGTTCATTGCAAACCTCATGGTGATTTTAATTATGGGAAAGATCAGGTCCTGAGTAAGAAGTATTACCAAAAATGTAGTGTGATTTATTACTATGTATTCAGATGCTCTGCAAATCAGTTTAGTGTTTTACTGGCCTATTTAGTGTTCTGTCAACTTGTCTGAATTACTACTGCTGGCAAGAATTATTAGCAATGGTTATAGTGATCTATTGCTGGAGGTGATTTTATTGTGTAATACCAGAATAAATGCTGTTAAAAGTACAGGATTGCACTTTTCTTTAGTTTTTTATTTTTAATTTTTTGTTTGCTGTTCTAGCATATACCTACTATTAAACTTTATTCCTTATCAATTCGTATTTAGAAAGTGTGGTCAGCAGCAATTTGTTATTGTCCTCTTGTAGGCAAATTGCTGTAGTTTGGGAGTCTAAGCCTTAAGAGGTGTGCAATGATAAATATTGCTGTGTATTGTGATCCTTTTTCTCTAGTCTATATCCTTGGTGATTTTGGATTTTTACTTTGTTCCTTCTCACTATCTGTTTTGTAAAGGAACTTCCATTATTTTCAATGTGCTTTCAGATGAATTCTGTATTTTATAACCTTTCCAGGATGTTCTCTATTTCCTTTTCACATCTGTGATATACTTTTCTGAAATGGGTTAAAAGATAATGCAAACAGTATGCTGAATTAAGCCATGTCAATTACTTTAGCAGGGTTGTCTTCCTCTAATTTTTTTATTCTGATGTTTTTCATACTATTTATTACTTAATCTAACATCTTCTTAGCTTCTTTAACTGTGCTAAATGTTGAGTAGACTTTCCGAGTGTTTGTGGAAACGCGCACGTGTCTTTCTCCATTTGATACAGTTAATTTAGAGTTTTAAGATGTACTTAATCTCTCTGATCTTATACTTCTTTTGAGTTCAGACATTAAGTGGTACATGCTGTTTTGTTCCCCAGTTACGTAGTCTGTCTTCAAATTTTTCTTAAGTTTCTAAGTTCTTTTTGGCCTTGCCTATTGTAATCACACTATATGCAGACTTTTAATTTTACTAGTCCTTGCCCTTTGAGATCATTTGTAAATATATCAAAGCAACAGATATGGGAGTTTGAGATACCATGCTGGTGACCTATTCTTTCAATGAAAATTGATCGTTTAATCTTACTTCTGCATTTTTTCATTATTATTAGAATTTTTCATCTTGCCTTCAGACTGCTTCAGTTTCTAATAGTCTTTTATGCAGGATTTTATTCAATTCCCTTTAGAATTCTGTGGTTGTGTCACAGTTGTCAGCTTGCTTAGCAGCTGTAGGTCAGTGTAGGCAGTTTTCCTCTTTTGTTTTGGTAGTCTTGGTGGAAATAAAGGCTCTTGAGGTTGTTTCACATGCACTAAAGTAAGTGTGGTGTTTTCCTGTAACAAGCCTTTGTTCTGAGGTGCATTAAAATTGCTTTACAGGAACTCTTTGTTCTTTTGGAAAAAGTCATACTGTAAGTAAAATCCCCATGATAATGGCAGTAGGTAACTAGTACCAGAAATACTGACAGAAATATACAGTGTATGCTTTTTGCTTCACCTAGCTAAGTGATTCCTATTCATACCACATGACAGTGATGTAGGCTGTTGTGCACTTTATAACCTGTTTGTGTGAACGTGAATTAAACTAAAAATGTTAATGATACCAGTCTTTTTAGGAATATCAGCATTTACAGGAAAATTTGAGTAGAAGACTTTTTTCTATCCCTCAGTGAAGAAATTATTTTTTTTGCCTACTGTATCTTTTTCCCCCCCAGCCATTTGCTAGACTGATAATTAAAGTCATACTTATGTTACAGAGGAAGTAGACCCTTCAGCTGCCATCTGAGGAGGACTAGAATAACATGTGGTATTGATAAGTGTGAGAAAGGCAGATTCGTGATGGCACAGACTTGAAAGACTGTTCTGCAGTTGATACTCTTTTCTTTCTGTTCAGTGCCATCAGTGAGAAAATCATGAAGATTTCGTGAAACTCAAAATACTGTGGCTGGGTACATCACACAGCACAGTCTGTTATTTTTACACGTGCTGACTGTGGCTGGTACTACTGTATTTTTCCATGAAATTGTACTCAGAAAGTTGTAGCTGATAGGTAATATGAGAACAAAATTAGAGTCTATGCCTGTTACATGTCTGTCATTAGAGTAATTCAAGTATCATTTATGTTTTTTTCATGGGTGGTGGTACCTGAGAAAGTAGACGTGTTTGAAGTTTTAAGTTTCATGCTCATGTTATATACATTCTGTGATATTTGGAATGTGACTTAGCAAGATAAATCTGTACTCCATCATTAGAAGAAATCTTGGAAGCAAAAAAAGGAAGAATGTCTATCAAATAATCTTGTAGGAATGGCTCTTGGGTTAGTGATGAAATCTCTTCATTATTGGTTTCAGTTGTCTTACTGTGTTTAAGTATGCAACATGCATTCAGGGTTTTTTGGGGTTGTTATGCAATAAGTGTCTCTAAAATTCAACTACTGTTGGTCTTAGTTCTGCTGTGGTGGATTTATTTTACCATTTAAGGCATGCTTCAGAATATGTTATTGACTAAGACAGTTCTCTGGGGAGCATGGAGGAAACTCCTTTTTTCTGCCTGCTGAAACAATAATAAAAATAATGGATAAGCACCAACAGTTACTGTAAAATGATAATCTGATGTCCCTCTGTTTCTTTTGCCTTTCACCAAATCCATTCTCATACACAGCTGTAACAAAAGGCCTGTGCACAGCCTGTAATGAGGCCTAACAGTGTCTGGAGGGAGTGTTTTCCTGATGGTTGTTGTAGTTATTATTATCTCTTTCTGTAATTATGGACAGTTTCTTTCTCATAATGCTGATAAATCTGCTATTCAGAGTGAAAGTAAAGACCTTACCTCCTCCTTTGCCCTTGTCTACTGTCTACAAGTTCCTTTTAACATGAGGAATTGATGTCCATAAAAAATGTTCTTCACAGGTGACATTTGTCCACAAAATGACAGTACAGTAGATTGATTAAGTGAAGATGGCTCTGAAGTAGATTCAGCCACTAGCAGAGAAATAAGTTGAGTCCTGTTTTCTTTAATTAACGTGTGAGGTATGAAACAAAGTCTTGTGTTTAACTACACCTATACCTCTTCAGAGGTCCAATTAGAAGCTGTAATGTTGGCAGGCTGTTCAAGTGCAAGTGAACGGGTAGCATGAGTACTTTTGATATCTGGCTGAAATTGCATGAACCTGCCAGGTAGATATTTTGAAATTTTCTCATGCATACCTGTTCAAGAAATGTAGTAGAGAATCAAAATAAATCTTTACTAATTCAGATCTGCTTTACATTTTCCTTTATGGAGAGGGACTACCTTGGAATATTTCCAAATAGATGGATTCACTTTGTGTGTATTTCTATTAGGAATGAGTTAAAGCATTCTGAATTTATTTGGACCGAATACTGTATGAAGTTAAAAGAAACAGAGGAGAAGATTATAAAGGATGAAAAACACCTTGAGGAGTTAGTGAAGCAAAAAGCAGAAATCCAGGAAGATGCAAAACGTTGGAACAGCAAAGTGAGTCTTGAATATTTATAAACAAGCAAGTAAATGAGTATCTTTTATTGAAAAGTACATGACTGCCTGAATATTTTGTATGTTTAAGAGTTAAGATCCTGTAAAAGTAAAAATACAAATACTGATTTAAAAATAAAAAGTAGTAGATTCTCTAGAACTCTCCTGTTCATTCCTTTGTTGTAGTATTATATTTCAGCTTTAATTATTAAAAATATCATAATCATCTTATATTCCTCTAAGTGACCTAGATATTTTTAACTGTTGGATGCATATCTGCTTAGTATTGTTTATTGTCTTCAGTCATCTGGAAGAAAGCGTGCATTTAGTGGGACAGCGTAAGTGTCCTTTTGAATTAGTAGATTTTTTGACCTGAGATGGCACATGATGCACTTTTACAGCATGCATAGTGATACCCTATTTTACTTAAAATTCCCGTTTTCTGCTATATTTGTCTAGCTTTCATTTTGAAATCTTGTTGTACTTGAGAGTTTAAAATTTGGAGTTCCTCACACTGCCTGATTAGGAGTTTTCAGTTTATTGAGAGCTCCATATGTGGAACAAGTAGAAGATGCCTAAAACAGGATTTAGATGCCCACAATAGAACTTTTTATTTTTTAAATATCTGTAAGTATGTGTATATGTATACAAGTATAAAGTATGCAATTCATTCTCTTGTACATACCCAGTACTGTTGTGGTTTAAGCATCTAGACAGCTAGGTCCTGCTAATGATCCAGTGGCACCCACAATCTAGGTGGAGTAGTTCTGAGAAGCTGAATCAACCAAGCACACCCAGAACTTAACAAAAAACCCCAAAACCCAAAGCATACTGTCTGCAAAAGTAAAGATACAGTCACATTAGACAGCCACCAGTGGGCGTGTCCTTGCCTTTTGTTTCCAGCTGTGTATTAGTCTTCTTCCTGTTATTGGCACCAGCAATTGCTACCAACTGATATCTAGAAAACCACTATCTTCAAATAGAGCCAATACTTATTAGTAAACTTTTTTCTTTTTTTTCTTTCTGGATATGGGTTTGCCTGACCTGATATATTTCAGTACGTACTACTTGGGTATTAAGACCAACACAAGGAAAAGACACAAATGTGTAACAGGGATAAGGTGGAACACGGAACTTCTCCATTTGGTGACCATCTTTGGTTTGATTAGTTTGTGCTAAACGTGAACCACAGTGAAGTTTAGCATAAAGCTGAGTTGTTATTGTCAATTTCCTTCAAAAACATGACTAAAGCATCTAACTAAATAAATCTTTATAAAGAATATTGGGTTTTCAGAAAGCTCAAAGTGATTCTTCTGATCATCATAGAAGTGTTACTGGGATAATGGAGTTATTTTGGGAATCTGGAAAATATTGGGATTATTTTCGGTGACTTCATTGGGGTTTGAATTGGATCCAAATTATAACATGACAATTGTCATGTGCATCAATAAGTTTGAAGACAGAATTAGTCATGTGAACTAATATTTTTCTGCATTTTTTCTCTGGCTTTTTTTTCTCATTATAATTCATGCTGTTTTTTAAATTTAATATATGACCTATTAGGAGTGTTTCAACTTTTGACACTATTAGGACAACTCTGAGTTTTCTTTTTCCCATGTTACCCAGATTTGCATTACAAAAGGTATCTCTATGCATTAAATCCATTTTTTGTATCTACATGGCTTTTGCTCTTCAAAGATTAGAAGAAACCCTTCTTATAAAATTAATCTCATGCTTAACTATTGCTCCTTTATTCTTTTGTCTTCATTAATTACCTGTACAGTGTGGCAGTATTTCAGGTCACTCCTGACAAAATGTTTGCTCTGGAAACATTGAAAGAGACAAAAACATTTCTGAATCATGTTTTTCCTATGTGTTAGTAATTTAAAAACTGGGACAGTTTGCTCATACTTAATCTGTTGTGGTTTTTCCCCCTGTAGATGTAACCAATTTCCCTTTGTCTTTCCCACACGTCCCTTGAACTGTATTTCTTAGAATATTTTATGTTTTGAGAGACTTAACAGTTTGATTTTTTTATCTCTTTTTTCCCTAGATTAGTATAGGTACTTCTTTGCAGTTTTGTCTCACAGATCATGTCTTATAATTCCTAACCATTCAGGTTAGGACCTTCAGACTCCAACTAGTTAGGAACGTGCAGCCATACAAGGACAATCAGCAGAATCCTAGAGAAGTATAATAGATAGGTGACTTTCTCATCAAGATAACAAGACAAAGCCTGTATTGTTTCCCTCCTTGGCTGCAGGGACACAGGCACAAAGTATCTTAGGTAAATCTGCTCTTCATCAGATTCTTGAGGTAGCAGTAGGAAATTACATGCGCGTCCTGAGTCTGTCCTGATCTTTCCACATGTATTCTCTGACATCCTTATCAACTCTGATCCTGCTTGGACATGTTTGTTTTCTGGTCATATTGCAGTTAGACCCTTATCTGTATGGAGATTGTATACGTAAGTTCTGGCAGGGTAGCTATGTTGTTTCAGCCTCTGCAGAGGAAGGAGATGTGGAGGAAACAAAGTTCATTAAGCTCAGTGTGAGTAGGTATGGCTTTGTCTGTCTAAAGGCACTTTAGATGTTTTGCTTATCCTGCAGATGCTTGCTTCCCTAACACCTTCATTTTTCCTTAAGCTCCAATGATTGATCCATCATTGCATCTCTGCATGAATCTGTATTAATAGCGATATTGAGATATTATGGAAAATCTTGAGGCTGAGAAGAACTTAAAGTATTATGCTTAATTATACCGCATAGGTCATGTATGAATTAGTAGGTTGTATGTGCTTACTGATACTGTGAAGTCCAAAGATTCCGCTAGAATATTTTGCAATGGCAATGTGCATATGAATACTATAGCATGAAATACCTCTAGTTACTCTTTAATAGCCTTCCTTTTAAATTTAATTTTTAAGTATATTGTTTAATCATTACAAAGAAATAAAGGAGATATTTGTATTACTTACTTTACAAAACATTTTCTAGATAGAAGATTTGAATAATAAAATAGCAGCCCAAAGAGGGTGTAAAAACATCCAATGCTTCTTCCGAAGTGATTGAAGCTGTGGAAGAATTAGTAAATTTCTTACTGTTTATATATAAATCAAGTAAAAATGCTTGCATACTTGCATGTTCTGTGTTGGCCTGAGATAATTTCAACTTATGCTAAGGGTGTGTTAATGTTTTAATGTTCATTAGAAATCCACCAGGGAAAGTGATCTATGGAATATAAAGCAAAAGATCCTCAATATTAATGAAGCACTGGACAGTTTGAAATGTGAAAATGAAGGACTTGAGGGAGAAAATGAAGAGCTTTTGCAAAAACTCAGAAATAGGTAATGCCCGCAATACAAATACAGGAAGGAAGCTTTATTTTTTCACTGAAAACATGCTTACAAAAGTGAACCTTGCTTATATTTTGAGTTTATCTGTAATTCAACATTTCAATAATTTCAAGTCATTTCAGGCTGAAATTTATCATCTAACTTTTTTGATCTTCACTTGAAAGAAAAATAACTAAAAATTTGCAAAAGAAAAAATACATACTTTGACAATTAAAATAAAACAAATGAGGAAGGTTTCTCTTTTTATTAACAGAAACCTCAGTCCCAAAAACATCTTGGTAAAATCTTTTATGAATTGTATTTGTAGTTTTTTCATATATGATGATTATAAACAGAATCTGAAATACTGTTTTTCTCTTATTTTCTTTGAATTCTTGTAAGATGCTATGTACACATCTTTTGTAGCTCCTCAGTTTATTGATTCCAAATAGCTATACTTTAAACTACATTGTACATAATATTCTCAGCACCTTTATAATATGACAGCAAAAAAATCCCAGTTTTTAGTTCCTTCTTCCTTTGGACACTAGATGTATGCTGGTTTTATGTATCTGACATCAGTTTATCTTTGTGCCCCCAGTTACTTTGGATTTAATTGTCTGGTTTCAGCAAAGTCATCTGAAAAGAAAAGTTCTTGAAAATACTTAGATTCTTACAAGTTTTATAGAAATTGATGACTGAATTGAATACAGACACCCTGTCAGCATAAAAACATTCCTTACTAGACCCCAAAATTTCCATACAAGAGATGTGGGAAAAGGGAGGGTATAAAAAGATCAAAGAGGGGAGGAGCTATGTGCATACTCCTTATTAATACTTCAAGTTGGAGCTCATACCTTACATACCAAAGTCAATCAATGATGCGACACAAATGGGTGAGAAACCAGGCTTCATTAGTTCTGATATGTTGATGGAACTACTCATTGGGGTTATCAGAACATTTTGGAATTAGTGCTGTAGCTTTCCAAATTTATTATTTTCAATTTCATTGACATCTTCTTTTGATGGATTAAAACTTTTATTTCATCATACATATAATAATGGAGAGAGATCTTGGCCATGTTCAGAATATTAACTGATAAGCTGAAAGAGGAAACTCGAATTTGTAAGAACATGTACATGCAAATGCAGAGCATCAGGAGAGAGAGGGGAGCTCTCAGAAAACAGAATTAGGAGACATTGTTACTTGAGACCATCTTATACACTAACACTTTACAGCGATCCTGGAAAGACTGAACAACTTCACAATACAAATCCTTTGAGCATTATCTTTTTCATATATAATTAGTATTGTTGTGAGTGTGTCTTGATTATTGTCCTTCCACATGTTCAGAAGTTCATAAAATGCATATGAAAGTTCAGATTCAAGATCCGGAGAATGGTTATGACAAGTTCCTAGTAATGAAGGATACCAGCAACTAAGTTTGTTTATGTCTTCAAGGGATGACCTGACGACATCCTTTGAAGGGGAAATAGCTTTTCAGACTGCTATTTGGTCTAGTCCCAGGAAATAATGAGTGGAGGCTGAATATAGAATTCAATTTGAAGTATTTTTTTTTAAAAGAAAAATGTAGGGCTTTTTATTTGAAAAATCCCTTTTTATCTTTTTGGAGTTCTTGACTGAACAAAGAGTGTTTTAAACAAAGGCTATAACTAACTATAGTACTTTTGGGGGTGTTGCCATTAAGTGCTATGAGAGGCAGTATGTTTGGTTCTGCTCAGAAACCTTTATATTCTTTGATCTGCCACTTATCTCTTGCCTTATGTTGGAGCTATTTTGCATGTCAGATCATTAGTCTGATACTCTGAGACTTTTCTGGCCTCTCACAAACTTTCTCAATATAATTATGTTTTATTTTTTATTTTCCTTTTTGAGTATGTTGTGATTTCTGTGTGCTCTTTTGTATTAGATAAGAATTGCAGTATTGTATGGAATTGCTATATTCCATCAGAATGGGATTCTTAAAATCAGCACATTGTCTCATGCTAGTCTAAGAATTGGAGTGCTTGTTTTGATTAATTGTATACTAACAGAGTCCCTATATGTTACTTCACAAGACTAAAAATTGCGTGACGGTCCAGCTCCTATGAAGCTGCAAGAAGACAGAGAATTGCCTACTAGTGTTCTTCCTGGAAAGCTTGGTTGTGTATCTTTCCTATTTAGAACATGCAGTACATGCAAGAAATAAGTTTCATGCTCACCTGAGATTCTAGGAGCACGTACAGTTTAAATAGTCTCATTTCCTGTCCTGTCTTGTCTCTCTTGCTATGACAGAAAGGGAGACTTCTACCTCCCACATCTTCTAAAATGGCTATTGTATTCTCTCAGTATCTTTTATGAGCCCATTGAAGTGGGCCTGCTTTTATAATCAGAAGTGTACTTCAAATTATACTGATGGCATTGATGACAATATCTTCACACACACGGATACTGAGTGCTGTGCAGAGGCATCTGGAAATAGTGTTGCCTTTGGGAAAATGATTCTGAATAATTTTTTTTCCCCAAAGAATTCCAAGACTTCTCTCCAGGTAACTTGTGATTGAGCTTAGAGGGATCTAAAATACAAAACTTACGCAAATTTCAGTGGGAAAAAAGTTCCAGTTACTGAAATACTTTGGGATTTGTTGACCATATGAACATTCACCCCCCATTTGTGTTGCCTTTCCTTCTTAGTATGTTAAGCATCTTGGATGAAAGAAGCTGAGGAAAACAGTGCATTTGACCTGATATATACCCGTTTCATAGGAAGGCTGAGTATATCTCACAGATACTATTAGATCAGAAAATCTCAGGTACACATGCTATGCACAGTTACTGAATGTATGAAAGCTTAGGGAAAGAAAGATAAAATACTTAGCATGCTAAGTTGGGACTTAGCAAATTGGGACAGAGTTCCTGAGTAAGCTGCATAAGCTGTGATAAATTTAAAGACCTGTACAAAGGGGTGTAGTATGGAATACATGCACCAAAGAACAGTAGTTCTTTCAGCTGTAGCCCACTTGCTTTTCTGCTTGAAATATTTATGTTCCTCTTGCATCCATGCTTAAAGTGATTTGACTTCCAGAGTCATGGGTAGCCTTGTATGCATCAAAACATTTTTGCTCCGTATGAAAGGTATAGGAAATCAGAGTGGAACAGTCGTTGTTTGGTTCCTTTCATTTCTTTGCAGCTTCAGCACAGGTCTGCTTACTCTGCAGTGTTCAGATGAATTGCTCTCTTGGCTTTGGTATTTTGAAATTTAAGTCTTTTTATATCATAGAGATTTTGGAAGGAATTTGTGAAGCCATTTAGTCATCACCTTCCCCAAAAGAAGATCAGCTATACTTATACCCATTTTAAGAAACAATCAATCAGATTAATTTTTTAGGGTTGCTGGTGTTGGTTGTTTCAAAACTTCCCTAGGCAAGGTGAGTAGTTAATTGCCCATTGACCTTTCTTCAGTATTTTAGAATATATGTTACTTTCTTCAGGTAATTTGCTTCTGGTAGAGAATTCTTTTTCCTACGTAGTCCTGTAAGTATTGTTTACATGAGGATGTTATGGGATATATGGACATATTAAAAGTGCTTAATTAGGGAGGACTGCATGTGTCATGAGGTATGTGATATGTAAGTCTTCTACATGTGGAATTTGCAAAATTAAGTCATCTATCTCTGGAACAGTTGATGAGACCTGTTTCAGAATCAGGTCACAAGACCATCTGTAGAAAAACTTTCTATTTTGAAAGTGATGTGGTTGTGGTCTGAATAGTTCAAATCAGTGTTACCAGAGGCTGTAGGATTCAGAAATTCTGTAAGAACTAACCAGAAACCATTACCAAAAGTGTATGGAAATTATTTGTTCAGGGACAAATTTGCAACTGAAGTTTAATCTGGTAGTCAGAATATCCTTGAAACTCTCTGTATTGGGTGGAGTATCGTAATTACTTCTGATCCAATCTAATTATTTGGTCTTTGGTCTCAAGGCCATACTGTACCTTCACAAATTCCTTGTTTTTCACTGATTCTCCATAGCATTATCTTCTTGACCTCTTTTATCACTCTGTCTGTAACTGGTAATCCACTTACAGTTATAACTCTTAAATCACGGTTATGTCACAGCCCTTGTTACTACTCACTCTGGTATTGCTGGTCTGTATCTCATTGCCAACCTCACTAGTGTGCAGGAAAATGTAATCAGTGCATGTGATAGAGGCAGAGCTGTGAAAGTCTGAAGAATAGACCTATTATTACTATCTAATGAGATGGCTCTTAACTAAATGATCTTAGACTTGGAAGTACCAGAGTACATCTGCTTTCATCTTGCCACCCTTTAGCCAAAAAATCTCTGTTGCTCTTTTTTGTAATCATCTTTGAACATTATCATGTAGGGAAGATTTGGGCCATTCAGCTGTGTTTTTCCTAACATGCTTGTAGCAGATCTTGATAATCTCCAGTTTAGATCTATGCAAGACTTTTTGTCTCAACAGTTGAAAAAAGGGCTAGGAATCCTTTGTATTTAAGGACTGTCTAAATCAATACCTGACTATGCAGCACTTTGCAAGCTGGCGCAGTCCAGGGTGATTTGATTAAAGGTTGCACAGAGGCACCAGTGGTGTAGTGGTATCATGCAAGATTCCCATTCTTGCGACCCGGGTTCGATTCCCGGCTGGTGCAGGGAAAACCCCATCCTCTGCAGCAGCTGTAACCCTACAACATCTAAATGATCAAGTGACTCTGAGCAGCCACAGAAATGTGGGATTAAACCATGACAGTATCAGCATATGGTCCCTCCTGTTTCATGTGGAGCTCAGTTTGTGAGTAGGGCTGATACAGCTTCTGCAATATCTTTGAAAAATGCTTGTGTGTGAATTTGTGTAAACCAGTCAGTCATGGCTTTAAGCACAGGGTTTTACAGGTGTGTGACATTGCTGAGGCCCCTAGGTGATATTTTGTAACGACTGTATTGCAGTTTTAGTTCTACTGGGACTGAGTTCTTGTCTCCATCGGATTGGTCAACTGCTCAGCAATCACAGTAAATTGAGTCTAGCTGTGGACAATCTCTTAACAGAGAAAGGGCAATATGTAATACATACTGTATACATGGTATATGTTAGGTATAGTTCATCGAGAAGCATGTGGGCAGTGTTTTCTGTTCTCTTGTTTTGTGCTTCTTTGTTACACGAATTTTGGGAAGGGAAATTAAGTTGCTGTGGGCTTGCACAATATTACAAGTTTTTCAAGGACTATATAGAAGACACTGCTGACAGTTAAGACTGTATATTTAGGAACCAGCAGTTCACATAGACTGAAAGTGGAGTGTGCAGAGAGAGAGAGAGAGTGTGTGTGTGTGTGTGTGCGTGCGCACCTGTGTGAAATAATCCATGAAGTTTAGTCCTTGTGCAGTTAGAAATCTTTGGATTTTGTAAGGTACATTATGTTTCCTTCCTTTAACTAAACAAATGACACCCTGTATTAAAGCAGTTGATCTTTGAGAAAAATATTCTGACCACTAATTCAGCTAAGGAAATGTGTGATCAGTGCCGACGTGTTGTGGGTTTGCAGATTAAGTATTGGAAACAATGTTATATATCCTATGAAGTTCCTTACGATACCATTTAGGTTTATCATTCTAATTCAGCACTCAGTAACTTTATTTTTCAGTGATCCCATTCTTCTACAAAGAAACATTCCATTGAAGAATATTAAGGTCTGATGATACAGAGGTTGTATTCTGTCAGTCAAAGCAATATCAGGGTTTACCTGTAGGTTTTTTGTATTTGATTCAGTTTGGGTTTTGCTGTGTAATCCAGCAGTCTAATTCCATGGTATTTTAAGTTCACTTCTGTTAAACATTTCACTTCTACTGAAAGTAAGTTTGTATGCAAATAAATTGAAATCGTTCTTTGTGGTCTAAGAATTCTGCAAATAGCAACATACTTAGGAATTTGAATTCATCAGCTGTATGACTAACCTGTACCACTGCACTGATATGAAGTATCCTAGACATGGCCATTTATTATAAGATAGATGAACTGAGACTGACCAATTTTAACACTTCCAGATAAAAGGGCTGTTCTTGCCACTTTCTTCTCATCCAGAAGTGACAGGTTTATATTATATTTGGGAAGAGGGGCCCAAGAAAGCTGTTTAATATTCAAGGTTCACCTCCCTCAGGCTCAAGAGCAGTCCATTCCAATGAGTAGGAAGGCAGGCAAAAATGCCAGGAGGCTCGCATGGATGACACCAAATTGGGAGAAGTGGCTGATACTCTGGAGGGCCATGTTGCCATCCAGAGGGACCTCAGAAGGTTGGAGAAATAGGCTGAAAGGAACCTCATGAAGTTCAACAAGGAGGAGTGCAAAGTCCTATACCTGGGGAGGAACAGCACCAGGCACCAAGATATGTTGGGGGCCACCCAGCTGGAAAACAGCTTGGCAGAAAAGACCCTGGAGGTCCTGGTGGACACCAAATTGAACATGAGCCAGCAATGTGCCTTCACTGCAAAGAAGGCCAGTGGCATCCTGCATTGCATTAGGAGGTGCATTGCCAGCAGGTTGAGGGAGATGATCCTTTCCCTCTACTCAGAACTAGTGAGGCCCCACTGTGTCCACTTCTGGGCTTCCCAGTACAAGAGAGACATGAATGTACTGGAAAGAGTCCAACAAAGGGCCATGAAGATGATGGAGGGATTTGAGCATGTGTCCTATGAGAAAAGGCTGAGAAAGCTGTTCAACCTGAAGAAAAGACTTGGGGGGAACGTAATAATGTATATAAGTACCTGAAGGGAAGGTGCAAAGAGGATGCAGCCAGGTTCTTTTCAGTGGTGCCCAGTGGCAGGACCAGAGGCGATGGGCAAAAACCAAAACACAGGAGGTTCTGTGTGAACATCAGGAAACACAGTACAAATATACAGGGAAACAAAAAAATGGATACATGTAATTGTTTGATATCAGTAAACTATCAGGCCTTATGCTCATGAATAAAACAACTTTAAGGTTTTGAGGTAGAGCCTGGTGTATTCAACATCAAATAGCAGGATAATAAAATACTGTTTTTAAGTAAATTTTAATTTAATGTAATTTAATGAATAATAATTTATTTAATAATAAAATTTTAGATTTTTTAGCTTTATTGAATAATGGATTTTATTTTTATGAATACACTTTATAAAACAAAATGTAAGATTGGCCATTTTATTTCAACAGCTCAAGAAAAAAGAAGGTGTATCAGTCAAAAGTTGAAACTATCTGCAAAAGCCTGTGTAAGATTGAACAGCAAATAGAAAGACTAAATGATGACCTCTGGAATGCTGAATTGTCCTACAGTGAAAATGGAAGGAAGTATGAGGACTTAGAAAAACCAAAACTGCAGAAGAAATCTCTTACAAGGTATAATTTTTCATTAAATTCATTTTTTAGAGCAGAAGAATTGAAAATAATGATCTTTGTATCAGAGAATTATTGGGCAAGCAACCTAATATTAAAAAATAATATTTTAAAACTTATGATTTTAATTGTGCATTTTAAAACACTTGAAAAGTAGCAAGTAACAGTAGTCTCTGGAAGAGAAAATAAATTGGTTACTAACCAGTCATAGGTAATAGCAGGCTAAAAAGTAAAGTTAACACATTAAATATTCTCAGCCATACAAAGAATTTGTTATTGCTAAGTGATTTAAAATGAATACTAACAAATAACAATCTCATTCTTTATGTAACTAAATGATTAGAAGAATTTGTAAATTGGTATAGTTTTATTTCATGCTAAATGTAATCATTGCAAATTAAATACTACTTTAGAATAATTAATTATCATTTGGATGTCATTAGTTATCTAGAATTGAAATTTTAATTCATCCTTCTATAGAAGCCTTACCATGACTATGAAGACTTAGAAAACTTGCAAGACTTTTGTTTTTTCACTTCACACAATTCTTAATGAATAATACTGTACATATGCATACAACTTTTAGGATCAGTGTTATTGCAAGGTGTAAGATTCAGCATTCAGAAATATGGAAAGAAAATAAAATGGGGAATGTTTAAGGGTCTTTTTATACCAGGGAGATATAAATGGTGTTTTGCATATTCTTCACTAAAGATCTACATAAAAGGTATAGATTGCCTGGAAAGAAAGACTTTCACGGTTTTATTTTCTATAATAATTTTAGGATTCCGTCACTTGTAATCAGTAAAATTAAGAACAGTAATAGTATTTTCCCAGTTATAATATGCATTGGTATATTAGGCACTCCACATGCTTCCTGCCTTTTCACCTAGCTGCTGGCCAAAAGTAGAGGTATGTCCAAGTACCAGACTCTGCTTCTGAAAAGAAAAAAGGAATTGTTGGATGTGATTTAAAACAGTCAGCTAAAAAGCTCATAAAGCCAAGGTAAAAAATCATAAAACATGAGCTACAGAACTTTAGAGCTGTTTTCACAATGAATAGGAGTGAGTCAGTTTTATGTTTGTTAAGGTCCTTCATAGTGCCAGGTCGTCTTCTCTTGTATCAAATTTCTATTCCCAACAATATCTGAATTTGCACCATGTAGTTTTGTCCTATACATTGTAATTTTTGGTATATTATGCTGGTTTATAGCCGTATGTTTTAATACTAAATTTGTATGACTTTTCTGTTTTGCTTGTATATAAATTTCCCAAGCACTATTTTCTTCACATTCTCAGCGTTGGGTGCTGAAATATTTACACAAATGGATGTTCAACTGTACAATCAGGGGGATCTACTATGATTCTTCTTATGGTTTATTTAAAGGGTGCTAAATATTAGTCTAAAAAGTAAGGATTTTAGAAGGGATTCACGTAAAGCACCTGGTTATTTGCAGTCCTACATCCACTTCCCCCCCCCTTTTTTTTTTGGTGTGTGTTTCTTAATTTATGTTTACCTTTAACTATTAAAAATTAATTTACAACTGGTGATATTTTCTTCCATTTATTTTACGGTCACATTTTAGACTTTTGACATCCACAACATTCTGTGGTAACGAATTAAACAGCTTTGTCATGTGTTGTGTTAAAAATTAAATTGTTTCTTTATTTTCTGCCTGGCATATACTATCTTTGTATAGGACCCTGGTTCTTATTTTCAAAGATGTATTGCTCAGTCATTCCATATTCACTTCCTACATGTCAGACATGACTTTATAGGCTTTTATCATATTCTTCCTCTTTTTCAAGCTGAGGTCACCTAATCCATCAACTTGTTTAATTAATGGAAACTGTCCCATGTCTGTCATCCAGTTCTGTTATTATGGGGAAAGAGCATAGGGTATTCAACGTGTAGACACATCATGGGCGTATATAGTGGTATAAAGATGACTTCTGTTTTATTCTGTGTTCCTTTTGTAATAGTTCTTAACATTACATTTATTCTTTTAAATGCAGTGAAGCGTTTTATTCTTCATGATCATGTTCCTGTTGGATTACTAGGCAGCTCAGAGTCAAGCACTGTATAAAGTGAAGACTTTGTCCCAATGTACAAACATACATTAACCTTCATTGAATGTTGACCTCTGTAAATAAGAAGTCCAGCTGGTTTTAATAAGTCATCTCACAAAATCCCCCATTTTCCTTATTGTTTCTCAATAAATTGGAAACCACAGGATCCAGCATGGATACTTGCAACACCTCACTGTAACCGCCACTGTGAAAACTGGTAATTTATTGCTGTTGTAGGTCTTCTGTCTTTAAATGCATTATATATTCACGTGAGGACTTTTATCCTTAACTCATGAGCAATTAATTAAGGAGTTATTCATATAATAATTTATCAAATACCATTTAGAAGTCCAAGTAGACTGTATTATCCAGATATCTCTTCTCCACATACTTTTAAATTCTAAAGAAAACTGATGAATTTTTAGATGTTTCTTCCCAGTCATGCTGATTCCTCTCCTATGCATCAAATTTTCCATGTGTCAGCTAGTATTTTTTTTCATAATAATTCATATTATGAATTTCCTTCTTAGGGCTTTGCAGGTTTTATTTGTTTTGGAATTTGGTCTTTTTCCCCCCTTTCGTATGGTGTCTTCTGAGTGCTTTATGGTAAGTCCATCTTTAAGTGCTTCTGATCATCTGTTGGCCTTACATATTCTCTAGCAGGCTTCGGATCAGATGTGTTTGGAAAAGGACTTGTTTTAAGTCTCTTGCCGGTTTTCCCAAGAACTCTTATTTAGCTTACCTGATGGTATTTTTAGATTTAAATATGCAAAGTTCAAGTTCTCTTCTGTTTTCCTTTTTTTAGGCATAATTTCAACTTTTTGTCTTGCTGCTAATATCTTCTCTTCTGTTTAATGGCACTGATTTTCTTTTTGATACTTTCAAAGTGTCTGTCAAACAAACTTGACTTGCATGTGCTTTGAGCCTCCAGTATGATATCTGTAAAGTAATCTCCCTCTGGATTACAAGTATTTTACTCTTTTAGCTGTTCCTCATAAAGTTTTTAATAAACTCCTCTAATTTTTATAAAACATCGTTTTTTAATTTGACTGCAGTGTTACTGTTTGAATATTGCTCCTTAAGCTCTCAAGTCATAGTGTTGATATCCCAGGCATGTAGTCAGTCAGAAACGTATTTCAAAGCCATGTATGTATCCATTAATGGTTAGAGATGGAATTTCTTTCTGTTGGTATTCTGGTTCACCTGTTGGCACAACTTAACTTCTACATGAAGCTATTACTAGTGGTCCTGCCTTCAGTAATGATTGCTTTCCAGTACCACTCAGGTTGCTTTGGTGCCCTTGTTAATTAATACTCCATTCCTACCACTTCCAGAATAACCATTGTGTCAACAGCTTTTAAGTTAACATTGCTATATTTGTTCTTAGCTACCATAAATTAACAAAAGTTTTGTAATTATAATAGTTTAAAGCATACATATACAGGTGAGGACATACACAGGGAAGGCGACCAGTTGCAAGAGCTAATTGCAAGGTAAAAGTTAGTGTGAATGGAGTGCACAGAAGCTCTCTACTTCAGAAACAGTTGAATAGTGGTGAATTTTGAATATGATGTATAAATGAAGGTGCAATTTGTGTTTCACTGCCTGGTCTCTGCTGATATGCTGTGAGAGCAATTACCTCCTGGTGTGTCTGAAAAAAGTGTCTGTCTGTAACCAGCAGCTAAACTGTATCCTTGGGCTACTGAATAGAGTGAAAAATACAGTGATTCATGCAATCACCAAGTGTTATCATTAGTCATTCAAGATGTTGCTGCATTTTGGAGACTAGTCCAGATGCCACAGTTCATTTAGTAGACTCAGGATTTGGATTCAGATACACTATATACATATGTGGACAAGGAGGTGTGAGGGGGAGGGCAGAGCCATGGGCACAAGTTGTTGCTTGGAGCTATCATTGGAGCAAACGCATAAACTTTCATCTGGGGAAAAAAAGCTTTTACTAATTGATTACAGGATGTGTTTTCCACATGAACACTGATCTCTGTCACTTCCGTTTCCTAGAAGTTCCTAACAGATTTGGGGTTTGAGAATATATGGGGATATTTGGACCTGGTTTTTAATTTTCTTATGTATTTGGCATCTGGGAGATGTTTATGACCTCCTTATGCAGGAACCTCTCTCTCCGAGTGCTGATGGCGTATGCACTTCCAAAGTGCAGATACAGATGTGAATAGAACATATTGAATAAATACATTTCAATAATAGAGTTGATTGAGTTAATTTCTTACTTCACTGTTGGCCACGTTGTGCCTAGTTTTGCTTAAATAATCAGTTTCCCACTCCCTAAATTCACTTAAAAAAGACAGAAAGCCCTAATTAGAGTTTGACCTAGATTGTAATCAGGTATAGTTATGATAGTCTGGTAATCTGATGTATGTTAAATTAGAGGTTTTCAAGGTGCAGACTATAATGATGTGCTATATAACTGTTATCCTAGAAGTGATATGAGTAGGATAGTCATAAGAAAGGACTAAAACATGTTCAGTTTTTTACTAGAAACTACAAAAAAAGAAGTCTCATTATATAAAATATAGAAGGGACCAAGATTTTTAAATTTTGAACATTTGATATTCAATATCCATTTAGGTAAGCCAGCTCAGCTTCTTTATGTATTTAATTATTTTAACCTACCAAAAATAAATATTAAATCTAGAAAATATTGTTACTTTTTTTCTAGTATGCTCTATATTTATTTACCTCTTGTGTCTGAAACTCCGTTGGAATTCTCTTTTTAATACAGTTTTTATGATACTTGAGAAAAATTTTAAATGCTATGCTCCTCTTTGCTGTGATTTTAGTGTTAAATTTTCATTGATGTTGTCCATTACCTTGTTTTCTTATGCATTATGTATGGCTTTTTTTTCCTAAGAATTTGGAGGGGAACCTTAAAAAAATAAATTCAAGATCAAAAAGGAATTTGGAAAGTGACTCAGGTAAACATGACAGTAAACATTTTACTTCAAATCTAAATTCTTCTTCTACTTTCTTTTTACTTCCTACCATGAATTAACTTTGAGTGCCTTGTGACCAGCTCACATGGAAGGCTAATAGATTTTGCTAAGTAATGATGCCTGCTGTTTAGCGGCTAGGAAAGTTCAAATACTCATGAAAACATGAAATACTTTATTTGTATCCCAGTTATGCACAAAAATTTCCAGTTTGCTTTAGAAGATAAAAAACCTTTAGTAATACTCCATATATGCAGTGACATCATTTGAATTTGTATATTTTTCTTAAGTTTCGTAGAAACTTGTCATGGTTTAACCCCAGCCGTAATTGCCACTCAGCCACTCGCTCACTCTCCCGTCACCCAGGAGTGTCGGGAGAAGAATCGCAAAGGAATGTAAAACTCAAGGGTTGAGATAAGAACAGTTTAACAACTGAGATAAAATAAAACCAAAAGAACAATAATAACAACAGCAGTTGTAATGAAAAGGAGGTAGAAGAGGAGAGGAATGAAATCCAAAGGGAAGGAGAAAAGAACACTCGTGGCACACAATACAGCTGCTTGCCACTCGCTGACCAGTGCCCAGCCAGTGCCTGAGCAGCTCTCGATCGGCAGCCCCGGCC
>JAVJGI010000040.1:50933013-50950513 GCA_035590275.1 Ibycter americanus
CTATCGATCGGCAGCCCCGGCCAAACACGTGCCCCTCCCCCCCCCCACGCCCCCCCAGTGTATATAAGCAGCATGACATCCCATGGTATGGAATATTTCTTTGGCTAGTTCAGGTCAGCTGTCCTGGCTGTGTCCCCCCCAGATTCCTATGCCCCTCCAGCCCTCCTGCCAGCAAGGCCTGAGAAACCAAAAAGTCCGCAACCACACTGTTCCCACACCAAAACCAAAACACAGCACTGCACTAGCCACCAAGAAGAAAATTAACTCTATCCCAGCTGAAACCAGGACAAATCGAAAGAAAGCTATAGTTAAAGACAAGTATGAGCTAAAAGTAGTAGATTCTGGGCCACTAACTGGCATATATTTTGTCATTATTAGAAAAAAAGAAGAGGAAACAGAAGTCCATAGCTCAGAAGAGTTGGATTTTGCAACTGTGCAGTTGTGCTGTGGTACAACATAACAAAATACAACATAATTCCAGTCTTAGTTTTGACCTTTCTTGCTTTCTATATTAGAAAAATCTTTCTGTCTCTTTTAGCTTCTGTGATCTGTTTTCTTACAAAAGGGAAGACTGTTTAATACTTGCTTGTTTACTTTGTGCTACGTTGTGTACTTACAAGCTGAAGAGAGCCACTAGTGTATAAGCCTGCAGCTACGGCATGCTGGGGACCTTCTTTGCTTCTCTGCTTTATGGATGATACTGATAAAAATGTTTTCCCTTCCTCTCATGAAAGGCCTGTTTTGTATAAGAAAAAGAGACAGATGTTTAAAAACAGTTCCTCAACCTACTTGAATCGACCTAATTAAGTACACTCTTCTCTTCCAGGCATTTCTTTTGCTTCTACTATAGCATTCCTGCTGTTATAGTATGACGTGTTTTGGTTGTCCCCACTATCATCTTGAAAGTACAGCCAAAGAGCCATTTTTGTCCAGTTGTCCAGTGATGACCTAGTAGCCTATTCCCCATATCTGCAGGGTATACTAGTGGTGTTAACCTTCCCTGTGGTTAAAACCTTGGGAAAATTTTCAGAGAAATAAGCTTTTGTCCAGACCTGCTCAAAAGAGTAACAGGAATACTAACTAAACTTGTATGACTGAGAACTATTTCTTTCATTATTAGACCTTCCTCTTTAAGACCTGGTGATCTTTTAGAACTTTGAAAGCTTTGCTTACATGGAGTGCTACAACAGGGGTGATAGAGAGCAGATGGCAAAGTGAGCAATGTTATCTAAATAAATTAATGTTTAAAACCAAGATATTACAATGATGGATGCTTTTGAAAAATACTTGATAGTACATGGATCGGTTGACTAGTAGTCCTACAAACATGAGGCCTTAGCTAAGTAGACAATCATTTCCTTAAGCAATGATGATAGTTGTATGTCCCCCTGCCGCTTCAACAAACATCTGTAGAAACAGACCTTATTGTTCTGAAATTATGTGGAAATATTCAAAATCTGAACCATAGTTTAGTGCAAGATGTAAATTCTATGCATTGTATTGAAGAAAAACCTTCAAACAAAACCATTCAGTCTTTATTTGCAGAGCTGTTTGGAATGTAATTTATTCACAGATATTTTTTTTTTATTTAAATTAAGAGGATTTCCATAACTTTGCTTTATCCTTTTTATATGTCCTTTTCTTGAGCAGGTGCTTATTCCTTTTCTTCTTTCAGGCAGTGGCTGTGAAAATGACTGGAAACATGGGAATATTTTCAGTTGTTTCCAGTCTTCTATAATGAGTGAAACAGTTTGTCTTTCACACTGGTAATTGTACAAATCAGCAACACTGAAACTGGGGACTGTCCTATCATTATAGTTAAATTAAGCTTTGTGTACTACTCAAAGCCTTTGTTCTGTATTGCACCACGAAATATGTGCAAATCCTTGCAAACAAGTCCTTCCAAATGTGGGCTGCTCCACACTGCATGAATAGGTGGGCATGCATTGTTCATTGTGATGAGCAGTTTTACGATCTAGGGAAGGCATTTGAAGCTTTTCTTTTTTTTTTTTCTACCCCACTCCCCCCACTCTCACCCCACCACCCCCAGGAAATAAGTGTCTTAGGGACCAGAACTGAAAATACAGTAATCTGTATGAAAAAGTAATGATTTCTTAAGTGTCTGAAAAAGGAGGGCATTTTCACTGGACCTTACTGCCAGAAAAGAAAAAGCAAAATGCCTTCATTTTTGTTTCCAAATCAGTAGGAAACAAAACTAGCTATTGATGGTTTATGTCCAGAATTAAGGCAAGGAGTTTTCAATAAGCCATATACTTGTTACGGAACATTCTCACAATCAAGTAAGATCAACATTTTTTGAGGTTAGATACAGGGTTTTTTAATTTTTGCTCAAAGCCCAGATAAAGAATTTCTGCTGCCTCAGCGAGAGGAAGTTTTTTGTTGCAGGATCAATCTGTAGGTTCGTAGTTCTGTTATCTGACTACTAGTAAATAGCTTGTCATGGGAGATTGTCTTCTCCAGTTCTCTAGTGTTATTTTCTTTGAAGGGCTCTTGACATAATCTGCATGTAGCAATACTTCACCATTTTTGGAGGAGAGATGGAGGTTGTTGAATAGTTTCAGTTCAGATAATGGATTATGTGATAGTTTATTTTTGATGCAAGTTTAATAAGTCAAATTGAAAAATTAAAAGAAGAGATTCCTCTAATAGCTAATAGTATTTTCAAAACAACACATGAATGGCAGTGACTAATGTTGTTAGCCCTTCCCCAAATAAAACTAAGTAGAAACAATGTGACAAAGATCACATCATTAGTTTCCTGGAAACCTAGAGAGGTGTGGTGTAAGTTATACATCATGGTCTATAGCTGTGTATTTGCTTCTGTTTTAAAAGCTTGGAAACAGAGTTTGCACAAGCAGATCAGTATGTGAATGATATGCAAAAGATATTGGTAATTTAAAGGAAGAACTTTCTCATTGATTAAAGGTTTAAATTCTTGTTTCAGAATGGAAATCTTAATACCTATTTTAATTTTCTTTGTTATAGAGTCTAAATGGAATTTGAAGCTTTGAATAACAGAACTATTATACAATGTATAAAAGCATATTTAGTAATGTAAAATTTTTCTTATTACCTGTATGAATAATGATCTCTGTAATTTGATATTTGGTGCTCACACTTATGATGCAAGTGGAATTGATAAAATGGACAAAAACTTAGGCTTTTCTAGAGGTGCTAATTAGTAACAGAGTGACTTAATGAAAAATATAAAAATGAGATATCCCAATTTTTTATTTTCTTTCTTCTTCCTCTTGTCTTTAGCTGTCTTTAGCTGTATTTTTCATGTGTTAGTGATAGTATGTCAAAAACATTTATTTTGCCCTTTATACAAACCCCATGGAAGTTATTCCAAGTGTATATTTTGATTTCAGTACTTTATTTATAACTTCCTTGGCAGAAAGGAAGTAAAGAAGCATGGGGAGCAAAGTAAGCGGTGATTTTTTGCTGCAAGAGAATAAACACTACATGAAGTAGCAGATATTTTCTATTATGAATGTGCATTTTTTCATTCAAAGCATAGAGTATATAAATGTACATGATGGAGAAATGTGTATGAAAGGGAAAACAAAAATAAGCTTAAGAATGGTAACTATTAAAGTATTTAATGACTAATATATTTTCTGATTTCTACAGAATGTAGGACAATAACTTTTGAATACTAACATGTCTGTTTATGCATAAACTCTCCAGAAGCTCTCCTATTTGGATCAGAGAGTACAAGAGCTAGATAAAGAGCAGAAGCAAAATGAACAACTGGAACAAAAAAGAACTATTATGTAGCAACAATTAAGTGATATACAGGTGAAGAATTTAATGCCTGTATGGCTTCTTTGAAGTATGTTTAATCTCAAAGGTTAGGCTGTCATTTCTACACAGTTGCCTTGGAACTATAAACATACATAGAGTATATGTACTATTTTCTGTCTCTTGCTTGAACTAACCTATGAGGTTCATAGCCTTGAGACAGCGTAAAGTACAAAGCAGAATTGATATTGGGGTCATTGAGAAGTCCTTTTCTTTCTTCATTTGCTGCACTGGCTCAGATTGCTTCAGGGGCTTTAGAAATGCAATGGAGAAAATCAATAAAGGACGAAAAAGATTCTAGTGTAATAGGAAGTGCCTGCTGATTGCATGTTTGCTCAGCAGATGGCATCTTTTTGTAAATGATGGCTTATATCTGCTGTATCAGTTACTAAACTGTATAATCCACCAAAGGGAATTGTTGAATTTCATTACTGAACACTATGCTTTATATAAACATGGTTATAAGCATTAGAAGAAACAAGCATTTTCTTTCTAAGATTCTGTTCATTTTTATTATTCTTTCCTTTACATATTGTAGAAACTTGAGTTAGGTATTGCAGCATCAAAGATGAGATATATATAGATTTTTTTTAAAAAAATCATCTTGTTCAGAGTAGCTTTCATAAATCCCATGATTTCTATTGAAAGATTCTGAGACTTCCTATGTATGACAGAATCTTAAATTAAGGATTAGGAAATTCATTGATTCACACAGGTTTCTAAATTTGGCAGGGAAGACGGAGTTTATACATCTCTTTCTGTTAAAGATTGTGCTCTATGAAACTGCAGGTTTGCCAATAGATCTTAGAACATGTGGAAATGACTGATGAGTCAGCATACAGATAAGCGGTAATTCTACAATGTTTTTCAGTGCATTTGTTTTCTATACTTTTAATATTATTATTTTTGATGCTGCTCTTCCTCGTAACTGTAAATACCTGTATCCATTAGTTACTTGAGCAATATTTGAGTTGGTGTTCTGTAGGTATATTAGAGGAGTGTTCCGGCCAGGTGGAATAAAACAATGTACAAAGCCTGTTTTGCACTGAGCTGATTACAATACTTGGATACCTTAAATGTTCCTTTTTACAGCCTGATACAATTCCTTGATTGTAGCAATTGAAGTTTTGTAAAAGTGGGGCTTTATAAAAGGGGCTGTCTTATTTCTAACAATAACTAATACTTCTAGCTGTGAAGGGTCACACTATATGATTCTGTTAATTGTATTATATTGTTTTTAAGGGAAAATTATTTAAAGTTATATTCCAAGATTTTGGTGCTCTTTTATGGTTAAAACATTGGCTTATTTAAAGGTTGTCTAGCGTGTAGTTTAAATGATGTCATGAAAGAAATGGCTATGATTCCATAGTAATCTTAGTACAGGAGTAATATGGAGTCTTCATCTTCCAACTGATCAAGCAATTCACAACCCTTCATAGTTTACCTACTTTAGGGCAAGGTGAATCACACACTGGAAGCTTCTCCATCTCACCGTTGAATTTGAAGTGACTTAGGTTGCTGTGCTGACATTTAAATGTCTAAAAGTTAGATAACTAGATATGGGCATATGAATTCTACTACTTAATACACCAGTAGTCTTGTTTAGCAACTAAGAAGAATGAAAAACACTGTTCACATATTGAACAGCTGAATGACCAAGTGCTAAGGGACTCATTCAGCATAGACAGGGTACTGGACTGTTACCCGCTACAGCAAGCCATCAGGAGCAGATATTCAGTCTATTTATATTTGGATCACAGAATGTAGTGTCTGACCACTTTCATTTGTTTGTTCTAAAACCTGATTGCATGTCTTCTATAATAGGTACCAGGTTGCCTTGACTCAATGGCTAGTATTCCACATGCGTGGAAGTCAATGTTTTCAGATTTTCTCTGCCTTGGTTGAAAAGTCTTGAAAAAAAGTGCAGGAGGTCAAAGAGACAAAACTCTTCACTGGCAGTTTTGCTCTAACACAGCTCATATGTGAACCTGACTCTGACAAAAAAAAAAAAAAAAAGTCATGGCTTCTTTGTATACATATCTATATCTGGCCTTCATATCTTAATCATCTCAGATTTCAGTATTTGTGAAGTTTAAGGCTGGGACAGATCACACAGACATGCTGTATTTCATGGGCTATCACATTTCTCCAGGTTCTCCTGATACTGAGCCTAAAAATAATACAATTTTTCCTCAGAGGTTTGAGACTCTCTATGGGCAGTTCAGTTGCATAGGGGCTTGCATTAATTACCATATCTTCATTTTCTTTGTTATGATTCTATGTTCCTGCAAGAAACCTGAAATTTCCATCTAATCCTATCAGATACAGATTACACTTTTACAAAGTTCAAAGGCCTTAAAAATGCTGTGATCTTGTGGTACCTTGCACACCTTCATATCTGTGCTAACATCTGTCACAAATATTTTGATTCCTAGTACCAGCGACCTTTTAGGTATACCTAAGAAGTACTTTTATCAGAAGGAAAAAGATCATTACACTATGCATCAGGCTACTGCTTCAGAAAAATGGGGCAGTATCTAAACAAGAAATTTTTAAAATAGTGATCTTTATTTAAATATACTGTGATGCATTCTTTGCCTACTGAATTGTGATGTCTGGAAATTTGGTGTTTATACATGTGTGCACTTAAATTATATGTGTGTATATAAGGATAATCAAAAGGTATTTTCCTCCCTCTTAATTTAACCCATTTACATAGCTGCTTACAGTTCATTAGTATAGGTTACAAAATCCAATGCAGCAAGACCAATTTAGAGGTATCACCCAAATAGAAGACTCCCACCT
This sequence comes from Ibycter americanus, assembly GCA_035590275.1. Taxonomy (NCBI): domain Eukaryota; kingdom Metazoa; phylum Chordata; class Aves; order Falconiformes; family Falconidae; genus Ibycter; species Ibycter americanus. The sequence continues at coordinate 50,939,644 of JAVJGI010000040.1, forward strand.
GTTTATTACTGTTGAATTGCTACAATGCTTTATGTTTACCTTGTTCACTGTGGGGAAGCTGCAGCTTTGTTTATCAGATACTGTTGCTCTTGAAAGTAGAGTTTGCATGTGTCACGAACCTTTACATTTTTTGGGTCCTGTGGCTGTAGTCACTTTTGGTATGAAAAGACACCACAACTTGATGTCTCTTCTGTAGAATAGGAAGCTTAGTGAAAACACTGTTTAATTTAAACATTTATCAGCAGGTTAATGTCAGTGTCTCTCTGAGTTTTGTACTTGTAGCTGAGGAAAGTAGGGAGGAATTCAGGAATCTTTGTGCTTTGTTCCTCCGCTGTCTGAAGTACAGGACAACTGTTATGAAAACTTGACATCTAAAAGAGGACAACTGTCTGTTTAGGCAACTAAATGAAGAATGCCAGTTTTCAGAGATAATGAGTAAACTATATTCTCTCTGGAGAATGGCAACTAAAAATACTGATTTTTCCTGAAGGCAAGTTCTTTAGTATTACGTTTTGTAAGTACTTTGACAGTCTAGCAATAAAAGCTGCCAGTTAAGATGCTGAATCTGCATACACTGAAATAAATAGGCTCAGACTTAGATAATATGCAAAAATTGTTACTTTTCACTATTATTAATAAAGTTTTTGCTGTGCAAGCCAGTGGTTATTTGCAAAACTTTTATGTATGAGAGCAGTAATGAAAGAGGGTATGTATTTTATGAAGGTGGTGGCCCACCTATATGCATACATCCATATACAACCTAGGCAAGTGCAAAAATACAAGCGGTGTAATAAAATTTGTGGATATATAGTAGAAGAATTGTGCAACAAATTAGAGAACTATAACTGGATGTGCAAAGCCACGCTTTTACAGCAATGCAGTTCTTCCAGTTGCACTAAGTGCTTCAACTGCCCCCTCTGAAAGAAATGATCTTTTCTTAGGCATAAAATTTCTTGAATTATTGCCCATAATCATGCGCTTAAAACACGATATTTGGAAATCTATCCCTGCCTAATTTAAATGCAATGTATTTTTTCTAATTCCCAGGAAAAAAATTTATTTGTTTCCAGTCAAATTGCTGAACACTCTCACGCTATGGAAAATTTTAAAAATGAACTTAAAGAATTAAATTAATTATGGAGCATGAAGCAAATACAGATTGAAAATACAGAAAAATCTTTCACTGATTTGAGGTAAGACCTACGTATTATATGAATTTTAAAGGATAGTTTATTACTTTTACTGAAGTAATTTAGTAGTCTACTTTATTGCTATTACCAAAGGTGGTTTTATTATTTTGCAGTATTATTTCTAGGAAATATAATGCACTTTTCATCAATAATTGAGACTAATTTTTTCTGATTACTGCTTGTAGTTTTAACACATCTGTAGAAGTTACTCGTGATAAATTGTCTGCTTACCAAATTGAATTTCAGGCATCAGAATTACTTTTGGAAATTTGATAATATTCACGGTCAGTTGCATCCTTAATTAATGGAGGATTCCACGCACTCTGTGTTTTCTCTGGTTTAAGAAGTGTGGACCTACACTTACTGTGACAGATGAGTCCTGAAAATAGTCTCAAAGGGCTCTATCCAGCTGATAACGCAGGCTGCCTTCTAGGCCACACAAGCCTTGGAGGGCTGTATATGCTGATTGCACAGCAGGCTTACTCTTCAAGGATAAAGGTGAACCTGCTGTGCAACGTCGAAGAGAAAGCAGCTTGGATTGTTGAATTGTACAGGATGACTAAATAGTGAGAAAGTGATCCTTGCATCATTATACTACAGCTCTGTGATCTCATTAACTTATGTACTGTCGTTGTTGAAAGATCTTTGAGAGATTATTCCATGAAATTCTTTACTGGGGAATTATTTTTTCTATGTAAATTTTTTAGCTGAGTATGTGGGACTGGCTGTGTTTTTTTCCAACTCTTAATTCAAACAGAATGATTCAGAGGGACCCAATGTGCAGTTGAACTTCCTGAACTTCAAGAATGGAAGGCATCTTTCCATGACTGAAAAATCTCTTCTCATTTTCCACAGCTCTTTAGGCAGTAGTTTCATGTAGTTTCATATCAGTGACATGTTATATTCAGAATCAGAGAAGAAAGTGATAATATCAACACAAAGTGGCACTGAAAGTTCATTCCAACAATTCATTATTTCTATATAGCTAAGAAGTCCATCTCTTTCAAAGAGGAATTTTCTTGCAAATTCTCCAACTTCTCTACACCTAAAATAGATAGTAATGAAAACTTTGCATTTTTCTTGAGAACCTGCTTTTAGAGATCCCATCTAACAAAAAGAACTGTAAAGTCAAAAAAGGTCCAGACAAACCCCTCTGACTTCCAGATTATGTATCCTGATGGCTAGTATTCCTATTTGTCATTCTCTGAACACAGACGGTACAGCACACGGGAATTTCTCCATCGTGTGACTTGCTGAAAACTGGCAGCATGCTTATGCCTTCTGGTGTTCAGAGCATTCAGACTGTCTGTGCTGGAGGGGCAAAGCAGAAGAAGAGTTTGGAGTTGGTGTATTTTCATTGCTTACTGCTTCTTTTTAGTGAAGATGAATGGTGGCAATATTTAGAAAAAAATTTCTCTTTCAGGCTAATCTACCTTCGTCTATTAATATTTCCAATAATCTGACATATCACATGGCATTTCATCAATCTGTCTTAAGAAAGTCTGCTCTAGCCATTTCCTGTTATATTTTGTGTTATACATATAGTTCAATATCAAATGTACTTACCTATTTGAACTGACCTTTCTTCTTTTTGTAAGAGTGCTGATACCTGCCTAACTTGGTAGAAAAACTGGAACTAAAGGATAAACTTTTTTTAGTTTTGCTTTTGGCGATTATTTCCATTTTTTTGGCATCTAATCAGGCTAATTCTAGCCTGACCTGGTGGAGAAACTTGAGGTAAAGGAGTCCCTACTTCTGCTTTCAGTCTTCACTGTTATCCTTTTATAGGTACTTTCTAGCATCTTTCTCTGAATAATACTTCCTTGACTTATTATTGCTTACCATTAATGCAATAAAAAGATTAAATAGCCACTAGAGTGAAAGAGAAATATTGACACAATGTTATCAAAATAAGAGTAGTTTGAAATAAAAACTTTTTCCACAATAAAATTGACTGCAAACCTGAAGTCTACAGGAAAATTTAGCATAACCTGCTAACCAAGGGAAAATTATATGCCACGGGTCTCCCATATAGAAACCATCTTTTAACAATGACTTTCGAAAAATTGTTTTTGCACTCTTGGGGGACATAAAAACATGTCTTTGTATCTGAAGTTAAGAATGAACATGAAATACGTTCACTCAATTTTTATCATCTCAATGGAGTCTGGTGCTAATTAAATTAGAAGGATGATGAGCAAATTCTGTGAACTTAGGGTTTGTGTGAGGGTCATCCGTGCTTGTATTGGAGCCCCCACCGTTTATATGCATCGGTTCCCGCATGGTGTGCCTACCTCCAGCCAGAAGGAAACAAGGATAGGAGGCAAGTTAAAGGGATGTTCTGGGGATTAGGAACACAGAAGGTTCCTAATTTTCGGTGAAAAGAAACCCTAGGAAGTTTCTGGTGGATCCCTTAGCCCCTTTTTAGAGAGGTTTTTGTAGACACTGATTCAGAGGAGGTCTTAGATGCTTTAATTTTCTGCAAAGGGGATTGTTGTTCTGCAGACAGTCTCAGAAGAGACTGTGAGGAGGATCTTGTGACCTCCAGAATTTAGAACTAAATTCCAAAACTCCTAAACACATCTGTTCTGTCAAGTATCAGCTAATCAATAAGAAGGATAACTGCTTATTATTGGTCCCAGCTGTTCCTAGCTTGACAGCATAAATGGCTCCTGAGCGGTCAGCATAATCTTTACATGACAGATTTTTCCCTTTAGCAGACTGATTTGTTTAAAAATTAAAAAATATTTTATTTTAGTGTCAAAATAACATTGACTTTACACAAAAAGCCTTAACATTAGAAAAAGTAGGCTTAAACTTGTCTCGAATTTCCTTTTTTCTGTGCACATTGTGATACAGTCTTTATTATGCAGCCAACTGCTACATTACCTACAAGCCTCTAGTTTAGGTTATCTTGCAGAAAATCAGTTAGAAATACTTTTTTTCTTTTTATACAAATATGCTTCTGTCTAAAAGTAACAGAAATACAGACTCTGAGAGATCAGAATGTTAGTACAAAGTGAAAACCTCTTTAAATTGCTTAACTTTACATATTTTGTATGTACAGATGTAAGAAACCATACTAGGTATGGACTAGGAGAATAGAAACAAAATATTACACAAATGACGTGAAGCTCCTACTTCCAGTCCCAATAAATAATAAAATAGTTGTTACCCAATATGGCACTGGTCATGGGCTCACTCTGTGTCTCAGAATACAATTAATCAGATACTTTGCATGTGGGAGTCAACCAGTCCATTCACTAGAAAGTTGTTTTAAAAATGCAAGATATTTTTTAAAATTGTGAGAGTAATGTATCTCAGTAGACACATTGGATATGGATTCATAGGCAGAGTATCTTTAAGTGGTCTAAACATTAGTGATAAGCTCTATCATATACCTCTTTTTTTTAAAGTGTATCATTATTTGCAAGAAGATACTGTTCTATCTGTTATAAAATTAAAAGTTAAACCTCTAAGTAAAGACTAAAAAAACAGTATAGCAGAATATCTTGATTACTTCATTGAATTTTTTTTTCTTTCAAAGGAAAAATTTAAGTGGTGTGATGTTTAAGCAGCAAAATGTTCAGATGGTATTTAATCATCTCCAAGGTGAGCTAGCAGAGTATGAGAAAAGGTTAAAGCAGGAAGAAAAAACATACGGAGACTTACTACAGATTAGAAAGAAAAACCTGAACTATTCAGAAGTGAGTATTATCAGAGCTGGATTTCTTTATGTGAGAAGTGAAGCAATTGTTTGGTTAGTTCTGGCCCTTTTTAGGTCTAAAAAGGATACTAGTTTTATCAAAAGTTTGAAATAACTAGTATCTTCTTGTCCATATGCAAGTATTTCCAATTAAAGAAATTGCAGATTTTCTACAGTAGACTTCTTTGTTTCTGGGAATAAAGAAGTAATTCTAGGAAAATTATAAAATTTTTTGTTTGCTTTAGCACTTTCAATTTTTCATTAATGCTTAGGTCTGTTGTATACTTTCTCTTCCCTGTTTTCTTTTGCTTTGATTTGTGGATACCTCTTGGAAAGAAAAGACAAGACATCACTTCTGCTGACTTGAAAATCTTTTTCTCCTTTTCACCGTGTGCTCAGTAATAAATAAATCTCAGATAATTTTGACTATGATCAGCATCAATGAGTTTCCATTCCTTTTAAATCACTTAGGTACAAGAATAGTGCTCAGTGCATGCAAACTTCTTGATAGTGCAGCAGCCAAACTTTGGTCTTTTGGATAATGCGGTTTCTGAACTGTTGGGAGCTACATCTTAACAAGACCCTCACCTGGATCTTAGGTGCTGTGGTTGGTAACAGGCAAATGGGACCCAGCGTCTGTGTAGATGTAACTGAGGAATCAGAGCTATCTGAAATAGAAGTATGAAATATACAGTGGTAATAACCGCAAAATCTTCAGAGAAATCAGGTGCAAGTACAATTCTCTGTTATTTTCTGTATTATCTTCATATTTAAACTTTTTCCTAAGAAAATGGATAATTGCCTAATTCTTCATGTATAATTTTGTTTGTTTTTACACGAAAATGATAACATTAAAATGTTTCTCCTTTGGGGACACATTCGCAGAGTAAGATTTTTGCAATTGTAGTTGTGTTAAAAATAATTAAAATATACAGCTTTAATCTTGTGTCTTTACTTTTATGTGCATCATATACTTTTCTCAGTTGGCTTAGAACAGTTTAGATAAAGTAAATTTCTCAATTACTTTCTCTTTAGTATTCACTTTTACTTTCTATGTCCAATGTATTAATTACTGGTTTTGTTTGTTTTCACAAAATCTGTACTGATCAGGATATGAAAGAAAGGGAAATAGCAACAATAATAATATGTTTTGTAAAAAAACAGAGATCGCTACTCCATTACTTTTTACAGGGATACTAGTCCTTTCAAAATGCTATATTTGCCTCCTTTGTTGTGTTAAATTAATTCTGAGGTAAAAAATACTTACCAGTATTTTTGTTGTTTTTTGATCATCACCTTTACTTCAAAAATAACTTTAAGGATAATTTGGTGTGGTACCTTTCTTGTTGCCTTCTCAGGACATCCAGATTTGTTTCTCCTAATGAGTCTCATTTCATACTGTCTCATCTTTTCTCCCATCTCCTTAAGACACTGAATTATGGGTATGGCATGAAGTACAGAGCTCTTAACAGTATTTCTTTATTAAATTAATGTTGGAGTTATGAGATCATGCTAAGCTTTTGGTGATTAAATGTAAGTAGAAATAAGCTGCATACTTGAGAGCCAGTTTTAGTTTTTACTGGAACACGTTGCTGGTCTCTGTGATGACAGCTTCCCACCTAGGCCTACAGCTAGAATGGAGGCACACACTGTCACCCTTTGAATGTTTACCTTGTTATGACTTAGTAATTTTTATGTCATTCTTCATGATTTTTATGTAAAATACAGCTAAAAGTGTTTATTCACATCTATAAAATCTCAAACTCCACTAATCCATTTGAATTATTTTTTTAATTAAGAAAAGAAAAATAGAATATGTCCTAAATGTTTCTATTACATCAGAAGGGTCTTTCTCTGCCTCTCCACATCAAGTTCATTTACTCTCTTTTTCTAACTGGTCAGGAAAGACTAAACTGGTGGTAGTAACAGCAGCAAAGCCAAATATTCCTTCAGTACCTTAAGGACACACAAAAAAATTTAGCAGGATCTTCAGTTTGTTACCCAACAGAAATGGGCACAAGGCCTGGTATCAGTGGGTGGAGAAAGTTCTTGAGGGAACTGGAACTGGGATTTACAGGGAGGCTCTTCCAGGAGGCTGGCTGTGATTTGTGGAAGTTGTGCCATGGCTTTTGAAGGATAACCAGTGTGGCTCTCTGGAAAAGGTCACTTGACCAGCTTTCAGAAGTTTTCTGACAGTAAAAAGTCAAATCATCTACCTTGCTTTGGTATTGAATGATAAAGATAAATTTTCTCCTTTAATCAGGGTTGAATGAAAAAGAATTTCAATTCTGAATTTTGGATTGAACAGTTCCTGTGAAAGTCGTGACATCAGGTAATGTGGTACAATGATTATGAGGCTTTGTCACCCAGGGTCTGAAGGTGAAAGCTGGTTTACTGAAGTAGGAATGGCGCATACATGTTAGACCAGATTTCACAGTCTTTGCTTCTCTGAGTCTGAAGCTGGGTGAGACCATTTAATCCCCAACTGATAGATAATTTAAAAGGGATAGACTAAGCATATTTTTAAGGTGAGAGATGAGTGGCTGAAAAAGCAGCCATCACAGGATTAACCCCATGGGGAGAAAACATTAAAAAAGCAATGCCTTAATTTCTGAGTACAGAGGACAGGAGGTGGTTCAAGAGGTTCTGGTCTAGCGTTTCTAGAAATTCTAGTGAAATATTATTCTGAATGAGAACTGCCTGTCTTGATAGTTGAAAAAATACGAATACTTTGTTCCAAGTGTCATGAAGTGCAAAAACTAAAAGGAGATGTTTCCTATATAGGCTACGAATATGTATCTGGTAATGTCGTATGGATTCATAGTTAAGGTGAAAACAAAACCTCAAGCAACTCAACGTAAGTTGTATCTTTTAGTTTGGGAGAAGTACTGTTGGATGCTTCGGTTGACTCAGGGTCAGATTTAAGCTGGAAAAAAACCTCTTGACTCTGAAAATGGAAAATTAATTCATAGTTCTGTCTGCTTAAGGAGAAATGCAGATGCACATGTTACAAAAAGTAAGGGGTGCACAGCTAAGAATACAGTTTGGAGGTTAGAATTACCAGTCATCCTCATTATCTCATTTTTAAGATGAACAGGTATGAGCCATTACACTGTATGCAGAAGAGCATGATGCAGTAACAAATGGAAAGACCAGTGAGATTGAAAATCCCAGTCTGAGATCTATGAAAAGATCCAGTAAAATGTCCTTTTTGTGGTGACTTGTAGATTTTGTGAGGGTGAATAAAAGCCAGTAAGCAAGAACAAGGGGAAGGAAAAACTTTTTGCCAAGAAAAAAAGGTTTGAATAGCTTGACAGGAAGAGGATTGAGAGTGGCATCTTCATTCAGGCAAGAGGTCCCTCTGTCCTGGAGGCTAGATGGAACTGTTAAATCCATAAAAGCGATTAAACAATCTTTTATCAAGAAATAAACTGGCCAGAAACTTGGTGAGGAAACTAGAGACCCTTGTTGTCAGCATCATAAAGGGAAATGGAGTTGAAGAATGGATGTTTTATGGGAGAATCTGTGTAAGAAACTAGTGGCTTCAGCACAGATCCAGACAGAGAAAGAAATTTTGTGGGGCAACTCTGGCAGTACACTGAGGGATAGAAACAGTCTGTTCATGATTGGGACTGAATAGGATGCTAAACTGAAGAATCAGCGTGCCTGGTTCTTGCAGGGACACACACCATGCGTGATTTGGCTGGAGAGCTGAGTCACCGATTTGCAGACCTGGATTCTGTCTTCTCACAGGAGAAAAGGCTGCCAAGTGGTAAGACTATGACACATGAACGTAACAAATATCACAGCTAAATACAAGGTGTGACTTCTGTTTTACTAACATGCATGCTACTAAATGCCGCAAAATTTACATGTACAATGTTGAAGTTATACCTTACAGGCGTATTTTATCACTGTGCTATTTGTAACTACACTCATAGCATCTCATTACTTTATGTTCTACAGAGACACTACAGTCCCCTAACTATCATATTGCCATTTGGTTCAGTGCTGATATGTGCTGTATTAAACACACAGATAAGACTTCTTTGACATAACAATTCATAATGAGTGTTGGATCACGTTCAGAATGATTATGTCGTGCCTTGTTTTCTTAACCTCAAAACAAGCCCGCTTGCTCTTATTTTCTGCTGCTAATGTGATTATTGTACTTTCAATTAAAGTAACGGTAAAAATGATTACTGTGGTTTTTGAATAGCAAGACATTTTGAATGACCAAAAATCTCTTTAAATATGAAATTTGTCCTCATTAGTATTTGCTGTTGGACACATGATAATATATTTCTGAAGTGCAGATGTATAAATCTTTAAAGTCAGACATCTGTATGTGCAGACTTGTGATTTTGATAAACACATTAAATGCTGTTACCCAAAGCATTAACAGATATGTTGATACTTTTACTTTCTTTTTGCTTTGAAATTGTAGTAATATCATAACTTCCTAATTCTATTAACATTAGCCTTCTGCTAAATAACCCTTACATCCCAACAGTGTTTCTAGATTTTCCATGATTTGACTGTTGCATGATACTAAGAAAGGCAATGGTAATAACTCAATATTTCTTTAGCATTGTACCTCAAAACTGCACCAAGTTCAGTGATGTTTCATCTAAAGCTGAATGAGGATTTCTCAGATATATAAAAGGGCATTTGGAAATTCCTTTAATGGAATGGCAAGATTGTTTCCTTATCACAACGCAGAAAGTTTAAAAAAGGGGGAATATGCTTTTTTAAAAAATGTTCATTTCAAATTTTATGGATACAGATATTAGAGTTTTGGATCAGTTATTACTAAAAAAAAATGTTTAGTCTGCAGATGTTTGCTTGGTATGTTTTTACCTTAACTTAAATGTTTTTCATTTTAAAACAAATCAGCATGTTCCTATAAGCACTTTCTTTTTTATAGAAAAGCATTTTCCATCTGAGGAATGATATATCAGAAAATCCATGTCCAGTTCTAATAGCTAGTCATGATATGTTGTTTCATCAGATATTGAGAATATTACTGATGAAATAATCTACAAAATGGCATATTTCAGAAGGGATTGTTATGGAAGTATGATAATACACTGCTGAAAGCTGAATTAAGAAATAGGGAAAACAAACTTAGATTCAGGGGGCCGTTTATCATGATGGTATTAGGTAAAATCTACTGGGTGTCTTTTATCACTTACTATTCATCTGTTTAGGTTGTCTTGTCTTCTAGTGATTCTTGTCAGTCTTGCTGCACTAATACCTTCAGAGCAGTTTCCATCTCTTGCTTTCAAAAAATACTGTTAATATTAATGTTACGGAAGAGCTTTGTTGCAGCACATCCATGTAAACTCAAGAGTTACATTTGAAGATACATGACAAAAAGGGATGTTTTTAAAAGCTAGAGAGCCATTGCTCCCTTTAGGCTATTTTGTGTGTGCGTGGAGTAAGGATAACAAATAGTCTGGCTATAAAATTGTCTTTAATTAGTTGACTCAATGGCTTCCAACAGTGTGCTACACTGGTATGTGGGACTCCCATGTTACAAGATAGACTTTGGAATCTTACCTCATGCTCCTGGGTAGTCTAAGCGTATCGACTTACATGCTGTCCTGTGGGAAGTGCTGGTAGTATTACCCAAATAACCATCCCACTGATTTTATTGGCTCATAGGGAAGTCATGTACCTTCCCTTCTGAGGAATATGCATAGCTAGAGGTTGGGTGCCATGACAGTAATAATGCTCTGAGTGAAAGTCAAAGCGATGTAAAAGTGGAAGGTTAATAGAAATTTTAAAGGATAGCTTTATGTTTCTTCATTGTAAAACAAGCCATACGCATAATCAAAAGCAAATTAACCCTTGCTGTATTTTAAACACCATCAATGAGAACTATTGTAATGGTCTAAAAATTATTTTTACAAAATTAAATCAATTATTAATTATTCTTTCTAAGATTGCAAACCAGTTTTGCTTATAATTT
>JAVJGI010000040.1:50955513-51032952 GCA_035590275.1 Ibycter americanus
TAAATACTTGTACAGTTTATGGGTATATGGGTATTCTCATAGGATTTTTAACATTAAATTGGTACACATAGTTAAGAAAATAATTTTTTGTAGTTAAGCAGATCTTTGTAGAAGTTACTAATAACATCAGTATTTACTGTTGTCTGCATTTGTGTGATTCTCAGCTGAACACTTCTCTTGTGTATTCAGTGACAAATGGCAATCACTTTATCATTTATCTTATGACAAATGGCAGATTCAGCCACAAACTGCTGGCCGTAGCAAACTTACAGGATGAAGTTCTTTATTGTTTATGGTTTGTGGGTTGATGTATTCATGCCTTGTTTATTTGTGAAATGAACAAAAATCAGTAAGCAGGCATGAACAAAAAATTTGGCCACACAATCAATTGTTCTCCCCACCCATCCCCATTTTCCAAGGACCTTGCAAGGAAATTCGCTGAACTAGGTCTAAGCTGTAAGCTGCCTTTAGAAAAAAAAAAAAGTCATTAGAGGATGCACCAAATTGTGACATTATGCCCTTAAGCCAAAATAACACTGAATGGAGCTCCTACCTCGCATTAACCTCCTGAATAAGGGTCTTCAGTTTCATAGATAGCTGTTGTCGTAGCCAAGTGATGTCAGACAATGATAGGAAAAGATTATCATGCTTTGATAGCATCAACCTGAGCAGTATTGTAGTTTTTACAGGCTTCTGTATTTAAAGGCAGGTAATCACTGACATGTTTTATGAATTTGCATACTGTATTACTAAATGCATTTTTAGATTGCTTTTACCGTGTGTTTACATAAATTGAGTGCATATCTGGCTGTCATTAGGGAGCAAGGTCTTTTCTTACTTTCTTTTACCTTTCTACTTAAAAAGGGTTCTGTTCTGTATGTTGTCATTGCAGAAGTGTGTAACCAAGAACCCATATAAAAAGATGCAGTTAACTGTAGACAAGAAGCAAGGATGTCTAGAATTTTGTGTAGCTGGAACTAAATCCATAGATGAAAGAACCCTTTTCCAAACTTTGTCCAGTGGTGTGAAGCAAATATGACAATCTTAGTTGTGATGAACTACAGGAGGAGACAGTTTCTCAGATAAATGACACTTAGCCCAGTTAGGCCTGTAAAAATAAGAAACCTGGTCTGGAATGAATTAAAAGGTCAGTTACTGTACATGAAGTGCTGACGTGATGTGTTCTCATTGATCTGCCCTATGTGGAATTCAAGTCACTTCATTCTGAATGTTATGTTTGAGAGTACTTCTAATCTTGGTCCATTTTTAGCAAAGGAAATCCTAAATTTGGTGGAAACAGCCTTTGTGAAGCTATTTTGCTGTAGGGAATCCTTGGGTTACATATCTAAATCATAGGTATGTTATTACCATCCCTTGTTGCAAGGAGGTGGCTGGAACACAAGGTGAAAGAGGTGGGATCTGGTCTCAGGTGACTTTTGGCAGCCTGAGGCAGTTACTCTAAAATGATGTCCTGTCATCAGCCCAACTCAATACAGTTCCACAACTGGGAAAGTGCAAATCACACATCTATGGTATCTCAATTCCTATTGTCCCCCCATAAACTTCAGTTTCAGCTGGGGAGCATAATTTTACATCTGAATATCCTTTTAGCTCTGGAATTTAAATTTGTAGTAGTCCATAGATAGAAGCCTGAATCATTGAATCATTTCATTCACGAGGACTTCAATCCCTGGGACTTCACCAGAGCAGTCTGGACCTAATATGTATATTTTTCCTGCTGAACTTCAAAACTGCATGCCACCTTTGTAATAAGAACCAGATGTTTTTAGTACCAAAGTGAGGTTTCTGCTTTTTTCATTTTGTCAAAGTGTATTAGTTAATGAACAGACAGATTATTTTTCATTTAGGTTCATAGTTCATTGACTCTGGCATATGAAGTGTGTGGTGTCTATACCGCAGCAAGGAATGGCAAAACTTTTCAAAGACCTTATCAACCTAAATTATTTCTTTCTTCATTTTAGTAGCTTCACAGATATACCGGAGGAAAAAAATCAGATCCCAAAAATGAATGGTACCTATGCAACCTTCTTTTTCAGTATTTTATGGAGACTATAAGTCTAAATAACCATCAAACTTCCATTATGATCATAAGATGATTACCTGTCAGCAAAAGCACCTATCTTAACATTAAATCCATGATCTTGATTAGCAGGGATCTAGGAAAATTGGAGACACATTGGTGTCAGTAGTTTGATCTGAAGCTTCTTCTTTTTACTCACTTTTCTCAATGTAAATATAAGATGAATGATTATTGTCAATTGCAGTGTGTTACTCGATAAGGATTTATTGAGCATTGTTAGACCACTTGTCTTTAAGGAAAAGAAAAATTTGCTAAGAAAGGCAACATCTTCAGTAAAAGGGCATAACCTCCTGCCTTTTACCAACTGAGGAAGTATTTTTTACAGATGTGAAAACATCTGCCTTTTTATTGTGAAATTTTAATTCTAGAGCTTTATGCAATCGCTTAGAACTTTTGTGTTTTAAGTATCTTGTCTAAATGATTATTTAATCAATTTGCAGGGGAATTTGTTGCTTCCAGAATGCAACATTGTAAGTCTGGCAAGTTGCACAGAGTGCAAGAATAACTTAAACTGCTAAAAAATTCTTTACTATACAATTTATATTCTGACCCCATAGTCAAAGGCAAGAGAACTATGCAAAGGTAATCTCAGTTCTATGTGAGCTATGGCTCACATACTACAGCCAAAAAATAGTAGTCAGTCTTTTTTTGAATACTTCTATCTTCCATGCTGTGCCTCTTAACTCACACAATCCTGTCAAGAAAAATGGAAGGTTCAGAGATGAACCTGCCATCATATGATAGAACAATTTTAGTTACAATCATTTAAAACTATCTGATTAAAGAATGAGGGATTTGAAGTTAAAATGGCTCAACTGGCAATACATTGATGAAACAATGGGCCAAAATTGTTTTGTAGATCTTTTTGATGATTGTAACATCGTAGGGTTGACATATTGCAGTATAGACAGCTGCCTGAGGCCAAACAAACTCAGTAAAGCAGTCCAACGGACAACCCAAAAACTGTGTTGCTGGGATTTGTGACAGTGAAGTCACACACACTAAATATCAATTTGGGTAAGAGGGAGTCTTATAGTAATTGTATTGAATTATCTCTTGAAAGAGAAGCTAATGAAGAATATAAACATCAGTAGAGAAAGAACCATGGTTGAAGTCTTTTCTTTAAAATTTAATCATTAAAATAATTAGAATTTAAGATATATCAAAGAAATGCAGCTTTGATAAAAAGTGAGTATGTACTGTTAAAGAGTTTCAAATGGATATGTACTTAAATTTATTATGTTATAAGACTCATAGAGTGTATTGTCTCTTATTAGACTCATCAATGTAAGTTCAAAAAAAGCAGTTTTGAGCAAACACGCCCTTCATTCGGTCACCATTCAGAAACTGCACTGAATTGAAAAGTGGACATTTTTAGCTAGCAACAACAGTGTTTTGCTGTGGGCAGTGCATGCCTAAGGTCGCAAGTGGTGACTTAGTTTGGAGGAGACTATAGTCTAAAAGAGAAAGGATGTTATGATTTTATGTTAATAAATTGATATCACTAGTTTAAGGTCTGGAATTTGTTGCACATAAACCCCAAATTTAGTGTAATAAAATAAAAAATTCTTAAATCCTCTTTATTGACTTGGAAAAATGGAAATATCTGCTGCCATTCCCTGTAGTGGGTCAACAGTGGGTTCAATGTAGAACTAAACATCCCATCACACCACTTGCTTTTTTTACTGGAAAAGAGAGGAGCTGACTCAGAACCTGTTCTTAACTCCAGCTCCAAAATGGGATCCTGCTTGCTTTCCAATAAGAGTGCTGTGTCTAAAAGACATGGATAACTATTGAGAGGGTTGGGAGCTGAGATGTAAGCCTGCTCCAGCAGAATTGTCTCCCTCTTTTCAATGAAGGGAGCAGAGGTTTTGGTAAATTGCAAGGTAGCCATTTTCTGCTTTTTCTATCCATTTTGAACATGAAATAAGAATGTGAGTGTTGACTGTTGTAGCTAGGAATAATAAGATTTTTAGGACCATGCATTTTAAGGGGTTGACTGATTAAGTCATAGACAGTAACTTCAGTTATACCTGTTTCTGCAATGCAAATAAACCTCACAGGAATACAAGGGGTTATTTCAACTCAGTAAATTACATATGTCAGTATATTTTATTTTGGGACAAAACAAATTAAACTGGTAGACATGAAGAAAAGAACACAATTCTACAGTTTTATTACTTGATTATCCTGTCTGCCTGCTACGGAAGGAGGCAAAAATACTCCAGTATATTCTGTTTGTATTCATTCATGGAAAATAATAATCTATGTAGATGAATTATTTGTGTGTCATATTTTCTAGCACTACAGTTCCAGTGCTGGTAGTTAGATCATAACAAGTTTGTTAGTTGAAACTTGTATATGTGACATATGGAATGCAAAACTGTCTAGTCATCCCCCAGTATTCTGTACTTCCACAGTCTTTAAGCATTTTCAGTCAGCCAAAATTTTCTATTATCAAAAATCAGTTAACTGCATGATTTACTTGGGTTGATTTCAGTAGCTTAAATTTCCCAGCAAAATGTGTCCCTAAGAGGAATGAATGGTTAAATTAGCTGAAATAGCACTTTTGAGAAACTGAACAGGTGTGATTTGAATACCCATTTTACTTAGATATTAATAGCTGTGCAGATCTATGCTTTGTTAATAGAATAGAAATTATTATTTAAATCTTATTTAAATTTGTTTCATTTGCCTTTGGCTTTTTAGCTAGAACATACTACACCTCTTTGTTAAGGGTTATTGCTTTTTTTGGTTTTGAGTGATGGTGGTCAAAAGCTGTTATTACTGTTTAATCACGTCAGAGATTAAAGTAGTTGCAAACCATTTTGCATGTCTGAGCACAGGGGTGTTCCAGTGCTGATAAATAGTATTTTAATAAGCACGTCATTTTCCACTAAGCAGTGGTACAGAGTAGCCACATAAGAATTAAAAAGAGTTTGCCATTTTGGAAGTTTGGGGGTTGTACAGGAAACTTGATAAGATAGTAGACTTCATATAGGTGGTAGACAAAACAAACTAAATGGGACAAAAAAGCAGAGGATATTTTAAAGAAAAAAACCTCAATCACCCTTTCTTGGCTAAAATCATAAAAGAATCTACAAATGTGTGTCTCAGGACAGTTTGACCAATAGGTGCAAGTGATAGTTTTTTTCAGGGGTCCTAAACCAATCTGGTTGCAAGTTAAGAACCCAGTTTTGTAAAAGGACCTGCATGAGCAGATTTTGCGTGTGTCAGAGTGTATTGGAACAAAGATCTGCACTGGTAGTTCCCTCTCTTAGAATTACAATGGTCGCAAAAACGTAAACGGGTTCCTCCTCACGTTGATGTAGGTTTTGATACGGATATCAAAGGAAGCTCAAGTGGGGTGTTCATATAGCATGACTCGGCAGATCTGATGCAAATGAATTCTGTTACTTTAGATCAGAAGATTAAGAAGTCAGAAGTATGGCTAGAAGCCTTTTATGAATTTTCCACTAAAAACTGAGAATTCCTGCTGACTTCACTGAGAAAATAACAGAAATCTAGATTCATTGTAAAGCTCCAAATTAGTTCAAAATCCAAGTTTAACCAATATATAGTAAAGGCTTTTTTCTTGATAAGCATTTATCATTTAACATTGATTTCTAAATTGATAAAGAAAGTCATCTACAGGGTACCTAACAGAAGATCAGGACCATGATACCTATTCCTGGTTTTGTCTACCTTCATTTTTTTCAGAACATTTTTTCAGCTATTGTAGAATAGGAAGATTGTAACTCCCCTCTCCAAAATCTATGCAGCCTCATTATCTTCAACAGAAACTTGGCTTTTAAGTAGTTAAATTTTTTTCTCTCATTTCTTTAATATTTTTCATGTCGTGTTTATCTGGACCTGAATTTACTTTATCCTACAAAGATAGTTAAAAGCACAAGAGTACCTGAAATGAAGCTGAAGGGTTTCACTCTGTTGCAAAGATCACCATTTATAGTTACCCTTCTGCAGAAACATATACTGATATTCAGTTTCCTTCTTATCATTCCTAAGTGCTTTTCACACTTCAGTTTCCACAAATGCAATTGTTTTGGTGCAATAAGGTTTAGAAAACCAGTGTTGCATAGTGATATTCTTCTGCACTGGACAAGACAATACCTATTTTTTAAAAACAGGCTGGATTACAAAACCTGTCACAAATAAGGGGAAATGGTATATTTTGGATTTTTTTTAACCTAGGTCTTCTCAGTTTCAGGGATTCCTCAATTTTGCACAAGTGCTTGGCATGTTTTAATATTGATTAATTTATATATTTCAAATGTAATGATTATTTAGGCTGTAGCTCTGTAACCAGATTTAATCCAGCTGGATTATAAACTTGGAGAGTACCAACTGTCTTAGAAACCTAAATTTACATTATAAATTTACAATAGTAAAGCATGCAATTCTGCAGACCAAGAACCTGAATAACAAAAATTTTAGTGTTAATTTAATTGAAATATAAAAACTAAATATCACAGAACAGTTTCAGGTGACTATAAACTTTGTCATTCATCTCAGATGAATTTTAAGGGATTTCTAAGTAGAAAATGAAATAGGTGCAGAAAAATTGAAATTTAAAACTAGTGTCCATTCAATAAGGATATTTTAGTGCAGATGTAATTGCTAGCTATTTGTAATTTAAAAAGATTGAAGGTTGAGTCAAAGTCAAATTTAACATGTAAGAGTATTTTCTCTCATGTTAAATGTAAACTTGAATGTACTGTTACTTGATCTATAACATAATGTACAGCCTTAGTATATGTTCACAGGAAATCTGTAGGCTAACCCATACCTACCTACTGTTCCTTAAAAACTGAAATTTAATAATCTGCGTCTGTACTGAATGATAGCAAAATGGTTTTACCCTAAACTGATGAATGGTGTTGTGGTTTTGACATTTTGGATACTTTAAATCCAGTTAATGTTCTTCATATAATTTGTTTTCTCTGTTTTATTTTTAGATTTTTAATGTTCTTTATATAGTACTCCTGAAAACTGTTACATTTGCTGCTTGAGCACAGCAGTTACCTTCCCTTAGTAATTTAATCACGTGTTTAGTATCAGACTACTTCGTCTGAATATTTTAATATATTTAAAATCCATAAATAATTTAATCATGTAACAAATACTATCATTTGTATATCCATTGAAATCTGTGTGTATAAAGGCAGTAGACATTCGAGACAGTTAGACTTCGGAACCTTCTACCCATGTGATATATACTACACATATATATAAGGAGCTACAGTATATATATATGATATATACTATATACATATAAGGAGCTACAGAAAGCTCCTTAACACTGAAAAACATTTAATGCTAATCTTTTAAATCCACAATACTGCAATATTTTCTCATTCTGACTACCAGAGTATGTTTTCATATCCTGTATTCTGACCTGTTTTTTTAAAACTTCTTCTAATGTAGGACTGCTTAAAGCTGTTGCAAAATAAAAAATGATATTGCTTACATCAGCACAGCCATTCCCAAATGAAATATATTAGTATTATCCAATACAAAAATACTACTATTTTTTGCCCATTGAACTCAAAACAGTTTATTATTATATGTTATATTTTTTTATAGCTGGATACCTGAGATCTAGTGATAAGGTTTTGCTTATTGTAATGTTGATTGGCTTCCCATCACAGATAACCATTGCCTGTATTAATACAATATCTTTTTCTTGGTTCTAAAATTCTGTATTAAAATTCTAGTGGGAAGAAAAGTAAAGGACTTTGGAAGCTTCTTTGGTTTATTATGGATTTATTTAAGAGGACTATTTCAAATTTTCTTATAATGATGTGAGACAGGAAGTTGTGACTTACTCCTTTGATGTAAGTACAGATAAATCCAACTCTTTATTGTACCATTCTTCTATAATTATTCTTACTCTCAATTGATTTTCTGCCCACAAATCTGTTTTAGATTTGTCTAAGATGAGATTGGTGATCAAATTTACAAGATCAGTACAATGTGTGTGTGGTGTGATGAGGTTTTTTGTTAACATCAGTGGTAGAGCCACTACTATGCTAAATTATTTGTGATCAGTGATGTAAAAATAACACTTATTTTGGAAAAGATATTTTGAAGTTTTATTGATCATAGAGTTTTCCTTTGTATTTTCTTTTATCTTGGCTTTGGAGACTCAAGACTAAGGTAACGCTGTCTTCCATAACAGCAATGAAAACACCTGGCAGATTATTTGTAATTCTAATCAGTTTTTAAACTATTGGCCTTCATTACACAGCCCACAGAGTGCTTGTGGCCCACAACATGTATAATTGTAACCCACCATAAATTAGTAGCATGGCCTCTATAATTTAGTGTTGCAGAAGCTATTGTTTATCCAAAAGAACATTGTTCTTGTGAAAAGATGAGTTACTTCTAATATGTATACTAATTACTGAAAATTATTGTATGACAATTGGATGTCCTCAGCTAGTCATAACAAAGAAATACTGTCAAGTTGTCAGCTCATAAACCTACTCCTTGGAGCTGAGGCACTGGCGGTAAGTAAGCTTATGTTTTGAATAGAGGTTGAGTTTCTCTGAAGCTGTGTTTTACTTTTCGATTTCAGTTCCCTTTTCTGATCTAGTGCATTGTGTTTGAGAATGAGTCTGGATAGTAAGAACTTCTGCTAATTTCAAAATATTGGTGTAATTGTACAAAGTAAATATTTGAAGATAACACTAACTACAATTTATTTCTCTTATAAGGACTATCAGTAAGAACTGAAAAGATTGTCAGCTGCCCCTAATTGTGGATTTTCTTCAGTTTTAGAGATTTTGCAGGTATCATGAGTCTGCCTAGCAGCAGAAGATATTTTCATCTGTGTTGGGGATAATTATGAAATACTTCTGCTTTGCATACACATGCATGACCATTCTGTGCTATCACAGATGTGACAAACTACTTCAGAGTATAAATCTGATGTATTTTTTGTGCTTATATCCGTCAAGTAGGGGGTTCTGTACTGAATGTCTTAAACATTTGCATATGCAATATTGACAAAATATTAATTTGTAAATTTAAATTAAAACAGTTCCAGTTTACTGTACCAATTGGCTTTCAAGGTTTTGCAGCAGAATGTAGATTTGGTTTGTGAGTAGATGCAATAACCTGTTTTAAGTGTTCTGACTGTTGATTGGAGAAAGGGATAGAAAAGCTGTTGTTTTGATTTTAGTAAAGTTCGTCCAGCAGGCTTAAAAGAGAATGCAAACTATCTGTTTAATTTTTGAAAGCCAAAGTATAGCTTTATTGCTCAATTTTGAATTGCAGCATTTCTTTAGTATAATAACGCAGTGGTGGCCAACCTACAAGAGGGAGTCAGTCAGTTTGTAGGAAAGGATACTGCATTCCCAGCCTGTTATGTCCATAAGTATATTCGTTCATAAATAAAATTCAGAACACTCATTGTATCATTGCATGTTCACCAGCAGTTTGATATGAGGTTTCTGACTTGGCCATCATGAATACATTTCTGGTGATGGGATAGGAGATCAGCTGTGAGGCCTCTGGGAAGAGAGGTAGGCAGGGGGTAGGCTGTCACATCACTTCATGTGGCCTACATCCCAACAGTTAAGGAGCATATGAAGCGAGTGTTAGGAAGGTGATGTTGCCAGGGTGATGCTAAAACGTCTTTGCAGTTAAGGGGTAGGATGTGACTCCCCAGGTTTAAGATCATAGACTCATTCAGGACTGAAAAGACATTGGGAGGTCTGTAGCCCAACCTCCTGCTCAAAACAGGTCAATACTGAATTCAAACAAAATTGCTTATTCCTGGTCCTTGGGTTTTTTCTACATCTTTCTGATAGTCAATGTGTAACTCTGAAAAAAAACAGCCTTCCTTTTTTCCTGTGCCATAGGCCAATGTGCATGGGGTACGACTGAACATAAAACCCCGAGGATGTTAACTGGATCAATTAATTTTTGTTACTTATGTAGTCATACAGCTGGTTTGGTCTGGAGGTGCTGAAAACTTTACTTGATTTAGAGTAGCATAGATATTCCAAAGCCTGACTTGAGTGTTACATAGGCACTTGCATATTATGCTGTGTATAAATCTGAATAAATAAAATTAATGGGTTTGTGATTTCTCTTTTTGTTATATTGTTTATTTTTTGTTATTGTTTGGTAAAGTTAAAGAATATTACTAGTATGAGACTGCATATCTTTTCACAGTTTAAAATTTTATTTTATTTGAACTTTTAATAAATGCTGATATTAACTTTATAAGGTTTTGTTTATATTGTCCAATATTTAAAATAATCAGTATTTTGCATTAACTTGATAGAGGAAAGTTGTGTAAAGTAAGACAAACTTGGGAAAGCAAAATAAAATCACAAATGACATTTAGTGGGAAAACCATGAAAGGGAATTGTCTTTAATTAGTTCACAGTTGGAGATTTGTTCATACTGCTTATTTTACTTAAGTCTTTCATTGGGGAGAAAAGAACTATTTAACTTTCAGGATCCTTGGAGGGGAGAAGGCCTTGAAACACTTATATATCTCTCAGACATGCCTTCCAAAATATTCCTTTATCTTTTATGTAGCCATACTGTGCTACCTATATATACTAAAATAAATTGTTATTTTTAATCTGTAAAGGTTACCATTTGTATTGAAATTTATTTGGATTATTTTCAAAATAGTGCTAGAAGAGAACTTGAATGTCCTTATCTCCCTGCTGTTACACCGAGAAGCAGTTTCACAGCACTAGAACCTGTACTCTTGGATTAACAGTATTTTGGAGTATTTGCTTCTAGCTCAGCAGATTCTAAGATATCCATCTTTAAAATCAGCTGTTAATGCTGCCTTTCATATCTAAAAAATAAAATATCTCTGTATCTAAGTAGGCAAAGATACTTTCTTCTGAAACTGTGAGAGATTCTACTCTGTCTTGTATGACCTCAAGCCCAAAACCTCATCCAGAACACCAAACGCTCATTTCCAGGTAGCTGTCTTGGCACACCCATGCACTTGATATTGAGAAATTCAGAAGGCACAACCATTGATTCTTTCTTCACGTAGTCAGGAAAGGAGTTGCTATTGCATTGTTTTTGATTTGCCCTTCAATTTACTTGTACAACAATGTTAGTTTTTTCGTGAGAAAATTTTGGTTTGCTCTGCTGGTAAATTTGTGAGAATGTGGTAGGGCAACATTAACTGAAATCTGGTTTACAGGAGCTGAAGTTCTGAAGAATAACAGAATTTGAAAAATAAGATGTTATTAGTAATCTTGCTTAGACAATTAGGAACTGGTAAATGTGGTTTGTGGGTATGTGCTGTTGGGGTAAATATTTATGTGCCATAGTATCCAAGAGTTGGTTATTCGCAGTAGTAAGTCTCTTTAGTTGTTTAATTTTTTCTAGATATTTCCATTAGATTGCTGACTGCCATGTCATGAAGTCGAAAAGCTTGTTCCATTTTCCCACTCCTTTTTGCCATATTAAACGCTGACCATATTTTAGAATAGAGTGTATATGCACCTGTAAATATTTACTTCTCTTCTGAGAATACAAATGTTTTGTTCAGTTTGCCTTCTCTAAAACTATCCAAGATCAAAACAGGTTATCAAGATAGAAATTATTTGAATTCTGCTCAACTGACAGATGTCCCTCAGTGCTGATTAGTATATTGAAATTCAGAAAATCCTGATTTTTAATCCTGACATGATACTTAATAACATGGATTTTAAAGTCACTGTAACTTTTTTATCTTACTATCTTACCTGATCATTCCTCTCTTAATATTTTTTGAGATTTATTATTATTTTGAAAACATAAACAAATTCAAAAATTGTTTGTTCATTCAGAGAAGACTGTCATGGATCATTTCCAGGTTTTCAGTGATGACCTTATGGATCCCACAAGAGTAGGAAACATTTATAGTAAAGATAAACATTTATTTTATACCTACGGTTCTAGGTATGAAGCTCAAACTATCTTAACAAGAACTTTATTGGTCTTTAGCTTTCCCTTTGTTGTAACCAATTTTGATACTATTTTTTATACAAATGAGTGTGGAAACACAGTATACATATGAAGGCAGGTTTAATACTAATATTCTATCTTGACAGCAGTGATAAAAACTGGGAGGCTATGCCTCATTGTTTAGTGACAAAATTAATGACTATTATTATCCATCTTTCTCTTCACCTTTCTTTGCATCTACATCTTGAGTACTGTGAACTGAAAATTAAACTTAAAATTAGATATTGCACAGAAACATAAAAGAATACTTTCTAACAAGTTCTGGATTGTAATTTTAATATATTAGATATTGAGTTAGAGTTATTTTTTAAAATCTCAAAAGAATACTTGAGTGGGGGGAAAAAACTAGCACCTGTAGCTCTCATGATGTGATAGATGAGATTTCAGCAATCTAAATTATTGATACCATGAGTTCTGTAGATAAGCAGAAGTCCATAGTGTCAACATCCATAGGTACTAACCAAGGATGATAAATGCTTTCACTTCTAGTAACTTGAAAAAACTTGTATTGTTTTTCTAATATGTGTACTGCTATAGAATAGATCCGTTCAAGAATGTCGCTTTCAGCCTTAAATGGCTACCTGAAGATAGCTACAGGTATCGGTACCCCTTCAGTTAAGAAAAATCTGTGTTTAGTTACAGTTCCTTTTGATTCTTTGATGTGTAAGAAGGTGTGTTACTTTTGTTCTTAAGAATGCTATGATGTCTTCTAACGTATAAATCCATCTACATAAAATATATTTTATTACCTGTTGTCTGTTAGCCTATGGTGAATTTGAATTTTAATATAATTTTTGCTAGAAGTATCTTCTCATATCTTACACTGTCCTTTCACTGATTTGATTTTATCTTCCAATTTTTTATGTTAATGCTAAGAATTGGAGACTCTTTGTTAAAATGATTGAGGTAGTAACAGCTGAAGAAGAAAATACAGAAAACATAAGAAATTATATGCCATGTTATGTGGTTACAATTAGATTGCACCTATTTGATGGACTAGCACAGAGGGTAGAATGTACCTCATTTACAGTTTCTGAGCAGTAGGATGTATACACAAAATTGGGTGGTGTTTAGGCATGGGGCGGGGGGGGGCGCAGTATTTTCAGTCCCTAGCGTGGGGAGAGAGGGTTAGTCCATCACTTTTTATCAAGAGTCTCAAGAGTGTTCCCAAGCAAATAATTATACTACTGTTCTTAGCTGTGTTTTGGAGTCTATTCTTTTCATGGATTATGGAAGCCATTTGAAAAGATTAAATTTCTGTGTTAGAAAGTTAACCATTATGAATATTTTCACAAATGCTAAGTGCTCTTTTAACCACTCTTTAAAAAGTCAATAAATCATAACTATACCCACATGTGGGAAATTCCTACAGAATCCCAAAACACAAGGCAGCTTTTTATGGCAGCTGCTTGAATGAATAAGATGAACAGATATTGCTTGTTCAAGTGCTTTGAGTAGCATTTTTATCTGTACAGTTGTGTGGTACATGGCCACTATCTCAACCTATCATGAGTGCTCTTCCCAGTTTTTCTCTTAGTTTCTAAGAGTTCTCTTAAGTTTCTCTAAGTTTGTCTTAGTTTTCTCAAAGTAGGTATGAACCACCTCTTCCACAAGATCTAAGCAGCATAAAGAGTAGTATTTTGAATTAAAGCACAGGACCAAATGTTATGACAAATTTCTTCTTTCTCTGATACTGGTTTTCTTTGGCCTGTTGCAAGTAATTTGGGTGCACGGTTATTAAGATTACCAGAATGTAAAGGAGGTGCCATATAAATTGAGCACTTCTGGTACCATATCCATTTTCTGTCATTTTAGGTATTTTGATAGATTGTAGTGAACTGCTGAGGACGCAAAAATTACTTATGTGTTAATACAGTATTTTAATACTAATTTTTTCTCAAGCTAATGATTTTTGAAGTCTTGTAATAAAGTAAAGGAGGTTTTGATTTACAAAGAATGGATTAGGAAATAATGAATATTGAAAGTCTGTTGAAAGACCCTTTCTTTATGCACTTGCTCTGGTTGCTAAATGTCAGTCAAAATTAGGTTGCCTACCTGAAAAAAAAACCCCAAAACCTTTAAACATAATTTTGTGGTTTTATTAGTACAAAAGAGCTATCTGTACAGAAAAGAAGCACGGAAGGAAATAAAATGAAACACATATATGATACTATCTACAAATGTGCTAGAGGGAAGATGGAACATTGGGTACCCAATCTACCTTTTAGGGTTCATTTGTATTCAGTGACTGCATAATCAAAAAGAGGTGTAAATAAAGAACCTTAATCAAACAAATAGGTTGATTTACTAGAATCTTACTCTGACAGGAGAGGTGCTTGTTTGAGCTTATCCATAAGCCTCAAAAACTAATTATATTCTGGTTGAATATCCTGAGGTATAAGTTAAGAACAGAGTGAAAGTTTCAGATAGATACTGATAATGTACATCTGCTATTTTCCATCTTTGTAGCTTTGTTTCCAGTTCTGTTACCAATTATTCCACTCTCTGCTTTGCTGAGATAAAGTTGTTTTATGCTTTATTTTTGTCTAGTCATAATTAGGGTTATATAGTCATCTAACAAACCCCAGGTACTTGATTTCTGCAAGAAACTTGAGCTGTGTGCTGGGCTGATGAATGTACTCTTATACTCTTTAGCATGCAACATGGAATTCTTGCAGATAGGTTGCATGATTTTCAGGAGGAAAGCTGATTCCAGCATTGGCACAGGCAGTGCTAGGTGCCAAGATTGTATAAAAGAGTCTTTGTTTGCAGAGGAAAACAATGTTCCTTGGACAAACCACAGACAGTGGGAACATGGCTTTTTTTCTGTCTGAATAGGGCTATTAATGTCTTTTAAACTGTGATAGACAAAGAAATAAGATCATATGCACATGCCTGGGAATTTTAGCTAAAACAGAGGATAAGAAAATTCTTCTGGTATATAATAGATACTGTCTAAATAATTTTGGGGCAGTATTAGAAAAAGTGGTTTCATTCTAAGGGTGGTCCTTATTGCATAATGTCTCTTGTATTTGCTTCATTGTTATTAACTTATTTTGTTTGACAATTCGAGGAAAAGGTAAGTTGCTGAAGTGGACAGATTGTAAAGGACATTTTTATTTAGATTTCTGAAAACAAGGAGTATATCTGATCTTGTCAGAAAGGCAAATTTCTTCCATTCCCTGCCAAGGATCTGGTTCCCAGACAACTCACTACTCTCTACTGAAGTAGTGTGATTGTATGTATTTCTTTATTACATCCTGTACATGAGATCGTCAAAACACTTAGTTATAGGACTGGTTTTGCTCTGAGCATTTAAATTTTGCATTTAATGATTCTGAGATTTTAGTCTTGTCATTTCTCCTACCAGCTGATCCAGAAGCTCCAGGTTCAAGGTTACCATCAAGTTCTCCATTCAAACCCCAAACCTTCAACTCTGTCAGAGCTGATTTATTGTACATGACTTAGCTGCAAAACATAGTGTTAGCAAGACATTCAGTAATTGTTTCTGGTCAGTCATAAGTCTTTCAAGAGGAAAACTTAGACCCTGAAATGGAAGAAGTTTTTCTTATGGATGTTGATTAAAGCCTTGTGATGTTGATTAAAGCCTTGCTTCAGTGATCCTTTAATCTTGGACTGTTCGCTGTCACTTGAATTTCGGAGCTCTGTTTTATGAAAGTGTTGTAGGCAACAATACCCACAGACAAGTTAATACTACAAAGAATTTTAGTATTTCTGCATATGAAAATACAAGATTTAAAATATGTTAGTGAGCTAATGCTGTGAGACTGTCACCTTTAACTTGAATTCAGTGCTTACAAAATTTTTGGGTATCACTTTTTGAGTTGTGAGGAAGTGTTTCTGCATTTTCTACATAAGAACTTCCTTTTTTATGTTTTTCCTTTTTGGCTGCTGTGACAACTGCAAGAATTATTATTAATATTTTTAGTAAAATCCTTTCAGAAGGGATTCACATAATGATAGGTAGTTTTATTAAAATAGGTTCTTGAAATAGAATTCCTATTCAATGAGCAACATTTCCTGCTAATGAATGAGGGGAACCATTAACAGGCTTGAAGAAGCTGCTAAAAATTCCTCAGAATATAAATACTGTAAGAACACATCCATTTTCAGTAGAAATAATAAAATAATTATTGTTGATTAGATTAACTATTTAGAATTCCATGAAGATTCATTTAGTTACTTCTGTAAGGACTCTGTTCCAGTGAAAATCCCTGTATATGTCTAAATACATGTGTTTGTCATTAATGTGCATATTTTTGAAATGACATGTTGAGAGAACCTAGTCTTGTTGTAAGAAGAAAATAGTAAAGGAAGTTAATAGATCTGGGATACAAAAGAGTTTTCTTTCCCCTCTTTTCTCCATTTTCCCTTTCAAAGATTAAAAGGGAATGCTTTAGGATTTGAATGAATGATATTAGTAGTCACTTTTCAACAAAGTATTCCTTCTTATAGTCTCGAGTTCTTTAAAAATTCTTTAAAATTTTTTAAAATTTCTTTAAAAATTGTCCTTCTACCATAGCATTTATTTCATTCCTCTAGAATTTCAAGCTGATGTACAGGTTTATGGGTGGTGATTACTCCCATATTGCATTAAAACTTTCCATCCCAACTTACCTCTTGCAGGATTCCTCCATCACAATGACAATTCACTTCCCTCTAGCCTAGTTGACTTATTTGTTTGAAATGTAAATAGAGATACAAAGTCAGATCTGCTCCCTTTCAGTTTGACATCTGCATAAATTGTAATTGTTCCTTCTGCCCTAAAGTTCTGCTCACACATAGTTGTTTTCATTACTGTAACAGGAAACTGAACTTGCCAGACCTTTGAGGTAGAACAGTCTACACCTTTTCCTTAAAGTGAGTAGACTTTCCAGAGGTTGAAATGTCGAGGAGAGCTGGAAATCTGTCAGTAAACATTCATTCAGTAGTGTCTACTCAATACCAGAGTCTTTTTCCCAGAAGCTCATCAAAGTAAGGCTATGGAAAATGCATCTGAAAAAAAGATTGCAATTTCAAATAGTTGGCACAGGCTTTGATTCTGCTATGTGGCTTTCCATCCAACACATCAGAGGATTATCTGGGGCTCCAAGATGATCCCGTAACTGTTATTTCCAGACCTTCTGGGATCTCAGCTGAAGTCTTTCCTAAATTCCTCTGAACTTGCTAGGGTGTATTGAACAGATTTCTGGGTCGTAGTATGACTTCAATGAGAGAGATTGTTGTCTTTTGGGGTGGCACTTAGAAATTACTGGTGATGTATGTATCCAGCACCTCTTTCACTTCTTTAAGAGGGTAAGATCCACTGAAATTTCTGTAACTTCCAACATCCAATGCACCTTCAACTCCATTAGGTCAATCTTTTTTTACCTTTTTTCTTTTCATGAATCAGAATGAGATCAGTCCTTTAGTGGAAAGCTTTATCATGCATGTTGTAAATCCAGCAGGACTGGTCCCGATTAGATGCTGTCTAACAATTGATATGCTATACTACTGTATATATAGCTACCTGGACCAACTTTAGTTGTTCTAACAGCATCAGCTGTTTCACTTGATGATGATGATTTGTGCCATAGCATAAATGTGAGCTCTAAATCTATATCCATACAATACTTCTTGTTTTGTATGTTCATATTTTTCTTTTCTAGCCCCATTAATTCCACTAAATTCTCTTTAAAGTTTGAGCATGGCAATGGTTGTCTTCAGGAGCCTCTTTCTTGTCCAGTCATTCCTTATCAGGTTAAACAGTTTTCAGTCTCTCTTGTCAAGTTTGAATGAAGAAAAAATAGCCAGAAATACCTGTTCTTTTTCTACTTACACCATTTCAAATGGACGACAGACTTGAGTACTGTGGGTTCTATGTGGAATGAAATCTTTTCGTCCAGTAATCCAGGATGTACACAGGCTTCAGTTCTGGATAGCTTTTTAGTACATTGATTCCCTCTCTGAATTTCTAAGAATGATTTGTCTCTCTTTGAGTCCCCTCTGTGTTCTTCTCTTACTAAGGGTACTTTCTTGTGAGGTTTGTTTGTTAAATTCATGCCTATAAAACAGACTTAAGATTTTCGCTCCGTACTTCTCTGAAACTTAATATGGCTATTTACTGTATGCCCTTATGTCTTATTGTTTCCATTGCAGTTTTGTTTTTATTTCTTCAGATAGCTTCTACATATTCCTGGCAGAGGCAAAGTCTCCAGATCTTTAGGCTAAGTAATTTTTCCTGGTAGAAAAAATTTACCTACAGTAAATAGCTTTCCTCCTTTTCTTTCCCATACTTCTCTGTATCTCAGGTCTTCTCCAAAATCACCTTGCAATATGGCTTACTTAAACTTACCAGTCTTATGTATTTATCTACTGCTTCTCACCTATGATAGGCTGTTTATCATTTATGCTAAGCTTTTAATTTTCAGGGACAGATAAAATACAACTGTTCTAGTCCCGAGAGATGCAAAACAAATTCCACAGTTTAAAACCTTTCTCCAGGATGGTGTTTTCCCCATATCCCCAAATCCCTCAGACACCCAGGTAGCTAGTTCTCAAAAAACCACCTTTCATATTTCTAGCCCCTAAAAAATGGAGATAATAGGATAAACTCAAGTTTCTGCAGCAGGACTTCTTTCTGAGTGGTGCAGAACTCGCTGTCTTCTAAAGTCCCATTTGAACAAGCCTCTAGAACCCTTTTTGGAAATAGCTGTGGTAGGTGCCTCATTGACAAAGCCATAAAGGCATGGAATAAGGTGAACATAGGACTATTATTGACAAGTCTTGCAACACTAGAGCCAGGTACCAGTTACTGAAACTAGTATGGGATAGGTTTAAAATTAAGATTTTTAAAAGTACTTTTTATTTCACACAGTCAGTAATAAACTTCTCCATAAACAGGACTTTGTGGAAACAGAGTATTAGTGGTTCCAAAAGGGATTAAGCAAGTTTGTGGACAGCAGTTCTGCAAACTGGTGCTAAAGGGAATAGCACGGATGTACCATACGATTTCATGTTCCTAATCTAGTGATTGTGGATGCTGAGGTAACTTTCTATCAGCCAACTTTGTCGTGGGCTTCACCCTAGATGGCTGCTAAGTCCACCAGCCACTTACTCAATTTCTGCAACCCCTACCCCCAGCAGGATGGGAGAATTGAAAAAGAAAAGTAAAAACAAGAAAACTTGTGTATCAAGATAAAAATAGTTTAATAAGCAAAGTAGAAGTGAAAGGGGGGAAAAAGAAAGAAAGAAAGATGGAAAGAAAGAAGAAAGACATTAAGAAATTAAGAAAGAAAAGAAATAAAGAAGGAAGAAAGAAACTAAGAAATTAAGCAATTAAGAAAGGAAAGAAACTAAGAAAGAAAGAAAGAAAAAAGAAAGAAAGAAAGAATGGGCACGATCCAAAGGCAATTGCTCGGCATCTCCAGTGGGCAGACCAATGCCCAGCTAGTTCCCGAGCAAAAGCTGGCTACCTACCAACCCTCCTTTCTCTCCATGTAATTGCTGAGCATGACGTTATATGTCATGGAATATCTCTGGTTAGTTCAGGTCGTCTACCTGATTGTGTTTCCTCCCAGCCTCTTGCCCACCCCAAATCTATCCAGTGTGGGGACAGAGTGAGAAACATGAGAAGTATTTGACGCTATGCAAGGACTATTCGGGAATTGCTAAAACATTTGTATGTTCTTAACACTGTTTTGGTCACAGATCTAAAACACAGCACCATATGAGCTGCTATGAAGAAACTTAATTCTGTCCCAGCCAGACCCAGTACAAAGTTGCTACTCGGTAATAAGCACTGCTAAATATGTATCATGAAAACTGTATATTTGAAAGCTTTGTGATATGAAATATGTCCTCTATTTAGATGAAAAAATGCTGGATCACCTTTTTTATTAAGAGGTAGGAAGTATTTGCAAACTTAAGTGTGGTAGAAAATCTTAAAGCAAGTGATGCTATAATAGTCACCTTCTGTAGGAAAGACGCCCAGCATTTTCTGGTGGGTTCTACACAGTTACTGGGCATTTAGTACGAGACTCCATGTTTGCACTGCAAGACCTCAGAACATGTAGTAACATTTGGCAAATACTATCATGTGGTAACACTTGGCAAATGTAACTTTTAAGTGATGACCACTGAATTGGAAACAGGGTCATAAGGGGCAGATTCACAACATGTAGCCATGAGAGCTTTATAGGGAAGCAAATTGCTGGGACTCAGTACATATAAGCAAGTTCAGATGGGAAAAAGATAGTTTCATGGAGAAGCTGGCTTGCGAATATGTTACACAATGGAAAAGGCAGAACAGAAGCCAGGAGGGAACTTTGGAATGTTGTATTTTAAATGGAAAAGAAACTCTATAGGGAAGAACACACGTGTCCAAGGTAAAAGGTCAGAGTGATTTTACCTACCAGAAAGAATCAGGGAAATTGTGCCTTTTATTACAAATGAAATCTAGTATAAACATTCAGGAATATTCTTTTCTTTATATGTTTACAGGCTAAAACAAACTATCAAAAAATCCCTCAGCAGCCCATATTTGAAACTAAAATCCCTGCTGGGAGAAACTGGATTTTTCAATATACTTTGATTGACACTTCTAAATATTTAGTTTGTCTAAATGTGGAAAACTCTATTTCTTAATTTGTTTCTTCGTTCCTTCTCAGTCAGTTTATAAATAATGGCTATATTTTTACGGAAAAGGCTGATACGTGAAAATCTAAAAACAATCTTTAGTTAAAGACCATTACTTTCTAAATAGATTGTTCGTATCCCCTGGATATGTCATGGTTTTAATCAATTTCCTTTTGAGGTACTAAGCACTGGAAATGTTTATTCTTGATGAACTTAAGCAGAAATTATGAACGTTCACATCTTTCATTGCCTTTTTGGTCACTGTCAGCCCTCACTTTTATTAAAAATAAGGACTCTACGCTCTTTCTGGTCCTGTGATCTTTTAAAAGTCATGATCTGAGATATCCAAGTGAAAATACCTACTGTGCAAGTACAATTGTAAATTATTATTAATGTTTTAAAGAATCTTAGATACAGGAGTTAACCAAAGGATTATAATTATATTGCGTAGACGATATCACTAGGGTGGGAGTTTTTTTTAATTTAAAAGGACAGAAGTACATCTCATTTTATCAAATACCCTATAAATCGATTAATAATGTTTTGGGGGACAATACGTCCTGAAAAGGTAGTGTTTAAACTTACTTCCTCCAGTCTTCAGAAACAAGACCAAATTCTTAATTCCTTTTTTCTGCAGTATGACTTTTTTATAAAAGGCTGAGCTCTCGAAATAGATTTTATTTATGTATTAAGCTGGTATGATTATTTTTTTTTTGAATTCTCCTACTACTGACAGTTTTCAAATATTCTATACTTGTAAATTCAGCCTACTTTTCTGTTTTATTCCTAGAAGAATATTTTTTCAAAAGAAAACCAGAGAAATTAGTAGTCACCTTTGCAAATAATAACCTTTTGTAATTTACACATGAACTAAATATGCTATTGAACCTGTTGTTGCATTAGGAACGAGAAAAATATTATATAGCTGTATTTGAAATAACTAGAATTAAGGAAATATGACAGGTTATATAGCTTAAACACTAAGACTAGTTTTTGATTGCTTTTTTCAACTGGCAATCCAAATCCTAATAAATTATTAATGTTCATCAAGACAGTTAATTATGCTGTAGGATTTTTACAATATTATGTATCCCTATGAAAGAATTGATGAAACTGAAGAAAATAAAATTTTTCATTATTTTGTAGTGAATATGTTATTATATAGAAATTTTTCTAATGGGACCTTATCCAAATTGTAGTCTTAACAGATGGGATCTTGTTGGGGTTCCACATATTTAGTTATTTAGGACTTTAGTAAACAGTGATTTTATCCAGTCTGTGATTGGAACAGATGTGATCTTATCAGGGTTCCACTTTTTTTCAGGAGCATAAAATTGCCATGATTTGCTGTACAGTGCTATAGTTTACTTTTTGTGCTTTAAGAACCAGAGTCCTTTTTAGCCAGAATTTGCCCTTGGGTCCTAAAAACATCATAATAGGGAGTTAATGTTTTATTCTCTATTAATCCCATTAAATCCTTTTAATATTAGAGCATGTGTTGCTTTATAGCATTAACTAGTGTCTTGCACTCAACAGTATTTTCACAGTTTATGACACTGCTTAGGGCATTAACAAACAGCTGTTTGAATTAAATGAGCAGTTAAGGACCCTGTTCATTAACTCAAAAGTTTCATGTATTTTTAATTCCTTAAATCTAATGGTATTATCACCCTCGAAGAAATCTATCTTTGATTATAATTTGCTGTGACCAGTATCAGTTTGGGTGAGATGAGAGAGATTATTTTTGACTATAAACTCTATCAGTGGTGAACATCTCCAGTGAATCTGAACTGTCTTCTAACAGTTTTAATCTTTTGGGATATAAAACTTTTAAAGTTGTTTACAGCAGTTGTGTTAAGATTTCTTCCAATTTTGTTTACTGATGACTTCATTTAGCTAATGTAAAGAGGCAGTTGGAACAGAATTATTTGCATTTGAAATGGTGCTATCAGAGGTTTCTGACTGACTCATTTAAAAAAAAAGGAAAAAGAAAATTGTATTTGGGCAGTGACAGAGTATCTAATGAAGTCCTATGTATCAAGTTACATAGGCATTTCACATGTTATACAAGATTTAGATTTGTAAGTCTTTATTGTACTTCGAGTATAAGTGGTTTAAGTTTTCATTTTAACATGGATTCTGTGTGGTCTTTATTATGAGACAACAAAGATATGTTTTGAACTGAGGCAAATTTGTCATTCCATAGCTTCAGTTTGGAAAAAAATCCCTTTTAAGTGTGCATGTTGGTGTGTGCATGTGCACAGACTTACTCAAGATTAATATCATTTTACTACCTGTTTGTAGTGTATTTTAGAATTATGCACTTAAGCTCAAATTCTACACATTCAATAGGATTACTCATATCCACTAATTTAAACCTGTGGCCAGATGTCTGTGGAAGTTGACACAATTTGTATTGACAACAATATTTATATAAAAAATATAAATTTTTATATTCTTTTAATTCTTTAAAATTACCCTGATTGTTTAGCTTCACAAAAACAGAAATTCCTGAT
Organism: Ibycter americanus; assembly: GCA_035590275.1. Lineage (NCBI taxonomy): Eukaryota > Metazoa > Chordata > Aves > Falconiformes > Falconidae > Ibycter > Ibycter americanus. The sequence continues at coordinate 50,978,782 of JAVJGI010000040.1, forward strand.
CAAGCCCTCACAGAAAAGAAAATAATTCAAACATGCAACACTTCCCACTAGGTTTTAATTTTTTTGTTTGTTTGTTTACTTATCCCTGGGCTCAGGGAGCACCTTTAATGCACACTCAGTTTTAAGCATGAGGCTTTCTAACAGACAATAATAGTATTGTTTAGTTTAGTATTTATTAAGCTCCAAAGATATTGAAATGCTTTCTTTCGCACTGGGGCAAAAGATTGAGACACCAGCAGATACACTGGAACAGGCTGCCCAGAGAAGTCGTGGATACTCCATCACTGGAAGTGTTCAAGGCCAGGTTGGATGAGGCTTTGAGCAACCTGGTCTAGTGGAAGGTGTCCCTGCCCATGGCAGGGGGTTGGAACTAGATGATATTCAAAGGTCCCTTCCAACCCAAATCATTCTATAGTTGTATGATTGTCTGTACTACCTGCAACAGCTGAACTGTGCCACTTGAAAATACTAAAACGACTAGGAATGTGTACCACTCAGTTACGAATCTTTTCCTCTTATCAACTCCTCCAATTCCAGTATTTCAGTCTGACTGTTCACTTTCATGTGAAGCTCTAAAAAAATCCTTTTACTTAGGATAATGTTTATATACGTATCCTTAGCATAACTATCCTTAATAATAAATATCCTTAAGAAACTTTTATATGAAACTCTTACAAGGGTTATCCTATCCTTAACATTATCCTTTCAGTGGCCAGTTCTTCTGCAATTCTTGGTAAGTTTACCTCGCCTCAGGAGAATTCTCAGGACATTTGGATGCAGATTTGAGGTGGTCTTTCTAACAGCTAAATCACCCAATGCAGTTATCATTGCAGATTTCAGCCAGGAAGGCAATGATATCCACATAGAATGAAGGACTGTCCAAAGGATCTTGTCACAACAAGGGTATAAACATACAATATGCTGTCTATAATACAAAGCTGTCCAGTCCATTTTAAACCTTAAACATTTTTTTGAGGAGTTCTTGCAATATGAATTGTAGCAGCCCACATCACACAATAAAAGTAAGACCTGAAGTTCTTAAATGGAGCTCATATCCTGATGACTTTGGAATATGAAAATTTGCAATCAAGGAACTGTCTTAAATTGCACCAGGAGAGGTTTAGATTGGATATTAGGAAAAATTTCTTCACCAAAAAGGTTGTAAAACATTGGAACAAGCTGCCCAGGGAAGTGGTTGTGTCACCATCGCTGAAGGTACATAAAAGACATATAGACATGTCACTTGGGGACATGGTTTAGTAGTGGATTTGGCAGTGTTAAGTTTATGGTTTGACTTAATGATCTTAAAGGTCTTTTCTAACCTAAATGATTCTATGAGTCTATGTGGAAGAGCAGTGAGGGGATCTAGATTTTCTCCACCTTCAGACAACTGGTCTCAAATAATTGATCTCTTCTCTGCCCAAAGGAGTTAGAAGGCTCTAGTATTGTTTTCTTTCAAAGCCAATTTAATGGATGCCATGTTGCCAGACAGAGCTCTGTACGCCTTTTCTCCCTTTCCTTTTCTCCCTAGAATAGATACCATGTGGAGAAGCACTGGTAATTCCAGTTACCCGATCTCTGTGAAAACTGCCATGCACTCAGTTCAAATTATACTTGTTATTGGAAAGGCCAGCCATGAGTTACAGACAGTTTCAGCTTGTCTAGCTCTTTAAAAAGCTTCTGAAGTCAAACAAATTATTTGGAATATCAACATGTTTTACTTCCAAAAAGAAATCTGTTGACCAAGTACATTAAAAGGCTTGATTGAGGTTTACACATAAAGTGTACAGTTTCACCCTTTCATCCACATCAATATGAGGGATTCTTCAAAGTCAAAAAGTCTGAGTATTAAGTGATGACTATCTAAAAGCTGTTTAAATTTAGAGGAGTGTACACCAAGGAGGTGGGGTTGAATCCTTCACTCAGTATCACAATTACAGTGTTACGCTTGAACTTTATGAGAAAGTGAGGTGAATGTTATAAATCGAGATTATTTTTTATAAAATGAATATTTCTTAGAAATATAATTTAACTGAGTTTCACCATTTTATCTTTAGATAGAATAAGGAGAAATCATGTAGACAAAACAAAAAAAATGTGCTGAGACCTATTAGATATATTCACTAAGAAACTTGAAGGAAGAGAGAAAAGGATTATCTCATCACTGCCATCACTATGATATACTAGATCCAGTCACCATGAATAAAATGAGTGTTATAGACTGGAAATAGGAAATTCACACTGAGGAAAAGATAAATCTTCCATGGAGTCCAGAAAGTTGATCATCTTAAACAAAAGAATTGAGGAAAGTGCAGTTTTAAAAGTACATTGATCATGGGAGAAGATGGAGAGACTACATTGCTGGCCTTCTAAAGTAGCTGAGATATCCACAATCTTGATTGATATGTGTAAGCCAGAATTGCTGGCAAGAGACAGGTTTCTTTTTTTTTTTTTTTTCTTTTTTTTTTTTTTTCTTAAAAGCAGCACTTTTCTCTACATCTGGAATTTTTCTGTAGAATTTTAGCTTTCCAGTCAGTATCACTATGGATCCTTCTTCAGACCCACCCATTAGTATATCTCCATTTTTTCCATTTACTGTAGTGGCTTTTGAGATAATAATCACTTTTAGCTAGAAGAATGACTGAAATGAAAATTATTTCTCTGAAATACTGATAATGGATTTTCTTGAACATGAAATAAGGCTATGAACCTTTTTTTATACTGAAGATTAACTCCAGAAACAAACAAACAAAATGATAAAATTTTTCTTCAGCCACTCTGATCAGATTTCTTGCAGTGCAAGGAAGAATTTTGGCAGATTTTGGATTTCTGCTGAGTTCTTTGGTCCAGAAGTGATGTATTCACAATTTACATCTAGTACTGAAGGAAACAAAGACTCCATGTTTTTGGAGTTATGCAGTAAAAGCTTTGTTCTTTCAAAATCATATCATCCATCATATTGTATATGTATTGTATCTTTCGTTTCAATGAATCAGTAAAATAGCTGTAGAATCATCTATTCAACGGTTTTCCAGATCTGCAAGCTGGACACTCAAATGTTTCTGAGGTTTACATGGTTCTCTAGTATCCCAAAGACCGTGATGGAAGAGTTAACTACTAATAGCTATACATATCTTTATATGGATTTCTCCCTATCTGGATATTGCTGTAAAGATCTGAGTATCACGATTACTGAGAACAGAAAAAACTATCTGTGCTATCTCAAAAGATGTCCTTTCTGGAACAGCAAGATCCTGGTTTCGTTGTTACCTGAGGGAAAAGATGAGATTCCTGGGTGGTAGGCAGCTCTTGGTATCATAAAAACCTTTGCCTTGTATGGTGATAGTGTCAGCGTTTAATTATCCTTTCCCATATAGATAAAAGACATGCTGGAAGAACACCAGATTATTTTTCAAAGGCAAGGTTAAAAGTATCCTGTCTTAGTGGTAAGTTTGGTCAGTGTACACCATAGATGAGGCATAGACCCATAATCATGGATCTAAGGCTGTCAGTACTCTAAGAAAAGAAGTTTTCAGTTAATGATAAGGACCTTTTCAGCTCTTGGGACTCAGCTGGGTTTCCCTAATCTCCTCAGTTAAATTCACCTGTAACAAGCTCAGTCTTTGAAGACATTTAAGATCACAAATTGTAAATGCTTCAAGACCAGAAGGTGGGTAAAAATAACATGATCCAAACCGGGTTTTAATTCCTTTACATCATTCTTTCTTTAATTTCTTTAAATCTTTCATGTTTTTTCAACATTTTGGATTGCCTCTACTGGCAAGGGAAGGAGACTTGTTGGAGAAGCCCAACTGTTCTGGAAGACCTTGGAACTTAAGGGTTCATTCTTTGTATGTTCTAAGATTGATGCGAAAGTATATTTATAGCAAGCAAATTTTTGTAGGGGGATTTTTTAAAAAAGATCTTCCAAAAAAAAGGGGTCGAAGTGGCTCTTACAAAAGACTAGAAAACTACAAAAATCAACAGGGTTTATGTCCTTACTTAATGTTGTTCAATAAATTTTTGAACTCCAGGAGAATAATTAGTCAGTAAAAGAAAATATCCTTTGTTGCAGATAACACTGTGTACACTTAATAAGACTGACAGGCAGAGTACATTGACAAAATCAGCACCAGGCATCAATTCCGACTCAAATGTTGGATTTCCAGTCCCTTTTTGTCCCATATTTCTCATGTAAAGCTTTATTAGTTAGGAAAACAGGTAAGTCTTAAGTACCCACTCCACCTTCCAACTGCATTTTAAGGAGAGTTCCTAGACTTAATGTGAAGATTCATTTTTTTTCCATGTTGACTGCAAATAAGCACAGATTCAGGACTGGATTTTTGTGAGGTCAAAGCTGGACCTGAAAATAGCCTGCTTTAGGAGCAAGTTTAGCCCTTCCCTACATGTCAGTATGACACACATTCTTTGCAGTGACACACAGCTGTCTAAAAAAGTCTGTAACTTTCCTGCCAATAATTTGCTTGTATTTAAAAAGCTGCCAATAATTTGCTTGTATTTAAAAAATGTACTCTTTCAAAATAAAAACCAAATGTACATCACTGTACATATCTTTCCATAATGACATATTTCCTGCTCTCAGTCATATCACTAAAGCTGTTTAAACTTTTGTATTTGGACGATAGATCTTTCAGCATCAACCCTGAGGCCAGGGTAAATCTTCATACTGCAGGAGCAGTTATAACTGTCACTCACGGGAAATCATTCTTTCTTCATCTTACCTGTGCACAGCACTAGTCTATTGATTTGGCATCTTATGCTGATGCTTATCTTGGGACAGCAATTCTGCACTCATTGTTTACTTCATCAGGTCCCCTGGGGATTATATTGCATGCTGTTCCCGTCAAAATGGGTGCACGGTGAGGAAGATAGTGTCTGCTTACCAGTAATTATTGGACTTGGTATATATTGGCTCTGCAGATGCACACATACCATCTTTTTTCCATCTCTTAAAAGAGTCCTCTAGATTCTGCTGATTATTGGAAGGAAATAAGACTGTTCAGGTTACTATAGCCCATTTGTGTCTATGTGCTGTGTTTACATTGCTGTAAACAGCAAGGAGACGTGTCTTAAGCTTGTTCTTTGAGGAACGAGGCAAACCTTAGAGCTGTGACTCTGCAGAGCAGCAGTTAGGAGACACAATTACTGCATTACCTAAGTAAGCTAAATATCAAAAGACATTTTTCCTGTCAGCAACTCAAACTGGCACCTACGTTTTCTATTTCCTAGACAGTTTGCTTGTAACAAAGCCCCTTTGTATATAGCACACTTTAAAAACAATAAAGATGTATCCTGCAATGCTTTTTATAGTTATGCTGACAGCAGAATCATATCCTAGAAAGAGAAAATTTGAACAAGATGAACAACAGCATTCATTTGTAAAGTAATAAACTCAGTCTCAATGTGGTGGAAGCCAAGAAGCTATCTTTGTGCATGAACAAAAAAATAGGGTGGCTTTTGCAATAAGTCGCTTTGAAATGTATTCATTTTTTAGACCTTGTGTATTACATTTGTTGGTTCCTAGAATGTTAAATAAGCACAATGAAAAGAGAAATGGAAGAAGAGGAGAACAGAGGAAGAACTGAAAAGCTACAAGGGTAAATAAGTGGAGCTGTACTTGTCTGAGAAAAAGGGAATTATTTCAGAGAACATTTTGAGCAGTAGCTACCACATGCTAGACATGGTCTCATTTTATTGTTCTGCTGTTATTAGTGAAAATAGAGGCTTCCCAGATAGCCTGGGCAGTATATTTTGTCTAAAAGTTTTATCAGACTATTAAGTAAGTAATCTGTCCTTTCCCCCAAAATAGGAGGAAATGCAAGATTGTGTGTTTAAAAATTGTTCCTAGCCTGGTTAGAGGACATGCTGTGCTGGACAGTAAGGTTCAGCAGCTGCCATTATGCTGTCATTAGCCAGACATTTGTTATCAATGAAATGCTGCAGAACTATTGTTCCAAGGCTGTTGCTGTAAAATCATAGTGCATTGTAGTTTGTTGGAGGTTAGTAGCACTTGTTAATTTGATCAAGGCTGAAGTTTACGGAGGATAAAGTAAACAATGCAAACTGCAGACACCATCAGTTTCCTATGGGCAGTGAAGTGTAGTTTGTTCCATTTACACTTCACAACAACATCTGATGGGCTTTGTCAGTGCTGCACAGAGTAATTAAACCTGAAATCAATAGCAGGCATTTGTCATGTTTACAGCCGCTCTTTCTGCTGGGTTAAACTCATCAGTTTAGTGCCGTTCTGTTTTACTGCAGAGACACGCTCCATTATTTCTTCAGGTACAGTTGAGATATTCAGTTACATGCCCAATAGTTTGAATACGACAGTAAGATTAAAAGGGGCAGGCAAATGGACAGTTTTTGTAATTTATTCACTGATTTCCTTAAACGGTGTTGGATTTCCATTTTCTTCTGCCTACCCTTTATGGAACCCTTTATGCCCTAGGATAATACATGCCCATTGTCCAACGGTGGCAATGAAGGCAGCACTAAAATTGTATGTAAGTTGACATAGAATATAACTTTACTCCAATCACAGGATACTACACTGAAGTAGTAAAAATAAACTAGTGTACTAGTTTCATGAGACCTGTTCCAAGCCTTGGTTTACATACTGGTCTTGTTTCTAGTTCCTTTGGAATAAAATGAACTTTACTGTTTTTATTGTTTATTTCATCCATTTGTACCTATGCTCCTTCAGTTCTCTTGGATATTCTTTTTCGCTTTTTCCTCAGGCTTCTGAATTATGGGGTCAGATCATTCTGAATTTTATGACATGAGAGTTTCCAGTTTAGTGGTAATGTAGTTAGTCTTTGGACATGAAACCAAATAGAGAGACTTTGAGGAAACAGAAAATTTACACATTTACTGTGTAGACACGTTATATGAATTTAATGTGAGTTCTAGTAATCCATTTTAGAAACAGACCCTGTCTAATGGTACTTGCTAACCTTCTTACTGTGGCTTTATAGACAGCTTTGACATAGTGGTATATTTATGCATGTCTAAGGCCTTTGTTGGGATGTTAATAGTAAAAGTGAAGTTTGACAGATTGGATGTGCCATTCATCTTACACTGGAGCAGTGATCCTATATTGCTGATGGCTCAAATGTTTGTAAACTGTATTAAAGATTGCTAGAGGTTTGGGTTTTGTTTGTTGTGTTTTGGTGGGTTTTTTTGATTTTGCTCTTACATATATGCAGTTTCAAATTCTAAGACTTACATTTAGGAGAGATTAATTATTTACTAGCTGATTTATCCAGACCACTAGGAAGGCTTCCTTCTAAAAATTTTTTACAAGCAATATTTAGATCAGTGGCAGGCAATTATTTCAATTAGAATGATCTTAATTATATAGCACTTTCATCTCAAACAATTCCATAATGCTTTACAAACTGTCACAATTTATACACAGCTTGCTTTATCCACTGCTGAAGTGCAGCCACCCTGGGTGAAACATAGCAACTATCCAGCACTGCAAAGCAGCTTGGGACTGGAAAGTAAGGATCTCTCTCTATTTGTAATTGCAGTGGGAAATTAGGTAGGCTGAGTGTAATTACCTGAGTTGGAACTTGGCCAGGGGACTGAAGTTAACACATCTACTCTTATGAAGAGTTCCCTGGGACTGCTAATGACCAATTCGGGTAAGACCTTCCATTTATATCTCATCCAGAAGAAAACTCCTACAGGAATACAATGCCCCCAACACTTTTCTTGAGCATAGCTATCGTACTGATACGAAGGAATGAACAGAGTTGGCGTGTGGTCACAGGACAATGTGATGTATGCTTGGGATTAGCAATTACAGAGCTCAGAAAAGTTGTTCAGTTAACATATTTTTCTTTTTTCAAATGTGCTGGGTAAGAAGGGTTAGTTAAGTACCATAGGGGAGGAGACGTATAGTGCAAGAATGATGGAACATTTGTATATAAATAAGGCCTTATGTGAGAAACACGTGATATTTCTTACACTTTTGGCTGAGGGCTAGAAAAGATTAGGTTTACTTAATTGTCCTTGTTGTATTTCTTTTTATTATCAGTGTAGAATGAGAAGCTTTATATTAAAGCAGTTTTGTGTAGTGTGTTTCAATTTATATAATAAGCACCTATAGAGTCAAACCAATCTAAATTAGTAACTGGTAATTATGTGTGGCCAGTTGTGATGAGTTATGAACTAAAAAAGATGTGAAAGACAATATTCTGCTTCTGTTGAATTAGCTATTTCAGTTATCTGTACTGTAAATACTTACCTCCAAATCATGCAGAGGTCTCAGTTTACTAATATTTGAGAATTCTCTTAAGAGGAAGAAATGATGCAATGCAAAATATGTCATGTTGGACCTGCTCACAGGTGAGAGGAAACAACCACGTTCACTTGCATCTCCTCTAAAATTCAATGTGGATTAAATTTTTAGATCTAGCTTCTTCATTGTGATCCCTGTCAATATGTACCCTCTATCAGTCTAGTTTTATGATTAAGGCACTGGACAGGCACTTAAGATCAGAAAGTTATGTTCTCAACTGTACACACTGTGTAAAAATTAATTGGATTGTGGTTTGATTCCTATTTGAAAAATGGAATCAAAAAATAATACTACTTACTAGTTGCAGAGAGAGGTCTTAATACCAAAATCTTCAGTTTGTTGGTAATGCAGCAAAAATGTTGTGGTAATAACTGGAAAATAACCCCAGCTTTTCTCTTTCATTGCACAGAAGTCCTCTGGCATTCTGTTCCTTTACAGTCTTCCATAAAGGCAAGAAAGTCTTATGATCTCATGAAATATATGCTAAAATAAGAACTGAACTTCATCTCCACAGTTTTGTTTTTCTTTGCATCTCATCATATACCAAGAGCAGTTGTAGATTTTAAAAGGGTTATAAAGTCATGCTGAAATTGATCAGAATTATTTGCATATCTCTTTGAATGATTTGTGATAATGAGAGGACAGTTAAGGATTGTGCAGAGATTAGGAACAGTAGTAAGTTTCCTAAAATCTTGCAGATGTGCTGGTATTAGAAAATTTCATGGCACCTTCTCTAAATTCAGGTCAATACACTGCATTCTTGCTGTGTTCTACACCTGACAACAGAGTTGTGTGACTTGTGGAAAACCTGTAACATGTATGTACTGTTCAAGAAAGTGGTGTGCTACAGTCTTGCAGAGGACTTTTTTATACTACTTGATCTTTCAAAAGCAGGAGTTTTGGGAGGCAAGGATGTAATTTACCTGTAGTAATGTTTATGAGTATATGGCTTTTAGACTTTCCTGCTCACTCCTGCTCCCTTCCCTCAAAGGTAGCTGTTTTCCTCAAGTGTTACTAGAAAAGAACTGGGGACAAGAGGCACATGGGGATTTTTATGTGATACCATGCTAAATAATGCTATGCATTAAGTATTCCTCATAAGTTTCAGACATGTAATGATCCCCCAAGTGTATAGATTTTCAAAGACAACACACTCTGTGAATTAAAAATAATTGCTGTCCTTTCTCTGAAGTTCACATAAAATGAACTGAAATGATCCCACTGAATTGCAGAGCAAACCCAATGGATTTATTTTCAATGGTTAAATTAAAATATGACGTAACAGCAAGAGTTTGAAAATAGAAAAGCTGAGTATATCATCTTCATTAGGTAGTATAGATAGCACTAGAATAAATTAGTGGACTTCGGCTGGCATTTGAGGAATAAGCCGTTAGGCAACTCCTTAGCTGTACTGAAAACAATGAACAGAAGTTATAATTTTGTTATTAAATTTTTGTCATGTCACTGTTTTGACATATGAATAAAAACATAAGACATTTTTCTTATACATTTGCACAGTAATAGCATATAGTACAAATTATGTTCTCTAAGATATGGACATAGTAACCTATGTGTCTAAAAGTGTTGTCTGCAGACAACAGACATAAAAAATTTAGTTTATCCCTTAGGTTTTTTAGCACTTTTCTTCATTTGTTTGTACAGTGTTTTCATGTGTTATCATGTAAAGTATGTCACCAAAACCAATGTATTTCAGACATTAGTGTTAAACACTGTTACAGTTGTTCTGAATATGAAAAAATATAGTGATCTGTCTTAACAGAAGGCAAAGTTTTAATTTCATGCCCAAGCATTCCTTTAATTTCATGCCCAAGATTCCTTTTTTCTCATATTTTAACTTGCCTGACCTCCTCATCTGTCATGGCTACCCCATACTGACTCCTTAACAGTACATTATACGAAGTGTATTATATCCTGTTTCAACTCTGGTAATAATTATCATTCCATGAGCATCAGAGATGTTCAGTGCCTATATCCTCTGTCATCAGTTGTTAGGTGGTCAAATATCAGGGATCTATTACCCTCCTGTTATTTATAGATAACGTACTGTACTGAGACCTCCTCTCGTACTTGTGGGAGGGAGGTGACATGACATTTTGACCATTCACCATTAAAAACAGACTTTGAAAGAATGGCACTGCAGAACTGAGTAATCTAATATTTTGATAATCAGCCCTTTGTCCAGAGAGAAGAACAGAAGCGCCAAATGTCCAAGAGGAGCAAGCAGATGGGTCAGCATCTTGGTAAAGGTTATTGGGTTTGTAAGGAGGCCAAAGAAGCAGATCTTACTGAGGTCCTGATTCACTGTGAAATGGAAATTGTTTCAACTATCCTGACTGAGGGACAAAGTAAAAGCTTTCTGTTTTGATAGCTGGAGGAACTGGGACTAACATGACTATCTGGAGCTTGAACCCACAGATGAAAGCATTCGTACTTAGGTACATGTATGAATGGCTATCCTCATGTTTATTACAATACTACGGAACATGGCAGTAAAACCTTTCCCCCCTGGCATGTAGAAGAAATAGTTCTTCCAAAGTCAGCAAAGTCTAGCTCCTGCTGAAGCAGTCATGTGTGACAGTTCCCTGATAAGGAGTAAGGGGATAAACGCTTCAGACCTTTATGACTCATCTACCACAGGTGATGTTCTTTCCAGACAGGAAGTAGCCATCCCACACTTTTTTTCTTGCTTCCTGACTTTCACTTTAGTCACAGACTCAGTCTTTCTATTTATTTTTCCATATGTCATACCTGTAAACTGAGAGTGTTTTCCACTTTGACATCTAAGGAATTCTTTGCTTTTGTACCAGGAAAACTAAATTCTTAAGACGGTGCACAAGATGGTTCGTATTAACTGCTGATGTGGACATGGCCTTCTCTGCATGAATCCATAAACTGAATATGAAATATGTCAAGGTGTCTTGTGAAACCACCCAAATACAGGCTTTTGCAGTCACTGGAATGCACCCATCAGAGCTGAAGCTGTTTCAGTGGCTTTGCTAAAAAATGCCTCCATTCTTAATGTCTCCTGAAGCTTTATCTATATTCTTATCAACGACTGCAGTAATACTGAGGAAGACTCAAAGCTAATGCAGCATGTGATAGAGTGATTCTGTTTGCTTCAAGAACTCAGCAACAGCTCCTATGATGATTGTGGATATGGGAACTTACTGCTTGGAGCATTCACATTATGAATACGTACATCACTCAAAGATAGAAAAAGGTACCACTTTCTGATCACTGAAGTTCTTCAGGTTTTGTAATCCATATATAAATTATTCTCATCCTTATATCCCTCCTTTCCTATCCTTGAACAATCTTTTTTTTGGTGGATTTTTTTTTTTTTTTTTTTTTTTTTTTGGTTGGTATTCTGTAGCAGAGGAGGAAATGACATTGTGTGTAGCTCCCTTTGCTTTTCCCATTTATGTGCTGTCCATGTTCTCGTGATATTGAGAGAAAAATCTTTAGTCGGAAGTGACAGCACGTCCACACACAGACAGAGGTAAAAGTACATTTAGAAGGTACTTCTGAAAAAGCCTTACTTGCTGATTGTTGCCTTTTTTTATGCTGATTTTGGTTCTGGGATTATTTGGAGAACACACTGGTTTGTGCTTTTAGGTTGACATTCATAAAGCTTAGTTTTGGCTTACCTGAAACACGAGAATGTAGTTTCTCAGTGGCCATGCCTGTGACTTCAGTTTTGCTAACTACATTTGAAACTACAAAAATGAGCAAATTAGACTAGGTTACTGCTTTTGTGTAGAACAAGTACAACTACTGTACCATTACTATAGAAAATGACAGCTCTGAAATGAATGAGCAGCACTAAAAACCAAAACAACTGCAGAAAAGCAGGAGCTCTGGCATCAGATAAAACATCTTTCTTTAGGATTACTATTATATCACTATTACATCTAAATATATCCCGAAGACCAATGACAACTAGTTTGAAGGGGCTGTTCATTATATGAATGCTTTCTATAATATATCATAAATATAATATATTTAAAATTGTAATATACATTATCTATAGAAACAATAATAAAATGTATCTCATTATTTACATTCTGAACTGCTGTTTGGGGAAATAACTATATGGAGAAAAACATAGACAGACTGTGTGTCTGCATGCATGCTATAGTTACTTGCTTAGAAGCTATATTAAATGCCCATGTTTCCTGCTTTATGCAGAAAATGTCAGATTTCACACATCTGTTGAGCTGGTAGGATTCTGTGAAATTTTTATGAGGAAAAATAGCTACACTCAGTTTAAAATATTTGCCATAGTTGTCCTTGTTCATTTAGAAGAGTTACTGTAAAATGTTATTCTGATTTGAAAAGTTCCAGTGAATATACTTTTACCGTTATGTGGGAAAGTATATTTCTTTTCAGAGCATTACCAGTTTTTTAAAATGAGTGTTTAATAAAAAAGCCTCACTATTAATTCTTTAACAATCCCATGTAAATAGTTTGCATAAAATGTTGCAATTTACATAAACTATTATTATATTTTCATTTTACACAGTTACTGCACTAGATTTTATGAGACCCTTTATGATTTGAAGTTCGGCTTCTCTGAGGCTTCGTTTAAATGGTGACATATGCTGTACAGTGAACATCCAGCAGAAGTGGTTGCAATCTGTGCCCTAGTGTTCTCTGGTGTTGGTATTTCTTGGCTCTTTTTTCTCTAGTACGTGTTGTCTTTACTTGCAGTGGCCAACGACAAAAGTGTTTTGAAAGATTACTTCTCATGGAACCTGATCATGTTCTACCTTAGATTTGATTTTACCAAGTAGGGAAATCCTTGATACCTTCTGCTTAGCATTGCCTTGCATCTGTAGATACTTTTAAGGACATTGGTCTCCTTTTTATGTCTTTGATTTCTTTCTATAAGTTAACCCCTTCACACTGGCCTCAGGTTTCTTACACCAAAGGCAGGCAGAGGCTCCAGCACACAGCGGCTTAACTCAGAACCTGTTACATTCTTCTGTTTGGGATTCCCACCGTCTCATGCCTTGCTTCTTGGCGCTCTGCACATCTTGCTGTCTTTATGCGATTGATCCGATTTGTGGGTACTGCATCATTTCTGCTGTTTATATGTTGAGGTCATTGTAACATTTATGTTGTAGGTTTTAGACAGGGAAGGTCTGCATAGAAAGACATATCTTAGACATCACCATAAAGAGGGCAACTGGAAGGAAAGCTCCTAATCTCTCCATTTCATAAACAAGGAATTTCTGCCAAGGACTCTCTGTAGGGTAGGGACATGAGGATAAGGTAATCTCTAAGGTTCTCAGTCAGCAAAATTTTAATATGGTAGGGAGAGCCTGAGGTGCAAATGCAATTGTACAGACAGCCACAATATTGCATTGGCAGGGGGAGATTAACTGTGCTCGTACTGAGCTGTTCTACCTAGAATGCAGACCTGTCCTAACTGAATAACTGAAGTTCTGGTACTCTGTTATATTATAGTCATAATATATTCTACGTTTAAAACTTAACTTCCTCGATATTTAAGGGTACAGAATACTTCTGAGGTTTTTATCGAGAAAAGTGATAGAGTTGCCACAAAAAGTAATTACTTTTAAAACTTTCCATTAAAATAAAGTTTGGTTTTGTTCAATTTTTCATTATATGTTTAGTTTTGTTTGGCGAAGGTTTTCTAAACTGTCTTTTTCAAAAGTTTGAAACAGTTTGTTCTAATTGGAGTAGAGAGGAGCAGAGATGCATTCTCTGGTATTTAAAATTTCTTGAAAAAAGAAGGGAAGGAGAACAGGCTTTTTTCTGCTTCCTCTTGAAATGAAAGTGAGGTTTTCTTCATTGGAAAAGATTAAAAAAATCTTTTAAGGAAATTTATTCATTATAAATATTTCTGTAAGGATTTCAAATGGCAAAATTAAGTTTAGCCTTCTTAATTATCCCAATATTGCCTATAGAAGTAATCAAAGTAAATAGGTCAACAGTTCTGCAGCATCAGTTAGTGGATTTCAAAATTCCATGAGAAACAATTGGGATCAAACTATATAACTATACAAGAAGTCCTAGGGGAATTTCATAAACAAAAATCTAGAAACTGAAGTTTTAGTAGGGATGTTTGAATGGACATGACTACAAAAAATGCAATGGTCAAAAAAAATTCAGCCAAGACCACTGGGTGTCAGTCATGTGCATTACCACTATGGCAAAGTTCACAGAAGCCAAATGCCTTGTCAGTGGACCAAAGTACATAACCGAGATTAACCAAAATGCGTTTCTACAAAATTTCATTCAGAACGTTACTTTAGAACAAAATATCAATGTTGATTTCCATCAAGGGATTAGTTAGTGATATTAATTTTTCAAAAAATTATAAAAACTTCTGGATGCAAAGTCTGAAAGCTGATCCCTCTAACTGTGTGGAAATTAAAATGTAATAATTTGGAAAGCCAGAATTGAATGCTAATATTTTTATGGTTGGCTACAAAGTTTGTCACAATAAAATACATTATTCTGTAAAATCCAGAATGTTTTCCACATTTCATTTAATGAACCAACAAAAGAATTCTAGATTTCCAGTGAATTTAATAAAAATTCATCACAATTATCCCATGAACCTCTTTATTTGCACCTTTTGGTCACTTCAGAGGTGACATGCCTGCATACATACATCCATCCCATACATACTTGTATGGGAGGTATGTGTAGGAATAGATATTGTGTTGAATATTACTCTTTACTTTTTTGATACCTTTCTCACTTTAATTTTTACAGCTCTACAACTGAAAGAACATTTGGTTTTGCATTAGCATCTGGATAAGGAGGTTTATTATTTATTTGCTTCATCTACTCTGCATAGTGCCATTAATACAAAAATATTAGTCTTTGTAATGACAGAAAGAAAGTGTGTATCTAATGACCTTACTGTAAGTAATTAGCCTTTCCCCCTAGTGATGCAGAATTGTCCATTCTTAAATATATAAGAAAATGGATAGCCTTTATAAATCTTTAACTGGTCATAATTAAATAAATAAATGGACATTCCTGTGCAGTTTCATCTTTTCCGAAACAGCATCGCAAGTGAAGTTCTCTCTCATAATACGCTCTAAAAATATTGGCAGGTATATATAATCAAACTGTGATGATATAGAAGAAAAATTAATGATGCAACAATAGGCAAATAAGTTTGTGTTTAACAGTCTAAAACTATGTTATGCAGAAACCAATAATGAAATCATAAACTTTTTTTTTTCTTTTCAGACAAAGCATATAAACATAAGGTATGGAGGAGGATATAGGGTTGAAGTTCTTAATTCTATGTAACTTCAAAATCTTTTTTATCCTTTTACTTGAGTTTTGATACTGAATTGCATTCCATTATATTTATAGATTGACTTTTTTCCAAAGAAGTAGCTTTTACTTTTCCTGAAATAAAAATTTTCTGTATGGAAAAGTCTGCAAAAATGAACCTAAATTCAATGTTAAAGTTTTAGAGTATATAACACACTCTGAAGGAACATGTTTATATTTCTTGTTTCCACATTAGTCTCAATAAACATAAACATTGGTTTTAAAGCAAATATATTTTCCAAAAAATTGTAAGCATCTGTTGTGCTTTAGAGGCATTTTGCTACCAAATGCATAGCTCTAAAGCATTTGCTTTTTATCTTTTCTGATCTTAGAATGATTGATGTTTTCTTCCATTGGCATTCAGAACCAATGGATCTGATGAGATCCTCTTCAAACAATCCCTGATTTACTGGCACTGTATATCGTATCAATTGTTTCCAAATAACTTGAAATAAAATCTCTCAAAGTTATACTTTTCCAGTTAGCATCAAATCCAAGATGTTTTTCCTCTTCCTTTTTGGTTTATAGTTTGTTGTCATTCCAGTTTTCTGCAACAGCAGTGTTATTTATTCAATTTCTTTTTGTCTTTGAACTTTCACTTGTGTTCTGCTTGCTTTAATACTTTTTTATTTTTCACTTCTGTGGAGTCACTAATTTACCCTTTTGCCTTCTGAAGCTATATTCCTTACACCACTGGTGGAGTCAGTGACCCCAACTACCTGAAGGCGTCATGCTTGTACTTCCAGTTCAGTGCTTTGATACCAATCTGTTTCCATGATATCAAGAAAGAAAAGGACTGTGACTTACTCGACACATCCAAGTTGCTGCCAGCAAATCAGTACTGAGCACTAACACAGTTGTGGCACCAGATGTCATAAAGATCTGTCTTCATCAGTTCATTTTCTTTATCTTCTTTTACGCTGCCAATTCTTCAGTGTGCTTCCTAACACAATTTTACACTTTTTTAAGGATCTGTTAAAGAGAATTACCAAGATGTTGAGACTGATATCATATTGGTTCAAGATTTAGGAACTTTCCAGTCTCCTGCATGTCCCTTGAATTTGCCTGTATGTAAAGGTATACATGCCTAATACCGTATAAGCTGTGCCAAATTCTGGTTTTGCAACATGAAAACAGAAAATAGCTGGTTGCTTTCTAAAGTTCTTGAATATTGCTTTTGTCCTTCTGGACATGGATGAGGCTTTGAGCAACCTGGCCTAGTGAAAGGTGTCCATGCTCATGGCAGGGGGCGTGGAACTAGATGCTCTTTACTGTCCCTTCCAACCCAAACCAGTCTGTGATTCTATGATTATGACTGATCACAAAATTGAAGTAGAGGCAAAATTTGAGCCCTAGACAAAGTTCTCCAATCTTTGTTTCTTTCAATAAGAAAAATGTATTTGTCTCTCATCCACAACAAAATTGGTTAATTGTCAAGCAGCACTATTAAGGTACATTTCTATTCAGCAGGGCAGGGACAAACATTTCAAACTTTTGATAGACATGAAAGAGATACTTAAGTCTTGATGTTCTGAAAGACAACTAGTTCTTCTAGTTCAAAACTGCTTTAGATGTAGTTATTGGCAGCCTTGATACCAGAGCATACGCAAAAATCTCTGGTGTTTCATTGAAACCATTAGAAGAAGAATTCCAGAACAGCCACTTCTTGACTTTCAAAGTGGTTGGACTCCACAAAGCAGAAGTTTCCTCCCTCTGATCAGGGTTTCTTGACTGCAGATAAAGATAGGACTAAAAATGCCTAATCAGTTGTGAGATCTGTTCAAATCTTTCTTTAACAGTAACCTAATACACTGGTATTTAGCCAGACCCATTTACGGTTCTTTTACAGGTGTTTTGATCACAGGTTGAGTCCCCAAAGTTCTGTCAGTGGTAGCAGGTCATCATAAGGTCATCTCTGCTTTACAGTTTGGAGGTAGACACCTTCATGGGAAAGAGCCCAACTAGATACTTATTTGTTTCTTTCACATCTGAAAAATCAGGTTCACTAAATACCCTATAGAAGGGACTGTTTCCTGGCCTTGCAGCTGGTCTCGGTTTTACCAGTTCAGGCCTTTAGACTAGTAAATCCTTTGATTTCTCCAAGATTTATGCCTTTACCTCATCTCCGGCACTTTAAAGAAGGTTGAAGTGGGATAAACTTAAATATTTCTAGTACTTCACATTTTTGCATCCTTTTATTTTTTCATATCTTCTGCATCAATATCATCATGGCTAAAGGGTACAGCAACATCATATAATCTTAGAGCATTCAGAACTTATTCTACAATCATGGTCTCTTTTTAGTGTCAATACTACTTAGTTCATGTGACAAAATTAACATTGGAGAGGTCAATATTACTTACATAGAAAAGACTGTTTATGAAAAAAAGCCAAAACATTTTTCAGCTTTGGCTGACATGAAAAGTAGTGACCCAAGAAGTATTATATACTGTTTCTTTTGGAATACTTGTAATGTTAAAGCAGACAGGTCTGTGCTCATATTTGCTGCTATTATTTTAGTAGCTTTATTATTTTAGTAGCATTTTTTTTTGTTATTATTTTAACAGCATTTATTATTTGTGTAACTTGCCATCCACAGGAATTTTCTCCTGAACATTTAATGCATATCTGGTTTTATTCCCCATATTAATTCTACACTTGAGTCCTTAGAAGAATTAAACTTTTTTTTTTTTTTTCCAGAACTGTTGGAACTGCCATTGGGAGTTCTGTGTTATCAGTGAAAGGCCACTTGTATTTATTGTTCTTTAGTTTGCAGATAGGAAAAATGCAATCTGTCAGAAAACAATTTACACCATATTCCTACTGAAAGAGTAATTCATTTGTTCCAAATGATGTCTAGCAAATTATTCAAAAATATGATCTCTCACTTCCCCCTGCCAGTCTGTGTATATACCTCAGTGTTCATTTTCTAAAATTCCTCCCAAATATAATAAAGCAAAAATTCATGTTGTGGATTTAAAAAGATGCTGTGTTTCAGATGAAAAGTTAGTTTCAGTAACTCTGGACTATGTGGTGTTTTTTTTCCTTTGACTGTGGGTACAGGGGAAGACCTGTTTCAGCTCAGAGACCATCAAAATCTGTATTAGATCAGTCATAATATCAACAACGTAAATCCCCTGACTCATGTTAGAGCTTGTTCAAGCAGGGCTCAGCTGTTTCCACTGTGTACCTTAAAAAGGTTGCAGTTCTAGAGATCTGCTGAGGAGCTGCGTGATCCTTGGTGCATAAATTACTGACCATCAAATGCTGGTGGCAGCATCAACAGAAAATCCCAAGTAAGGAGTGCGAATCAGTCATTGTATCAGCTCAAATTATGTTGTAGCTTCTCTGACTTGTAGAGCCCAAACTACTTGCTAATAAGCATTAGTTGCAACCACCAGTCCTCAGAAAGGGGAAAAAACCCCAACACCTCATGCTTGCTTTACAGTAACTTTCTTTTCCATATCTGAGGAACTTGTCACCTGTACTACGGTGACTTTGTGGCCCTTGGTATCGCCATGCTCCTTATGCCATGGGAAGGGACACACATGACAGTGTAACAGGCACTGCTGGAAAAACATTGCTAAACTCAGCTGGGGAAACTCTATGGAGTGGGAGGGGCAGATGCACATGAACACAGTAATTTTAAGATAAGTTATTTCTTATTTTCCTGTTCATATTATGAACAGGATGCCTTATGCCTACAAAAGAAACAGTCATTCCTGCCTGGGGAAACCAATTTCATTCTTCACAACATCAAGTTTAAGTAGTATAACCAATTAATATAGATCCTTTAATCATTAGTTTATTGTGCTGATGCACCTGATTGTCAAAATCAATTGTTCTTATCTTTCGAATAAAACTCTGCTGCCAGAGTAACTATTTGAAATGATGATTGACCCTGTAAACCACAGGAGTTTATATCATGTTTATAGGTATATCAGTATGTGGACAAAAATCATTGATCCTACGATTTGTCTCTACAATTCTTTACAAACTTTTGTCACACTGACATGGAACCATGAAATAAATCTTGGATCACTTGCAGCACAAAGTGATTGGTATTAGTGTACATAAAAGGATGGAAGAATAACATGAAACACATTTTCTTTGTGCTGCAGACACCAAGCATCCCTTCCTTCTCTGTAACAGACACGACTAGGTTGGTGGTGATCTCTGCTTGCAGCCTAAAAGGACTGAAGTTTAGTTATTATAAGAAATTCTGTATGGCCTGAGGTACTGAACTGATAATTCATCATTGTGTTGCATGGCTTGGCACCTGCTTTCCTATTGCCTAGTTCAGCAGCTGTTGATAGTTTGTTGATAGTTTTGAGGAGGGATTTTGGGTTTTTTATTTTTTCCTTGCTTCCACATATTTTATTATTTCAGTATGAATTTGTATTATAACAGACAGGAACCACACTTCAAACGTATTCAGCAAACACACAAGAAAGTGTTGCTGTTCCAAGAAAAAAGAGATGCTTCCTAAGCTGCTGGGTGGAATAAGAGAACGTAAAGACAAGAAAGCATATGTATTGAATCAGGTGGAAATCTCCTCCAGCTTGGCATTCTACCTCTGATGCCAGATGTCCAGGTAGAGTGTAACAACAGAGCAAGCATGTTGTAATACTTTCCCAGAATATTCACCCAGCTTTCCGATCCCATGAGCCCCAATTTTTTTTATTTAATAAACCTCAGTGGATATTTCCTCCTAGGAATTCCTGGTCCCTTTTAAATCTCTGTAAGTTTTTTATATTCACAAGAATCCATACACCTTCACTGCAAAGAGTGCCAAAAAATAGCTTTTTAAATTTGTTTTTAATATGGCCTTTGCTACTTTCACTTGATTTCTCTACTCTGCAACTCAAGTTTCATTTCAGGTAAGAGCCTTCAATAAATCCCCCTGAATTATACTTTTTTTTTTCTACTGAAGAAAGTAACTTCATTTGAATGTAAAAATGTAGAAAATTTCTCCCCATGTTTCGGACATCCTTTCCAGAATGTTTGAAGAAGTCAAATTTACCTGTAGACAAAGACTAAGGTACCAGAAGTCTTCTGTTTCAAGTTTTGCTGGGGCGCAAAAGAACAAGCACATGAATCACGGTCCTTTTAATCAGTTCACAAGTCTACATGTTCAGAAGTTCGAGTGCCAGAGATAAAACAAATGTCAGGATTATCTACTGAAATATGATCAGTTTTGAGAGTCATATCCCTGTTTTACTAGAACAGGAGAAAGAGGTGTAGTGTGTATTCTGACTAGCCAAGTTTGATTGCTTTGACCATTCCTCTCTTTCATAAAGACATAATGCTCTTAAAGAGTTTTTTTTTCCCCTGCCTGCATCCTGGGAAATCCTCTGTAGCGACGTCGATGAGTGACAGTCAGGTATTTAAAGGACGTATGTATGCTCTTTACTTTCTGATCCTCAGCTCATCTTTCAGAGGGGTGAGTTAGAGAAAAAGAACATTTAACTTTATCTGTCTCATCTGACGTAAGCTATGCAAAGAAGCAATATTTGGGACTGGGCAACAAGTATAACTGGTCGTATAGACATAGGCACTGAGTCTTACGAATCTGGAGAAGGCTATTGCCTTTTCTTTGGTATGTTGTTATTCTTTGTCAAAATGCCTGAACCATTTTAAATTATACGAAATAGTAGTACTTCACTCGTTTTGTAGTCAGGTATCTATATTGGTAAAAACTACTATATTGATGTTCATAATCTACGAGCAAACTTTTCTCTCATTTTCCCGTATTCCATACTTCTTACATAGGTTTCACATTACATATGTGAAAATACTGTGATGCTGAAAACATTACTTGTTTGCAGGTATTAAATGTTAACATTAACGTCAAG
Organism: Ibycter americanus; assembly: GCA_035590275.1. Lineage (NCBI taxonomy): Eukaryota > Metazoa > Chordata > Aves > Falconiformes > Falconidae > Ibycter > Ibycter americanus. The sequence goes on from JAVJGI010000040.1 coordinate 51,000,310, forward strand.
CATTGTAAGTTTGTTAAGGAAGGTTTCAGCCTGAAAAACAAGTTTTACCTCTACTCAAAGATTGGTAAAGGAGATAATCATGTCTTCTTCACTGAATTCTGGATCTTTCTTTTGATTATTTTGAGATTTCTGAAAGACACATAGCATTTTAATATTTTAGTGATGCAGAGAGTGACAGATCTGTACAGGAAGAATTTTTAGATTTAGTTGCATAAACATGGGCAGCTTCTAGCCAAAGTTTTCAGAAACTATGTATAAATACAGATACAAAAGTGGATATATCTTGATTAAGACACTGCATAGAAAAAGTAGTAAAATCATTGTTCATATGCTAACTGTCTTGGGAACTCCCAAAATTCAAGTAGCTCCGAGGGGTGGCTAGGAACTTGTTCAGGCATGCTGCTGGATAGTTTTGTCTTTAAAAGGTGAGACACTAAATTACCCACTTGGGAAAAGATTCAGAAAACACGTGGATTCTTCAACATTATGCACTGTGACCCCAGAAGAGCTTAGACTTTATTATTCCACTAATTCACAAGATTTTTTGTTAGAGACACAGGAGATAATAAAGCAAAGTTTGAATTTTACCAAAGTTCCCTAGCCCTCCTGGGTTCTGGACAAACTTGTAGCTATAATATATAGCTAAACCATTTGTTGTTTCAGAAATATTCCCAATATGTACTAATGTTGCCCTTCCAAAGAGAGCTTGACTAGCAGCAACAGGGTCTAATTCCTTTAGGATTCACATATAAATGATGGCTTGAACCTGGGCAAATTAATCTAAATTCCTTTATGCTCAAAATATATTTTTTCTGCCTCAGGCATGCATCTTTTGTCTTGAACAGTATTCTGTTGAAGGGGAGAAGAGCAGCAGGGAGGGAAAGAGAATAACATGTGATATTCTTCTCTCAAAAATTAAACCGAAATTATTTACAATTCTTTTCTTCGGGTTTTGGTGAGGCAACTATTAGGACAGGTGGTTGCTCCCCATCTCCTGTGGTAACATTTCACTCACAGCTTCAGACTGTCAAGCCAGAGGGCTGCCCTCGCTCCTGCTGGGTCGCCAGGCTTCATCCAGGGAGCGGACAACGATGACATTTGCTCCAACTGCTCTCGCTGTTCTGCTAGCTCTGCTTTTCTGCAAGGGCACACATGGTTCTGCACGCAGGATTACGTAGAGTCCTCTTGTATCAACTAGACTCTTAAGCAGACTCTTCTACCTTTGAAAGCTTTTCGACTATGACTTTTGCATTAGAAGGCTTTAAAATACTGCCTTAGATTAGGGCAGCCACTCATCACATGGACATTGGGGCTTAATTAGTTGGCCCAGGCTGCTACATATTCTCAGTTGTAAACTCTCTTCCACTCCACTTTATAATCTGCGTGTGTTTTTAACAGAAATACCTCCCAGATACAACCGGCAATGACATACACAAATTTAGTAAGTTTCAGGCTTGCTCGTTGAGGTTTTTTGGTGCATCTTTCCTCTCTACTGGGTAGCACTGTCATCACCAGCCATGATGTTTTAAAAATGTATTTTAAAGATGTACATTTAAAATTTATTTGAAGAAATATTTTGAAATGTGGAAATCAGGCATCCTGATTTATAGTTATGAAATTAGAAGAAATTCTGAACGTCAAAAGTCTCTGAAATTTCAATATGCAACTAACTCTATGGGTAAAAGTCTACCTGGGCTCCCCTTCCTGTACGTGCATTTTAATGGAAAAATAACAAAAATTTAAATAGAATTCCTTGTCAAAAATCAATTTAAAAATAAATTAAATCAGATTGTATCTTTGAAACCTAGAAAATATACCTCAGAGAATTATGTGACTGTTGCAAGATCATGCTTTATAATCACAGCAAGTTCAGTAAAAATTAGATTTAAAGGAACGGAAATTTTTCTTATTACAGAAGCATACATTCCAAACAACCTCAACTTCACCTGGTAGCAAACTCTGAGAGTCAAACATTATTTTTGGCTTTAAAATCAAGTTAATCAAATTGGAAACATTAAAAATATCAAGAAAATAAATTAGTATTTCATTGTGTCAGTTTTACAAAGAGGTTGGAAAATGAGTTTGGAAAAGTAAAATGCAGGTGTAGAATTCGAAGTACCATCTGTCAATTAAGATAATTTCTATGCAGAAAGGTCTTATGTAGTAAGGTAGAGGATGTTTTCTTTTTAGTAGTTTCTACTGTAACTATTTACAACATCATTTTCTGCACAAATAATTTATTAATAACATTTATTTTAGTATAAATATATTCAGCAAAATCCTAACCACTTGAAATTCCTTTGCAATTTTCCCATTTGTTTCACTGAGACCATAATCTTGTCATCTATATTTTGCAGATGTTCATAAATTAATGAGTCAGGGAAATTGAGGAAGTGACCTATGATTTTATTTTTTAGAAAGGTATTTTGCAGTAAGTGTAATCAATTGCTTTTCTCTTTAGGCTACTCTGGAGCAAATAATTAAAGAGGATCTGTGGTTAGCTCAAGAATACAAATCTTTCAGAAGTACTACTTAAACAGTAAAGAAGACCTCACAGAACTCTATGATAATAGAATCAGGGTGAAAGCTCCGTTAGAGACCATCAGTAGGTAAAGTGCTAATATCATTTATTCAATTCATTTATCTCATCTCTAAAATTCATTTGATCAATGCAGCTACTTAACAATGGAATACTTGCTAGTAATACCTATCACCTGAATTCTTACTTGTTTCTCAGCTATTTCATACTTTTCATATTTTCATTTTTTTGCTTGCCTGCTGTGGTTTTTTTCTTTATTTTTACACAGCAGTTCATGTGAGGTATTAAAAATTTATTATTCATTAATTCCGCTTTTGCACCTTAAAAGTATTTGGTTTTGTATATATATTATGCAGTAATTAAAATGTACCTTATCATAATGTATAACCTCTCCATAAAACACTTTTTCTGGGAATTGTGTTTTACAACATCTACAGTCAGACTCCATATGCCTTTAATTTAGAAGACAGTCAAATGAAAATGAAAATGAAAAAAGGTAAAAATCTAGTTTGTTGAACTTCCATGATGGAGGTATAGTGGCCAGGTATAATGTTTATTTGACTAATTAGTTACATTTAAAAAGGTAGATCTATTTTTTTTAATTTAACAGTGCTGTGGAACCTGAGTCAAGTGATGTTGTAAAACTCTGTTGTGGAAATGTAATGCCAATTCACAGAAGAAGCCTTAATGTTTCTTTTCTTTGTGTTTATATATAGCTTTCAAAATACAAGCCTATCAGTGCAAAGTATAATCAATTAAAAATATTGTTTAGCTATTTTAGTCAGGTTATTGTTTGCTTGCCTTTTGTGTCTATATTTCTAAAAATTAATAAGCATTTAGGTCATCATGCTCACAGACCTTAAGTTCACATCAACAGTTTCAGGTAAGAATCTTTGTTAACTCAGGTCATTTATGCAGGAACCAGGTCCTGATATATTGATATTTTAGTCCATTTTCTAAAAGTACAGTGTAGAAATCTTCAAATAAATAAATTAGATGTGAAACTGAGATTATTTGCTAGTACTTTACTCTTATCAATCCAATTTATGTCTTATACCCATATCTCCATCCATTGCTCATTTCCTTGTATACCACCTCAGTTAATCTCTAATTTTAAAATTCAGTGTATTCAGTTTGTTCCTGACAAATATAAATAAGAAAATCCCTTCCAAAATATTCTTGTTAACTACATAGCTCTTCTATATTTGAAGAGCAAAATTGTTTTTAAGTCATATGCTCTTAGGGTTAACCATATTTGGAGAACAAGTTGGAGATTTAAAACATAAAAAGTAAAGAATTTATTGCCTATCTTTCTTCACCAAGTGAGTGTCAGTTACATTCTGTTGATGTGACAGCAGAGGCAATGCTATGAGTATTGAAATGCTTTCTTAAAAGGAGTGGATTATAGAAGGAATTTAAAGCATTTTTTTCTGAATGCAGAATTAGGGCATACTCGCTTCAAGCCTCTGTACAGAAAAATATGTCGATGTTATGTTGTCATCTGGACCTTTTATTTCTTTGTCTGTAAGAATATCTGTCGTCTACATTTGCAGAATTTAATAGCTCTTGGTAATATTTGCGAAACAGATTTCCCACTCAACAGTTTACCTATTCTGGACATAGTATAGATGATATTATCATGCATCTCAATGATGTAGTCTGGAAGCAAAGCAAATTGCAAATGAGTTGGCATATATTATTGCTTTTTTCTTTCTCAATTTGAATATAATAAAATAAACATAGTAAAATATAGCAAAACATCAATGCAATACCAACAGGATCTAGTTTCTTCAGCAGTGCTGTATAATCATTTATTTGGCTTTTTAAAACCTTGTTTATGAATAAAATGGTTATGAGTATCTTGCTGTTCTATAGATTCTTATATTCAGCATTACAACGCATATACCTAGCTTGTGGTAGAAATTTGTGATGGCAATGTTTAGAATTTTGGACAGTGCTCTGCGCCATTCGGCAGTGGTATGTGTATGAAGAAGAGAAATTCTATTCACAATATTACATGAGGATTACAAAGGCAACTTAATCTAATTTCCTTTTTGATAATGCTTCATTTTGTTAAATGAATAACTAGTCCAGCTATTGAAACAAAATATTTCTGCCATTATCACATAAAGAAAGTATTTAGGAATTACAACAATAGGAAAAAAAAGTGTTGATTACATACAGTGCCTATAAAAAGAAGCTATATTTTCTTCTTGGGTTTTTGCTAATAAGCAAATTACTACTGCAACAGAAAATCAATTCTGGAGGCGTGTCAAAGTAATGATTTTTCTAGGTGCTGTGCTATATATATGCATTACAATGACACGAACATTCAAGAAGTAAGTGTGTTCATCCTTCCCTAAATCCTGAGAACTTTCTTCTCCATATACGTATAATTACTCAAAATTAGAAGCCAGTTTTTACAAATGCTAATGTATAAAGCAAATTGCTATTTAATTTTTTTTTCTTCTTTCATAATGTTAACTGGATATAGTAACTTCTCTGACTAATTAAGTAGGTTTGCCTTGGGCTCCTAAGTAGCTGCTTTATTCAGCTCCAGAAAAGGATCATCTTGATGATGGGTGAAATAATGCTTTGGTAACATGCAGTATTTTGTCATGACTTTGTAAGCTTCTTTGCACTGAGGAAGGTGCACTTACTGACTGCAGTCGGCATACATTGCTGAATAGAGGGCCTATGCCCATAAAAATTGTAATACCTTCTTCTGCACAGGGAGTGCAAAGGCATGCTCTTGGGAAGTGTTTTCTTCCTACTGCTACAGATATGAGGTGGATGAGAAGAGGATTTCCTCTCTCACTGACATTTTCTAGGTGTTGGTAACTTTTCCTCTTGGAACCATTGGGTTTTCGTTATGAAAAACAATGAAGTTAAGCTCAAAGGGGGATATTCACCCTAGGGTGTACAAAACCTACGTTCCTAAATGCAGGTATTTCAAAAATTCTGAGCTACCGTTATGCTCCTTTGATTTAGTAGTATTTTTTAAAACATATTCAAGCACTTGAAGGTTTTTAAACCGTGTTCTTATTCTGTGCCAAAGGCTTTAGAATCTGCTAATGTTAATTTCTAATCCTATCTCAAGACAGTATTTTGTAGAGATTTCAGATGACTGCAGAGATGTAACAGCTATATGACTTTGAGATAATATTTTGCTTACCTAATTAATTTTCTATTTTTAAAAAGTATTATATTTTGGGGTAGTTGCTGCTCAGACCATAAATGCATCATACTTCGTTTCATTAACAACAAAAAAAGTATTTCTGTCTGCAAAGATACTTTATTAAATATATAATCACTATCATAAAACATTTATATTTATCTTAATGTTTAATTTGATCAAATACCAGTGCAGTCTAATATCAGTCTGGGCAAGAAAAGTATTTCCCTATTGTTCTTTATCTTGAGATACTCTAATTCTCAATATTTTAATAGTTTACTATCTTTGAAAAGAACACTTCCCTCCACAAAGACATTCTTTAATTTGGTTTCCCTTATACATGTATCTTCCACTGATCAATGGCATGTCTGTCATGTTGGATGTGCTAGCTTCATTATAATGTGAATCACACATTTCCATCTTTTCTAGATGACATTGGAATAAACGTGGTAGATCTTCACATTATCTTTAAATATTCTATTTAGCACCTAATATTTTCTGTAAACATTTGGTGCTGAGCGTAGTTAGATTTTTTTTTTTATAATATTGATAGATTATTAGTTTGTACAGGCATAGTTTGCTGTGGCAAAATCTTGTGTGTAAAAGATTTGTAGGTCGGTCTTTATGTGGTAGTCTTTCAGTAACAAAATCTTGCCTAATACATCTTCTGCCCTGCAAATATGTCACAGCAGTTTCTTCTGGAAATCTCAACGGGCTCGCATATTAGCACCCAGGAATACGATTATGCTTTAAAAAACACATATATTTAACGTATCTTTCTTTTTGTACTGAACAATCTTAGAATATCTATTCCATGAGCAAAATCTGATACTTCCAATGTATTGTGCCAGCGTGTCAGTGGTTATACTGTAGACATTAGCATTTGTTCTCATAATGAAATTAGTGTTGATTCCCAAACATAGAGGTATGAGATGTCATTATAAGTTAAGAACCTATTTACTTGAATCTGTCCTTAACACTGCAAGTGGCATAGTCTTACAAAACTTTGATAATGTTTTTTGTTCACATAACTTTTATTTTAAAATAGTCTCCATGCAAATTATAATTGCTCTAAAATGTAAGTAAAGTATTTGTTCTCATATTCATGATCTGCTGTCTTCAGATGGCCACGTTATAGTAAGAGTTTGGAGGGGAGGGGGCCTATTGATTTCTGTTTCTTCTTTTTATTTTCTGGTTAACTGACGTATTATTGCAGTAAAACATATGTAGGGTCAATTCATGCTGAATAGTTATTAGAAACCATGATAACAAAAGTCATTACACTGCAGTTCAGTTTTGACAGTAAAATTTCTGCAACATTATCACAAATCCTCATGCATTAGTGCAATGATCCTTACTACAGTTTCGTATTAGAATCAAAAGACTGCTGTAGCATGCTTGATACAAAAAGTCATGCAAGTCAAGTGAAGTTCTTTTATGCTTTTATAGATAACATATTTTCATGTCTTCCTCATGCATGTATCTGACTCTGAGGCCTCTTGGATATTTCTGCTTTTAGTATATTGCTCATCTGGGATATAGCTGTTTTAAAAATAATGTCCCTGTTGTTTAGAAAGACCAGATAGAATATAAAGTAAATCTGGCAATGGGCACATGTCAGTTTAAGCAATTAATTCCTTCTGCTTTTGTGGTTCTCATTCATTGACCTAACTGAAAAAAAAAACCCAACCTCTTCTCATACAAACAAAAAATACTTTCTTCTCTAAATTGTGGTTTTGGTTAGTCATTTCACTTATTTGGAGATCTTGGATTGCTTCATGTCTTCACAAGCCTAATAGTCAAAACATGGATAAAGTTATGGCAAAAAATACGCTTTACCCCCCACGCCCCTCCTTCCCATTTTCTTACAAATCTTAAATGAAAAATAATACTGTCAAGGATTCAGCATGAAAAAAATGAGAAGTATCAGAATTTTTATCTGTTTCTAAATTAAATGTTTAACCAGCATTCAGGGCTGTTTTGATTAGGAACAGAAATGGGTAATGGAGCCAACATTTGTCTTTTGCTGGTGTAACAAGACTGGATAGTAGCTAGTAAGCAAAAATGTGTCATTTACAGTATTTTTAACTGAAGTTCTTTCTGCCTTTAGAGTTTTGACACTATGGTAGGTTGACAGCATAACCAGTTTCACATGAAAACATGAGGAAAAATATATCTTCAGTAAGCTTTTTATTATGCAAATTTACTAAACTTTCTTTGAGCTAATTATATTTAAACAATGTAAACAACAAGTTAATGTTATAATTAAATTTGAGTCAAAACCTCCATAAGTTCAAATGACTTGATCAGAAAAATAATACGACAGGCAGCCATATCAAATTATTAGTTTGATAACAAAAGGAAGTTACTGAGCTGATTTATAGGGAAGTCCGTTTCCTTTCTGTATGCATCAGCCATGTCAGTGGTTAGTCAGGTTACACTCTTGTTGCATAGGGCAACAGTTCTGCAATCACAGAACACAGAAGTCTGTAGGACCTCAGTGTTAGATCCTACAGTCTCCCAGAAGAAGGTGTCCCATTAAAGGAAGTGAAAGCTTTTTGTTTTTTTCTAAAAGAAATACAGACATTTGATAATTCATTGAGGCATTTATTTTTTAAATAGAGTGTTCTCTAATGCCTGGAGACAAAAGACAAGGGAAAACTGCTTTTTTTCCTGCAGAGCTGTAGATATTTTAAGGATGCTTCTCCTTCTTTTCTACCTCAGTGCCACCTGTGGTATTAAAACAAACAAGATGAATCAGGATATTCCTAGTTGTAGTGGCTCAGGTTTCTTCCTGTACACAGTCTTGAAATAGGGGAGTTGTGGATAACGATGCCATTAAGTACATACCTTGATTTCACAAAGCCAGCAAGTTTGACTGCAAATCAAATATTTCTCCAGTGCCATATTGACAGCAGTTGATGCTGAGAAGGCTGTGGTGTCAGCTTTTGAGTTAAGGGCGTATCAGGCAATAAACAAAAAGTATCCTTTGTAAAACGCCAAATAATTTAATCAGCAGAGGGTTTTTTCATGTGTTGGACTGCTGCATATCAGTAACTTAACTTAGAGACAAAAGATAAAAGAAACTTTTGTGAGCCTAGTTCTTCCACTAGCAGCTTTTTACCTTAAAGCATAAGCTTCTTTTTCATTATCTCCTAATAGATTCTACCTTTAATTAAAAAGAATAATTGTTTTCTGTTTCTTCCCCACATGCATATGCTTCTTCCAGATGCTAATCAGCACAGGATGAACAGAATAGGAAAAGACAGACTGGGGTAACAACTCTCTTTTACTAACCAAAGTAGGAAGAGATGGACATTGTTAGCACTTTTAATAGACAATTCCTTCTAACACATACATAAACATTAATATGGCTGTATGCACAAATTGCAGGGAAGACCTGGTATGCGTCTGATCCGTCCTCAGTCAGCTGGTGGGTGTCATCATCTGTCTTGTTTCATGTATCCATGAAAACGTTGTTTAACTAGGAGACTTCGCTTTGGGCAAGTTTTGCAACACACTTGCCTTAGGAAGTAAACATTACCCTATACTGTTTTCTGAGATTTTTGTAGTGGGAAATCCATGTACGTGTGCTGATTTGTCCCTAACATAACACGGATTTGTTCTGTAACACTTAACAGAGATGTTAGAATTATTACTGAGTCACAAATTTATATAATCAAAAAAAAGGCAGAATAGCTTCCATTATTAAATTCAACCTTCTCTTTTTTTTTCCTTTTTTGCTTTAAAGTTTTTACTTTCTATTCTCTTATTTACACATAAAGTAGCCACGTTGTGTGGTTGCAGAGTAGTAAACAGTTTTGTGAGGAAAAGTTCAAAAGTTCAGGAGATATCCATGTCTCATTTTAATTACATGTTCATTTTTAACCACATGGATTAGCAGTTTGAGTTTTACGTTCTTAAGAGCTACATAAATTCATGTTCATTCACATATATTTCAAACTTACATTAAGAGCATCATTAAGGTCACAGTGTTACAGATTAATCTTGCAAATACTTGATAAAAATATTTGGTGTCAAAATAACTTGACTTAGCATTTAATAACTGACCAAAATACTTTCAGCAAACAACCAACCAAACGCTCTAAATTAATAAAGATCATACTTTTGCTTTTCTTTTTAGCTTATAAACAAAGTTGTTAGAATCTTTCAGGATTATGAAGCACACCTACACCGTAACTCATCCCAAATACCTTACTAGGGGTACTTATGTAAAAGTTTTATTAGGCCTACATTTTCTGTGCTTGTACACTTGAAAAACTAAAAAATTCGTAATAGTTTAACATATAAGATTAATGCACTTTGTTATGCAAACTGTTATTCTAGAAACTGGTAGGAACTTTGTATTGCACCTTCTTAAACCTTTCTGCTCAGAAAGGATTAAAATGGCATAAATCAGCAAGAATGGTCTCAGCTAGATGTAGCTGGAAAAATGAAGAAACCAATTCTCAACTGACCATGTCAAATGTCCATGTGTATTTATGTGTACTCTGAACTAGTTGTGTGAAGATATGGCTCCAGTACCTTTACTGGAACCAGGGCTTTACTGGCTGTAGCCCACAGAGCCGAGGCAGCCAGGTGGCAGGTTTTAAGTCAAACCTCTCTCTGCACTCTGTGTAACTCACAAGCACAGTTCTCCCAGTGAGGCAGATTGCGGCAGACAATTTGAGGAGTTTGAGGACAGCAATTTGCCTGATAGTTGTAAAGATAGTTGGGAAAGACCTATGGCATGCCAGGTGTCCAGATTTCTTGAATGACACATTAAATTGCCATAGAGATGGGAATTCTAGATGTCACAACACCTTTTCATTCTAACAATCATTATTCTTTTCAGTTTTCACTACTTCCTACAAATTTAGATCACTTATGAAACTGTTATAAATCCTTGAATCTACCAGAGATGTCAGAGAATATATTTCATCGTAGAAATATTATATGTTGATATTTCTGAGGGGAGGGGAAAAAGGTGTTCCAAGCTTTTGGTTTCACAAACAGATTTTTTTTCTGCATTTTCTTTCAATTTGGAATGGACAAACAAAAATTCCAACAATGTGCTGACCAGCTCCAATCCTACTACACACTCTGTCATTTACAGTAATTATCTAATTCATTTATTAGAGGATTCATAAAAGAAGAAATTTATATTGAGAATGCAATGCTATGTAAGCAACCATCTCAAGAAAACTATTATAGCTGTCAGCAGCCTTTCTTGTTCAAGTTTGTCCACACAGATAATATCCCATCTTGTGAGAAAAGCAGGTAGAATTGCCATCTCATGGGTTGAGGATAAGAAATATTATGAAAAGCAATAGCACTATGGCTACCAGACATGTTAATGGCTAATGTTAAGATTAACTCATTTTTATGAGAGACGGCTTAAATAGAAATCTGGAGTGAGAAAGCAGAATCACTTTATCCTTTGAAACACAGTGTGGAAGGAAACGGATGCACTGTATGAATCACATTAGCTTTCCAAGTCACTCATTTTCACAAAGACACAGAAAATAGCCTAATACAGAGTTGGTCGAAGGCCTCGTTAACTTTATGACAACAAGGAACAAGGTCTGAAGGAAAAACCTATCTCACAACAAAGAGTAACTAAATGGATTGGACTCTTTTGGTATACGTCATACATCGATCTGTTCTGGCATTCAGTGCTCTACTTCAGAGTGATATATAATATTTATCACCATTGTTCATTAAATGCTGTTCAGGTTCACATCTGAGCATAAGAGTGCAGGGCTGCCACAAACTGTGCAAGAACAGCTCAGTGGTGTCGATGGGCAACATCTACCTCTGTTAGATATTTAAACACCCACCACTGTCAGCATGCATGGAGTTGAGAGGGGAACATGCTAAGAGCAGATATGCCATTCTGCTGTCCCAGCAGTCCTGGAATTACTGAGATTCAAACAAACCACTCTACAGGAAGAATGGCAGAATCAGAGGTGTTTGCCTTGACAATAATGAGGAGATAGGCAATTGCTCTTGGAAAGCATTACATTAACAAACCGGGGGGTGCACAGTAAGAGCATATTGATTTGTCTGGAAGGAATAGATGAAGTAAAAGATGGTTTTTTTCAATCATATGTGCCTCCTCAGCTTTCTGATGAAAATCTCTGACCTAAGAAAACAAGTAGAAAAAGCATAAAACCAGGAAGAGGTTCATTGTGTTGTGGTCTCCCAGTCAGCCATTTAGTGACAGTGCTTTTCTTACCATATGTAAGATTAGCCACTAAGCTCTTTTAAGCATTATTTCGAATATGCGGTGGACCGATAAAAGATGAGATCACAAATCTAGAGAAAAAAGTGGTCAGAAAGGTGTCCAAAATTCTGATTTTGAAGTGGCAGAAAAGCAAAGTAAAGAGGAGCTTGATGTGCTGCCGTTGCCAGTGCAGAACCAGTTCAGGTCTTTGCTAGAGACTTATGCAAAAGTATGCAAGTGCTGATGTCTCCCAAGAACAGTAAAGGCCTGAAGCAGAAGACAGTTAGGATGGGTCCACAGAAGAAAAATATAAAATTACCAGTATTGCTGATATTGATTCCTATCAGTAAAACAATATCTGGTGGGAATGAGGGGACCTATCATGCTGTTCTGATTCCTCTACTGTCTCCTAGTGACAGTGAGTCAAATTCCTCTTGAATTTTAGCAGGCTTTGTCACTGACCCTTATTTACCATGCTAGAAACTTTGTTCCTGCTCCTTTGGGAAATGTAAAAGTAGTATCTAATGATGGTATCTCTGAGGTTAAAGTGTCTGGGCTGCAGCATTAGTGAGTCAGCTGCACCATTAAATTACATTAACTGTAATTGTTTACAAGTAAGTAAACTGTAGAAGAGTCTGGAATAAAAAATTATGCTAGAAAAGATTTGGGCATTCTTTTGTAATCTGGCTGTACTGCCAATGGGCATAGCAGAGCTGTGCAAGCTAATTTTTAGTTAGAAACAAATACCAAGATTTCTTTAAATTTGTTTCAGGCTAATATAAAACTAAGATTTTTGGAAACAAATGGGTAGACCTAGAGACGACATTTGTTTTTTTTCAGCAAGGGGAGATGGAGTACTTCCCCACTTAAATGTCAGTAATTCAGATGCTCAGTATCCTCCCAGGTTCAAGTATCCTGTTAATATGATTGGAAATAAAATTCCCTCGTTTCCCAAGAACACCTGCCTGAATGACCAGGTTACAAATTATCCTTAGCTAAGTCTGTCTTGGTTTCTTACTGTATTGTCACACACTGTGAATAATTAGTTTCGAAGGAGACAAAAAGGATGAAATAGTCATTACAGTGTTCATCTAACAGTAGAACCCTGGTCTGAAAGAAACTTTGAGTAAATTATGCTAGAAGAAGTAATTTCATCAGTGATGCTGAAGGAAGCAACCTTAAAATAATATTGATCCCAGATCTGGGCATGAAAGGTATGACATCTTTCAAATCTCTGCTCCAAACAAGACAGCGAGAAGGTGAGTTTGAGTCTTCCACTTCTTGAGAACCATTAACCCTGGGATTGTGGAATGCAGTCTCTGCATGATCTTCAGGGTTCAGGCTTTTACCTCTTTACATTACTGCATGTCAGGGAACTTCAAAGGCTGCTGGCAGTCACTGCAATCCCCCCCTGCTCCTTCTGGTACTCCTGCTCCTAACTGGACTGCATTGTACAGATGGAAGCTTTTTCCTTACTCTCTGGATACAGTGAGGATATGGTGGGATACTGGAAGACCTGTTAAGGTGTCCCAGAGGCCTTGTTTGTAGTGTCACTCCTCCTCCCGTGAAGAGTACTTTTACCCAGCTCCTTTAAATTTTTCTCATCTGAAATTAGGCTGAGTCTGTAAGTAAAAGCACTCATTCAGAATATAACAAAATGACAAACTACATTTACTGTATTTATGCTGCAAATACATGTCAATTCCCGTCTTCAGCTAGCTTTCTGCTTCCCTCTGAATAAAGTGGTTGTCAGGGTTTTAGATTTTTGTGAATGTTCCTATCTCTTAGTGTACTACCTTACATGCTAGAGTCATTCTCATCTTTCAAAACTTCTAGGAAGTCTAGATGGATTTAATCTTTTCCTTGAAACTAGCAGAACATATGACCCAGGAGAATAAGTGAAGCTTTATTAGAACAAAGCTTCCTTCTGTACCCCAGAAATTACCTTATATACTTAACTGGTTTGTAAACAACCCTTTGCTTCAATGAGGTGTGAAACTCTTGCATCTCCCTTTGGTGGCTATTTGACATTTTTCAGCAAGGATGTATCTTTCAATCAACCTGACATGCCATGTCAAACTTCAAATTAAAAAAGCATACTGACATATAAACAATAAAGTTATTTGTAGCCTATTGGTGCTTCTTGGTTGAAATCAGATATGATGGCAGTGATCCACTCTGTTGTGACAATGGTTTTGGAGTGAGTGAACCCCAGCTCCTTAGGCAAATTGACACAGTACAGCTAGGAGAGGTGAAAGACACAGGACGTGGCAACACCTATTTGAGGTCAGAAAGGACTGGGAGTAGATGCAGAATTCCACCATAAGTGGCCCACTGAAGATACTCCTAGGTGCAGATATTAACCACCTTTCATGGGACCATTCAAAGCACAATTCCATGACAACTTCAGCACATCTAAATTATTGCAGCTGCAGCCTGGCTTCTCCCTCATGCTGGCATGCTGCCTGCACTGAGTACCAGCTTGGAGACCTGATGTGGCAGAACACTAACCTGGCAAACCAGGTTTACCTGCAGCCACATCTACATCCTAAATGACGGCTTTGCCAACTTACTTGCCTGCATGTCTCCTGTGCAAGGCAAGTGGGAGATGCACTGCAGGGCATCAGGTGGACGCTGGAAACATCACCACTCTGTCTGATACCCTCACACACTGCCATGGAGCTGAAACTTCACATTCTCTCATACTTCTTTTTAAAATAGCACTTACATACCCTTTTACCCTTTTTTATAGAGCAGTGTTGGTAGAAATTTTCAATCTGACCTACCAAGTACACTCAAAAAGTGTAATTCCATCAATTCTGAAAGAAGACGCAAAGATCTCTTTACGTGTCTTGGTTATAAAGTTAATAGGGGACTAAAATATATGTCAATTTGTCCTAAAACAAATAATCTTAGAGCTGATTCTGAGTGCTCCCTGAAGAATTTTAGGGTTGTATTATGATAAATAATTTATTAGAAGTTAAACCAAAAGAATGTAAAGCAAACCACTTTTCCTTGCTTGATTGAAGGAATTATATCTAATGCCCTGATTGAAGAGGTCTGTAAGATAGGACTGTGATGTGTTCTTGCCACAAGACAAAGACAGAAATGAAGCAATGACCTAGGCTAGAAATTCACTTCTCTAGGGAGCAGCTGTAGTGCATTGATTCATGCTCTTCGGTATGAATCCCTGTGATATCCCTAGAGATAAATCCAGGTTCTGGGATCTGTTGGAATAAATGCATCATATAAATATCTTAAAGTTATCTAGCCCTTTTAAAAAAAAGAGTATTCACAGTTTCTGAAAAGCAGTTGCTGAACTGAAGAGTGAATGACTGCAAAAAAGAGGGTGGGAATGAGGAATTACAGTATGAAAAAGTACCAGAACTGTTCTAAGTTCCAGAGATAAACTGTGTTTATGCAGCTTTACTATCCATTTCCCAGTAACCCAATGTAATTTTGTTAGTCCTATTATGGTTTACCACTAAATCTAGCCATTCTTGACATTGATTTCAGTGCAATTTGCGTAATAGGTCAAGTAAAGTGGTGCTTATTGACTGCTGATTGTATACGTTTTTCCACCTGAAGTGTTATTGTTAATTGACATGCTCTTTCATCTTCCTGAGATAATTTTCACTCTATTTGGATAACTGCCTGAAATTCCCCCTTTCTAAACTAGGTTTCTTTCATAGCAAATAGCAAATATAATTTTGAAAATCAGATAAACTGCAGACATTAATTTATTCCTTCAACAACGGAACATTAAAATAATCAGATTCAAGCTAGTTTGTCAAACATAATTTACCTTTAGTGAATATATGCTGTCTGCCCCTAACTAAATCACCCATTTCTAAATGTCTTGTAATCTTGTCCCATACCATTATTTCTAGTAATATTCTTGCAAAAGAATTCTGGCTAATGCTAACAGCCTGAAGTTTTCCGAATAATTCTGTCTTGACATATTGCAGAATGTTCAACCTCTATTCTTAGGTGATTACAGATCTTATCTTGCCAGACTCTCTCAGTTCTTGGAGACTATAGAATTATAAGAAAGGCTATCTAATTACGGCCTGTTGCTTTCCCTTATGAAGCTTTTTTCTTGTTTTTCAAATGTTGCCTTCAGAAACTTGTTTTGCAATTATGAGCAAGGTGATATGGATGTCACTTACTTTTCCGATGCCAGGGATGCACGCTTAGCTTTCTTCAGCTGATGAAAACAAATTTGCTGAAGTAACACATCAGAAAGAAACCTAAACATTGTTTTAAATGATAGCAACCTGATTTCTGCATTGGTGAACTAGCAGATAATGCAAGAGTTTCCTCTTGTTCTTCTGTTGAGAAGTCCAGTGTTGGTCCCTCTATGATCCCACTTCTTTGCCTTAACTGATTCCAAATGTGTGTTTCTCCATTTCTAAGGTTCTCAAAATGGCTGTACAAAGACAGCAACAAAGACCTCAAGAAAATTTTCCCTTTCTGAAATGTCCTCTTAGATGTGCATCTTTCTCCAGATCCACTGAAATAATGGCTACTTTTTCTCATCCACCCAAACAGCGTCCTTTCCCAGCATTCCCCATGGTACCCTATGACTCTTGTGTTTCCTCTGCATACTGGGATCCCAGCAATACTCCTTTCTGTGTTACTTCTAGCAATAAAGTGATGCAGCCAGGCGTCAAATCTCTTACTGTCTCTCTCATTCTGTGGCAGCCATAGAAGGCAGTTACCCACTCTAATTTTTAAAAGTGTGAATTGAAATCTCAAGATTACATAGTCTAATATAAGACACATGCAAAGGATAATTCTGTGACCATGAATATGTTGACTTCATTAAAGCTGCAGAGCTTGCAAAACATGTTTTAGATCTATGAGCTTTGCTACTACTCTTGACAAAGTCTGGAAAAGCTTCCCAGAGTCCACTCCACAAGGGAACCACCTTCCTGCGTACTTGTGTCTCATACACAGCCTTCAGAGGGCACTCAGGTGCCACCAACCCAGCAAAAATTCAGGGCAGGTGAGTGGTACCCGGCACTCTGAAAGAGGTTCCTAAACCACGGAGTAGCTTATTAAATCTCTTGGCCCTTAATGACTGTGAACACCATATCACTTCAGTGCAAAATCCAAGGTAGTTACTTTGAAACAGTGCTGAAAGTAATCCCATCTCACTGGTCCCCAAGATTTCATTCTACTGCAAGGCATGTCAGGAATTGTATAGACTTATGCTACTCTAATAGTTCACTGCACCAAGGTCTTAGGCACACCAAGTGTGCTCTGCAGGCATCCTACATTCTCCTCTGCCACTCCCCATCTCCCCGCTCTGCTTTCCTTAGGCCAGCCGAGTACATGAGAGTAACATACAGCATACACAGATACCTCTCTGTGGAGTTCTCTAAAGAAGTAGATTTGCACAGGTGCAACTGGAAAACCCTCAGGGGACCTAGGAGGGTTGTGTTGAAGAGTCAGATAGAAAGAATCCAGCCTGATTTACTGAACGACCATTGTTGGTAACAGTTAAGAAAAAAAGTACTTCTTATTTGTATACTTAGTACCCTTGACCCCAAAGTCAATGAGTGATAAAAAATATTGACTCGGTTTATTATTTTCCAGACAATTATTATTACAGTATTAGTGAAATAGTGTCCTTTGTGGATGTGATTCAATCTGCAGTTTTATAGGACAGAGGAAAACTTCCTCATCCTGAGATATAACGAAAACACATTCACATCCACTCCTTGCAGAAATCTCTATCGTGTTACACAAGCTAATATGTAAATGCTTGGAAGATATGTTTCTTTGGCACCATATTATACATGTAAGTGATTTCTATTATTTCCTCCCTATGTGTATGTGAAAACAAAAGTATATACTATATAATATCATATATATATATCTACAAGCTTTCTAGAGATTATATTCATTTCAGACATCAAATTCAATCTAAGCAAAATGTCAAACTTTGTTTACTAATTTCATACTTATCTTTTCTTTTAATATCCTGTCTTGGTTCCCTAGTTATAACATAGATGCACCTAAAGTTCGCTAGAAACATTTGCCATTAGCTTCTTCTAAAAAAAATTAAATTTGAGGATAATCCTACCTCCAGAGCTTATTCTGTTCCTGGCCATTGACTGTGACAGTGAAAGGCTCATCTGAAAGCAGTGGAGCATCCCATCTAAAAGCATAAAACATATTACATTTCATGAAAAAGCTAATTCAGATTGTTTAATTCTGGTAATATTGCCTCTGTCACCTTCAAAATCAAAATGTTCTTTCCTGTTATTATAAAGAAAACAACCAAATTGCTTAAAAACCCATTTGAATACACAGCTGCCTTATGTTGCATACTAATTTGATTAAAAATGCTTGTGCCTCACCAGCATTTTTTACATAAAACACACTGGTGAATTTAACAAAGAAATATAAATATATTTTAGCAATTTTTGATGACAGAGTATGCTATAGCATCCATGATACCCCTGGACTGAACAAAGATCTCAGTGCAGTATTGGAAGACACTAAACTGAATGCCTTGCTGTATTTGTTTGCTCAATGCTTTGGGCACTGTGCCAACCTCATTGCGAATAACTGCATTAGTCAAGTGTATCCAAATTATTACAACACAGCGTCCATCCCAGTTATTGCTGTTGAAGCATTTTCTGAATCTTCACATCACTAGAAACATTTATTTGAGGGGGAGCTTTGCATAAATTCAAGACAATTTTAATTTTAGACAGAAAATCTTAACATCTTTACAAGTTGCTTGTTATTCCTAGAAAGAGTAATTAAGAAGTAATTGCACTACTTTTGTTTACCTATTATGAACACCTTGCCTAAAGTGGTGAGCTGTTGTGGCAATAGAAGGAAGAAAAGAGCAGCCAGAACAGGATTCACTGTATTTATTTTTTAGCTGATAGAAGTAAGTATTGTCAATAGTCATCTCACCTTCTTCTATCTTCACTCTACCAGCTTAGCTCCTTAATTCTTGATCTAGATGATGACGTTGCAATCTTTGTGGATTTCTGTTTATCTTTCTTTTATAAGAGAGATGGCAGATGGTAGGTATTTTAATCTTTTCTTTCCTAGAGGAGATCCTCCTCCTAGCACAGAGATGTCCAATCTTTCTCACCATAGCAACCCTTGTGCTAAAGTATGTCTGCAAAATAAAGAACATGAAGCTCCCCATGTTCCCACCTTTTCACTTCAGGATAGCTCAGGTCAAGGTGGTTGGATGGGTTCCAAAACAACGGAGCAATATCGACCTTTGCATCCCTTGCTGAGCTACTTCTTGTCAGAGTTGGACATTTGCATTACTCTGCAATTTCCAGCTCAGCATAGCCCTGGTCATGAGGCATTGTTCTGCCAGGAGAGATGTATCGGAACTGCTTGATAGCTACATGTCATTCAAGAGATGCAGTCTGATCCTTCCTGTTATATACTGCAGGGCTGGCAAGGCAAAGAAATCTCCCTCCTCTCTGGTTTGGAATTGTTTTGCTTCTCTTACAGTGGACAGCAGTACTCCTTTTTCACTATCTAGCCCCAGTGAAACAAGATTTCAAACTGCCCCATTAGTGATATATCCTTAAGCTTTTATTCTGGACACCAGGTCCATCAGTGGTCTGTATTTTACAAAGCCCCTTGGTTGTGAGCAGAAGTTCTAGCCTCCCGTACCAGCATGTATGGCTGAGTTTGTTGTAGCTGCTAGTTTTGTCTGGTGCAGCGTATTGTCCAGGGAAGTATCATTCTCATGCCCTGAAAGTCTGAATTATCATCTACTAAACTGGGTTAGAAGCAGGAAGTTGCAATATTTTTAAAAATACTTGACATTATATTGAAAAGCACAAATCTCTAAATTTGCTGTGAAAGAAAATTTTTAAAGCCATTGACTTTGAAATTCTGACATTTTTCCTTTTCATCATATGAAAAACATATTTTGACAGAGACAATGTACGGCAATGTTGTATTTAGAATATGTTATATTAAATGTGGTATGTTCATATCAGTGTTTTCATATACTGTACTAACTCATAATTAATGTAAGAAACAGTTTAGACAATGAAACTTTCAGAAATTATCAAAATCTAATGAGAAAGCCGAAATGGCTTTTGGAAATAGTTTCCTGTAGGGTAAAATCCTATAATACAATGAAATCTTGGAAGAATGCTCCTTTGGTGGAAAACAGAAATTTTAAATATTCTTCCATCTGTCTTTAATAATTGCCAAATACACATTTTTGCTGCTTTTAATAATAAATGAATGTTGATTTTATGGTGAAAAATATAAATAACAAAATATTGTAGAAACTTAAGCCACTGCCTTATGTATCATCTCCAGAACAATGTTCTCAGACAACGTTTCCTCTTTGCCTTACCAGGATCAGTACAGAATTGCAAGTTTTAATGGCAGACTACCATGCACGTGTGTTTCCTCAAGAATAAAGTAGTCCTGATTTTTGACACATGAACAAGTTATTGTCCATCAGCTGCAGAATGGTAAATGTCTGTGTGCACTGTTCTGCAAATAGCAGCAGGTACCAGCAGTATGGTAAATTATCCTACTATGAGTGAGGGATATGTGATTTCCCAGTCAGGTGTGGATGCATCTGCAATATGGATAGATGGAGAGAATTCACACAGATATGCAAACCATTTAGCTAGAGGCATAAATACCATGTCTTGTGATGCTATTGATAGGTCTATATAGGCTCTTAAGCTACACCATAGTGTTTCTGTGCCTGCCTTAAATATTCTCACATTGAGCACTCGTTACAGAGTAGAAGAATGCACGGTGACTAAAAGACAGAACAGCTGATGCACGGTAACCTTTTCATGTGTCAAAGCCCTCTGACAACTTGAGTTTTACATATGCTTTTGGATTTTTTACATTAAATAATCAATCTGCCAATGTTGTTCCCAAGTCAAAAAATTATGCTGTTGAATGATCAGAGACTACTTTTATTTTATTTGGGCAGGAATGAACATTTCTGGAAGTTTCTTATATTTTTGTAAGACTTTGGGGAAAGAATTAAAGGTGGAGCTGTTTTATCATGAAGAATAACTAACTGAGCTTCGTTTTGCATCAGATTGTACCATGGTGATGCCATTCATACATGCATTTTTTAAAACAATTGCTCATTCAGCAAGAGCTTGGTCTCCTTTTAATAGCTTCCCTGAGCAATCTGCCATTCTATATGTGTGCTTGTTTAACTCTTTAAATACAGTCTGCCTGCCTCCCTGCTGGTTAAGTAATATCAGGTTTTGTGTAGGGTCAGATATGTCAGAGTAATTAAGGCAGCCATACCCTTTTAAGTTCTCTGAAGCACTTACAGTGCCTGTACTCCCCAATGCCCGTGTGTATGTACAGTTTACTCAGATGTACTGGGAAGGCAGGCAGCAATGATAGCCTTTGTATCAGAGACCAGATCTGAGAGACACTCAGGTAGAATGCAGATAACGAGCTTGCTTTCATGTTAAAGTTTTGACATTCACCAACATTATTTTCTACCATTTGGAAGATGCTATACCCATCAGATATTTCAAATTGCATTTTTTCTTTTATGGGGGGGGAAAAAAGGCTTAAGATAATTGATTTCTCCCTACTGCCATGTGGAGCATCCTGTAAAAGGGATTATCTTTGGTTTCCTTAGTCAATATTGTGTGAACGTATTTTCTTCCCAGAAAGGAGGTGTTATGAAGAACAACAAAGACCGCAAAGAAAGAGATAAGCCTGTATCTCCTTGCAAAACAATTTCATCTGCTACACTTCTGACATACCTATACAGGAACACATAGAAGCATGAAGGGGAGTTAATTAAAGATACTAAATCAACATACATAAGATAAAATATGTTCCCCTTTCCTTCCTCATCCATTTTCTTCTGTTTAGATGCAAGGTGATCTAAGTATAGGAAACAAGACGTTCAGAGAATCTCTATGGTACTTGGAAGATCTTTAGCTACTCTGAACCTCTGTGTGAAACCCTGATTCCCGCAGCCATAATTTCTTTCCAGAATTAAATGAAGAGACAATTCTAGTTCAGAATTATAGCTAGAATGCTGTAATTTTCTAAAGTATTGCCCATGATCATTAAAAGTACTGTCAGCCACTGAATAGTGACTGACAATCAGTTCAGTGAAGTCCAGCTGCTGCTCTAAGTTTGGTATTGGAACACTGGGACACTGGGACAGCTACCATGCAAGGATATTTTATTAAGTTAACAGTAGTGAATGGTGCATAAAATTGTCACTAAGATAAATTTATTATAGTATGATTTTATTCTCACATTATTCTGTATGGGGTGCTACCCCAACAGAGTTTCCAATTCAGTAGTACGCCTGAAGCCAGGGGTTTTATCAGCAGTGTGTCAAAGGGTGTCTGGCTCTCATTCATATATAATTTTCTCTTATTACATGAGATATTTCTATTTTTCTGCACTAACAGTTGTATATTTTCTAATGAAGGTTTAAATCAACTGGGAACAAGGGTATAAATAGAGTTTCAGTATTTTGTGCCAAATATGGATTGTTTGTCTTCCTGTTAGTTATGGATTGTGAGTGTATTATTGCTGAAGGAAAATTTTGGGGTTTTTATTCTTCTTCCATGTATTTATTTATCATTTAATATAAATTATAGGAACTTTTCAAGTGTTCAAAATGAATTATATCATTTAGAAAAAATGTCTGAGGTTGTTAAGAGAAACATATGAGCCCACCTAGCCTGCCTAGGTCAGCTTTGTGCTTTATGGAACTTGTGCCGGTAACTCCGACAGTATTTTGGTGTTTAGTGTTTACTAGCTGGTCTAGATAAGAGCTGAAAAACAACACAGGTGAAAGATTCCATAATGACATTTTCTTCTATAGATAATATTCCCTTCAAAGTTTTGAAATGTCCCCAGAATTTATTAGCTTTACTTGTATCTGTTGTATCTGCTGTGTTCATTGTGTCTGACTAAAAAGTTGTATGTTCCTTGTAAAGTGGTTAGCAAGTGCTAGTTACTTGCGGAACTGGGAACTTTTCAGGATTTGCAGATACACTCTGTCCTTTTTCCTTGTCTCTGGGAAAGCCCTAGGTGAATTGGATGTCCCTCCCAGCCTTTTGGGGAAAGGCAGCCAGTTGTAATTGTTGTATATAATGATGGAGAGCTTGATGTATATCCTCCTTGCTACACACACTGCAGCATTTCAGAATTATGTTCCCGTAGTCATGTAAACTCATGTACACATACATGTAGTGGTGTGTAATTTTGGTAAGTACAGAGCTGGGCCTGGCTATGTTCCAGACTTTGTGCCTGAGCTTCACGGTGAAGGTTGCTTTCTGCTCATACTACCGGTTGTTGAAGTACCCTAAGCTTACATCTGAAATTGGCAAGTGATTATGCTTTTTACTATAATGTACCCGGTCACTGTTATTTATGTATTATCTCTTTTTGTTAGGTACTGATAAGACAACTCATTGCTTTTGTTCTTTTTCTGGGGTTTTGATCGTTGCATTTCCTCATTTATAAAAGCTGTGATTAACCACTGTGTTTGTTTTAAAATTCACATTGTCGAAAGATCACCTAATTTTATTTCCTTGGAAATTCTAATGGATCAGCCTGCTGAACAAACAGTGAGGTTCTATCTCCTACTTCAGTGATCTTTTTACATTGTGTCACCTCTGCTGGAAGTATAAAGGAGTTCTTCTAATGCCTACAAAACCCCCTCTTCTTCAACATTTTCCAAACAAAAAAATTTAAACAACACTGTTTTAGAACTCACCCCAAATATAGACCTTTGTTACCCATTAGTTGATATATTATTCTCCTAAACATGACCATCAATCTATGTAGAAAGGTGGCAGTAATGTTTAAGATGTCTGCCTCCTGAAAGCGTGTTCCCATTATCAAAAGTCTGAGAATGAGCTCCAAAAGCAAATTACATCTGTGAAAAGTATTCTGAATGAAATAAATATTTAAGCAAGCTGAGTGTAGCTGGTTAAGAAACCTTCCTTGAAAAATGGCAGGTTTTCAGAACTGAATTCTTCATAGGGCTTTATTTAGAAGCTTTAACAGGAACATGCTCTTAGGGCCTAGGACAATATTTCTGCTCATCTTGGGCTGCTTAAACCCTGTTTGGACCAAGGACTTCAGCATCTGTCTCAAATAATCTAGATGGATTTTCTATCACCACACTATTGAACGTGTATAGTTAGACCTTTATCAGTCTGTTCTGTTGAAGCTATACTGGTGACTTTGTAGTGCATGAAAATATCCATACCTGCTCAGAATTAATGCCGAGCAGAGAACCTGAGCTTTGATATTCAACCTTCAGGTGAGTGCCACAGCCACATGGTGGTTGACTTGTGACACAAGTGAACCCTCCTGTTACCCTCACTCACTAGTTTTTCACATACGTCACCCTGGTATGAAACAGGAGAATGTTTGAAACTGGGAATGAGCTCGTGGCGCAGGAGTTTTCTTTCCTGCACATCTCTAATGCTAAGTTTTACTTAAGATCAAAGGCAACCCTTTTTAAAGTGTAAATATTATAATTTTTTTTTCCTGTCTATGTATATATACTTTTAGCAGAAATGAACATTTAAAAAGCTTCTTAGTGGCTCTGCAAATTGAACATTGAAGTATAAACACTGAAGAGTATTCATGGGTGCAACTATTTTGCAGAATTGATAAATATAATTTAAAGGAATGTACTCAAAGGAAGGCTATCATACAGTGTTGCTATCAATTTTTATATAATGAAAGAGATTAAATGAATCCTTGCTAATGCATTATTGGTATGTGAAGAACAAGAAGAAACAAATTACACACGTTTTCCCACTTAATTATTGTGCTAGACACTCATTGTCATATCATTGACCTATTTGGTCATGCCCAAGTTAATCATGCCTGAACCTTTTCCCAGTGGGAAATAAGCTTCTCCACTTCCTGTCTTGCAGGAATATCAACTAAAACTCAGTCACATATGCCCATAGTCTGATCACTGCAGCCCACTGTAACCGTCATCTCCAGCAGTGAAACTGCAGTCTGTGGCGTGCCCGTGAGAGTCGGTGTCAGAAACCCATCACTTCCCATGTGCCTTCATTCAACTCCGCACAGTCACTTACTACATTAAATTATACCTGCCTCTGTTTGCAAAAGTGTTCTCCTCGTTTGCCGTTTTTTTTTTTTTTTTTTTTGTGGTGGTTGTTGTTGTTCGCAGGGAACTGTTTTGTCACACTGAAATAGAGTTTATGTGCAGTGACAGCCTAATAAGCCAGCAACTTTAGTCGCTTATTAAAGTCAAGCATGTGTCTTTGTTTCATGTTGCTAATGATGTGGAACCGTTGAGGCCTGAGTATATTTCGTCTGGACGGTGTGGGAGCGAATGCTGAGAGCTCATTACTTGGCTCCCCATTGGAATCCTGCAGGCTTCTGCTCATTGAGGAGACTGTGGGGGCTTTGACAGAATTATTATACTGAATATTTTTAGACTCATTAACTATATCACCAAAGCAAAACATCTCTTCCTTAGATGCAAATGGCTGCAGCTACTGTGGCTTTGCTTTAGTTATTGCAGAAAAAAGGATGAAGCTTGAAAACAACTCAGGGAAAGGATTTTCATGCCCGCATGTTTGAATTTGTAACTTATATTGGAAATGTGTAAGCCTTTTTTACCACATTTAAGCCACTCATGTCTAAGTGCCATTTAAAAATGCATGTATTCAGTTTCATGTAGTAAGCGGTGCTCAATCTTTTAAATTTAGAAAGTGCCATTGAAGAACACAGCAAAATAGGAGCTTTCAGAATTCCACTTTCTATTGCAGAGTGAAAATATCTAAATGTAAAAAGCTCATGTTAAAGCAATTATAGATGCTTGAGTTAAGCCTTCAAAGGTAAAGAAATTCAGAGTTAAGGCTAAAAATTCTGACTTTCCTTTAACCTAAGTGCTGGAACATATGTACTGTGCAGTATGAAAAATCACACACTTCTCCAAGCCATACAAAATCTAACCACAACAGAGTGATTTAAAGACGAAGAGTGAGACAAAATTTTTAGCCTAAGTCTGAATTTCCTTGCTATGATGGGTTTAAGTTGGTTCTTAATGTTACTTTATAGTAGCTTTTTGAGGTTTAATTGAGACTTAAGATGTACTTGAAGAAAAATATGAATACTTTAAAATTAATTCTTCAGAGCAAAGGACAGAAAATTGCATTTATGGCTCCATTTGTTGGAAAAGTGAAGTTGGCTGTGAACTGTACATTATTCCACCTTCTACAAAATTATATTTTGATTTTGTGATGAAGACCTTCTCTATATGTTGTGTACAAGTTTACCTTCTATAAATTATGAGCTTGAGTAATTGCCTAAGTATATGCATATTTTAAAAAGCTGGAGCCAAGTGGGTTTTTTCATAATGTGTGCAAGCTTTTATTAGAATTTTAGTCTCCAAAATTATTGTAGGTGAAAAAGCAACTATTTTGATTCCTAGGAAGAAAGACATTGCTTTTATTTGTGGTTCATTTCCCGCTGTAGTATTCTCTGACAATGGTGACACCGTCTTTATACATCAAGAAGTTCTTCTTTCTATGACTGCCAGGGACTCTGGAGGGAATACTTTGTATCTGAAACATGTTTCCCTTTGGGATTTCACCATCAGAATAACAGTTCTGATCAGCAGCCTATTAGAAAAACGTGGGTTTTTTTCTGAAACTATGAAATGGAATAGTTAAAAATGTGACAGATAAGAAAGTTATACTGAATTTAAGTCAAATTTTCTGCACATAGCAACTTCATGTTGTCCCTCAAGTGGTAATTTCTTAAGAGGTGTAAGAAGGGTTTTCAAATTAAGCTCTTTGAGTAAGTGGAGCCTTAGGGCGGACAGGAGGCGTGGGTGCAGTTGTCCTTTTGAGGTCTTGCAGTTCCTGTTCTTACCAGCTTGTGGCACAATACCATTTAATTTAGATGTTGGGCAAAGCTCTCAAACTCCAGTGCCTCATGTTCGGTACCTAAACCTTTATATTTAAGCACCTAGGTAACAGCAGCCCAATATTTACCAGGAAAAATCAGTCTTTCTGAAAGACAGGATTATAAATATGGGTCCCAGTAAGGAAACCAACTCTAAAACCAATGGCCATGGCTGTTCACTTTTCATTAAGTAATATACTCTTCCTTTAATCTGCAGACAACTTTTCAAATTCAAATGTAAATACTCCGTCAGGAAAATTCTCACCTGCAGAACCGGTTCACAGTTGTGATTTCAGATGTTTTGCAGTAAAAATAGCCTGAAGCCAACACACCTGTCTAGAAACATAGATGATCCACGGGAAATAAAACAGACTTGAGCTGTAGGCATGCAAATGCAATTGTTTCGTTTCCTACATTCAGTATTATAATCATATTAGTAGACGTAATAGTACTATAAACAGATGTTCACCATCAGCTATTGTATTTACAGTCTCATATGTATCCAAAATTAAAATCACTGTGCAATTCCACCATCTTTTTACTTATTTTAGCTATTTGAATGCCTGTGAAGCTGCCCCTTTTCCATTTTGGGGAGAAAAGGTATTGGTTTTTTGGTTTTGTTTTACCTAGAGGTATGTCCTGGAGTGAAAAAAGACTGGTAACAAACATGCCTACTCTGTTGGGGAGTCTCAACTGGGAGAGTCTTGAAGTCTTATTAAGACGTCTTCTTGAACTATATACCTATATATAGCACACACGATTGACCTCAGAGGGGGTCAGGGTTAAGGGACCTTTACAACTTTTGAATGAAATACTTAAATCTATGTTAAAGAAAAGGGGTATCAGTCTGATTTTATGTGTGGTTTTTCAAAAAAAAATCAACTTGTAAAGCTAAATTTATTGATACAGTCTTTACTGCTTTTCCAAACTCGGGAATAGTGTAAAGCATCCAAATAAGCACTTCTTTTGCGTTAGAGGAGTGAAAAACAGTTGGCGTGCTAGTCAACCTAGTCTTTAATTTGAAACAGACTTACTAGTTTTGTTATCTAGGATATGGTAACTGTGTCTGCACTGACGGATAGGTGTACCTGCTGTGTGCCCTGCAGTCCTGCTCTCCTGATCTTCCAAACTGGGAAGCTTTTGAAGCACAGTTTCCCTCTTTACTTGTGTGCCCAAATTTTCTTCCATGAGAAAGCAAGGTGCATGTGGCGTGTGCAGTTTTTTGCTTCTTTTCCTTTTTACAGAAAGGGAAAACTGATTAAGATGAGCTATAACAACTGTTACTTCTGCTGGTAGAAGCTGAAACTGTGTCCTGAAAAGCAGAAGAGAAGCACACACAGAAGTGGGGAGAAAAAGATCACCAAAACCAGAAAATTCGGCTTCTGACATCTATACTTTCCATTTTTCAGCATTAGCATTGCAACAAAGACTGACAGCATTGCTTTTCAGGCACTTATGATACATTAAAAAAGCCTAGGGAGATCTCCTTTGGCTCAAGCACAAATGGTGTTTCTGCTTGGTTTCCACAGCACCAAGGCTGACTTTGTAGGCTTGTCCACACTATACAGCACTTGGCCATGGATTTCTGTCCTCGAGACCTCAGCAGGGACCTTTTGGCCTTAGCTGGTGGTTAGTACTATGTACTACTGTATTTCAGTTTCATTTGCTTGAAATCATGTGAATCACCAGAGTAGATTTTTTAAATAGTATTAACATGAAAGTATGTATAATATGCCATGAGATGTGGCACGACAACATGTAGGGTGTCTGGGGATATAAAGCTTTCAGGGAGCAGTCTCTGGAGTGAATCATACACAGGCTTTGTCTGCAAGAAAGCAGATGGCTTAGTCTGAAATAAAACCAGAGGGTGAACTAACAGTGTTGATGATCAGAACTGTAGCGGTAGAGTCTCCATAGTCGTCCTTTATTTTGCAATGTTGACACATGCTTGTAGTATGGATAAAACATCCCTCAGTCCACTATTAATTCACAGTTTCATGCTACTTAAGACATAGTTTTTACCGTCTTTTAGGGCGTATAGGGAATGTGAAATTAAGACTTTCTAGAATTAGACTATTATTTGTGGGATGGAGAATGGCAGTGGCAGGACAAGGAGACAGGCTAAGGATAGGCAAATTATTATTTGGAAAAAAAAAAATAAAAAAAGAGTGGCCCAGGATGATACTGGAGTTTTCCAGTAAGTCTGAGTCAGTCTATGGAGAAATGGAAGAACCTCTGTCTATTAAGGCCACTCTGCTTTCAAAGACTGGGAAGGAATTAGAGGTTCCTAAATCTCAGCTGTCATTTGCTCTCAACATCTATGAAAACCTTTGGGGTAGTGTTTTACCCCCTTTTAGCCCTGTCTAGTATAGATTATTGTTCTACTCTGCAGAAAAGTCTCCTCCAGAAATACTCTCTTCCACTGCACGTTATCTGTTCACAATGCTTTGAAAAAGATAGGAAAAAGACTATGAACCGTATAACGATGATTGTCATAATACGTAGGGTCTTAAATTAACATTGCAAAAGCAACTGTAAGTCTGGCATTTCCTAACTTCTGAACATTTCTCTTTCCTTTTTATTATCCTTTTAAGGTAATTGTGTGTGATTATAAAGGCATTAACTAGATTCCTTTTTGCATCTTTCATTTATCTGGTAATCAGGAACATAATACTGAATCTATTTGTGTAATTGTGACTCTTAAGAATCTTGGAAATAAAGATAGGTGGAACCTGCCAACTAACTCATGGTTACCAAAGTCACTGACTCAGGTCATTAATGGTTTAAGTACCTCCTCATTAAAATAGTTTAACCAAAGATGTGTTTTCTGTCCTGTTTATTACTGCCGTCAGCTTTTATCTAGGAAAACTGCTGTATGAAAGGGTTTACACAGACTGCGTTTCAAAGAAGGATTACAAAGCCCAACATTCTTGACAAACATGGTGAAGATCGATCTGAAGCTTACATGCTAGTAATGACTTACTTGTTTTCATACATGCTTGAATTTTCATCAGTTCCAGAGAATTTTTCATGAATTAGGAAAAGTTGACTATGCAGTTGTAATCCTTGCTAAGAAGAAAAGTGAAGATAAACACCAATTTTAAGATAGAGTCCATTAAATACATACGTCTTTGGAAGGAGTGTTCAACAATTTTTGTTGTACCTTTTCATTTTAATGCTTTCTATTTAACAGATTTGCCTTGTAAATATAATAGCTGTATAATAAGGGCTGTGACTGGTAAATGTAAAACGTTTTTGACCAAATCATCTTTAAGATTATTTTGTTTAGGCATCATACCTAACTAAGTGACAGTAACAAATAAGTGAAAATCTGCCAGCAACATTAATGAAACAAAAAAAGAGGTGACTATTAACATCTTGGGTTCAATTAATGTCTCACTGATAGAAACTAAGTTTTTGGTGCAATCCTGCTCAGAGTTGGCAAGAGATGCCAAATTCCCCTTGCTAGGCTGGGGTCTGTGACTCCAGCAGAGTTCCTCCAGCCACGCTGCCTGAGGTCTGGGCAGCCTGGCTGCGCCTGTGTGGCCCCCCGTAATACAGACTGTATTCCAGTTCAGCAGCAGGGACTCTGGTGGCTTACAGCAGAGCCAGACACTTGACACCTGGAGGTCCTGAGGTGTTCCCTGAAATCTGGGGCACAGGTCCTGAGGCCTTGTGCCGTTGGGGCCAGCAATGCCAGTGTTTTAAAAGTCTGCAATTTCAGGGCAGTCAGCCTTGTCAGTGTTAATAGGCTCCCTGTCGCGGTGCTAGGGGATGAGGCATGGATCTATCTGGGCTACAGCCTGGCCTCCTAGGACTTCCAGTTTCCTTGCTGCAACGTAAAAAAGACAAATCCTAGGGGCCATTGCAGTTGCTGAGCAAATTTGACTTTAATTGCTGTTAATTTCACTAACATTGTGGCTTTGGGGTTTTTCCTTTTCTCATAAATCAAAAATATGGTTGTTGTCTTTGACTGTCTTCACTATTCTCGTCACTATTTGGCTCTTCCCCTTTTCCCGAAACGAGGGTGTGAAATACAAGATTCAGCGGCGGTTGTTGCAGGCTTTGTCCGTGCTCTGGAACAAGGGCACACCCAGCTCTGATTTCTGGGGGCACACCCTGGCTATCTCCCCGTTCAGCAACAGGGAAAGACCCACATGCACATCAGCCCTACGAGGGCCCCGAATTGTATTGTGCTGGAAACTGCTGCATGCAGACAGGGGGGGAAAGGTGGTGTGCCTCTGGGGGTCCTCCCGATGCGGGGACCAGGGGAGTGCCAAGTGGCACTCATAGCCTGCAGCTGAAAAATGAGTAGGTCAATCTTACAATTGCTACTTCCAGGAAACAGGAATGCCCTCAAGTGCCATATCCTTTAGAAATAGATGACGTGGCTGGAAACTTCCTAATGTATCAGGAAATGAAAAGTTATTTAGCTTTTGCATTAAATTTTTAAGTGACAAGCAAAATATGATCCTGCGATTGATGTTTTTATCAGGGACTATACCAGAGACCTTATCTTACTGCTACATACAGTGCTGCTTTATCATTATGAAACAAATATGATAAATAACTTACAATAGCATTACAATCTAATTGATGGCTGCCAATTTCTGGATGCTGTTGAGGACAAAAAGTGAGGGAAATGTGATAGGCACGTGGAAACAACAGAATTTGGCTTGAGTAAAAAATTAGAAGCAAAAACATGGAGAATTGTTGAAGAACATTTTGAGCAATGAAATGACTAAATAAAGACAAAATAATGAAATCTGGGAGTGCACAAATTAGTCTCTCCTTGGCTTTAAAAACAGCACTACACTACACTGTTGCAGTTGATTCAGTGCTGGTTACCAGCATAACATATTGTCATTAGCCATCTTGTGTGCCATACCATTCAAAGTTCTTTGTGGTCTATGTCCATTTGAATCCATCCTGTGATCTGTGGCAGTTTTGCTGAAGAAAACCCATTTCGGTTTGTTCGCATACATGGTTTTGCCTTATTTGCTTATCAACTTAGAATATTCTGCCCTGTTCAAAGTCCACATGTATATACTAGAAGAGACACAGGCTACACTTCGAAATTCAGACTGTAAACGCAATAGCAGACTATCTGCCTACTGACTGAACTCTCTGCATTTGAAGGGGGGAAGATATTGTGGAGTATAGAAGAGCAGATAGAACAACAAAAGCTAAGAAACCTTTTGTTTGTTGGTTTGTTTGCTCATACACTTTAAGGAGTTACTACAGATAGTGTATTTGGGAGTTTTTCCAGCACTATTCTTTCTATATTTTTGTTCCTTTGCACAATATTGGGGTGGAAATATTGCAGATTGAAATAGAGCTGCACTGTCAGGGTGGAGAATGCTCAATCCTGCCTTCTCAGACACATGCTTTCTTATTTCTTGTTCTTTTTGTTCTGGTTCTTAATTTTCTTCTTCAGCTTTCTTCATCTTTCTTCTTCCTCTCCTTCATCTTTCTTCTTCTGAGAACTGGAAGAAGGATGTACTATGAATCAGTGCTTTTGGAATGTCGTTCAAACTTCTCCTTTACATTAGGTCCTAACGTACATCACATGATCTGAGTCTACATGGCACCTGTGGTATTTCTTATAATTTGAGACTTGTATGAATGACAGCCAGCTGAGCATGAGCCAGCAGTGTGCCCAGGTGGCCAAGAAGGCCAACAGCAACCTGACCTATATCAGAAACAGTGTGGCCAGCAGGGCTGGGGCAGTGACCGTCCCCCTGCACCCGGCACTGGTGGGGCCGCACCTCG
>JAVJGI010000040.1:51033110-51044180 GCA_035590275.1 Ibycter americanus
GACCTTATTGCTCTCTACAGCTCCCTGACAGGAGGTTGTAGCCAGGTGGGGGTCAGTCTCTTCTCCCAGATAACCAGCAACAGGACAAGAAGAAATGGCCTCAAGTTGCACCAGGGGAGGTTTAGATTGGATGTTAGTAAAAATTTCTTCACTGAAAGGGTGGTCAAACATTGGAACAGGCTGCCCAGGGATGTGGTGGAATCACCATTCCTCGAAGCATTCAAGAAATGTGTAGATGTGGTGCTTAGGGACATGGTTTACCAGTGGTCTTGGCAATGCTGGGTTAATGGTTGGACTTGATCTTAAAGGTCTTTTCCAACCTAAATGATTCTATGGTTCTATGATTCTATGACTTACAGTACTTACTGAGTGATTTAATTACTGATAGTTTGTGACTTCATTTAGCCTTTTCTGTCTGCTCACATTGTGCTTCCTACAGAAATGTGGCTGAACCCCTAAGTCCTTCTGAGGACAAAGGGTTCTGGCAAGGCCTGCAATATTTTCTTCCAATTATCTTAATGGCTAGTTAATATAACACATATTATGACAACCTGAAGCTAAGTGTCTAACTAATTGTAAACTCCATTCTGTGAACACCATGTTAGCTTCTGCCTTCCCTGTAATATTAATTTTTGCAATACAGCATCCATCCTGACTGAAGACAGGCAAATCACAGTGGTGGAAAAACACAGTCAAATCCTTACAAGGACTGTCTATTTGAGTACTACATTCTCAGATCAGAGAATTAAGTAACTCTTTAGAGGTCTCGGCGTGCTACCAAGAACCATACAGGATAAATGACTACTGAGAAGCTGATGTGTGGATGTGGTGGATATGGGAATCTGAGTCTTTGTAAACCTCAAAAGGTGCTTATATTTAGTAAGCAAGAAATGGCATTCTCTCACCTTATGTTGACCTCTGGGTGAAGCAAGAAGGAAAAAAGCTGTCTAGCCTAAAGATGTAAATCAGAGCTAGAGTCAAAGTCAGGAAGGGGGTGACTAGGTTGAAGAATTTTCATAAGATTTCTGAAATCTGATCTCTGGTGCTAGAGAAGAAAAAAAGGGTGTTTGGTTAGACTAAGGATGTAAAATTCAAGTTAGTTGATGACTTAAAGGCTTCAGTTTATGAGTCTCAAGATATCCCTTTTTCTCTTCACAGTGTATCTTGTAGCCTGACCTACTGTAATAGTTTGTAGCCACATACATTTGGCTATCTTCACCTACTTGTTGAAGCGGAACCCCCTTCAGCCTTCATGTTCCCTTTCTAATCCCATCCTGTCCATGAATTCTTACTATTTATGAATTCAGTTCTTACTGTTTATGTAGAGCATGTGTGTATCTGGCTCTTTCCAAGACAATGTCAGACAATTTCCAAGACAATACTGTTGGCCATGAAGGTGACATCTAGTCTGCAAAATAAAAGAGGGTTAGGGACCTAGCTCGACCTGCTCTGTAGTCCTCTGTACTGTATATTTATGGTATCATGTCCTGTTTTGGCTTGTGCTAGCTAGCACTTTGCAAGAGGAGGCTTAACACAAGTCAAGGAGTAACATGCACCAGGGACTGCTTCAAGCAGGGAACATGGAGTGGACAGCACCAGCTTTAGTTCCCTCAACACAATACAGTATTCCAGCACCATCCCAAGAGGCTTTGCCATACCCAAGGGTATGCAACGCTTACTCTCTGTTTCATCTTCATAGGCTGAAACGCAGTCTTCACATTAATTCAGCCATTCAGTTGTTAACCCCTCTTCCCCCTAAAATACTATTTGTGGCTTAAGGCAGTGAGGCGATCACACAAGACTGAGAAGTGGTAGTGGACTACATAGTGTGGACAAAGTCAGCCTGTGCCACTTAGCCTTACTGCCATAGAATGGTTCCTAGCTCTGTTTATTTAACGATACGAAAGTAGCCCCAGGGGTTGAGAAACAATGTGCATCTCTAAGATGCAGTCAGCCATCAGCACAGAGGTAGCATCTGGCAAGAAGTTATGCACATCTTAATTGGCCAGCTGTTCATCTGATTGATTCATTGCCTTCCAGGAAGCACACTCACCTCTCCGTGCACAAGTTGGCCCTGCAGAATATCCATCCTCTGGGATGCTTTTGCTCACCGGATGGTGTATTGTGCAAACCCATGTGGGAGATCGCTGTGCAAAGCCTGGCTTTGCTCAGCTGAAGGCCATGCCATTCCTGAAATGGTTAACTGAAAGTCAAATTTCTGCCATGGCTAAAGGGGTGCTGGTGAGAATTCTGCCAAGCATCCAGGAGCATGTGCAACTGCGGAGGTGCCTGTTGTACGACCTAGGCTATTGTGATTCATGGTCATGCTGCATGAAGCCTAGGAATAGGCTGGTGACTAACAGCTCTGGTGTGATCACTGCCCGGTGCCAAAGACCTAGAACACAAAGGAAATGGCAGTACTGTCTGGTCACAACAGGCTGGTTTCTGGCCAGAGAGCAAGATGGGCTTGATTTATGATCCTTGAATTCTCATGGAGTTATAGGGGATTACTGATAAATGTATGTGTCATCTAGAAAAAAATAAAATGTCTTCATTTGAATTTCATTTTACTGTTCTGCAATAATCAGAAGATACTTTATATGAATCAGAAGCAACAGCTTAATATAAATGTTTATCATCATAATGTTTGATGTTCCTTAGCTAAGACAGGCAGGGTGCTGTCTCTGTATTCTGCTAGATCTACAACTGAAGTACATTTTGGTAATTAATCTTAGCATATTTCAAAGGTAGCAAAGAAGGCATGAATTCACCATTCACAAAGATGAAGCTTATCTTAGACCTCACTATTAAATTGTGTGGGGAAGTAGTGTAACATATTCATATCAGTGTTAGTTTATTAGTTTTATTTTTAAGATTACAAGCTCAAGAAAAAATTTCTTAACAACACTAAATGCCAAAAGAGCACTAGTTTACTTTCTGGAAAATGTGTTCACAATTATACTCCAGAAATCCTTTAGGAGGGGACAGAGGATGAGATATGGTATTTTATTGTGCAATTTCTTCTCTTCAGAGTAAGCAGTAGAACCTGTAAAAGGAATGATTAGAGATTATGGCTGCTTTAACAGGAGAAAATAATGGTCAGGAATTTCTTTGGAGCAATCTTTTTTACTTGCAGGGTTTTGACAGACTTCAGCTTGTGCTGTCTGGCATGTTCCTCTAATGGCCTTGTGAAATACCAAACAAAAGTTTGGAAAAGTTGTAGGCTTCTGCAGATGAGAACTTCGAAGGCAGAAAAAAATTTAAAATTTAAACCTTTAGTTTGGGGTAAGTGCAATTATCGGCACCTTTTCAAGATGTTTCCATTCATTGCTTTAGGCTCCTGGGGATGAAATAGCAGTGTTTGATTATCAGTGTTACTAAATGATATAGAGTGAGCCATCTGGATAGGTACAAATATATTTCCCACGTATAGCAGTAGAAATTGGCAAGTATAAAAATCTTAGAGGAAAGAATAACATTACATGTATTTTATATCTACTCAGTATCAGTCTAGGCTTTTTCAGGAACCTAATATAGAAAACACACTTCATTTTCAGATTGGTATTACAGCAAGTAGCCACAATAAGCAGAAAGATACCCTGATCTTACTCTATTGTCTCTTTTCTTTATTTTTTTCTGACAGCAGTTAAAAATCATAATACCAGTTTTTCTTTTTTTTTTCTTCCTCCATTAACCGACGTTTTTGTCTGCATTCACTGATATTTTTAGTAGAAGATTGTACTCTTATTTTTCAGGCTTTTCTTCATTTATTTTTCAGTGGATCTTGAAATACAGTTTTTCTTTTTTAAAATTTAACACTGCTAATCTGCTTACCAAAGCATTAACAACTGGAATAAGGTCAAAAAACAAGTGCATCTTTTCATGTATACTTGCACATCAGCTGAGATTTGGTTTTTTCATGAGGCTTTTACTCATTTTTAAAGTATATCCAGTCTGTTGACAAAAGAGCTTTATTTAAATGAGATATGTAATCTTTACCAGCAGTCTGTGGAGCAGATTTGACAATAAAGAAATATCTCATTACCTAGGAGCTTTGTATATTGTACAGGTGTAACTTAGTAGTTGAATAGTATAAAAAGATAAATATTAACTGGATTTTTCTAACAAATCTGCCATTCTTACAGAGCCAAAATCTGTAGAGTTGTTGTAATTGCTGTTGTTTGAGTTGTAACAATGAATGGAACTGATAAGGCTTATGTCATTTACATAGAATTTAGCATTCACAGTGCACTGTTGAATTAATATGACACACACATTGGATCCTCTGATATAAGATTAGCATCATCTGAAAATAGAGAAAGTGTAGATTTAGAAGTGACATATTAGTCTCTGTTCAACCTGTAACGGTAATTTGCCTAGGTCTGAAAATTGTAGTAGGTTACTACTGCTAGCAGTGACTAGTAGTTAATACTTCTTCTGTTAGTTTCATTTTAGTTTGCTGCACTTTGTAATAAACTGATGTCTCAAGAGGGACTACTGCAGAATTACAAAATAATGTTTGTTATGTTGAATCCAGACGGTCAGGTAGCGGAAGGTCAGGTACCAGTTATATCGGTGTCAGTAAAGAGTGGTGTTGCAAGAGTTATATTCACTGAATGTAAAGCAGAGTCATGTTTTAATAAAAGAATTCAGTGAAATAATCTTAGTTTCCGGTACTGTCAACACCAGAGAACAGCTATGGTTTTAGCTGCCTAACATAGCAATCAGATGCCTAAAGCCTTTTGCAGATCTAGCTCTGGGTACAGTAATGTCAGAAATGTACCCTTCTTCATGGCACACTATGATTTCAAGACTTCCCACTGTCTTCAGTTGTATCTGTCGTTGTTAATCAGCTCTAGAAATTAAAGACTTAAATTGGATGCCCCCCGAAAAAGGGAGAGCACAAAATTCCCAGTTATCGCTGGAAAGCTGAGTTTAAGTGATGTGGTTAACATGCCATGGGTACAGTGTGGCAGAGATCTGAATATAATACGTTTCTGCAGGGTGACATTCAGGAGCTTTGATATTGAAGTGTATTTGATCTTCCATTCCTCTCTGCCTTCTTCACAGCTTGAGCCTGATTCATGATCAGTATATGATTGCAGGTATACATAACCTTTCCAAATGTTTCTGAGAATTGATGATGTATTATTACATGATGGTACTTCCTATGACTGTCTGTAGCTCATTCATGTTCATCTGAGCTGAATCCAGCCTATTGTTTATTGAGATTTCTGCCCAGCTCCACCTTACATCCTGTATGATATTGCATTGCAACTGATTTCTCTTGTCGGAGGGAGGGGAGAGAGCTTTTTTCTCTGACTAATTTTGTGAGTTTTGTTTAAATGGTGGGATCTAGTGCTCCATTTCTCTGTGACATGATCATTGCTGTCTGCCTTGACATTTTTTAGCTTCTGGATTGCTGTGTGTATTGCTGATGTCTCAATTGATTATTGTTAATGTTAAATGGTTTAAGTTCATAATATTTCATCAAAATATGGTATTGATGGTGGGCTGAGCCTAGTGAGACTTCTTGGAAATGCTCTGCCCATCTGTTTCTCTCATCTGCTTCAGCTACGTATATTCTTCTATTCTTGCTGCTTCTTAGTCCATTTTTTCCTCATTTTAATACCCACAAATAGTTTTAATCACTTGGTGAGTATCTCGCTCCACCTACTGTAGCTACAACATCATCTTCAGCTGCTAGTTCTCTTCAGTGTCTCAATATGTACTTCCTTGGACTGTTTTCAGTCTGGAATCACCCTTTCTTCAAAGTAGCTATGTCTCTAAGTCTCTGTAATCAGAGAAATTTTCATTCCTCGAGCTGTGTAGCTGAGTTTGCTTCCTGCTTTTCAAGCTGCTTCTGAAGGAAACTTCACGAAAGGAAAAGGAAATTTGAGTTGGTACTTGAAAGAAAACTCACAAAATCATTTTTTTCTGGTAAAATCTTATTGTACTGGCAATTAACATTCCATTTTTATGGTCTAGGCTTGGATCTCCTTGTTTGATGTTATTGTATCCTAGCATGGCCATGTAAAGCCTAAATTAGACTATGACGGTTAGAATTACACCAGTTTTTATTAGCAGCTGGATTTCTTAATCACAAGTTTGCATCCTTCACACAGACTTCACAGTTTGATCCAAATATAGTGTCCAGTTTTCACAAAGATTTTTTTTTTTTTCTCCAGGCTTGCTGAGCACCAATAGATGGATATTTACTCTGATACAGATAGGCACATTGTTGTCAGTAATGAATCTCATCCTGGACCAGAATAACAGACATAATAGAGAAAATAAAATTTCAGTGCTGTATTCCTGATGTAATGTACGACAAATCACTTTGTGAAGATGGTTTATGTACAGGGTAGAGTTGTACAGATATAAGCATTCTTACTTGCTCAGTGAGGCTGGTACATAAACAATCTGATCAACTGTAGGTCCAGTGAGAGGTTCAAGAATGCTTACAGAGGACAATATTTTTTTAAAATTTCGGTTGATAAAAATGAAAAATTTACTAGTGACTACCTGTAGTCAATAGTTTTCCAAAGACTTACAGTTTTCACCAGATTATTTTCATGAAAAAGTCCTATCACATACAAAAATGCTGTCCCCTTTGAAATGTGAGTCCTCTTTGCATACTGCATCTAGTAAAGCAAATACCAGTATATTTTTTTAAGGGGAGCAGATTAACGTATTTTGCCCAAAATACCTCACAAAAAAGGCAAACTTCTTGGGCTATCCAAACAAATTGAGCCTGAGGCAAACACCTGCCATGCACATTTTTAGATCAAATATTTAGAGTTTGGCAAAATTTAAAGAATCTTCTTTTGAGACAAACAGAATACTAGGTCTGCCTATAATAATACATACTACCTTTTATGTGACCCAGAACCTTGCAGTTTTACCAGATCAGACACCTTACATGTAAGCATATATTCTAAATGCAGAATACATTTGTATTATGAATAACTACAATTTTGGAAAATAAAATTAAATTTTATTCATAGAGGGTCAGATTCTCTCTTTGCATTCTCAGGTGTAAAACAGGAACAGTTGTATTCAGATTGGTTGAATCACCCTAATCAAAAACAGCAGAGAGGAGAATCAGGTTTGTCACCATGATGCAGTGTAATGCTAGCACACGGTCACTGGCCAAAACTGGTAGTTGAAGCAGTCCAAGTAGGACGTTATTGACCGAGAAAAAGCATCACGACTGAGGGCCACATGCTGTTCTCTTTGTATTCTTAATGGGGGCATATGTCATTTGATGTTTGATCAGGTAAACACCCCTAGGTTTGGGTTCACTGTCAAATATGTCTGTAACCTGCGCTGGTCTAGTCCTCTGCAGCTACACTGTGTAATAAAAGATAAGCAGGTGAAAATTTTGGGTTCTTGTGAACTGCCAGGCAACAAAAGTAAATAGCATTCTGGTCTGAATAAGATACAGTTCCTTATCTCTGTGTGGGATTTTCTTTCAATTTACCTTTTGTTTACTGTATAGAGAATCCAAATATTGTGATAACATTAATTAGTGAGGGCCTAGAAACACTACCGCTGGAATAATGAATCAGGCTTGAATAGGCCTCGGCTTCAAATCGTATCATATGCTTTTTATCCCAGTTTGATCCATCAAATAAGAAATTACAGATTAAAATGTTAGCTTTATTTCAATCATATTACTGCAAATCAGGCATGAATTTAATAGAAGTGTCTTGATTTATCATAACAAAAAACTTGAGGGTGAGAACAGAATAAGATACCCGAATCATAAGGTTCCTCTCTAGTAAGATAGCAACAGCAAATAGTTCACACCTCCTTTTCCCAGATTTATGCTGATATTATTGCTGATATTAGTACCATATATAAATAAGGAATTACACAAATATAGAGCCATATGATCCCCTCTGCTGTGAGGCACAGAGGGGAGCCACAACACAAGTGAAGGAGAATGACGGTGAAGCCCCAAAGCAGCAGAATGGCGAGGGCAACTCCTTGGCAGCGTCATTTGTTCTTCCCAGCAGCTCACACAGGTGCCTCTCCAGCGAAGCCATCGGCCCAGCATCCTCGTGTCTGTAGGATGAGGACTAGGAGAAGTCACTTGCTACAAAAATTGTCCCCTCCCAGCAAAAAAAAACCCCACACCTCTTTGAAAGCTGTTGCTCCTCCTTGCAGGATTAATTTTAGTTTGATGCTGCAGAAACCCCTACAGTTCCTTTAAAGGAAGGTTGTGTTGTGGAGACTAACAGCAGCCGGTATCAGCTGCAGCCACGGCAGGTGCAAGAGTGACAGAATAAGGATTTTGGTGCTTCCTTTCCTTCTGAATCCTCAAAATCTGGAGTTTGCTTGTCTTTTCGTTTCCTTTTTCCTTCAGTCCTGCTGCCACAGCAAAGTAAACATCAAAACCAAAATGAATGTCATACAAATATTTTGCTACTGTACATATTCCTATACCTTGACCACTAGAGATGTTACCTCCTCTGCCAGCATTTGAATTGATGTGTTGAGAATATTTAGGAAACAGCTTGTTTCGCAAATAGTGAAAAAAACCTAATGAAAAATGCAGGAGTTAGCAATAATGTGTATGCAACTCCTGCATGCCATGCCTTCTTAAGTCTCTATATGTGATAAAAATGTAAAAGATAAGGAAGAGCTAATAACTGTATGTCTGTTGTGTGACTGAGAAGAGGATCTAAGGGAACGGTATGGGTGTCTGCACAGACAAGGAGATCATGGCAAAACCTCCTACAGGCTGCTTTTGAGCTAGAAGTGCTCTTCAGGTAGGTTACTTGGGATTTTTCTGTTTTAAATTGCTCCCCCAGCTCGAGGTCTGCAGTCAACTCAGGAGATTGCATGGCCCCTCCTAGGTTAGTGGATCCATCAGTTTATTCTAAGCTTGAAGGTAACATTATTTGATCAAGTTGTTGCTTTCTCACAGATGTGTATTTCTGATTGTGTGCATAAGATGTTATCTATGTTGCAATTAATATTGTAAAATTAATAAATATTGGGTTTAGGCTCGGTTGTGCTAGGCACAGTAAAATGTATTTGAAATATGAGATGGTTTTCTAGTTACGTTTTTTTCTAGGGCTGAAGCAGGTTGTTTTATTAAAATGTTCTAAGTTGTTATGTTTCACTCCTCTCTCACCTGCATTCTTTTTCAGACCCCAGAATGGTATGAAACAACATGAGATTTGAAAATAGTTGAATTAACAGCAGACCTACAGAAAGAGATAGATTTCAGGAAGTAATTCTTAAAATAGGAGGAAAGGAGCAGTGGTCCTTAGAAAAGGTTCTTCAAACTGGAAAACATATTCCTATTTGGGTTCAGGTTTTGGCTCTGATTAAGATTGATATTTTTATATTTTCACATTGAGTTTGTACCTTCTCTTGTGTTATTTTTAATATACACTGGCAGGACTCAAAAAAGTTATGTACGAAGATGTCTTTTAATATTTTACAGCCTCATTTACAAAGATGCAGAGTACTCACAGCTTCCATAGAATCTAATGGGACTTGTGGAAACTCAGTTTCTCTGAAAATCAGGCCATTAATTTTGAAAATGTGCATTAATTACCCTCTAGGCTGTAATAGCTCACTTGATATTACTATAATCTACATTCTTCTGAAAAAGTGTATTTTTCACCTGGTACACTGCGCTTGCTCCTAAAGAGCAGTCATCTCTTATCATGTAAAAGCTTCTTTATAACTGATCCAATTATTGACCTGTGGCACTGACCTTAATGAAATGTAATATTTCCAAAGGAATTATACAATACATTGTGTTAATCTGGTTGACAGGCATACTCTTGAAGGCCTCATTGTAACAATAGCTGTGGAATTTATTGAAATAATTAACTTGACAAAACACAAAACTGTGTATTTCCACTAAGCAATGATTTAGGTTGTTTAAATTTCCATTTTCTAAATCAGAACTAGTCTAGAGTATGCAGCAATGTTTGCAGAATTTGCCAAAACCCACAGCTGTTTTCAAAAACATTATTGTCGGTAGCCTTTCAGATCTCATTAAAACATTTTTCTTCTAGACCGAGGCCTGCCACACCATGTTTGTGAGTTCCAAATACTTACAGATTAAGGAAAAACTGATTACCGGTCTTAACTGTAGATTGTAACAATAATTACTGTTAACAAATAGCAAAAGCCTATCAGGTAAGCACTCCCACTTGGAATCATTTCAGTCGGGATCCTTTGCACTGAATGCAGTTCCTAGGCTACATGTTATCTTTTCCATACGTCTACATAAAATCCCTTTTTTAAGTAGTGTCACTCTCAGCCACCGCGTTCAGTGCAATTCAGTGCTGTTAGATGCTTTCATGTCATGTGGTTATAGCTGGGCAGATTAATAGGAACTTCTATCTGGAAATTTCTTTCCTGTTATTGTTCTCCCTGAGCAGTTGATGGCTAAGTTAA
The DNA here is from genome assembly GCA_035590275.1 of Ibycter americanus. Taxonomy (NCBI): domain Eukaryota; kingdom Metazoa; phylum Chordata; class Aves; order Falconiformes; family Falconidae; genus Ibycter; species Ibycter americanus. Next base: position 51,043,539 of record JAVJGI010000040.1, read on the forward strand.
TTCTCTTTAGTTTTGTCATGCACTAAAGCACACATTGCCAAACTATGATAAGCTTTACACAGGGGAGGGGGGGAAAGCCCTTGTGTCCATCAAAGTCTTAAACTTGCATTTTAAACTTTGGCCTGACCTGATGTGCCATTCAAAAAGCTTCAAAAGATTATTTTTTTAAGAAAGGTTCAATATGTCCCGAGGCTATCGGTTTTGAGTTAAACTGGGTGAAGTAGAAATATTTTACTCATCAGCTTTGCAGTCACAGAGTTTGCCTCAGCTAGAACAAAACTGCTGAGGCATTTAGAGAAAATTAACCCCCCATCCTGGCAGCCAGATGTGACTGGTTTCTGATGAATGCACATGAGTGGGCTGAAAAACCAAGAGACTGTGAAATTCCTGTCAGGTCCGTACAGCGCAGAATGGGCTATTGACTGCTTTCTATATTTCCCTCCATCATTCTTCTTGAACGCTACCATTAATTTCCCCTCCTACTCTGACTTGGGAATTTAATATTTTTTTTTCTCCTCCTTTTTTTGTCCTCCCCCCCTCCTCCCCTTGCCTCTCCCCCCTGCCCCGACCCCCTCAGTTCCCACTCCGGTTCTGTTCCCGGTGGCGGTGGCGGTGGCGGTGGCGGTGCGGGTGCGGGTGCGG
>JAVJGI010000040.1:51044216-51062082 GCA_035590275.1 Ibycter americanus
CTCTTGGACCTTTCCACCACATTTAACTTTTCCAGCCAGGCTGGGCTGGCGCGGATCCCGGCAGCCTCTCAGGAGAACGCTCAGAAAATATTAGCTGTGCAGGTAGGTGATTGCAGGGAAGTCGGAAAGATCATTCTGATCTAGATTGAAAAGCAAATGATGGGTAGTGTGATGAAGCATTAAAACCATATCCCATCAGAGTTTTATAAATTTTTAACCTCTTTAATAAACTGGAAATGCATGAAGGATGAATTCAGTAAGTTAGCACATATACCATGCGTAGATTGAAAAAAAGGGGGAGATGAGATTTATTTCTCACAAACCTTTGAAAAGATTATTATAAATACATTGGATATAAATACTTGAAACGTGGAGCGGCATTACTGTTGCTGCTCTCTTGTTTTAGGGGATGTTTTTGTGTCCTGTTTTGTGCAAATATTATTTCCATGGTAAACAATATTGTCATTTTCACTGTATTCGTAGTTAATTTCTTTAGCAGGAGACTAATTTTTAGAAGTATTACACCTTCCTAACTCACTCACATGATGACTTTCCCTTATTTGTAAAAAGACAGTATTGGGGGGCTATGAGATTTAAAAATGGTATCCAGAGATCTATGGTTTTTCATTTTTGACTTGTTCCTGGGTATATATATTTACTAGGGGAAAAAACTACTATACAGTATAGCATGAATGTTCTTGCTCTTTTTGTCTTGTGCTGGGACATCTTCTTCATATCTCTGTAAAGCCACTCCTTTCAATCTTTTCCCATAGTTAAGGACCATAACCAGATGCCGTTTGTGAAGCATTTTTAAAAGACTTAAGTGAAAAATTTCTTCAGACTTACACCTTGCAAAAGAAGTTACGTTGCTGATGCAGCTTTAGTGCAGCGTCTTATTACAAACCCTGTTTTCTATTCTCAACACTCAGGCTTTGTTGTCTGATTGCAGAAACAATTTTATTACATTTTAATATTGTGTAATTACACTTCACAGTTAATATCTGATGCATTAAAGTCAAATCTGACTTGAATAAGTTCTAGAATTTCATCAAACTACGTCAGCATCGTGATCTGATTTCAGTATCTCACTAAGAGGATTTTTATTTTAAAATTACAGATTTCCATGTATGTTCAACTTCTGTGAAAGATTTAGAACATCCTAGCCATATCAAAGTCAGAAAATCAAGAAAAAATAATGAAGATAAAACTATAATCAGATTCCATACTTTATTCATGATTTGTAGAACTCTTAATTTTATGGATCTTTGGAGGTGTTATATGTGTTAAATATTGCACTGACCTGTGTGCCAGTGAAAACAGGTAAGCTGGGAACTACACTTTTTTTCATTCAAATTTCTCATTTAGCATTTAAAAGACTGGACAACCTCCTTTTTTGGTTATTGCAGAGGAATAGCTGGGATGATATCTGTTCTGTCCTGTGTTCAACTACTCCAATAGTGAGTGAAGAACAGAGGTGATTGATGTGCAGCCTAGAGCTCGTGAATAGTAATAGCAGGGCATGGAAGATACAGGTGGCAGTGGGTTTCCTCACGTATGAATCTTTACATTAATCTAATGTTGCACAGTATTTTAACAGCTGTACTGTGAACCTCATGTACAACTGAACTCCTATGTCAATAACTAGTCCACATCACAATGAGTTTTGCAGAAATACTTCAGTTTACCATAAATTTTTCAATGCATGCTGTTCGTGCTGAGAAGCTGTGTCTAAATCTTGTCACCCTGGATAACTCAACCAGATAGAAATGCGCCTAAACTAAGCTTTTAGATGCAAGTCCCAGCAACATTTGGGGGTGTTCAGATGTGAGTAGCTCAGAGCCACCAAAGACAACATTTTTTTCAAAGTCTAGAAAACATTTGGTTCCCTATCCACTTTCATTATCCAGGGCATCCTTTTCTGATATTCTAATCCTTTTCTGCTAGTCCAATATTCTTGGTGTGGTTTTATGCAGTTTGACTGATAATAGCTTGCAATTAATGTAGTGAACAGGGAAAATATATAAAATTAAAATGGAAACTAGTTCAGCTAGGAGCAATATCCAAGGTGTATAGTAGAGTATTTCCTTCAGCAACATGATATTTTTATACTGTAGAGGTCTTGGCAGTTATTTGTTTATATGTGGACTGGTGTATTTGTTTATCTGTGTTACTGTCAGATCAATCTGTCCTTCAGCCAATTCAATTCTTATATTGATGACATTCAGCATAGTGGCACGTACTTCCAAAATAAAATGCCACAGCCATTTCCCTCCCTTCCTTTTGTCTCAGTGAGAAATATCCTGAGTTTTTTGTTTCTAGCATCCATCTCACATTAAAGTGTGAGGATGAGAACCCGCTGCGCTGAGCAGCGTGCGATGTGCTGCAGAACAGTGATTCCTGCTCACGAGAGCTTGCGTCCCAGCAGCTGCCTTGACTAGAGCAAATGGGAGCAGGTGAATCACAGGGAAAGGTAAATTAGAAGTAGGTACAGTAGATTGGCTGCCTAAGTGTTTTCTCATATTTTACAGAAGCCATGACCTGGATGAGATCCAAAGAGAGACTTAAAAGTAGATAATGGAGGAGGGGTTGGCCTTTTCACCAGGTACTTTTTAACTAGCAACGCTCTCTGGTTATACACAGCAGCAGTGTTTTGGGAGAATTATGATGTGAAAATAAAGAGCTGCCTCAGACTGGAAGACTGATTTGACCAGTGTTTCATCATTACTAGTCTACACTGTTAAGCCTATTTTTCAAAGTCTAGGCTTGCTTTCCAGTCACTTCCAATGGTGCAGGTTGACCATAGTGTCTGTAAGACTTTTTGCACGAGAAGGAAGAACTGTGTTTATATTATAGGCACACAGAAGGTGACATTGCCAAAGCCATTAGTGAGGAGGATGTTTCCCATAACAGGTATTGGTGGAGTTAGTCATCATCTTCAACAAACACCAGAAAAAGCGAAACCTTGGGAGGCCTCCCACTTAATAGCAAAGTGCTTTGTTAATTATAATTTGAAAGAAAAATAGATGCTTGCAATTAAATCTGCCTGAAAGTTTTAAATTAAGAGAAGGGCTTTACAGCGATGGGAAGCTCCCTTGGTGTCTTGTCTCTCAAATTCATTCCAGAAAGAACTACATAGGATCATGGAATTATTTAGGTTGGAAAAGACCTTTAAGATCATCAAGTCCAACCATTAACCCAGTATTGCCAAGACCACCATTAAACCATGTCCCTAAGCACCACATCTACACATTTTTTGAATGCTTCCAGGGATGGTGATTACACCACCTCCCTGGGCAGTCTGTTCCAATGCTTGACCACCCTTTCAGTGAAGATGTTTTTCCTAATATGCATTACCAGTCCTAATTTCTATCAGCACCAAACTTGGCACTGATGCCAGAGATTTGCCGTTGGTCATCCACCCTGCTAGTTAAGCATGGATCTGAGCTCACGCTTAACTCCAGGTTTCCCTTCCTGTCACACTGCTAACACATGCCCTTGGGCTGAGCTGACTGGCTTTGGTGATTGTACTAAAGTGAACGGGGATGTTCAGGCTTAGTGCAATGCAGGCAGCGTGTCTCCTGGAGCACGTGGCTAATGTACGCGTCCCCTTTGGGGATGCTGCTGTCCCCAGAAGCAGCAGCCTGGCTGTAAGAGGTTGCCGCATGCTATCACCAACTTAAATGTCCTAGGGCCAGAATCCCTGGTGTGCCATGATTATGCATAAGGTGGCAAAGGCCGAGTCCCTCATTTGCCTTCTTGGCTATCTGTGCAGCCTTAGCACTGGCTGTACACGTTTTTGGTCTGCCTGGCCCTACCCAGCAGCAGTGCACTTTACGAGGGAATCATAACCAGAACACGCTGCCTTCTGGATGCACCTCCTTTTGGCTCTTTGTTCTGAGAAAGACCAAAAAACATTCTTCAGTATGTAGCAGAAATGTGTATATGCTTACTGAGCTCTCACTGTGGTTATGTGACTGAAGACATGTTAATATTATCCAAATATGTTACAATTATCCAAAGCACCAACAATATAAGTGTGAATCATGAAGGCAGAATTATGGCAGTCAACCTCCAGTAAATACTAGTTCTTCCCATTTTTTTACTAAGGGTCATTAGTCTGTATTGTATGTGGTGACAATAGATTTTCTCACAAATAAAATGCCATTTTAAATTTATATTAAGCTCCTTTTATTTCAGTTGAACTTTTAAATATAGATTCCATGTTTTTTATCATGATCCTTCTAGCCATTTTGCTTTTTCAACATTTGTTATTTGCATTGGAAATAGGAATGATCAACTGGTTACTTAATGTTTGTATGTTTTGTGAATATACTTCTGACAGAAAATGAAATTTTAAAATCGAGCATTTCAATTATGATGTTAAAAAAAAAGGATAAGAGACTCTTCCATAGTAACAGCAAAGAATAAATATGTTTGCAATCGAATCAACTGCTAGAGCAGAGATCAATGACTGAAATGATTTATACTTTCAGTTTTGGCTTTTCATCTACTTTATTTTTTGTAGAGCAAAATGCAGGACTATTTCTTGGGCAACTCTGTTTCATTTTCTTATGCTCTACCTTTGTTCTAACCCGTTGGAAGTTTTGAAAATTCCGTTGCTGCAGTCTGATTGCAACCAGTGGCAGAATTTGAGAGATTAGAATTGGAGTGCACGAAGTGCTCTAGAAGTGCATTAGAAGTGCACGAGCACTGCTTTGCTCTTCTTTCATTCTAGGCAGTGTACATATGTGCTTAATGGCTCTGAAAAGAGACTTTGTTTTTATTGTCAAAGAAAGTTCTATGAGCCCCATTGTAGATTACACTGAGTCTTCACAGGAATTATTTACCTTAATAGTCAAAGGACATCCTATGTGGTAGGAGAGGGGCAAAGACTATTGCTGAAGTCAGTGACAGCTTTTCTTCAAATAAAAGCTTTCATGGAGGTCTTTTCTGGTTGGGGTTTGAAGAAATGTGACAGAGCAATGAGGGGGAAATTTCACTATCACAGTCAGCGCAGCCCATATTCTATAGTTTGCTGAAGGATTTCAATTTCAGTCTTCAAAAATCCTTCTACAATTACTAAACAAGTTTTTAATCCAGCAGAAAATAATAAAAGTAACTTTTTAGTTTAGGGGAAAGAAAAAAAAAAATGTAAAACCTTTTCTCCCCAAAGTGTACAGGCAAGGTATTTGTTTTGTTAATGGCTTTTGTTTTCCCAATAATGTTTTGGAGTTTCAATAACTTGGCTCTTGAGTAAGCTCAATTAGCTGTCTAATTGCAAAAATGATATATGATGGCAGATATAGCTTTATTTGAGACTGTGCCTGTGCTTTAATCCTGACAGATTTCAATTTAGTCCATCCTTTTAGATGATTTATCTTGACTATAGTTATGCCAGAATTATTTTGGAGGCCAAAAGATAGCATCATTGCTACCTCCACTGTAACTTCAAAGCATTTCGTGTGTACTTTTTCTGATGGTGGCATGACAAAGGTATCTTTTTAAAAAATACAAGATTGCCGGCCTAATTTTTAATAGATCTGCACCTTTGATAGCCGTTCACACCAGTGCAAAGTGATATAAAAATAGATCATCAGAGTTTACAGTTTGGAAACTTCTTGGTAGCCGTTTTACCCATTTTCATTACATGGAAATTGTTACATAAGACACAAAGGAATGAAGCATCAACCCACAGGCTGTCGCTTTGGCTGCATAATGCTGTGATTATTTACACATTTTCCACATTCTTACTCAAGTTACTTGATTATCCTGAAATCTTTCAAAACTTTTTGGCAAAGCTGTTGTAGTTCAAAACAATTCCACTGCACTGAACTGAACCTGTTTGCGCTAGAAAAAGTTTTGATCTGTTTTGTCTTGTCTTTATTTGAGCACTTTTGCAGAGGTCACCAGAGAAAGGACTGTTCTTTACTAAGGCTTTGAAAATTCTCTGAATCTACTGCAGGCATCTCAGTGGATACTGCATTTTACCAGAGGACTATGCAAAAACTGCGGTTTTCATGGCTCCCTGTTCTACCTCCTCACAGGAAAGAGCCAGTGCAGTTCCACAAAGGCCAGGACCAGCTGTAATCCTGCGTGTTACAAGCAGGGTTTGCCCTCTTGCTTTCTGAAAACCACTCATTCTTAACTTGCTTCTTAGTTGTCAGATGGTACTCAACTTAAGTACATCTTTTGTTCTCTAACTTATTAACACAGGTGTGTTATGATGTCCCTCAGGGCTGACGCTCTTCAAAATCTGTACGCCTTCTCTTTTATTTTTCTCTGTTATGGGTTGAATTATCACCATTTATGCTGATTACACTCAGTTGTGTCTTTTTTGCCTGCTGATTTCACTTTAGCAGTCTTGCTGTTTCTGCCTTGTCTTGGAGACATATAGGGTTGGATGACAGATAACTTTTCTTAAGGGGACATAGCTACGCACCTTTTAATTAGTTCTAAGCTTTTGTATTTAGTCACATTTATTCATAGTAACCATTTAAAATGTTGAAGTTAGATTCTACTGGTTTTATTATTCATTTAGAAAATATTTATTTTGTACACTTAAAAGGGGAATTGAGGCCAGCTATTTTTGCTGCTGCTCATGGGGGTAATGCTTCTGAGTTGAAAAATTTTTTATTAGTTAATTGTGTTCTAAATAAACATGGAAATCAGCATCAAGCATGTAGTTGCTAAAAATATATAGCTTTCCTCTCAAATGCTTATGAATTTTAGATAATAACCTCTGGAATTCTTCAAAATATGATTTCACATTTTATTTCAATCCTTAAAGTGAATATTGTTGTCTAGATTTTTCTAGATTGAGTTGATGACCCTGACAAGCATTCACCAAAATCTGTGAATTTACTTATGTAGGTGTAGTGGCAAATACAGCTGCCATGGAATAGACACACAAGATGTTCATGACCATTTATTTTGTTGCTGCATAATGAGAGGAACCCTTCCAGCGAAAGTGGAAAGCAATCTCAAAATAAGCCCGCTTCATAGAAGAAATTAGAACCTACTTGATTTCTTTGACTCATTTTCATGGTCTGTGATTTTGAAAACTCTGATATCTTTATTCTGATGTAATTTCCTTTACCATTTTTGAAGTGTATGTATAATTTGGCACAACTCAGGTGCATTTAGGCTTTTATGCCACTTACGCATTCATGCACCAAGCTTCTTAAGCTTTGCATAAAGTCTTTATTTTTCAAAGCATCATGCCCAAAGGCTAGTATAACCACAAACATTTCCTGGCATGCATAGGAGCACCTATAGTGGCTTTAACTGTCTCAGTTCTTATATAGCTTCACTTGAAAGTTTCACTATATGAAGTAAATGTGATATGAATCAAATCATTCAGACCTGTGCCTTGTAGAGGAACTGTAGAGGGTTAATTAACATTGATAATATACAGTTGTGGGCTTGCTTCTGGGGTGGTGGGTGGGCTGATGTAGATAATGTACAGCTGTGGCTTGTTCCTGCTAAGTAGCTAAATAGCACTGAGGAGCCCAGAAGAGGAGGAGCACTGGGTGAGGAGAGAGAGAGGTGGTGGATAAAGAGGAGCTCTGGATATAGGAGAGGCCCTGGGAGAAGCAGAGAGAAGAAAGGGGACCTGGATGAGGAGAGGCTGGCTGGAAGAGGAGCCCGGAGGAGGAAGAACCCGGATGCAGCAGAGAGGCAAGAAGCAGGGTAGACTGGCCTGAAGAGCAAGAAGAAACAGCACGGACAGTAGATGGACCTTTGAAACCTTGTGTGAGACTGATGGTGGTGCCAAGGCATGAGAGGGCTGGTATGGGATGGTAAAAGCCTTGTTGCAGCTTAATAGTTTTGATAGTGCTATGCCAGTGCCTGTCACCTAAAAGCTCTGGTGTATAGTAGGAAGATAAAGACAAACAGTTCTGCTAGTTGCCTGTCAATGATGGAGGCTGGAAGATGGTCTCTGCAAACAAACAGATTAGTCTCATATTTTTAAGGTTAACCTGACCAGGATTGTTGTGGTGATGAATTCTTTAGCTTGTTTGCAGGTGTTCATTTTCAATACACATTTTTTGTGTAGAAATATGCATGAGTATTTTAAGTACTAAAAATTGTGACCTAAGAGAAAATGAAAGGATGACATCTGATATAGAAGATTTATTTTTACATTTCCTTGAAAAGAAAAATTCCTAGGAGTTACATTTCTTCAGTATTGACCACCTTGTACTGAAATCAATCCTTGTATATTACTGGAATAGCCTTGATTGTCTGTTTTCTTACACTTTCTAACATGCACACACAGAAATGCAGAAATGTCTTAATAACTAAAATATGCTAATAGAAATGTATAGATAATATTTTTCTAATAATGAAACACAAGTTTACAGAATTAAAATTTACTACAGGTAACTTGATATCTGACTTTAATAGAAGATGAGATTGCTAGACAAACTTCACTTCTCATTGAGCAAGAATTATTCTCCAATTAAAGAGAGACTGAATCCAGAAATTCAGTCTATGAATTCATGTTCTTTCCACCTGTAACTGATAACATTCATTTGTGGGCTGAACACTCAAAATTCCAGTCAAATCTGAGGGACTGGCAAGCTTGTTTTCTCTGCTGCTTTTATTGTCAGCAGGGCTACTCAAACCAGTAGGTCTTAGAAGACAAGAAGAGAGGAACTGTGTGACTTCCAGCTTCTTAAAAACTGATCCACTGAGTCATGTCGCTGCTACAGCACTCTCCAAGCCTGAGATTCTTCTCTATACTCCCTGATGCAGAGATTCAGAGTTTAAAACTTGATGGAAGAAAAATGTGCTGAAACACTGTATCATGAATAGAAAAGTTGTCAAAAAATGTTAATGTCATGCTTGATGCCTTTTCCAGAATCTGAAGACTACTGGATTTCTATTTCTTGAAATAGCATAAATTTTACTTTTTTTACTTAAGCAGCTAAACTCTGTGTTGAAATGTTTACACAAAATAGACTGAATTAAGTTTATAGAAATAACTGTAACCCTAATGTTTCTAAATTGAGTAACTTGGTTTTGTAATCTTAATAGTTTTCCTTTAAGATAATTTTTTAAACTCTGTATAAGCCATTATATTGACACCTACCTTGATCATCAGCAGAATGAGTGCCAATGCACTTATCTGCCGCTTTAACTAATGGAGTAAATAAAAACTGTAGTAGGCTGTTGTCTCTCTCTTACTCAGTAACTTATTGCTCAGCCTTTTTATCTAATCACAGTCCGTGTGGTGTATAGTCTCTGCTTTTCCCAATCCAGTGTCGGTAATGCATCTCATCCCAGATGAATGTCAGACTTCTCTCCTGCACCTGATTCATTCCCAGACTTCTGGCCCAGCTATTTCTGCTCTCCCTTCAAGCTCCTTTTCCAGCCTTATTCTCTGGCACTACCCACTGATTTCCATTTTCCTCTGTTTCCTTATTGCTTCCTTAAGTCTCAGCCTCTGGCTTTTTTTTCCCCAAGCAATGGTCACCTTCTTCTACCTCCTGGACTCTGAGACCTGCCAATTCCACTCGCTACCCTCACCTGACAGACTACTGATAGTTTTCCTTCTCCGTAATCTGATTTTTATCTCCTGGTAAGCCTTTTCCAAATTTAACTGTTGCTCCATTTTGGGTTTTGTCCTGTCACGTTCAGATCAAGCAGTTTCCTCCTCCTCCTCCTCCAGCATCTACCCAGGCAAAATGAAAGCACAGGCAGGACACCTCTGCTTTCAAGCCCCTAAACCCAACCCAAATCACAGCAGTCCTGAGATACTACTGCTGGAGAAGACTTACCTGTTGCAAGTCTCAAGCTTGTAAAAATGTAGCTTTAAAAGCTACTGAAACTCAAGCTGACATTTACCGAGCATGGGTGAACTATGTTTTCAGAGCCTCATGGCTCTGAAGTTTTGTTAGTAGTAGTGTATCACCCATTTCTGTCTTTTCTTGAATTTACTAAAGAAATCAAGCATTTTAGCCTGACGCCTAAAGTTTGGATAAATTGTGGAGAAAAAAAAAAAAAGAAAAAATTATAAAGGATCTTATAAAAGCAAATTCTTGGCAGCTTTCATAATACGCAATGGTCTCAGCCCTACGTACCGTTCAAAAGAGTCCTTCCTATTACTGAAAAGTTAGTGGAAATGGATTAAACACCAATGGTTCAAAATCCAGCATTAACTAATTAAAGTTCTTCTTAGCAAAATGTATAGAAATCCTTGATTCTCTTTCCAGAGCTTAGCTGTCTTTGAGTAGTTGTGTTATGAGTATCTGGGACAATATGGGAAAGCACATACACAATCAAAATGTTTCAAAGCATTTAATTACGGTCCTGTGAAAAGATTGTGGGATTTTTCTTCCAGAGAAGCATAACCATTTCTCATCTGTAATATTATTTTTTTAAAATCATGCTTTGTCCTGATTGGAGCAATAGTACTGAATAGCAGAAAAGCCATAGTTTTCTTAAGCAATACTGGCTAAACAAGAGAAAACATAGTTTGAGTGTATATTATGTTTCCATCAGCTGTGCTGATAGATACCTGTACAGCAACAGTGCAAACAACCTTCTAAATAGTTCCATTTAATATAAAATGCTGAGTTTCTGAGATTTATACGCTAAAATAACTATACATTTTTGGGTGCTGTGTTCAAGTTGAAGGCCAAATTATAGGTAACACTGAGGTTTGTGATGATGATTCTGTAGCTCATTAATCTCTCTGCTGAGACCTTGGCCAATACAACAAACCTCTCAAAAGGTCCATCATTTGGATTGCAAGATCCCTTTTGTAAGTAAAACCAGAAGAGTTTTGCATGTGCTTAGTCCTTCAAGAAGCCAATGGTAGTTTTGAATGACAAGAGAATACATCAATGAGCCAACAAGTAAGACAGTTGTTCAGTTGTTATGTGTCAAAAAGAAAAGGAAACGACACTTCATAGATTTACTTTTCCAACAATTGACAGAAGCCTTCAGTGTATAATTAAGCAAAGTTAAATAAAGTCCACTTTTAGGAAGACAAGATTAAGGATAGGATTTATGAAGTTATACTGTTGCCAAATAAGCAAATGCTTAGCTCTAGTTTTATAAGTAAAAACTAAGAAATTAAATTTTTTTATCAAGTACAGTGAGTAAAGAATCGGAGAAATGACATTTTAAATTAATGATTCAACCTTGCAACATCACTTTGGGCTATCTGAAGTTTAGTAACCTCCTTCTACCCATTTTAAGCATATATCAAAACACAGGTTTAATGATGAACTGTTTACATGTTGAAAGCTCCTTTTTGGCAGCTCTTCTGTTTTTGTCGTCACCTGAATTAATTATGGCAGTTCAGAGCATCTCTAGTAAACATGTTGATATATCATAGATTATAAACTCATCTACTGAACTCTTGGTTCATGGTTGCAAAGTAGATTATTTTATTTAAAGACAGCAGTTTAAAAACTTAGACATTTAATTTAATTATCCTCTCCCAGAAGTATAAGAAGAAATCAGAATCCTAGTGTGAATAGCATTACACTTGCATAAGAAAACTTACAGGAGCATTTTTGCCTCAAACTCAATAATTTTAGTTATAATCACTAACTATGTTTTTGTTTTACCGAACCAGTATGATTTGGAAAAAGAATAAAATTGCTTTTAAAGTACAAAAATAATTATGAACCACTTGAAATGTAATGTCTGTATTTTATTTCTCATCAGAATTCATTAGTGTGTAACATCAATAATTTAGCCCATCATTTGCCAACACTGACTTGGCTCAGTAGTTCAATCATGTAACCCTGTAAACTCACTTTCCATTAAAATGAATGTTGCTGACAAAGGATAACTAAAGAGATACTTCATTTATTAGCTAAAGAGATACTTCATTTATCAACATTTTTAAATTAGGAGTTTGGGACCACAGACACTTAGCTGGATAAATTATTCAAAGGAATCTTTGCATTAGGCCTAAAGATGTTTGTAGAATCAAATACAATGTTATCCAGAATTATAACTGCCTTTCATTTGTGTAACATGTAATTCACAGTACACTATTCCAGAAACCAACAGAGCCACCTGCAGAGAATCAAATGACCTACCGGAATGAAATCCTGTCTGTCATGTGCAAAATTACAAAATGTGTAATAATTATCCCGTATTTTGATTGACTCAATCAAGCATTTCCCATGGAAAACTCCTTACAAGAAACTTCTTGCAACAGGCACTATAATCTTCCAAAGTTGCATTTGAGGTGTTAAATGCCATACCCTGTTTCACTATGAGCAGCTTCTTCAAATCCAGCCATTATCTTCTTGAAATGCATCCTTTAAAAACAATCAGGTTTCAGATGTGATGTCACAGCTTGTTGCTTCTCCAGCCTTTTTCCGAGCCACCTAGTCTTTCTTACCAGGATACTGGCTTCAGTTTCTAAACTTGTCCTTTTTTTTTGCTAACATACTACAACTTGGACATAAGCATTTCTTTTTTGAAATAAAGAGCTACGTGAAGCATGTGAGGACAAAGTTAGGAATAAAACAAAAACCTCTTATATCATGTCTTTTGCCTATGCCTGGGAAGATAGATCTGGAAACCAAATCCTTCCTGAGGACAAATCAGTAAACATCTGTTACAGGATTGACATAACATGGCTGTCATCTGACTGCGTACTCTGGAGGGCTGCTGCTAGCGGTACAGAAGGAGCCAATTAAGGACATAAACAGAAAGCAAATGAAAATGTTAACAATACCAGTTTGGTACAAGCCTCCACGTTACTGTCCAATTCGCCTCATGGTTTCCTGTCTGAGTAGCAGGTATATGGTTTCTCTAGAAAGTATTCCCGTCCTTATCCCTTTCCCAGATTTTGCGTTGGAGGTGTTCTTAACCTAGAGACAAGAACCACTCCTCCTTCGAGCAGTGTTCCAAGTAAATCCTCTTACAGTCTCTGTGCTCACAGGCTGTTCGTTATAAGCATGTTCTTATGTTACTCCAGGCTGAGGAGTGAGGGATCAGATTTAGGTCTTTTTTTGCAAATGTTTCCGTAAGAAATGTTTTTTCCGAAACAAATGGGATATTTCTCTGAGCTAGAGCACTGTGGTAACTGAGTATGTATGTGGTAGCAGAGCAGGAATCCATATTTGAGACAAAGGAAAAGATGCTACTATCAGCTAATTCAGGTGACGGAGCAGTTTGTATGAGGAAATCTTTTTCTGTAAATTATTCTTTTTTTTGCGAGGGGAGAGTGGGGCGGAAGGGATTACACTGTAGAAAACTACTCCGTTCTCAAGAATAATTTTGAAGAAAATGAGAACAGAAGCAGTTCTCTTTTAATAGTGCTGTATTTCTCATTCCTATAATATTCAGCATTGATACAAGGGTATACAATCTGTATCATCCCTTGACTCAGCATCAGTTTTGGCACTGGTACTGGCACTGGAGCAATAAGCTGAGAGTTGAAGACTCAGAAAGAGCAGTTTCTTTCTTACACTTAACTCTCTTCCAGAACTGTGATGGGTCACAACAGCTTCACTGAGTTGCTTTAGCATGCCAGCTTGTCACAGCTATCATGGAATTTTACTGGTGTGTTTTAATTATCTATAATAACTCCAGAAAATCCCCTTTTTTCATTTGGCACAGATTTTTCAAAGCTATGAGTTTTAGTTTTACTGTGATTTCTAAACTAAGAAAATGAAAAAGTAAACCAAACAAGGAGATTTTTAATGCTATGCCTCACTCCACTTAACCTTTAGGGACTAAGAAGTCTTGCAAAACAAAAAATTTACTTAAAACTGGTCCCATTGAAATCAATGATGTTAGGCTGGCTTCCTTAGATACGGGGCTGTTTTCCTCAGGGTGAAGTCAGAATGATCTGAGAACAATATACATACTCTCACTACATTGCCTTGCAGTGAAACTTTTATTCTGAAGGCTAAAATTACATTTGTGTTTTAAAAGTAAGCAGTGTGGTCATAGTTTCATTATAATCTTGAAGGCATAAGAATATAAGCAAGGCAGATTTTATGAAGCAAGGCACTATCTTTTATTAGACTGGAAAAAAGACAAGCTTTTGAGTACACAAGCCCTTCCTGATAGCATAGTTTCTTCTATCTTTGATAACTATCTGGGAGGGTGTTGAGCATCATGTTCTTAGTTTCAGCGATAAGTTAACTGATAATCTAATTATCATTCTGTTTAAAATGTATACATATATAGACATGCAGCAAAGACTTCCACCTGTATTCTGGTCTTTCTTAGATCTCAATATCTTATTTAACTGACTGTAATAATACTCCATATTTTGTAGTGACTCCTTTGACCTATACAGATGATGAGTCTAACCATTACTGGTGTTATATTATTACCTTTCTTTTCCATTTATTTCTCATTCTTTTTAATTCCTACTTCTTACTTCTTAACAGGTAGAGTCTGAAAGATAAGGAAAATTTAGAGGAGATGAGGAAGGAAACGATTTGACTAGATAGATCAGATTAACATTTGAGATTAGCAATCTAAGAAGTGGCGATGCAGTCCGCTGAAAGAATTTACTGTGTCACCCTGACAGATACGATGCTGCCCAATAACCACTCAGGTTGAGGAGTCGTAGGCTTCAGCTTCGCCAATATGATTTCTGCCTTACCAAGATCAACATACAGAAAAGTGGCATGTTTGGTCTGCCATTTGATTTGGAATAATTTAAGAAGCCTTTTAGTACGCTTGTGTGTTTAAACAGCACTTCTCTATTAGGGAATACCAAAGATATTTCCTTTTCAAAACTAAAAAGATCTTTTTATTGGAGCAAATTACTGGTAGAAGTACAAATTGTTTTAGAGCCAAATCAACTTCCTCTGGGAGCAAGGGAAGCCTGTGAGGGGTGTGTGGATGGCCTCTGAAGCAGCATTTGCAGCTTTCTGTCCCTCCTGTATGATGGAGGGAGCTGCAACTTGGACACTAATGTCCTTGGGTCATGATGGAGAGAAACCTGAGTGAGCCACTCCACTTTCCCCTTTCCTGCCACACTCCTTGGTTTTGAGTAGTACAGGTTGTCTTTCTGGCTGCTCAGTCCTACAGAGAGGCTTTAACATCTATGAATGAATTTGCCAAGTTTTTTGTGGATGTGTAGCCCTTCTAGCTGTTTCTAGATTAATGCAAAGCCTTCCTTTCTTGAGTTTGCATGTGTGCTACAGGGACAACAGGAGAAATAACCTGACACTGTGGAAACTAAGAAGCATGACCCTGAGATTACAGGGAGGTCTTCCAAAATTTAGGAATACTTGCTGAAGCATGGGGAATTCTGGCAAAAATTCTTTTCAGTCTGTTCTCACCTGTCTGTTCTGGGATAGGAAAACATTAGGAAGATATACTCTATATATTTATTCTGCCCTTATACTATTCTCTGCATAGCCTCTCATCATGACCATTGCTGGGAACAAAACGGTGGGATAGATAGATCATTGGTTTGACTCCACGTTGAGGTTTGTATGTTATGGTGTTAAGGAAAAAGGAGAACCTCAACACTAATGTTGCTGGCTTCTAAGGCAATATATACATTTTCCAACATGACATTCACATTTTATTTATAGCCCTATTACTATTCCTACATTTTTGTGCATACTTTGCTGATTATCTTGTTGATTTACTGTATTTTCACGTATTTCAGATGTCTGCATCAAAAGGTGGTTTGCAGATGTTACTCATTTTTCCCTTCAGGAAGCACATTATTTATTCTTGAGGAACCCTTTTCTAAGCAATTTTAAGATGTACCATATGAAAGAACAAGTTTGTACAAAATGTGAATTGTAACTGGATATGTACCACGGCTAGGAAGAAGCTGATTCTCCAGGAGTTAATTTTAAAATACTTCAAGTTATAATAGTCATCAAAAAATAATATTTTGCACATCCAATCTAAAATGTTTGAGGATAAATCTTACAGGATATTGAGCTTCAAGTGCTGTATAGGCAGTTACTATTTGACTACAGGCATGATGTTTCGAGAAAGGAATTTACATGGCCAAAGTTCATTCCCTGTTCTCTTTTTTCCCATTCTTTCCTCCAGCAACTGAGTCCTCCTAGGCCTCCAAAAAGAAGAATTGCTATAAAATAGGTTTCACCAGTAAAAGAATCGAGTTACTTGACTCTTTTTAAAGTTTTGCAGTCGGGCTCAGACATATCCACATGTCGTCCCTCCCTGTTCCTGCAATATGTCAGGTAGAACAGCTGACAAATGAAAAGCCAGTAAGGGCTGTTAAGGACTCAGGGCCTGATTTTGATAGTTTTCTGTGTTGTAAATCCATTAGTTTCATTACAGTTGTACCTATTTTACATCTGTGTGAAAATCAAGCATTAAGTTTGCCTTGTATTTTTAGTCTTTATTTCTAATGATTTGAGACCTACTGGTATATGATACTGTCAGACTAATGGAGCAAATTGAAGATGAGTGACCATATTTTATGTTATTGCATATTTAAAATAAATATTTCCAGTTTCTAAAATGAAACGTTTCATTTTTCACTGAAACACTAATAAAGCATATGACTGTCATAAACTTAATTTACTTAATTGTAAAATGCAGCTTCCTTTCTAACAAGCTGAACTTTTTTAGGGCAAGAAGTGGAAATTTTCCCATGACTGAGTTCTTCATAAACATGTGATTGAAATGGCAAGTAGAATAAACTGAAGCACTTCCTCAGTAACAATGATGCTGAGAATCAAATTGCTGTCTCACAGAAGTCTACAGCCTAATTTGAGAATTAATTTTACATTAATGTAGTCCACTGATTTAAGTCACTCATGGAAATGAGATGAGAGATATAATGTACAGGTTGTCTGGTTTTTTTCTTATTTCAGGAGTGACATAATACATCCACAGCTCTCAGTTTTCAGTCAGATGGGAAGCCAGATGCATGTTAAACCTTGGCCCTATACAGATGTATCAGTATAATTTTGTCAATGAGCCAGCACAGAATATTTTCCTTTAAGACAGTTCAGTCTAATCTTAAATGTTTTATTAAATCTGCTTTGAAATCAAGTCAGTGCCATTAACAAACTATCATTTGATGATTAGTTTTCCCACTTGTAAGCATTAGTTATTAAAAATGTCATTCAGCTAAATTTACAATATATGTTGATATTACCTTCATTTTATTACTAAAAGACAGTACATCAGATCCGAATAAAAGGTATTGATACTCCAGAAAAGATTGTTCTGGTGGTTGTTGGTTTAGTTATAAAAAACCCCAACTAACTGAACTGTTGAACTGCACTCAACTCCAGAGCATCTTTAAAAACCAGAGCACCAAGAAAAGTGACACTGATTCCAATGCTAGCTTCTTTACTGAGTGTAAACTTCACCAAAATCTTGGAAAATCCAACCAGTAAGTCAATGAAATAACAGTCTCTCTTCTTTTTCTGTCACCTTTCTTAAAAGTTTCATCCATTTAGATATTTCACCCCAAATCTCATTAGCACTGCCTTTGGCTGCAGCACCATGACACTCATGCCTTTCAGGGACAGTGACCCAGTGTATTTATTTTCAGTTTACATTTGTGTTTCTCTCCCCACATCGACATGCAAACAACACATTCTCCCATTTTTATATTCTCAAGAGCACCTCTCTAATGGGCTGCACTGCTGTAAATAGTCCTCAGTTACTCCAGATGCACTGAATGAAAAAAACACACAAAGAAAAATAATCCTGCATTAGAGTATGGAGAAGGGGCCCAGAAAGGCTCATCTTTATGTGCTAGTTGGCCTCATAAACAGGAAAGAGTCTCTGGACCTGGTTTATTTAGCAGGGATAATGTTGCCAGTTGTGCTGGTTTAACCCCGGCCGGCAACCAAGCACCATGCAGCCACTCGCTCATTCCCCTCACCCAGAAAGATGGGGAGGAGGATCGGAAAAGAATGTA
>JAVJGI010000040.1:51067182-51129795 GCA_035590275.1 Ibycter americanus
TTCCACACACACACACATTTAATAGTATACTTTTTGGTCTCATTCTTGAAAAACTGATCAAAATATTAAAGCACCAAACTATTACTTACATCTATGGATGCTCCCCTACCATTTTTTTGGTTTGATGTTTTTTTAAATGTTCTTGGTATTTTGTGATATATTGCATCAACATTCTGGGAAAAAAGGCTCCCTAAGTTCTGAAAATATATGATAACTGCAGTTCTTCAGGGATGAAATATGTGCATAAAATACTTTTTTGGTGAAATAGGAAAGAAGTACTTAAAATGTTTTGGGTTTTATGCAGTCTAAATCCTTTCTTAGGAATGTTTATCATACACTTAAATCTCTTACAGAATTTATTAGGTACAGCCAACAGATTTGGGGACTTTGGCACTGGAGATGGGTGAAAATCAGGAAACCAGCACCAGGAGACTATGAACATTTTCTCTCACCACACCGGCTTTTCCTAATGCTCCATCATGGTTAAAAAGTGCATTCAACCTTCAGTGTTTCCCACTACAGCATGCCGTCATACCCATGGATGTACTCATGTTCCCTCCTTTGGAAGGAGGCAAGGACACGCTGTGTCCAGCCACTGGGCATTGCACCAGGGCACCGCTCTGGCCCGAAGGTTTTTGCAACTCTGCCCTGTACATCCTACCTGCTTGTCTGAAGAAACACAGCTGTGCGGCTCACACCTGGGACACCACTGTGCTTTATACACCAGCTGGGCACTGCCTCAGTACTTGTGAGGATGAAGAGAATGTTCAAAAGCTGCACGGTGAGAAATAAAGCCTGGAAAGACCAGGAGTCATCACCAGGGGTGAAAGAACCACAGGATAAAGCAGTGTGAGTGGGAATCGGGTGCAGTGACTTGTGTAGGCAGATTCTCAGCTAATGTTTTATGAGGTTACCAGGACCTGCCAGAGCAACTGTGGCTCCGTTGTCCAGTTTCCTCCTCATTCTGGCTATGAATATTACTAATACGAACTACCATGTTCATGATAGCAAACCGCCAGCAAAGACTAAAGAAATAAGCAAGAGCTTTGAAAATGCAGGGCATTTCTTCCTTTGATCAGTTTATTAGTGCTAGAGTTTCTAATCTGTATTGGGTAAAGACCAAAGGAAAATGGGCACAGCTTACCCCCAAGGACAGATCTTCAAATATAGGAAAGACTATCTGAATTCTCCTTGGGTTTCTGAGAAGAACATGGCAGAATTTTTGAAGGAGTAACTTTTTGGCTGAAGTTACCAAGACCATAGGTCTTCTTAGGTGATGATTATTAATTTAAATGAATCTGGATCAGGGCCCTCAGTGAACTTTAGGAAACAGAATAAGCTCCCTTTATTGTATTAAGTGATAATTACTTGAGAAAGAACATAATTGTCACAAGATGGAAGAATTACTTAGATAGAAGTTTGACTCCCTGTTACAGTCATTTGGATCTAAACTGCATTACACAGGGATTTTTGACAGGGAAGAGAAGGCGGCAAAAGAACCGGTGTGATTTATAGAAAATAAAACAGGTTCACCCATTTCCTGGTTATGGTCATTAACAATGGTATAATTTTGCATAATCATTGGTCCCATTCCTAGTGTACATTGCTAGAGGCTAACGAAACTTTGCATCTGCATAGAAATTAAGATGCAAATATGAGTTGCGTTCATTGGTATGACTAGTTTAAAGTAAACAAAGGGTATTTCTACTGTATATTTAAGGTTGAGAAACCTATTTTGTGAACAGCATGCTATCAGCGAAGACTTCACAGTTATTAAGTAACTGCAAAAGGACATGGTCAGATCAATGATGGGTAAGGAAAAAGGCATATATAAAGAGCACAGCAGTGTTGGGATACTGATAGGCACTTGTGGTTGTTCCCATCTGAGAAAAAGGCAATAATAGTCTGTATCATGATTCCTGTGTTTTAAAACTAAACAAAAACTGTTGTGTGTAGGGGAAAGAGGGGCTGAATGCCAAGCAGTAATTTTAGGATGAAGAATACGGAAAAGTCAGAGCAAAATGGATGGTTTAATTTCTCATCATTATTCTACTGAAGAATTAAATTTGCAAGGTCATGTTGCGGCTTATTCAGTCAGAGGCATATCAGTGAAGGTAACTGGATTCAGATGAGTTCCCATCCA
The DNA here is from genome assembly GCA_035590275.1 of Ibycter americanus. Lineage (NCBI taxonomy): Eukaryota > Metazoa > Chordata > Aves > Falconiformes > Falconidae > Ibycter > Ibycter americanus. The sequence continues at coordinate 51,069,326 of JAVJGI010000040.1, forward strand.
AGAGATATTTAAAGAAGCAACTGTTCTCTAAGTATATGTACAAAACAGCGTTGCCTAGACTTACATCGCATATTAAATCAAAGCTTGGCTTCCTGGAGTTAAAGGACCTGATTTTAGGCTCTTAACAAAAAACTGACCCAAGTTCTGAGATCCACCTTCCCAGATTCACTTTATGAAATAACACTGTATTTCATTTGCTATGGCTCCCACGTACTTTATTCCTTTGTTTCTTTTTAGAATTCTCTACCAATACCTGTAACAGCAGAAGTATGCTTTATATAATTCCTATGCCTCACTAATACATAGTCATGGTAGAACAGACATGAAAGATACTGGTTATCTGTAACCAGGCCTATGCATTTACTGAATGTATTAGGTGAGTAATTTCTCTAATTCATTTATTTAATATATAGCTATATTTCAGATGTGTTTGCAATTGAATATGGGAAGGAAAAGTCAGAGCATGGGAGAGAGGAAAGAAAGGGAGTGGAATTACTATAGAAAAATTCTTATAGGATAATTTTTGAAAAACCTATACTGTAAATTATTTCAGGTGCTAATAAAATTTCCCTATTAACATTCACCTTTTTACTTTATTAGTTTTCTTGACCCCTTCACTGAATTGCAGAGAAAGATACCATTTTAGATCTTTTGAACAACTTGAGAAATGTGTGTCAGCTGGTTTTGATTGAATTAGTTATTAACAGCTGACAGCCTTAGCTTTAAAAATCCAGCTGTGATATTGCCATGGTTTAACCCCAGCCAGCAACTAAGTAGCACGCAGCTGCTTGCTCACATTCACCCCCGCAACCCCACAGTGGGATGGGGTGGAAAATCAGAAAAAAGGTAAAACCTGTGGGCTGAGATAAGAACAGTCTAATAATCGAAATAAGAAGAGGAGGAGTAATAATGATGATGATAATAATAATAATAATAACAATGAGAATAATAATAATTGTCATGAGAAGGGAGACAACAAAAAGAGAAAGAAATAAAACCCAAGAAGGACAAGTGATGCACAATACAATTGCTCACCATGTGCTGACCGCTGCCCAGCCAGTCCCCGAGCAGCGACTGGTGGCTCCCGGCCAACCTCGCCCCAGTTTAAACTGAGCATGATGTTCTATGGTATGGAATATCCCTTTGGCTAGTTTGGGTCAGCTGTCCTGGCTCTGCTCCTTCCTAGCTTCACGTGCACCTGCTCACTGGCAGAACACGAGAAGCTGAAAAGTCCTTGGCTTAGAGTAAGCACTACTGAGTAACAACTGAGCACCGGTGTGTTATCAACTTTATTCTTACACTAAATCCAAAACAGAGCATTGTACCACTTACTATGAAGAAAATTAACTCTATCCCAGATGAAACCAGGACAGATATGTAAAAATGGTATCTCAGGTTTTTCTTTTAGCCAAACACCTAATTTTCAGAGTCTTCAATGATTCAGTTCTTCTTTTTTTTTTTTTTTTAGTCTATCCAGAACTGCTGGTAGAAGAGCAGCCTGTGCACTAACATGTAGAAAATACCCAGATTTTTATCTTCTTTCACAGGGAGAAGTGCGTCAAAAGCAAATTCAGATTAGCCTCTAAATGAAAAGCAGAATCCATGTAACATTGAAATAGGTAGAAGAGGAGGCATCCATCAACTTTATTCTTCTGTAACATCTCCTACTATGCCCTCATATGGTTAAACAATGTACAGCTCTGGGACAGTTCGTGGAAAATAATATACAAATAGGCATGGCAGGAAAGACATGGTTACTTCTGTCACAGGGAAGAAAAGATCCCACCATTTCTTACCTAATATACCTGTGATTCAGAATCCAAATGTTCATAAACCTCAGGACTGATTGTTTAGGAAACATCTGGGAAAGAACTGTAGTCTCAAACACAAACTCTTTTCCATCCCATAAAGTTCAAGAGCTTCTTAATTGTTTTTTGAGAATAGGTGAGCTTCTGCCCTGTCCCCCACATAACCCCCTTCCCCTCCAAACCTCTGTCACTATAGCAATGTGCAAAAATGGTTTCCTGCTTCTGGAAAGCGGTCTCTGATCAAACAGACAATTTGAAATATTTATGGAAGACATATTGTGTGATACATCCAGTTTTTCACATCTCATGCTGGTTTGTGAAGCCATCATATGAAGACTTCCCCTCACTTTCACTTAAACCTACTCCTTAAATGCCACGTGCCTTAATTCTGCGGATCCTCCGCGGCTTGGCTGGTTGATGCACACACTGTATTTCACCTGTTGCATCTCTACGCACTAACCTCTTCAGGACAGGGCCTCGGTCCTTTGCCATGTGTCTCCTTCTGTACGCTGTAACACATGTGGAAGACATACTGTGAATTAAAAAATGTAAGAAGCATACTGGACAAAATTCATACATGGTGAAAGCCATAAACCATTGGAGTAGTTTATTATAGGCCAACCCAAGTACCCAAAATGCAATTTTAATACAAAAGCTTAAACACCATCCTGGTACTGTTTTTATCAGCTGGGTCCTTTTATTCTGAAAAAAACACTTCCAGAAAATCTAGAGAAAACAGATAGGAAAGGGGAATTATCTTTTGGTACATAAGTTGAACTCCAAGAGCGGGGGAAATATTTATGACCCTAAAATGGGGGCAAAACATCTTTTTGCCTGCTCACAGGCTGTCTGACAGCAGTATCCCTGCTCGAAGAGGTTTGGGGCTTTCCCTTATCAAGGTCAGACAAACATTTAGGAAATAGCTTTGAAAAATAAGCAGTTGTGAAAGACACACAAAACAGAATGATTCCACTTCTTCAGAGACCACATGTATTGTGAAATTTAGCTTGTAAATGATGAAACGTCAATTTTATAAGATTACTTGGTGTAAAAATTGTAATCTTAAAAATGTTATACCTATTTTGTCCCATATATACAGAAAACTGGCTTTTTATTTCTTTTAAAGAAAAATGAAAACATTGAAGAGGGGTTATAACAGCTTCTTTAATTTTTTTTTCTGTATTCTAAATTATGCTTATTCACCCATACATTCCGTCTCTGAGTATTCATTTAGAAGGAAGGTTTTGCAATAGTCACATTTAATTTATCAGGGTGCAATAATTTGTGTTTCCCAATCATCTTGCAGACTTTGGTTCATTATACTATTGTTTCACATGAGTAAGTTAGCAAAGTTTGGATTGATTGACTCTAATTAACTAAAACTGGTTCCAGGCTGTGCATCTATTGTCATGGTAGCTAGCCACAAAGCCCCAAACTGTTCAGTAATGGCAATATAACGTACTATCGATATGAAAACTCCAGCAAACATTTAATGTTGGGCTTGTCAGCAAATGAAAATAGCAATAGTGGAGGAGGGAGAAAAGGGACATTAGGACAAACATGTCTCAGAGGCTTGGGGGGAATGCAGCCTTCCAGAGCTGCTGGTGCCCTGATCTTTTCACTTCTTGTCATCTGGGCCTCCGACATGGAAAGAAATGCAAGCAAAGCTTGCACGCTGTTCTGTAAAAGAAAAACCCGCATTTTTGTTTGTTTAAAAAAACCTCAAAATGGACCCAAAAATGCAGGCTAAGGTAAGACCTTCTTGAATAATGTATGTGGGTTTCTCCCTCGGTATATTTTAAAGGCAAAAGTCTTTTCCCTTGTTTTTGTTAGTCCACTTGCATGGAGTCTGAATCTATTCTCTGTTTACTGCCATCAAAGAGAATTTAACCACTATTAAATGCATCCCCTCACTCATGACACCAGTGAACCAGCTGCATTGAAAGCTTAGGATAACAAGTAAACATTCCTTTCTTGACTTGCTCTTCAGAATCTTTCTGAAATTAAGCAATTGCAATGAGGACCTCAAAGGATGAGCTGCCTCTGCTGGCAGTGGTGTGCAGCACCTTGGCACGTCCAGAACATGCAAATCTGAAAGTGTAAAAGCTTTATACCATCTTTACACCATAGGCAGTCTGTTCTCCAGGGATGCATCACCTGAAATATCAGCCTCTGTATATTGTTACATGGAAAATTATAGTTAGGAGAACACTCAGCGAAGAGCCAACGTCAAACACAAAAGCTCAGAAATGCCAAGGCTGGTTTCCTTTGCTTGACCTACCTGCGTGACTGCATTGCTGCAGCCTCCACTGTCTTGCTTGGGAGCTCTTTCTAAGATGAGATCTGTGGCAGTTGGTGTTTACTACTCCCAAGGAGCAATTCCTTAGTGTGATGTTTAGTCCTTACTGTGCAACGTGGGGCTGTCTTCCCTATTTTTTAAAGTATATGATTCAAACCGTGATTCAACTACAGCTATATCACACATTTCAAATTTTTCTATGTCCTGTAATTACAGGACATGTATCAACTCTGCTTTTCATCGTGGGGAGTGCAGTCTCCCTTTTACAAGATGTTCTTTGTCCCAACCTCATGCTATCTGTAGCACCTGCAGCCTGCACCCAAGCGGAGCCGGTTTCACCCTGTGGTACCTGGCTGCCCTCGGGGCCACGCAGGAGGGTCACCCCATCGCCCACTGGGTGCCAGCCCCTTGGCAGACTGCGGCAGCCCAGAGCCCCAGTCCCAGCTCTTCAGGGGCTGAGCCCCCCTGCACAGCCTGGCTGCCTCTCGTCTCCAATCTTTTTTTGGGCAAACATCTTCTGCGTTCCCATTTGCCAAAATAAGGACTTGATTTTTATGGCATGACCGATCTCAGCCTGCAACACAAATAGGCACTAGGGCAAACAGCACCTGTAATTTTTCCAAAGCACACAACTTGTCACAGGCTGTTTCCAAGAAGCTCTTTGTAGTTTCATTTCTTCCCTAGCCTGGACGGAGGGATTGAGAGCAAGGCTCGCAGGTAGGAGCTGGGGGGGCCCCTTCGGTCCCATCGGGTGCATGCACGCAGCTCCCATCGACTTCAGTACAATTTACATCCCTGGGAGTGATGGAATTGGGTCCCGGAGCCTGGTGCCGGCCCCGCTCTGACTCACTGTGCGCCTCCAGGCAAGTCATTTAACACCAGGCTGTGATACCTCTCATTGAACTACACATTACGCCAAAAAGGGTCTCGCGGAAGTCAATGGAGCTACTTGTGGAGCACTTGTACTTAGTAAGTGTGTCACAATCTGGCCTTCACTTAACTTTCCCCTTTTATAGGAAATTACAGACTCGTTTCCAAGGTTGTGGGGCTTAATTAGTTTATGTTTGCAAAACACATCTTATTGCTGGTGAAAGGGAATAACCATTATTAAGATGATGATGTGTTCAGTGCATGGCAAGATCTTGGATCTGTCTAGGTTTTGCTTCATTTATTCTGTATAAAATAAAATAAAATAAAAAAAAAAAAATCCTTCCTTTGCAGTCATTTGAAAACCTGTTTCTGGGAATGGTGCACTCATTCTTATGTCAGAAGTGTTAGGGGAAAAAAAACTCCAAACTTCGTTGGTAAACTTCCTCAGAGCCTGAGCCCAGAGCACAAACCCAGTTGCCACTGCAGGGCGATGGGTACTGACCAGCCACAGCAAAACTGTGATGTGAGTGTGGATAGGATCGACTTGTTGGGTGACACTTTCCCAAACACAAAGGCCATTCCTTTTTCTCAACTGTGGATATATTCTTTTTTTTAACCCTAAGATGTATCATACCTTTTAAACTTGGCATTAGCAAACAGTTTGTTTTTTCGTCAGCTGTAATCGTTTTTTTCTTAATTCTGTTTTTTGTTGGGGTTTTTTGTTTTTTTAATCCAAGTATGGTTCTCATGGTGTAGTAAATGACATTAGGCTTTTGTAAATTCTTGCAGAATATAACAGATCATTGATTTTATAACACAGTCACTGCTTTTGCATTCTGATGAGATTATTAGTAGCAGCCTAGAATACAACATCCCTGCATACTGTTAGTTAAAAAAAATAAAAGTTTACTAAATGGTCTCTTGTCAACTGTATCTGAAAATCATTATAGTTTTTCTGGTTTCCTTTACATGGAGGGCTTCTTCTGTGAGCTGGTGGGTTACATCAGTATGAAGTTACAGAATTATTGTAGAAATGCTGTGTATTTCTCTATAGCTCTGTTTGTTTTTCCACAGAAAACCAGTTTTTTAAGTATTTATAAATTGGTTGTAAAAATTGTTCACATGCGCAAGACATGAAATACGGTATCTGAGCTCAGTAAATATATTTTTCCTTTCATATTTTAACTGCAATTACATTAGACATTTTTATCTCATGTCGAAACAAATACCAATCAAGTCATTTTCTGATCTTTTCACACATCTTGTCTTGCAACCCTAAAGCAGTTTCATTTGCCAGTGAAGACACGAACCATCTGATCTTTTCAGGCCAAATTCCCTCTTTTCCACCCTGCGCTGCAGCTCCCCGTTGTACATCCAGCACGTACCTCCCCCCAGTCGTGAGCTGGTGACCCACATGCAGCACCAACCCGGGGCCACGCTTCAGACCCTGCTCACCAGGCAGAGGGGGAGCGAAAATTTAGCTTGAATATATTTTTTAAAGGCTAAAAATGCTGGAATTTAAAGCTGGCTACTGACATGCAGCATTTTCTCTGCTTCCATACTGTTATTAACATACATCTGTATTAACACCATGACAGTCCACCCTACAAATTGATACAATACCAAATAAAGAGCCTGCACTGTGCACCGTAATGACTCTACAGGAGCCATTACATCTGATATAGTCAATATTACACATTTTTTTAAAATGTATGAATGCATATTTAACTGAGAGATCTGATCTGCTCCAGCAGTTCTGGTCTATCAGAAACATAATATGCATTTTAAAAAACTGCTTGCATACATTTTACATTTTTACCTGAGAAGCTGAACACAGGGTCACATATAAACATTTTATTTTTCTCTGCCTGCCCATGATGTGTTTATTTCAAAACAAAACAAAAATGAGTGGGAAAGCTGATGAAGTCCTGTCTCCGTTGCCTCACTGTGCCAGCACCAGCATTTCCATCCCCTTTGCACCTCCCTCCAGCAGCTTTTGCTCCATGGTCCTGGTGCTGTGTATGGGTGTGGTTGCTTTTCATACAGCTGTGAGGAGTGAGCATCTCAGCAGAAGGAGATGCAGCTCACGGCCATGCCACGAGCCGCACACACCTGGGGTGAGCAGCGTGCACCCATGCACACACGGACAGAAAGCAGAGGACACTGAGATACCACCAGCACCCACGGGTTGCCTGAGCTGCACAGGGAGAGGGTGAGTGAGAAGGGAACTCAGTTGTAAAATACTGGTGGATGCCCTTCTCTCTTGAATGAGATCATACCCTGTGGTTTTGCAGACAGAGCAAATATTGCTGTGGTCGCATGCTTGTGGGGCATCACATGGGGAGCATCTCATCTGGGGAGCTGATTTTGGGATGCCACGAACAGCATCACCCCAGACTAGCATCTGGACTTAAGCACAGAGCCACTGGAGGTTTCCCCTCAGTTTTGCATACATTGCTGGTGGGAGGTATTGAACAGTCCCAGGCACCCCCAGGTCTTCTGGGCATGCTGCTGTTCCCCCTGCAGTTGCTGACCCACCTGACCTACTTTGTGTTGTGGGTGGAGGACATACAAGTTCAGCCATCCTTGTCATGAGAGAGAGGGTAGAAAGAAAAGGCACAGAGAAAAGGCACCCACATGTTTATATTTTTGAAAAGCAACCCATACTTTTATTCCTACCGTGCAAATGTTTATGTATTAAAAAATACATGCAAGCAGTCTCACCCCCTTTCCCCACCTGTGTCTGCATGCACAAGTGTCCCCATACTGTCACCAGGCTAATGCAGAATATGGCTCGACTCTGCGACTTCCTGGGAACTTGCAGCCACTGCTTGTGCTCAGGAAGCGTTCCTCCTTCTCACTCATTACAGCCCTCTTTGGATTCCTCCTTTATACCTCTATGGAGCTTTTACGTTCTCACACACGTGTGCAGAAGAACTAAATAGTGCAATCAGTAGAAGAGCATACATTATTAATTACCTCTATGCATCCATGGATGAGTTTTGAGCCTAAATGTAGCTTGCCCACATAACAAGGATTTGGACTGGAATGTCACCAATGTTGCCAGCTCTGTAGCAAACCCTACTCATGGATTTTCCCTGAAAGCACTCGTTCCTGGAGTCATGTGGTTATGTGAGCAGCTTGGGTTTCTAACTAAAAGCTGGTTTCTGTCACATGCAGCTGTGGTTTGAAAACATGTGGCTGAAAGGCTCTAGCATCACAATATCAAGAGTCAGATATGGTTAGCTGTGCCTATATTTGTGGTTCTTTTATTGGGCATCATGTGTAGAGGTGCATGTGCACGCTTTAAGGGGTGTGTGAAGGCAGCGTGCATACTGTGGACAAGGTAGGCTAGTATAAGGCATGCCACATCAGCTCTTCAAACACGTACAAAAGCATATTTCTGGACAGCATAGCTAGCGATGGCAGCTGTAACCATTTCAGGGACTGTGGGTAAATGTGGATTTCAGAGAAGAAATTGGTGACAGGAGGGGATTTGGGGACAGGTTTGAGTGGAGGTGCAGTTTCTTGTACTCTGCACTTCCTTTGCTTCCTGGCAGAGAGGATCTGGCTGTAGGTGCATGTGCCATTGGGGTAAAGCCTACATTAATATTGTAGCGAAAAAGCTACTAGTGCAAGACCTGAGTGTTTGCTCAGCGCTGTGTAAGACCAAAAGATGGCTGTCCTTCACTGACAGAGCTTCCACCCAGATTGGCCACCAGCTTAAAGAGGGGAACAACTCGGGACAGCACAGAAGAAAAATGTTTTACAAACAGTCCCCGACCTTACAGTTATCTCCTGTTCTTTTATCAGAAGAGGAATTCAGTGTGCAAATATTATTAAAGAAGAAATGTATGAAATAATGAGGAATCATTTCTGTCAAATGGATATAAGATGCTAATTGGTGATGTGCTGAATCCCAGAGATGCTTGACATTCAAAAAGTGAGTGAAGTACGGCAGAGCATTTGTATAGGCCATCTGGAGATGTACACCATACTCTACACTTGATGAGAAAGTGGCATTAAACTGAAATTTCTGATTCCAAGACCTAAATATGCATCACTCCAGGCTTCAAATTTCAGAGATTGCTGGGAAGATCACAGATAAACAGCAATCTGGCACATCTCTGACTAAAGGGAAAGAAATGCTTTGCGCTCCATTCCTTACAAAGTTAATAATTATTTGAAGAACTTCCATAAACTTAAGAATCAAAAACTTCGGAGCTCACATTCCCATTTACGCATAGTTCCAGCTTCTGGCGTAATTTGACTGTGAAATCTCTGTGCAGGCAAAGCACAGAAATGTCATACAAACCTGCAATGTGATGACCTCAGGTCTTTCATGACTTCAGGATTTCTCTGGTAAGAGAACAAAAACATCATAAAAGCAGGTAGTAGTGCTAGCTGCTCAACATCCCCTTTTTCTAGTTTTCAGAAATCTGTAACTTTTGTCACTAAACGATTTTTGTTCTTGCTAAAAGTTGCTCTTACAAAGCACTTCTACAGCTTATTGAACCTAAAGATGATCCAGATGGTAGTGTCGAATACATTACATTGCAAATGCATACACTGCTACTTTCTTCATACATTGCTGTCAATTCTTTGCAGTGCTGTCGGCCCTAAAGGCTATATATGTCCTGAATCCACTATGTTAGATGCTGTACCAATGCAGAGCTGTGAGTGAATCACAGCCCAGTTAGCCTGCAAGCTAAGAGGAGAGGGGCAGCACAGGGCTGGATGTTGCGTAGTGCGAGACTTTCAGACAGAGGCAAGGCAGAGCTCTCAGCATAGCAGACGTAGAATCGGTGCCAATTTTTATAGTACCTGAGAGGAAAAGAACTTAAAGAAAACAAAGGCATGAATCCACTAATGTTTGCATAGTGTTCTTCTCAAGCCTGAAGAACAGCAACAGAGAAAGTGAGGAAGTGCCTCCTTGGGTGTAGCAGCTGGGTGAGTGGGAGCTCCTCGCATGGGCTGGAGAGCAGTCAACATCTCACCAGGGCCAAGGGCATGTAGGACATTGTAGGCTGGTTTGGAAAGCAGAAGTTTTGAGAAAATTACATAGATAGAGGTTTAGATATGGCTTTGGTACATCTACAAAGATCAACCCAGGTCACAGTGCTCAACAGGATGACAATGTGGGAGATACAGAAGAATACTTTGTGCCGTGTGCACTGATTCCCAGGGACAGAAATCCAGCAGCCCAGCAAAAAATCTTACATAAATTAAAAACATAACATGAGACCTTTGCTAACCAGTGCAGATCTTCAGAAGCAATGAATGCAGAAAGGACAAAGTATGTTTCTTACAGCATAGTTGAAGGCTCAGGATAAAGTACTCAGAGCTTTTCACCAGTGTTGGAGGTAGGCAGGTTGGGACTCTCTGCCTCACAGGCTAGAAGTATCTTTTCTGGTAAAAGCCTCTGGAAAATATCTGGATATATACTGGATAAATACCATAACAGAAGCAAAAGACTGCACAGCCCCTCTTATTCTCCCTATACTTGTAGAAAGGTGTACTCACAGGTAACCACCCGCTTGGACTCGTATTTGTATGAAAGCTCAGGAGGAAGAAAAGGTGAGGCCATTCCAGGATGCGTGAAGACCATGCATGATAAAAGTAAGTAAATGTGACTGAAGTGCAAGTGAGCTGCACCCTTGTGGCACCAAGGAGTTGTCCATAAACACCTTAGCGCTTCTGGGCAACTTGTCCACTTCCCACACTGCCAGATGGGGTCAACAGGCAGAGACACGTTGGCTGCAATGTGGCTGCATTCATCAGACCCCAGAGTGCAGTGGCGGGTAGCTGCTCCTATTCTTCACATGTCTGACCTGCACAGTTTCATTGATATCAATTTTCTCCACGGTACATCTGCTCTGTGGGATGTCACTGGGGACAACAGAGGCTCTGGTGTTACCCATGTGTTGGTTCCACTCCACTAGATCAAGGTCTACTCACCTTCTACCCACAGATGCTCAGTGAAGAAGAAACAGAAAAGCAGCTCTGAGAAAGCTGGATTTGGGTCAGAATTAACTATAACGAGCAGCAAAAAGCAACAGTTTTCAGGGAGCTAGTTATAAAGGTCATGCTACATTTTATGAGGCTGCTACCAATAGTGTGCGAGGGATGTAGTCTCCGAGTTACACTCAGATCCTCATCCCTCTTGAGTATCCAGGTGGTCCAAGGTTTCCAGACAACTGGCCCATGCCTGCCCTAGGCAGACCCATGGCAATGACTGACGCAGTTCAAAATAACCCACCACAGCCCATGACCTACACATCATGCAGAGCCCCTCCTTTTGATCAGGGCCTGCCCTCAAGGCTGTTCTAGGTGGCTTCCAATCAATTTGACCTTTCTGCTTGAAAATATTTGCATGGTTTGAAGTGGTATATTGGCCATAATTACCTTCTTGTCCTACCTTTAGCACCAACCCCTGTTTGCAATAGCTGTGCCTCTTGGTGGGACTCAGCATAGAGCTGGCAGTGTTTGGAGGCACGATATTCTCAGTGGAAGGTCTGTCATTCTGGCAGTGGTATTGCTGTAGTGGTAATGATTCAAAGAAATGAGTAGATCAAGATCAAGTAGATCTTACACCATCTGATATGTTCAGAGTAAATAGTCTCCAAAAGAAACCATTCTTCAACTCATTCACAGTAGCCCTTCCTGGGATAAAATATGGGATAAAATATGGTGCCGAGAGCTCCTCATGCAGCCTCTGGCATGTTGTAAGGAACCAGTGTCAAAAGGCAGAGATACTTCACTTCTCCAAAGTGCTATGGTGTTTGTTTATCCTGAAGATGCAGTTTCACAGCTGGTTGCAAAGTATATGCGTGGTGGATACGCCATGATACAAAGCACTGAGCCAGCACAAACTCTTTCGGTTGCTTCAAATTTGTTCACAAATATTTGAGCCAGATCAATATAATCTAGATCCTGATGAATCAGGTGCTTACACACTGCTCTAATTTTATACTGGATCAGACATTGTCTGTCCTGCACAAAGCTGGTATAAACATTGTATTGTGCTTTCAGACCAGGCTTACAGGAGCGAGCTCTGTGCCTTGTCGGCTTCACATCTGATCTTTGCATTTGGGGACCTACTCCTAAATGATCCAGGGTTAATTAATGGGAAACAGTGTTTTGACAGCAAGGATGCCACACTAATAACTCACCAGCATGCGAGGTACAAGAGCTCCAGCGATCACTTTGTCTGTTCCTCTGCCACAAGACAGAGGAGTAATACCAGACAAAAACCTGGAAAATTTGCCTGACTTCTTTAAAAGTCCCCAGTGGTGGCTATTTCACAATTTCCCTGAACAATTTGTGACTACACTTCACTGCTCTTCTTTCCAGAAAGGTTTTCCCAATGTCTAAATGTAGTCTTCATTAATACTTATTGAATTTATCACTTCCTGTCCTACTAATTAGGCTATGCTCTTAGTATTAGGCTTCGATCATTTATTGTTAACACAAATTTCAATGGATTTGTAGAGTTGTCAGACACAGTATTTATAAACAGCTTTCAATTGGGTAATTAATCATTGCATCTGTTTTCTGTTATTGTGATTCCAATTCTGCATGTGTATACATGATTGATTTTTAGGCACACAAATGGTCCCATTAAAGACAATGACACTTGTGGATTTACAGCTGAACACATACTTACAGGTTTGCAGAGTCAGGATATGATAGTAATCGTGTTGTTGCATAAAAATCCTCTAATTTCAGTCCTGGACTTCACTTATCTCAGGTCATAGGTAGTCCTTCAAACCAGAAGTGCTGAAAAGTCATTATGGACTTTCAGTAACTTTAAAAGTCAGTAACTGGTTTATGGCTACACAAAAATGATCATAGTACTGATACTGTCTTGGCAGACTGGATCATCATTACCAGGACAGTATATGTAGGAATAACTCACAAAGTATTGGTACCCTCGAAATAGTTTTTATAAAGATAATCTACTAGAGATACTCAATATTCCTCGGTAATAATTGCTGATGCAGCCAAAATTTTGGAGAATAAATATATTATTAAAAGACTGATTTAACTAGCAGTATTAGGGTATGACCTCAGATTAACATTTCAAAGTGGCTGACTTCAGGCAATGGTTTTGAAAGTTATGTTATTTTGCCCCATCCATGGGTTTTGATTAAAAAGTATTCAGACTACTTAGGAAAGCTGCTGAGAGAAATTATTAAAAAACATTTTATCGAGATTTGAATGAAGAATACAATTATGTAATAAAATCACACTAACTGAACTGTTTATTCATTGTACTTAGTTAAAAACTGACCATAAATTTTGAATTCCCTCAGAATCCTAGGTTCTTAATACTGGTGAAATCTGACCAATTCATAATTTTGTAGCAGGTGCCACAAATGGTTACAAGATTAGATGAGGTGCAGATCCCTTTCTCCCAGGATGAGGATGTAAGAGTTAAACTCCACAGGGAAAAATAAAATCCTGAAGAATAGAAAGGATGCACCTGAAAGCGACCCAGGTTATCCTTGGAGTGGGCTCAGTGACTTCTCAGAAAATGCATACTCTTGGATGGGAAAATTGCTGGAAAGGCCAAAGAACAGTCAATCTAAAGACTGACTTATTCAGGGCTTGGGATCTAACTCAGAGGTTCGACGCATAGGAGGTGTCTGCCAGCACGCGCAAGTGAAGCTGCAAGAACTTCTGTTTCTGCTGCTTTTCACTTCGCCTTTTTCAAATGCAGGTTAAACTCTTGCCAACAGGGAGGGACAACACCACAGTACGCAGCAAGGAGCCAAGTCTCTCCTAACCCCCTCAGTGAAGTATTTGGGAGGGGAGAGCATGAGGTTGGTGTTGTTTTCTCCACTGCAGGGGCTCTTTCGCAGGGGAGCTGCCCCACCATCCCCAGCCTCAGCTCCCAGCCAGCCAAGGGCACCAGGTGATAGACAACATGTATTTCCCTGTGTTTCAGGTCATATCTCTGTCGGTGCGTCGAAGTGTGTGTGCCTGTGCCTGCGATGAGCTTCAGAGAGCACCTGAACAACCTATGCTATTTGTCTTTCAGCACCCTGGGGCACAGCAGCAGCACAGCACAAAGGTACCTTGTTCCTGTCCTGCAGCTCCAGGACGTTCCTGCCAGGCAACAATGCCACAGCACCTTTGCTATGAACAGGGTTAAGGATATCTTTGAGGCTAAGGAATTAGTAGGACTAGCTGTTGCCCTCCTCTTTGGGCAGCACCAATGGTGGCAGCAGGACACACTGAACCTGGTGTAGTGGAGCTTGGGCTGAGCTCTTCACTTTCCTGACAATTAGCCTGGAAACCATCCTATGTTGATCATCTGCTCCCCTTATTAACTCACTGCAGCAAAAAGCTGAGGGGAGAAGGAGAAAAGAGCAAACTGCCATTCCTCTGTGGCTCTTCCCTGCCCTACGGGAACCCTAGAATTTTTCCCCAGGGAAAGCCAAGCTGAGCTTGACCACTGGCAAACAGGAGGAAAATACTGCTGTGCCAAGTTGACTCGCCCGTGTAAGATACCAAATAAATATCATGTTTCTTGTGTAGCATCTCAGCAGCAAATGCTCTCATTCTGGCCATGTATGACTTTGCTCTCATAGGTCTCAGGTGCTACTTGAAAGCTGCAGCACCTCAGGTTTCTCTCTGGGCTCAGCAGAGCCACAGGCAAAGGTCCTTTATGCACTTACTGGCTGAAAGAGGAAAACAATATGGCATGTTGCACAGGGCTTGGGAAAGACCATGTCCTTCCACAGGCTGTCTGCCAGAGCGGACGCGGTCTGCCAGCATCTCTGCCAGCCTCTTGCTGCCAGCCATGGCACATGGCACATGGCTGGAGTTTCCATGGGACTCGCTGCTGGGAGACACACATGCATAGCCACAGGCACTGTAGAGCATGTCCTGTCTCTTCATCTCTTGCTGGAGACCTTGCAGCTCACCAACTGGTCTGCAGGACTCTGCCTTCCCACCACAATCGCTGCACAAAGACCCACAGGAGGGACAAATGCCATGGGGGCCGCCGGGTGCAAGAGAAGCCCCACCACTGTCCCCCTCCAGGAAAGCACTGCCCCCTGCGGCACTGAGGGTGCCACCCCTTGCAGTGGTCTGCACGCCTGTCCCATCTGCTCAGCAGCAATGCCAGCCTGCCCCATGGCCATGTCCCTCCCTGCTTGCTGGGGTGATGTCCTATCTCCTCCTGACACTTACTGTCTTGCTTTTATCCATGGCTTTCAGTGCTGAGATGGCCATGAGTGCTGCTTCCAGCTCCCTCAGCAACGTGCCATCTTGGCTTTCCATAGTCTGCTGCTGAGCTAACATCTCCCTCTGAGAAAGGGGTGAAGTTTGAGAAAAGAGAGCTGAAATGGAGAAAGAAAACTGGTGTTCCTTATTAAAACAGAAAACATACAAAACTATGTGAATGTGACATTGAAGGTGTGAATGCAAAAGGCCAGGTAATATAGAAATTGGGGCCCTCACTCTTAAACAAGCGATACATAATGTATTCAACTGCAAAGTAGCAATACCAAATACTCTGTCTGACGACCTCTGTTCGTGGATTACTTTGGTACATGTAATTGAGGCCAGGAGGAGAATGTCTTGGAGATTTCTGTTAAAATTTCTTCTCTCACCATCACTCTTTCTGCTTTTATTCTGTTGTCTTTTATACCTGTCTTTTTCTTGGCAATAGTAACACAGCATCCATACAAGGTGCTAAAGCAAGCAGTCTGCCAGGTTTAGATACCAGAGTTCGCTAATAAACCTCTGAGGGTTTTTTAGCGAGTTGCACAGTGCTACATGCTTCACTTGGATATGTCGGATTCAACCTTGCTTTGGTTAAAGAGGTGTTTAATTAAAAGGACAAAATGTTAGCGATTCAGTAAATATCACAATAATTTTGAAGAGTGTAATTACCAAACAGGCATTCATAAATGAATCAAATTATTCTCATAGTTGTTATTTTTAAAATTGCTTAGCTCTTAAGAATGATTATACAGTCGTTACAGTTTTTCTTGTTATAGACGTATTTCAAGTATTTTACAGCAGCTTCCCTGTTCATCACTAGCCATCACATTGCAGCACCTGGGGTACAGCGATCCCTCCGCTCTCGTTGCCATTTAAAGCTTTGCCCGTAACAAGCAGTGCCGTGATGCCTGCAGCATCATCCCCCAGGCTGCCGCCCTGCCTGCAGGACCCTTCCCAGCACATCAGATGCTCCCAGACACTGTTCCCAGCAGTGCTGCACACAGCCGGTGTTGTGAGCAGCAGTAATGATTGCTGGTGAGGAGAGGATCGCGAAGGTGTTAACAGTGGCATCATAACGAGTGTGAGGTAGTTATGTATGGGTTTCTTAATGCTGCTCTTCTGGAAAAATCTGACATAGTAATGCCTCTTTCCACAGGGCGTTTACATCACCCTATGTCATACTAGAAGAAGTGTGCGATATAAATGCTGCTTGGTTCAATAGGTTAGCTCTTCAGTTCTCCAGAATTTACATAATTCTCTAGTAAATCCCATCTGTTATTCAGAGTAATTTCTATTGAATCCCATTGGTTTCACTCCTATTATCTTCTCTAAGTTCCACTGCTCATGGTGACTCAGCATGGTCTAAAAGGCTGAGTGTGAAGAGCCAGAAATGAGACATTTTTCCAGAAGGAAAAGTACATAAGCAGGATGTCCTTTCCAGATGCTGACTTAAGGAATTTCATTTCGCTTAGCTAAATTCCCCTTGCAGTTTCTGGTAGGTGCAAAATTTTTCTTTATGCGCTGTCATAAACTCCTCTTCTGTTGTGCACTGCTGAATACTTACCTCCAGCTCCAGGTTACATTTCAATGGTAAGCACAGTCATATTTGCTTCTGTTTCTTTATTCTTATAAATGCTTTAGAGTCCTTCTCCATAAAAGGTGCTGCATAAAGTGTAAACTACATTTTAGTATTATGAGCACCATCACTTGCAGGGGAAGCTCTAAATATATTTCACTCTTGTTGTAGTCTATCAAATTAATGTAATGATGAACATTCAGGCTTTTTATAAATCAGCTGTAGGATGCAAATATTTTTTTCTCCAAATCATATAGAATTGAATAAATCCAAATGCAGAGAGTCCTCAAAGCCCCCATCTTAGTCTCTCTAAGATCTCCCTCTAAGATTTTTTTGCTCTTGTCCTTTTTTCTTACAAAAGTATGAAAAGACAGGCAGCAGTAGCAGGTTTACAGTGTGGCCATGTAGATGGCAGAAAAAGTCACCTCTGGAATTCTCCAGTACAATCCTCAAGAATGAAGAGGTGGGGTTAGGGTTTTGGGGTTGTTTGGTTGTTGTTGTTGTTATGTAAATTGGATGTATTCAATTCTATATGATTTGGGTAAAAAAAGTCATCACCCATGGCCAGTTCATTACCTCATCACTGAGGCCAGCTGAGGGTGCAGGAGGGTGTCTTTGTGCTCTAGCAATTTTCCTATTCTACTAAATCTCCTGTAAGCAAGCAGGAGTGACCCTCTTGCTAGAGGTTGTTAGAGATTGTAGAGATCTTAGAGATGGCAGAGATTATGTTCAACGTGGTGAATGGACCCAGAGTGTTTAAGAGTGCCATGTAATAGCTATCCTGTCCACCTGAAGCTCAACTCCATTATTTCCTCCTGCCACATTTTTTTACAGCTGAACTTGATGCAAGTAAGGGATAGAGCTGGTTTGTGACAGAGGCTGAAGAAAGTTTGAAAAGCTGTGTGGAACAACATGAAGCTAGCTGCTAGGACTCAGGATGAATGCAAAATCTGTATTCTAAATAAATAGGACATGAGCTGTTCTCCAGTCCCAGAGCCATGTAGCATGGCACCGCTTGCATCTGCACACCTAGACTCTCTCCGCTCTCATGTCCATCCAGAACAGCATGGCTGCACCCAGGAGTGGCCTCTGCCTCATGATGCCACCTCAGCTGTGCTGGAGACTGCATGGGAGAGCACACGCTGGCATTACCCTCATGCCAGAGAACAGTGAAACAGTATGGACAGGGGTGGGTAGTGCTTCAGCCAACACCCTGGTGCTGATTTAATTACCAGTACAGACACAGACACAGCTGAAGTGCTACTGTGGAGGCGTCCTTGGTCTCTGCACAGTGGCAATGGGTGGTTTGGATTAATGAAACTAATGGTATCGGAGGGGAAGATGGCTAGAGCTCTTGGTAATGGGGTAGACTAAGTAAGCATCATCATGGTGCACTGTTGCTCTTCTCCCTCCTGGCCCAAAGCAATAAATCAGCAGCTGCCCAGCTGCGCAGCAGGTCAGTGTGCTACACAAGTGCTTGTCATCCTTGAAATCTGTTAGCTTTTTCATATGCTGGTGAAAACATCCACCCTATATTTCCTGTTGCCTGATATCTGCCCCCCCAATACAGGAAAGGCATCACCAAACGGGAGCAAGTTCAGTGGAGGCCACCAGGAGGGTTGGGGCTGGAGCACTTGTCCTGTGAGGAGAGGCTGCAGGACCAGTGCTTGTTCAGCCTGGAAATGAGACAGCTTCAGGGGCACCTAGTAGCAGCCTTCCTGTACCTATAGGGAAGTCATGAAGAAGATGGAGTTGGTTTCTTTATAACAGTGCATGATGAGAAGACAAGAGACAACAGGCACAAGTTGAAAGTATGACACCTTCGCACTGGTATGAGGAGAAAAATTTCCCCAGAAACACAGTGAGGCAGTGCCAGAGGCTGTCCGGGGAGGTTGTGCAGTCACCATCCTCGGAGCTTTTCAAGACTTGAACAGAGAAATCCCCAAGCACCTATCTGAGCTTGTGCCTGAGCCTGATTGAAGAACAAAGTTGGATTAGAGATCTCCTGAGGTCCCTTCTGATCTGAATTACCCTGTGATCCTATAGAAAACTTCCTGGCCAAAGCAGTAATACAACTGCAGCAATAATTATGGCTGAACAGACTGCCACATCATGTTTACCAAAAAACGTTTTCCAGGATCAGGAAGACTCCAGAATAATTTTCTTTCTCAAACCCCTTTTTTTGACTTGCCCAAACTTCCTAAAAAAAAAATTTCACACGGGATGAAATGGAAACTGTTAGGAAATTGGTTTGCATAGAAAGATGGGGCAGTTAGAAGAAAATCAAACATCGGGTGCTCAGCAGGTACTAATTGGGTGGTTAGTTGTGAAGAAACTGCTTCCCCCAGGTATTGGGATAAGGCAGCATAGAAATTACTTGAAATATGGATGTGACCCAATACGTCCCTTTTAATTCAATCTTTTTCCAGCCCATCGCTGGAATTTACACAACGTTTTATTGACTATGGTATCAGAAGCTATCAATTTGCTGCAGCCTCATAAAAATAAAATAGTGATACAGAAGAGAAACTGCTGTGTCAGACACACTTCAGCTATTCCCAGCTTTCCTCGACCCCTTCATCTACCCTCTCATCATAAACATCACTATTCCATTTGCCTCTTGCTTCTCCTAACCATTAAAACAGGGAAACAAAAACATAGCCCAGAAGCTGCTAACACAAGACCTAGAAACGTGTCAGATATTTGGTGTCTGAAATATTTGTTGGCACCAACTAGTAGGAAGGAACAAACAAGCAAGCAAGCAAACAGCATAAAACCAGGTGTGTCTGTGGGTGAGAGAGTGATAAAAGCAGGGCTATATATTTAAAATGAAGCAAGAGTGTTATCTCATACTGTGATTGCTGCGGTAATTGCCCATTTTAACGCATATTAGTGCAAACAGCTGTGCAAAATTCATATAAATGGTGGAACACGAGTAATACTCTTTAATTAAAAAAATTACAACGGTTGTTTTTTTTTTTTTAAGGAGTTGAATGTATTTTGCTCGTCGTGCTTGATGCCTTATGACATGAATATCTCCCAAGGAATAGTAACAGGGGTGCACAGTAACCGTTTATCTGTTGGTTTAATTCCATATGTATTAAAGAGACCTTGGTGTGGTGAATTCAACAGTATGTTTTGGAATAACACCTTTGTTTTGGCCCTGAAAATCACAGACTTTCTGCAATACCAATGCTGTTTACCATACTCTATACATGGTCACATGTCAAAGGCAGAGCATCTACCAAAAAATAAAATAGCTTGGATTCGGGAGACTTATAAGGCTTCTGCTGTAACTTATGCAGAGTTGCTCTGGTAAAATATACTTAGTAGCGAGAGCTGCAGGTATTTGGGCAAAAACTATGGGCCTGAGTGACTTAAGCTATGAGGAACCACATCATATTTTTTTCCAGAAAGATACAAAAATGTTAGGACAAAATATAAGATAAGAACCTAATATTGCATTTTAGGGTCTGTGCCTAATAACAACTTGAGGAGAAGCCCCAGAGCGTGGAGGCCCTGTTAACCTCATCGCTCAAATGCTGGGGCTTGCAGCCTTCCCCGGGAAGTTTCAAGTCCTTCAGTACATACATTTGCTGATGAGAATTGTTCCCTTAAGTATATGCCCAAAGAGATAAACTTTATGCTGTATGCCAACTTTATGATGTGATAAAAGTTTGTGTTTGAGGTACCTTACTGATTATCTATTAGGTGGAAGAAAAAGAATAAAACAACCAATTAAACAGTGGCTCTCGTATCTGTATTTTAGCTAACCTGGTAATTGAAAAATGGCCCCCATTTTTCCCTCCCCCACCCATTTCAATGTAGCATTTCAAGAACTCTGTCCAAGAATATCACTATATGAAAAAAAACATCATCTCAAAATTATTAAAATCTCTGTGGGAATTCATGATTAATTTTAAGGCCTGGCAGATTAAAATACATTATTATGTACACTCTAGTGCATCCTTTCAGATATTTTCAGAATCTGATTTTGCTCTCTTGATACACACCAATGATTCTACATGTATCTAGTAGATTGCAAGGAATAGATTAGCATTAAAGAGGCAGTATTGTGTTGTTAGGTTGTTATGTGTAACTTGTGCTCATACATTAAGAAAAATGTAGCTGGCATTCCCTTGGACATGACCAGACCCCTTAAAAAAAGGAGAGAATTATTAACAGTTGGTTGTAATGCATTTGTAGAGCACTTCTGAAATTTTGACCTTTAGTACATTAACTGGCTGTTTTTATCCAGCTCCCAGGCAGAGTAAGATCTACAGTAGCCTGCTTAGGAAATGGAAATAATGGGCTTATTAGTAGGACTTGTTAAACCTTCATTTCCCGAATGTTCTACCTTTAGCACTGGACCTAGCCTTGCAATGAATCTATCGCTCTAAACAGCAAAATCAACTGCATTTGAGAAGACAGACAAAAGAATGTTTTTTATTTGGGACAGGCTGACCAAATTGATCATTACTGCCAAGTCATTGATTCACAGTTTAGCTATATCAATGTTAAGGTTCCAGCTTCTGCCCCAGAAGCTGTTGTATTTCTGACTAGGAGTCTGAGGACCCATCTAACATCCACTTTCCATCATTCAGAAACATCTTTGTCCTCCATCCTGACAAGGCAAATATGTGGAGCTCCTTAAGCCTTTTTCTTTTAAGGCATGTTTTCTCATGTAATTATCTTTGACAGTCCTCCATGTTTTACTTACAGCTTGGTATCAACCTGTCTGAGTTGTGGGCACATAAACAGGACAAAGGGCTTTGACAGCATTATGGCTGACATAACCAAATCCCTCTGTCACGGCATAGTTGCCTCTTTATACGCTCAGAGATCGCACCAGGTGCAGGACCAGGCTGGAGTTCACACCCAGTAGACCGGTCACCATGATTCCTGACTTTTTCACCACCTCTGTTATGAAGATGTGCCCTCTCTTTCAAATATTTTCATCCAGATACTGCACATGCAGCTTTACTGAAATTACGTTGTTTGTTTGTGGCCATTGTCCTAGCAGTCAGACCTTCGTGCAGCAGAGATCTCTCCAGGCCATGGCCCCAAACGTCATGTCATCTGCAAACTTGATTTAATGTCTTCTTCCATGTCACTGATAATGTTAAATGATATGCAGCCAAGAACCAACCCCTGCAGAACCCCACTAGCAACAAACAGTCAGTGATGATTATATATATATATGTGTGTGTATGTGTATATATATATGTATATATATATAAAAGTGTTGCTTATAATTACATTTTGAGACATATCTTTTAACCAGTTTTAATGCATTTAGCGTGTGCCACATTGGTTTTGTATTGCTGTAGTGTGTTAATGAAAATACTTGGAAGTACCAGGTCAAATACATTACAAAAATTGAAGTATACTACGACAACATAATTCTCAACTAAATTAATCATGTCATAAACATGTCAGGAAGTTAGCTTTACAGGAACTGTTTTCTATAAAACCATGTTAATTGCCACTAATTACACTATATTATCTATTAATCAAATCCTCTGTCAATGATCCCATTTCAAAACTCTGGATGGACGTTAGTCTGAGAGGCCTGGAGCTAAGGGAACTTACTCTGTTCTAAGCACTGGCACAACGTTGCCTTTCTGTTCCTCCTCTGCAACATCTGGATTGTTTCAAAAATTATTGAAAATCAATGCTAACAATTTAGAGAGCTCCTTGGCTAGCTCTAAATAAAACATCTGATGATTTTGAACATCTAATCTTCGTAAAGGCTGCCTTACACACTGTTGGGAATGCTGGGAAATAGTTCAGCAGCTGTTTCACATCATATGAATGTAGATCTACTTTCTCCCCCAAATTAAAAAGAGAGAGAGATTTCTTGATTGCTTCCAACCTTTTATATTATAAATGTTTATTCTGACATTTTCATCTTCTGCTTTAAAAACACCCTTCAGTTCAGACCTTTTGTTCTTCTAAGTCTAAAACTATTCTTTTCTCATTTTTTTTTTAACTCCTTTATCTGGAAATTTTTTCTTCATGTCTATTAGCTTTATTATTCAATTTTCTGTATTTTTCTGCTTTTAATGTATGTTCATTGCTATTGGCATCTTATTTAACTTTGTCTTTTTGTTTTGGTATTTGTAGCTCTCTCTATTTCCATGCTTTCTCAGCTCATACAGCCTTTCCTCTGGACTTATGTGAATTTTGTGAGGTAACTATTTCTCGAACAGTTTACAGTTATGATTCATATTTTTCTGCTTAAATTACGTGGCTCAGATATTTTAGGCTGTGTAAAATATACCTTTTCTAAAGCACCAGACAGATGTATTGGGGGTTTGGGCTGTATCCTGTTTTCACGTAACAAACACAACCAATTTACAGTCCTGAGCACTTGTCAGATTCTATTTCAGACATAAATTTCTCTTCTGTTAGATGAACTCCAGTATGACTTTCACGATGCTGGATACAACCGACATGGGTTTTAGTTTGTTTTGTTTTTTGAAATTATGAAGTTGTCATCCATGCTTCTAAAAAATTCCAAGGACATTTTAGTTTTGCCAGCCAGATACTTCCTACATATGTCAATCAGATTGAAATCTGTTCTTCTAATACAGATTTTTTTCTCCCTACATCTTATATATAGAAAGATGTTCAAAGGACTGTCCATCCTGTTCTCTTGTGTGATTTGGTAGCCCAGAATAGTTGTTAATTGTCACTTCAGTTTGTTCCTTATCTGCTAAACCTTTGGTCATAAGTATTTCAGATCATTTCCTTTAGTGCTGCCAAAGAGTCAGAACCAAGTACTGATGTAGCTGATGCAGAGTGTTTTTCTTTCTATTCCTTTGCTCACCTGGTTCTCACAAAAAAAAAAACAAAACCAAACCAAAAAAAACCCCAAAACAAACAAACAAAACAAAACAAAAAAACCCAAAACAAAACAAAAAAAACCCCAATCCCAAACAACAACAACAAAAAAAACAAACTTAACCTACAAAGCATGAAGTTCTTTCTCATTCATAATAACCACTACGTCAAATAAAAGTGTTATTTGGTAAGAGGACTGGGATTTAAAATCACGGGTTCTCTTGCTATTGATTCACAGAAACATTTTCTACATAGCTTTACTTATAGACTCAGGACATTCCCAAACCAGGGGGACTGTCCAACATGTGCTTTGGTCTCATTGAGCGAAGACATAAAAAATAGCAAAGTGCAAGGCAATGCAGAATCAAGCTAAAGTGAAGGTAAATTACACACAGTATTATTTTCAAAGGTGGCTCCCTCTCTGAGTGCTTCAGTCCTTGGTATCTGAGCAGTATGAGGGTATCTGCACTATCAGCGGCACCATACATCCCATTCCCACAGTGACTTATTAAGATCTCTGAAGTGCAAACTCTTGGTCTGGACCTCATTCCCTCCTTTCTCAACCTTAGGCGTCCTCAAGGTAGAAGTCAAACATCGGCCACGTGAACTCCACCTCCCTACTCATAAACCCAGACTAGAGACTGTTTTTGCTAGTGTGGCTATTTTCCTCCCTACGCTTCAATGCACCTGCTTCTATGAAGCAGAAATGGTGATGACAGTGGGTGTGGAGAGATAATACTGTAAGGGCTCTGACATCTGAAGGGACGAGCACTGCAGAAGTATGATTATGGGACGTGCTCCTGCAGCTCCAGTGGTACTTTCTGAAAAATGTATAATGTCGCCTGCTGAAGGTCAGGAGCACTGATGGCACTTAGCATCTTGCAGGAACTGACCTGTTGTCACCCATTGGCTCTTCTTTTTTTTCCCCCTCTTTCCATTACCTTGTAGATAAGTGATGTTTGTGTCTTACCTCGTGCAGCTCTGAAGAAAATCTCTCCCGCCTCTGCCTTTCTAATTGCCTGAATCTTGGAGTTCAGCTGGGTAGCCCCAGCATTTTGGTTGATCCCCACAGCTAAGCAGATAGAAGGGGAAAGGCAGCTTTATATCCTGGCACCTTCCCATAATGACCAGGTTGACTGCGTGAACAAAAGAAGGGAAATAACCTATACCTCTCCAATCAGAGAAATAATGTATGTATCCTTAAATGAGGGCTGGAAAACCTACTCTCCAAGGCATCAGGTCTTGGGTTAGAACAAATCTGTTGACACTCACTTGCTACCCGATACTTGCATTCTTACTACAGTTGTTAAATGAAAGACAGAACAGCAGTTTGAAAGGCTGATGCGCTATCCGGCGCCACAGAGCTCACCTCCTCACCAGCAACCACAGGAGAGCTAGAGAGCCAGGAAAAACAACGAAATGGTAGGGCAGTGACACAAGGTCTGTCTAGACACAGGAAAGAAAACAGAATAAAATCAACAATCAGATGCAGCGGCCACTAGTGAGATGTATCTGAAGATTTGCTTTTGAACTGTACTGCAAATTAACTGAAAAGGTCTTTTTTTTACTTTTATTTTCTTGGTTATGTGGGTCAGACTGAAGAAATGTGTGCAAAAAAGTGAGAGGGAAAACTGAATGTAATCAGCTATGAAATGGAAATGAAGATTTATAAAAGAATTACATGAGAATTTGCCCGTAATTCTTACAATCACTTTGATTTATAAAAATAAATAATAAAAAATATATAAGAATTAAATAAATAATCTTGGCATTAGTGTATATTTTATTTCCCTTGAAATATTTTGAAGATTTTTTTTTCTCCTTTTTTATTTAAAAAAAACCAAACAAACAACAACCTGCAAGAATGAAACAGTTTGCAGTCTGGATTCTTTCCTCCACAATAAAAATGGCTGTTGTATTTTTTTTTTCTGTGTAGAAACACCCAAATTGACATACTGCACCATCTATCTGCTGCATCTCCAGGACCCTCTCCACCTCAGACAGACCTCATTTTCCTGTCAATCATGTGAGACCTCATCTTCTCCACCAACCTGTCCATGCCTGGGTGGGCGGTACTGTTACTTTGTGCAGCTGTTTTGCACCAAATTTGAAGCCCAGTTTCATCTGCCAGGTGGGTAGAAAGAAGTTTAAATATACAGTGTCTGCAGTGACTCAATAGGTGCATTCAGTGCTTAGCAGCTTAAATATCTCCACAAGGAGTTTCATCCTGGGTACTTATCTGCCAGTGACCCAAATGGACTAGAGAGGAGGGATTTGGGCATCGAGGAGGTCAGGGTGTGAAAGTTATAGTACTCGTGTCAGGAGGTGATCAGAAAGCTGATGCTGTGCACTTTCCTGCTCCTCAGTGAACTGATTCACTTTGAATGGTTCATTTATTTATGTGACCATCTAGGGGGAAAAAGTCTTTAATTGCAGGCTCCATAATGTGTTCTTCACATTAAATTCCAAAGTGCTGATTTCAGTTGATTCTGTTTAGAGGTCCATATAGTTTCGTTGGTGAGCTGTGCTCATTCTTTAACTCTCTTGGTGTTGGTGACATTATATTCTTTATAACAACATAAATCACCTTTGGAAGGCAGCTGAATATTATTGACTCCTTTGTACAGGGGAAAAAGAAGTTATAACACCGAAAAAAGTAAAGTAAATTTGCCCCAGTATGATCTATGTAGGCATAAATTATAACTAAATATAAGACTGAGAAGTGAATTTTGTATTTTGGAGTAGAGATCACCTTCCTAAGCCCTAGTATTCATGGAGGAAGATCCATATTTTGGCAAAGGTAGATACACCCTTGGGGCAACAAAGCTGGTGAAGGGTCTGGAGCAAGGAGCAGCTGAGGGAACCGGGATTTTTTAGTCTGGAGAAAAGGAAACTTGAGGGGGGAACTTATTGCTCTCTACAGCCACCTGACAGGAGGTTGTAGCCAGCTGGGGGTCGGTCTCTTCCAGATAACAGAGCAACAGGACAAGAGGAAGCGGCCTCAAGTTGCACCAGGGAAGGTTTAGATGGGATATTAGGAAAAATTTCTTCACTGAAAAGACTGTCAAGCATTGAAACAGGCTGCCCAGGGACATGGTGAAATCACCACCCCTGGAGGTGTTTAAAAACGCATAGGTGTGTTGCTTAGGGACATAGTTTAGTGGTGGACTTGGCAGTCCTGGGTTAACGGCTGGACTTCTTGATCTCAGAGGTCTTTTCCAACCAAAATGATGCTATGATTCTGTGATATATTCCCTTCTCTTCCATGAGCCAAACTTGGACACAGCATGCAAGACTTGTTTCTCAGAGGTGATTTGTGATTAGTTGCTTTGAAATTCCTCCCTTGAGATCTTCAATATCCAGGAACTGTGCAGTGCTGTTTCCTCAACCCTCTTCCCACCCTTCAGCAAGCTGGTTTTTTGGCCCCCAAAGACATTATCTTTCCATGGCTTTCCACCGAACTTGTACCCGTTCTTTCAATAACCAGGAACAACTGTGCAAAAAGACCGTCCAAATATTTACTGTCTTTCACTGCAGCCAGAGATCAGTCTCCAGAGCACAGAGAGACCTTCATGAGGAATAAAAAGCAAAGCTCAGTCTTGGAAGGTCAGCTTTCCCCAATGTTAGAGATCAGTTCCTCAGGAAACAAACTCCTGCCAAGGATTGTTCTGATACAAGGGTGTTTATTATGTGAGTAAACTTGCTCACATCTCTTTTCCAGAAACCCAAATGTTGCATATGACACATGACCCATCTTCTAGGTTGTGAACTACATTTAACCCCCTTTCCAAGGTGCTAAACTCAAGGGTAACAGAGAAAAAACAGTAAGGTGATCTTGCCATGCAGCTTAAGATTTTAAAAGCATAATAACTGCACTTTTTAGATAGTCAGAACTTAGTGAACCATTGAAAGTGACCCAGTTCATTGAGCGAAGCTGAACAGATGGAATTCCAGCCTCGCCATGCTTGGGTGACTCTCTGAACAATACAAAATCTTCCTTCAAAGCCATCTCCACCAAGCTTCCTGCCTCATGCACGTAACATTTGAGGATGTTCTGGTCACTTCCCAGTTCAGCTGACTACATTTTGGGGTAGAGTAGGTGACAGACTCTTAGCATTAAGCTATTGCTTGAGTTTTTTTCATTCAGGCTT
This sequence comes from Ibycter americanus, assembly GCA_035590275.1. Lineage (NCBI taxonomy): Eukaryota > Metazoa > Chordata > Aves > Falconiformes > Falconidae > Ibycter > Ibycter americanus. The sequence continues at coordinate 51,097,112 of JAVJGI010000040.1, forward strand.
TTAAAACTTGTGCTGTTTTGTTTCAGACTTTAGAAAAGAAGAATCCTATAGTATGGTCTCTGTTGGAAAATGTCTCACCAGGCTCTAGCCCCTGAAATGCAATGGTTATTTTTCCTTTTTTCATTTGACTTGCCTACCACTGAATGCTGGCAAAACATATTTACTGCATTTTTGTGATTTACAGCAAGCCCCTTGCTCAGCAACTCTGAGGGACATGGTGGCCCTGTGGCTACCAGACAGAAACCGCCAGCACCACCTGTGAGCTGGCTGCCACAGCAGGGAGATGAGAGGGAAGATAATTATGGGGAGAGTAAGAGTAAATATGGTCAGAAAGCTGCCATCGCTTCCTATGGGGCAAGAACAGAGAAAGATGATGGATGGAAGGCTTGGAGTAAGGTATTGATTTGCAGAATCAGAGCTGAGCATTACAGAGACCTCCTCTTGGAGCTGTAGTATTGGAAGTTCTCTTAAGAGCAAACTGTGCAGGGCTCTGATGCTCATGGACTGACAGCAAGAAGCAAGCTTGGGTGAGGCGGGCTTCAAGCTAAGTGCAGGAAAGTGTACACAGAAATACTGTAGGGCTTTAATCTTCCTGCATGCCTGAATACCTTAGAAAACTGGCTTTATTTCAGATTCATTTTGAAGTGCCTGTAGCAAGCTCTCGACTTCTCTTGGTTAGAAAGGTTTTAGGGTCTCAGTGTTTTTTCCCCAGTTATAGTAAACTGGGAGTTCATTGGTTTGATATGGCTTGGGAAGAGAAGGACCTGTACTAGTACGTCAAAGAGTGACTATGAAAAACCAGTGTGCCGAAGCCATGCAACCTGGAACCTATCAGATCAAATAGCTGTGGCACAGATGGGGAAATACTCATTCACTGTGCAAGGCAAAGCCATCATCTGAAATAGTGAGGTGATTAAAACCCCAAAAAAGGAACATGGTCTGGGCAGATGCAGGGAAGGGCTGGGAGGCTGGCCAGGGGAATGAAGATCCTTTTGTATGTGAGACCAGAAGGTATTCATTTGTGTAAGAAACAAAGGCTTTTAAGAGATATTTTCCCTCTGGTTGTGCGAATCCACACAGCAAGAAAAAAAGATAAATATGGGGATGGAGAAGAGGTTTAATCTAAAGGACAGAGCAGGCAGAAGCACACACAGGTATAGGGTAGTTAGGAGGATTTCTAGCCAGCTAGAAGGCAGCTCTGAACCACTGAAGAAAGCTCACTGCCTTCCTGCTAAACCGAGGCAAGCAAGACCAAGTAGAGCTCAGTGGGTACATCTGGCATGGCTTCACATGAGGGGGGCCTCCCTGACCCACGAGACCTTCCACTCTGCTCCTTGAATAAAGATGCCTGCACCTGTAGCTAGCACTTGGTATTTCTTCTAGCGGAGACATCTAAAAAAAGAGACAGAATCTTCCCTCTTCTCCAGGTTGCTGTGATGGCCCACTCGAGAGGCAATGCAGACCGGGTTTTGCCACCACCTTTGCCATAGCCGTTCAGCAGATGAAGATCTGTTATTTAAATGCTTTTCACCTGCACTTTGTTCACTGACTTTTCTTTAAGAACAAGTCCCTGAAGTCTGTCTGTGTGATAAGGGGAGACAGTAGAGGCACCTGTAACCTAACTGACCCTGCACCAGTAAGAGTTGCTAATAACCTTAACTAGGTCCTTAGCATGTGGGCAAGTTCCTGTCTTCCTGGAAAGGTTTTAATCAACTTGCACAAGTCCCTCCTTCTCCTGTTCTGCTTCATATGTACAACGGTTAGGTTACAGATAGCTCTGCTGCATGCAGACGGCTGCAGCCACATCTGTAGCAGCACTGTTCATCACGCAGCCTTGGTCAGCAGCCCCTCCTCGGACAAACACCCAGTGCTGAGTCATGAGCACATCTGCTCTTTTTTGGGGAGTTGGAAGAAATATCTGCTGTATTACCTCCTGGCTGAACCTAGAAAGGATATAAAATGCAATGAACTTATTGATCATCAAAAATAGTAACTCATAGGAGAGGAGTTCTCTGGTAGCTGTCAGATCAGACTGTAAAACACTGGAGGATGCTCCAGTGGCTGGGTGAGGTTTATATCCATCCCCTGAACTCACAAAGTACTCCTGTTTGGGGTACTCTGGGATTTATAAACGCTAGGTGAGCCACACTGTAGCCCTGTGGTAGGCAAGGATCGTACAGGTTTGTTACCATACACTGCTCCGTGGCAAAGCTGAGGGTAACATGGCCAGATGGGATGCTGAGGTAGCGTGACTACTGCCTCACAGCCCCATTTTCTGCTCTGTCTGAACTGGGACACTTGACAGCAGGCTATCCTGGCTATGCTGCTCCTTGCAGCCCCTGAACCTTGCAGCAGGCACCCTGCAGTCTAGGGGGCAGCCATCACCTGCCCCCCACCATTGGCACAGCCGGGGTTCAACTCTCCGGCTCATAACCCCCTGGATGTGCTTTCCTCGCCAGACAGAGGGCAGGGGAGGCATTGCCCACCGGCCCTGTCCAGAGCACCTTCCCCTCTTGGTAGGCTGCAAATTCTTTTCTGGAGGCAAATAACCTTTGCTAAGCCTCAGCCCCAGCCACAGTGGCATTCATTTAACCGATAGAGAGATGCAAAAAGCAATCATCTTGTTTGATCCAGCGGGAAGCTGGACAAGGAGAAACTATCCCCAGTATATTAATGCCTGGCATGAACCTAGTAAGTGTTATAATTAGGTAGCATTAATTAGCGCTGGAAAAGACTGTCATGTTTTATACCAAGCCTTTGGTTGAAAGATAGGAGCAGAATACTTTTCTTGAAAAAATTCCATGTATATTTTCTTGTTTTACTAGTAGGGATTTTTAATCAGTTGAATGAACTTGTATGTACTAGTTAACTTTGCTGGAGTTTAGTGGTTGTATTTAAAGCAGATTTTATCCTAGAATGATATTAATTTGATAGGATCCCTGATCTGTAAAACCATTGGTTATCTTGGTCTCTCCTGATAAGAAAAAAAAAGTGCCGAGGGTTTCCAGTTGGTGAGCACATTTGGGCAGAATCTTTCACACGTCACAAATTGCAGATGGGAGGCAGTGATCTCGAACATGCAGTCACATTGCGTGACCATCTGACACCTTCCATTTAGAAAAATAATACTTTCCTCACAGCATACGCTCCCTGCTGCAACCAGCACCAAAAATTATGCCTGGGAGAGCTGTTCCTCCTAGACTAAGGTCTTAAATATTTCTTAGGCTGCTTTTAAAAGATTCATGCAGCAGCACCACCTCACTCACATCCTGCTAAACCAGAGAAAATACTGAAATTCTTCCCCAGACAGTGTTAATCACAAAATAGCTGAAAAGAACAAAAGGGGGGAAAAGACAGCAGGAAAATTATATACTCACACTAGCAAGGTGAACAATGGAAGGCTCTTGTATGTGTAATTCAAATAAGCCCATGTAAAACACCGCATGGAGTTATTTCCTATCACTACCAGTTCCTCAGCTGCATAAAATCCTACAACTGTGGGGAAGTTCAGCTTTCAAGTGCCCTGGTTTTGTGCATAATTCCTTTTGACAATGTAGTGTACTGACGCTCGTTCATTTGAAATTGCAATGACCATTTCAGGGTGTCCTTTGCTATATATTGAGGTGTCAGTAGTGATAAAAAAAAATCTTTACTGTTTAAGGACAAAGCCATGTGAATTTAAAGGCTGACATCTTGCACTAGCCTACTGCACCCTCTTTGTTACTATGTCCTAGTAAATACCAAGAATAAAAATTTACCAACACTCATTCTTTCTACCCAAATTACAGGACTGACTAGGAACACATTTTTTAACCCATGATATTATCAGCAGTAGGGTGGTGTGACCTGAAACAGGAGGCAGCTCCTGCTGTCCTACCTGACCTTACCAACTGTAGCTATCTTAAAGGCTGGGCCACGTTTTCCCCTTCATTTGCCAAGCAGATGTGCCCCAGCAGCCATGTCAGCCAAGCACTTAATTTCTGCAGAGTGCCTTCCTCCCCACATCACACAGTCACCATTTCAGGTCTGCCATCCTGTATCTCTGTACAGTCTCTGTGTGCCTGAGTGCCATTGATACCCATGAAAAAGAGGTGCCCATGTAGCTGCTAAAATGTGGGTGTCTTTCTAGAGAGTGGAGCAATGGCTGGTTGTTGTACTGGTGATATTTAGCAGATTGATGGTAGGGGAAACATCTCCCCCTGCTCTGTCCAGGAATATGCCCCTCTGGCTGCCGTGTGACGTGAGCTGCAGCACAGCCCTGCAAGAGTCTCTCACAGCCACCCCGGAGGGCTAAGTCCTGCCCCAGGGTATGTCTCCTCCCAACACCCTAGCAGGGCCTCCCCCAGCCTCTGGGAGTTTTAATGACAGTTGTGTCTCGCTGCAGATTGCTGGCCATTAGGGCTGGCCTGAGCCCACCAAGCAGCATTACAAACACCTGCCATGCAGAAATAACAATTGGTGTCTGCCACCATGGGCCAAGTTTGAACTCACAGACTAGAGAAGAAAGGCTGTATCTTCTCTGTTCTTTTCTGACACATCTTTTCAATGTCCCGAGCCCTGAACCAGCTCTTCGAGAATTAACTTTTCCAAGGTCCCGTCTTGTATTTTCCAACCCAGGCCCCCACAGACCTCCTTCTTCCCACAGCATCCTCTCTTGTGACGTCCTTCTTTCCAAGCAGATGTGATGCTGCAGCTGTGTGAAGGCTTTGCACCACTTTCACAGGGCACACATGACATTTAGGCATGGTGTTAGCCCCTGCCTCGCTCCTGGCTGAGGATGGTGAGCTCCCTCCCTGGCAAAGCAGTGTGTGCTGCACCTCTAGTGCTGAGGTTATGTATGGTGTGTAGGTGGTATATCTGCACCAGGACCCACAGGCTAGGGAAGTATCGTGCATCAAAGCTGGGAGGACAGGAAAGCACGGTTCATGGCAGACAGCCAAGATCAAGGTGAGGGAGGCATGCAGCTGCTTAATGACTCCTCTAGTCCCTGCTGTGGACATGCACGCCACTATGGCTGGTGCCAGCACGTCTCTGTGCACCCTCACAGGTGGGTCTCACCTGTGTGGTGTTTGCAAGACAGAGGCCCCTTCTAACCCTTCCACCAACAGCCATGCTGCTGCTTCCTAGCCCCGTAATTATCTCCTCCATTTACTTACGTGGTCATGGGACTGCCTCATCCAGCCTTCTTGTAGAACAGGGGTTGCAGTTTTAGAGTGTTGCAGGACTCGTCCACTTTGGGTGCCAAGCCAAAATTTCTCCCCTTGGAGCCAAAAGCGGACCCTACTGGGACTATTTCAGCAGAATACACACTTCAATGTTTGTTTTAACAGTTCATAGGCACCTGTTTAGATCGCTACAACCTGTGCCTGTTGCCTAGTAAGGACTACAGGCCTCATGAGGGTTTAGTTCCCATAAGCAAAGAGCAAGTGGTGGTCCTAATGCTCGTTAGAGGGAAAAAAAGACCTAATGACTTCCCAGAATGAGCCCTCTTTCCCCACAGTGGTAGTGCCCGCAGTGGGGAGCTTGTGGGGACCCAGAATGAGAGCTGAGTCCTCTCTGTGGCCTGGGATAAGCCTGTGTTATTTTGGGGCAGATGGTTGGACACCCAAACCCCAGACTTTTGCCCCTTGAATCCCACTTTTCTGATCTGTTAGCTTAAAAGTTGTGACCTGCTGCTTATATCTCATCCTTGCACTTGCCAGGAGTCGTCGCTGTGTCTGGATCAGTAAGGATGAGCCAACTGGTGAACTTGTCTCATTATCTCCTTCCCAAAAACTTACAAGCGTTACTTATTCTTGGATACTTGTAGTATTTATGCTTTCCCTACCCAGAAGATCAGCTCAGGCATAGCAGAGCTCAGAGCGCAAACCCATCTTTTGGCATTAACTTAGCCTGGGCTGGCTGTCATTTTACAGTAGTTGCACAAAAAGAGTAACTAGCAACAACACTTACAAATGATAGATTATATTGTATTGGGTTAGCTCATATTGTTTGCTTTAAATTTGTATTGTGCTTTAAATGTCAGCCATTAAAATTATTAGGGTAATGTTTGCCCTCAAGTTTACAGCCCCTCTTTCCAGCAGCTCATAAGAGAAGCTGCTGCGCAGTTGTCCTCATCTCTCTTTAGTTGTACGGTGGAAGTCAGGGGGAGTGCCCAGAAAGTCATAACAGCCTGGAGCTGTTTTTTGCTTCCAGACATGATTTCCATTTGGAAATCCAGGTACAGAACCAGGCAAAGTGCATTAGAAAGCTGCATTTCATTTGAGAGACCTACTCACACCACCCTGACACCCCCCCGAAATCCTTGACATCTGTCCAGGTGCAGTGGTGCAAAAGGGGATAAGGGACTAATGAGCCCCACCTTGCCTTTGGTGATGGGTTATTCTGAGTTGCCATCTAAGCAAGCCTAAGGAAGACCATTCCTTTCTCTAGGAGAGTACTTTATTAATATATCCTTTTTGACTGTTATTATCCTCTTTCATGTGTTGCTTTGCATTTTTCTAGTCTGTCCTCACATTTCCTGTAAAACACAGTTCTTAAATAGCTTCAGCTGTGCATACAGAACTTTCTGTGGATGTTCTTAATCTGTGAAAACAAGATCTTTAGCAGAGAAACTAATGTAGCCCTGAGCACAGAGATGCCAGTGACACTTCCTCAGGGCCTTTAAACTGGTGAATATGATCTTATTTTGGCTTGTGACAAATCCCAGTGATGAAATGTCAGCAGTATTAACACAGAAGTCTCCCTATCACAGACAGTGCAAAATTAACCCTTTCCAGCACCACTGTCAGGACAGAACAGAGATGATGTGTTCTTCTGCAAGGATCAGGCTGGACGAAAAGAATGAAACAGGCATGGAATTATTGCCAAACACTGACCTGGAGGGCAGAGACCCTGTGAAGCTGACCACACTCTGTGTAGCAAACTGAATAAGACATGAGTTGCTTGAGAGTTGTCCCAGGCAGAGTTTTCCAGGCACACTTGGTGAGTGCAATGTCACAATTTGTCCAGAACTCTTCAACAGATGTTTGAACCAAAATCACAGCTATCTTCCAGGCTCAGCTTTGCCATTACATACATGATGCCCAGGTCTCCCAGCTTCTGTAGGATAGTTTAGGTGTGAGACAAAGCTGGACAAAGTTTCAGTGGGAAACTTGAATTACATTTTGCCACATAACCCTCTGATTGTGCATTAACAGCACACATGGCGGTCGAGGGACATAAAGGCAGACACAACCCATCTCAAGGAGCAGGCAGTGGAAAGGAAGCTAACTGGATCCTTCTGTTAAAGGTGCTGACTTTGTTGAGCGTTAGGTCTGTGCTATATATTATATCACACCAATAACTGAAAAACACCGTGAGAGAAGCAGACGACCTGCAAGAGCAGGGAGTGGGTAGCCAGAGCTGAGCCTGCCAGCCGGCAGCAAAATGGGGGGAATACATGAGTCGCAGAAAAGCACTAACACTTCCCTCAGGAAGAAGCACATCAAAAAAGCCTAGGGCAAAATGGGACCTGAAGATCCAGTTGTAAGAGAGCCAGTGGATGTGTCTAAGTGAGGGGAGCTGAAGGTGTCTCCACAGGGGGAAAGCAGCAGGTGACAGGTACAATGGTGTCCTATGTCAGGTTAAGGTAAAGAGGGAGGCAGGAGAGGGGAAAACCAAAATGTTTTCTGAAGTCATGATGCAGACGAGAACTTTTTGTAACTGCAACAGCAGAAAAAGCATGAGGAAATAAGTGGATTTTAAGAGCATCAGAGATGGTAAAAGAGTGGAACTGGTCCCTGCATGGATCTGGGAGAGCAGAGAGAGGACATCACATTTTTGTGTGGTGGAGAAGCATGAGGAGATGGCAGCAGCCCAGGCACACTGATTAAAACCTCCTCTGTTGTCTTGCACCTCTTGCTGGAGATGGTGATGGAGCTCTGGCAATAGCTTCAGCTGGAAACTGTGCTGGAAAATCACAGAGCCTCTCCCGCACTGCAGCAGGAGCAGTTTGTGAACTGTGTCACCCTGAGGTCAGGAGGTACCGGGAGCAGAGGATGCCTTGCACAAAACAGGCAAACTTTGGAAGGCAGAAAGCCTTGTGCAAACCTGGTGGTTTTTTTGTTGCTAACTAAAATAGGTGTAAAGCTGAACAGTAGGAATAGGTCAGCTTTGAGCTTATGTGGCAATACATATATAGGGTTACAGGCTTTGTTGCTTTCCTGTAGGCTTTGTTTGGGGCAAAGAGGAGTGCTAGCTGTGCCCAAGAAGCTGTGGTGATCTCTGCACTGGCAAGGGAGGAAAGTGTTAATGAGGAAAAAATTACTTAGAGCTATTATCCTGGCTCTTTCAAAGACTTTATTACAACATCAACATCTCTCTTCTTCCAGATGTGCTGAGCAATTCTAATTCCTCTGAAAGCTTAAGGTAGGTGCAGACATCTAGCTGCTTTGAAAATTATGTAGTATCATACTCACCGTGTGAGCTCAGTCCTTAAATGCTGTATGGACACAACTGCCCTATGGCTTTTGATTCTGAAATGCAAGCTGAATTAAACAGAACCATGAAGGGCAGTTTAGATGCAGCCTCTGTGTCTCAGCTCACGCTTTGGCAAAATGTAGGTACCTTTTACACACAGACAAGTATGCTAAGGCATAAAGCTTCATACCTGATGCACTGAAAAGCCAAAAAAACAATGAAAAGAAAAAGAAAAGAGCAATGGGAGGGCTGACAAAAAAAGTGGATGAGAGAAGTAGAATGAGTATATTGGGAAAATACATTTCCTGTATGGGGATGGAGGAGAGGCACGGATAAGGGCAATCTGGTGCCAACAGGATCTTGCTGAAATCTCTCCTCCAGCGAGCAGGGATCGGGCGCTGCAGGGGCTGACGCCTGCTGCTGGTGAGCAGGGCAGGAGCTCCAGGGCCATCCCCAGAGCCTGGCTGCGCCTGTCGCCACCACGCAGACCGTGCTTTCCAACGGGGGTTAGCCAGGAGGCAATTCACTGCCACAGGTTCATTAAATTGTGTGGTCGTGTATCAAAAACACTCGACAAATCCAGCCAGTGTTCTTTGTGCTGTGTGGTGCCACAAGAAAAAGTAGACAGAGATGTGTTATGCTGCAGACAGGAGGGGTCTGGATGTTCCTTTCCTGACATCCTTTTCCTCTTTTAGGGCTTTCAAATGCCCTTTCTAGAGAAAGAAACCGCAGTCCTGTTCCCAAGGCTTTTGAGTATCCATACTCCTCTCTCCTTGCTTTTTGGTCACTGGTTGTGCTCCTCAGAGGCCATTTCATCATGTTGTAAGGTAAGACAAGGCTGTGACCCAGATTCTGGTCTCTTGGGTGCTGTGGCTCAGCTGTATATACTAATGTTGCTTGGGGTTTCACTGTTTCCACCCTTCCTACTGTTCTTGTAAATTTGATTTCCCACTGCAACACATAAAGAGCAACAATACATGCTCCAAGGCATCATCTCTCACTTCTTTGTCCTCAGCCATAAGAAAAAGTCCCTTTTAAAAGTTCTTTGCTTGTATTCATTTGCCTTCTGCTCTTTTTCATATTATTCAATATTTTTGTTGCATTTTTTTCTATGATTCTGTCCCCAAGACCTTAGATAACCACAGAACACTAAACAGAGCTGCAGTTACTTCCCGGGACAATAAAAGCTAAGGGTCAAATGAAGAAGAAAACATCACTTCAAGGTAGGCCTATAAAATCTTGTGCATTTCAGGGGCAGCGCGGGAGTCTGTGGTAGAAATGTCTGACTAACAGCTGGTTGCCATGTCCTACAAACGCTTCTCCCGCTGCAAGCACGTTGGAAGGCATTTTAAGGCCAGTGCCAGTTAAGGAAAGTCAGCCCAACAGGCAGCACCAAAAAATCGTGGGAGTCCTGAATGCAGAATAATTCCCAAAGGACCCTTGTTTCACATGTCATAGCATTCTTCAGAATTTCATAGTGCTTTACACTAAATAATAGTATGGTTGTGCACGTGTGGTATTCTACATTTCTCACGGATTCCTTAGAGGGTCCCCTCTGTCCCTCTCCACTTGTTTACTCAAGGGCAAGCAACTGGAACTACATATCCCTTGCACTCATCAATCGAGAGAACAAATTACTGCCTGCAGCTCTTTCTGGTTACCTGTGGGGCAGAGAGAGCAAAACAAGCACAGTGCCAAGGATGGCTTGAGAGGAGAATCCCCCCTTCAGAGTCGTGGCCAACTTACTGTCATGAGAGACAATAAGGAAGTAAAAGATGAAACAGACAACACAGCCATGACAACTTTATTCCTTGGAAAGGGATAAAGCATTTTAAAAGGTTTTAAAACATTTTCCAAAGAGATCACTTTGCCCATGACAGAAATGTGGCAATTGAGGTGGTAGGACACCGCAGCTGGGGAATAACTGCCCACCACTTCCTTGCAGTTTCTGGAAGGGACATATGACCATCTGATTCCATTTCAGCAAATCATCTTCTATGCAAAGCTTGTGTCTATTTCTTGTTTCTTTCTTAACAGCAGAACAGAGGCTTCTGAATGCATGCATCTGCCCCACACTAATATTTTTTAAAGGCTTTAAGGTTTCTGCCTGACGTCTTCTCTGCATGAAGTCCCTTTCGTCAGACAACTCAAGAATACTTTGCAAATATTTTTATTGTAATTCCGGTGGCCACAGCATAGGGAGCATTCAGAAGGATGCGGCTCGCTGGACTGGAGCGATGAGGAGGGTGGAATTCAGCCCCCCACATGCTTCACCAGGCTGTGCCCTGCCAAGCTTTCTTCTGCCTTGCCTCCTTGGAGCTGCCCTGCACTTATGAGTTAAAAGAAAACTGCAGTCACATTACAGAGGCCAGCAGCATGAAAGTACAGTGCGAGAAGGACTTGTCACCATGAATAAACAGTGAAATGCATTTTTTTTAAAGTTGCTAATTCCACTTGGCATTTCTGAGCCCAGCGTTGGAAACATCCATCTTGTTAAAAAGTGATGTCATTTGTGACACTAGTAGTATTAGAAGAGACTGCAAACGAGTTTTCAACTTGCTTTAATAATGATTTAACAACCAGGAAAGTAATCAATATTTTAGGGATAAATTTTCCACTGTGCCTTTAGCAGACTCCATTTCTGCCCGTACAGAACTGTGTCTACAGATCTGCAGGTGAAAATACCTGAGTGCACGTGTCAAAAACGTACACGTGAAATATTACACCTGCAACACTTACTGCCCAACACCGAGTTTGTCTTGTGAATTTATAAAGTGAATTAAAAATCTCTTTGTCTTCCCCCAGTCTCAGATAAAACCAATCCCACCTAACTCTCTGATGAATCTATGAAAGAAATCTTTACACCTGTTTTCTCTTACATATTTTTATGTTTAAAAACAACACCAAAAAGCTGGAGAGTTTTTGATATAGCGCAATATCCAGCACAAGGCACCATAAGGTCATTTACTGATAGAATTGCATGACATTTGGATTTCACATCCTGGTCACAAAATGAGATTATGGCATTCTAAACTGCTTGGGTAATTGATGTGCAGATGCTTTTTAAAAAAGTGGATAATCCAAACTGATTGGTTTACAAAGGGAAAAAAAAAATAGAAGAGATCAGGTTTCTTTCTTTTTTAATGCTGATTCATTCCATAGCTACACCACTGAAAGCAGAAGCCTTTCAAATGGTTTTGGGGTTTTGTTTGTTTGTTTGTTTTTGCCAAGTGAATATTTCTTATGCAATTCTACTCCTACATAAGAAATATTCTTAGAAGATTATTTGATCATAGGCAAAGTTCCTGAAAAGGTAAGTGTGGAATTTATGTCCTCCCTTCTTGGGAGAAACAGACTAATATTTCTGAAGTAAATAGTAATTAAATTATTTAGTGTCTTAAATTAACTTTTTTTTTCTTTTTTCTTTTTTTTTTTTTTTTTACCAAATAGTGCTCTGAACTTCTAAACAGAAGTCTTTCAAAATCACTACTGCCCCCAAAAATCTTGGTCCTGCAGCAAAATTCTATGTATGACCTCATTTCCGTAAGGGTCTTTTTAATATATCAGCAAGCTAGATGACTTGACTTTATGCTCCAAAATACTCACATTATTATTGATAGTAAGTCATACTCATGCTACTAGTAGCATGATGTACTTTGGTTGCTTTATGAGAAGCTTTAAGTAAAGATTATTTTAAATAATCTTTTAGATAATTAGAAAATAATTAGACAAAGTACCTCCAAAGGGTCAATTTCTGAGGGCCTTGCTCCACATATGTGCAATTCATTAATTTACATTCCCACTTCTAAGTTAATGGAAGTCTTTTTACCTATAGCACTATACCACTTGACCCAAGGTTGTGGACAGCACAATATGGATGAATAATTTTGCCAGCTTTTTTCTCACAATTAAAATCCTTTTGAGTATTTGGCCAGCAAATGACCCATGGTGGTAATGTTAAAAATTTTGTTTACAATTAACAAGACCAATAGCTACATTTTTATTTTAGAGCACATGTGATAAACACACCTTTGGAAACATGCTTAGCTCACCTGGAGCTGGGTTAGTGACCATGATTAGCGGCAAGGCAATTGGATTATACCACACAGGAGGTGCTCTGAACTTTAGCTCAAAACTTGTTTTCATATACAATAAAGCGTAAAAAGAACCAAATGAACTTTTGCTTCTCTTTTTCTTCAGACCTTCTCAGTCTAGAGGTTAACCAGGTGTCATAAACCACACCCGGGGAAGCCAAGACCACACAGCCGGGTTTATGGTGGGGAGACTGGCAGGGCAGGGAAGGGGTGGCAGAGCTGCCAGAGAGCTGCTGGAGCCCCCATCTTGGGATGCTGAGCGGAAAGCCTGGTACAGACTGCAGGCTGCAGGTGGGCACTGCACGGCCAGGCATGGTGGAAAGCTTCAGGTGTGACAGGGAAGAGATGTGTGCTCAGGGCGGGAGCTGCGCGCCTCTCTGTCACTGCATGGCGGTCAGCTTTGCGAGGAGGTTGGGTGGGAGGAGAAGGGGTCCCTCGCCTACAGGACAGATGTTGGGTGGAGCAGCATTTCCTAGCAAGTGGCAGAGATGACTAGGCCAGTGGTGACCGGCTGTGGATAGAGCACAGCATGAAATGGAATCAGACTGCAAGTGACAAGTGAAAACTGGGACATCCCGACAATAGGATTTTGCTTAAATGATGTGCTACAGAAAAAGTTAGCTCAAGTGGGAAAGCTGAGATGGAAGTTGGCAGTAGGAGTCCCAGAAAGCAAAAATCTTTCTTTTCTCTAGTTTTTGCTCTAAATATTTCTCCGATTTCATTTGAAACCAAAACATTATGGAAAGGACTATCCTTTTTCTGACTACCTTTCACTAATCCTCAGAAAACAACAACTATGACACTACTAATCATCCGAGATGTTATTGACTTGGAGGATTTGTGTGCCCATACACATGTGTGCATGTGTGTGACAGGTATGTGAGATGACAGTGTGTACTTCCATCCCTAGTACAAAGCACCAGCCCGATATTTCTAACCTGACAAATCTGGAAATCTGTGAAGTAAAGAAAATGTCTGCTTGTGCATGGGGCAGAGAGACCCTCTTGGTGAGTAGAAAGGTTTAAGCAGGATGTCATAGGTATGAAGACAAATGTTTCAGTCATCCTTCTGAGCCTGTTTCCAGTTATTTAAGCAAGTGTTGACTTGTACTCCTGCAAAGAAAAACCTTCAATACTTGAAGCAGGCAATGGCAGTTGCTCCTGGCAGAGAGGCTGATGCAGCTGCTGGGAGGTGCAGTTGGTCCATGGTGCGGGCTGCAGCATGGTGTCAGCTCGCTCTAGCACCCAGACACGCTCAGCAGTCAAGCAGAGGGGCCCAGTCCACACTCGGATGGGAGATGACCTGGGAATCCTCAGTGCACTGTGATGCCGAGGAAGCTCCAGCTTCCCACAGAATGGGAGAGCAATGCCAGGTGTAGGGTGTTGCCCTGGTGAGCTATGCAAGCCACGCACAAAAAGGAGATGGAAACGAATCTTGGCTGTCCGCACTGGGCTGGTGGGGCTGTTCAGTCAACTTAACGCTGCAGTATGGTGTTCCAGTCAGCCAGCAATGGTGGAGTCTCATTTGTCCCCTGAAGAAGTTATACTGAAACAAACCTGACCATAGCATCTGCCAAAGCAGGTTTCCACTGCAATCTATTACTTCCATGACTTGGCATCTTCCTACAAAAAATGCCCCAGAGGTCTACACTAGCTTTTCCACTTTATTTTCTGAACATGTGAACCCACAGCTTCCCAAAGCTACCCATTTGCCCATGTTCCCTCAATCTAACAAGCAAAACATCTGCAAAGTATTTTGCTAAACCAGAACTTTTAAAAAATTTCTCTTCTGCAAGAAATGAAACAACCCAATCCCACACCCCAGCAAGCACCTCAGTTTGGAAATTTTCATTTTTATTTGGAATAAGAACTATTTTGTATACATAAGCATCCCTGTGTGACTCTTTTGCTAACTTGGAGGCAAATGAGGATATTTCAGACATCACTATTCTTAATATTTCTATGACATATGTGTTCTAGAAAGGAGGAGTGGGGATGAAGAGGAGGATCACGTCACACAGATCTAGAGGTTCACTAAAAGGCAGAGAACACTGTGGAGAGTGGACAGCCACAAGACTATACAAACATAGACCATTAGTTAGAGGCTGCAAAGTTCATGATGGGCTTTCTGTTGTCTGATTTCGTTGAAGGTGTGCTCAGCCTTTGGACGCCTGAAAAGTACAGGAGCAAGGGGTGACAAATGGTTTAATGATTACAGGATGGTACGCCATATCACATGTTCTCGGTCCTTGGCCTGACCCAACTCCTGACCTGTTACACGATTGTAAACAAATTCTTTTACTGTTCCAGTCCAAATCCTGCAGTCTGCATCCAAGCAAAACAATTGCTGCAATAAAATTATGTCTTGCTGAATGTTTTATGGGTAACTACAGTAACACTGTTCCCTTCCTCTTGCCCACAGCAAGCTCTCCTGGTACCATAGTCCCCTGAAGGACAAGGCTAAATGTGGCACAATTTGGCAACAGGCTGTGATCAAAATCAGATCTGAACACCAGTATACAGCAGTAGTGACCCACTTTCACTCTTTATTTCCTCCTCTCGTCTGTGGTTCTCGAAAATCACTTGCCTCTAGCGTTGTCACTTCTTTAACTCCCAGCCTAGAAGATCTGCTGTGCCAGAGCACCCCATGACTCAGAGAGATCCAAAAAGCCTGAGCTTAGCAGCATGCCTACTGAACTGAGACAAATAAGATGAGCAGGTCAGTCTGACGAGCTAATCAGAACTCTCCTCTAGGAAAGATTATGCTTCCAGGACATACTCCACATATTGCAGAAAGCATGTGGAATAGAGCCAAGGCAGAGATACCAACTCCAGCATAACCCATGTTCCCTCAGTCTTGCACATCCTCAAGGACAGTTCGTCTTTTGGCCTAATGCTCAGAACCTTTATAAGTACAAAATCTCTTCCCTTCCCTTCCTTCTCAGTGGGAGAATGCTTCTTATCCCGTCACTTTCTCTGGTCCCAACACTGGGGATTCTGCAGCTACTGAAAAAATGTTTCCAAGTGCCCAAGACAGAGTAGGTACAAGACGGACCCTCTGATATTCCTCACATCTCCATGTGAGCCTTCAAGGCCTGTATTTGTGACCCTAGTGAGTCTTGGAAGGCTACTTAGCTATGGCGATAGGACTGAAGTTACTACTTCTCTGTCTCAGGCAGGAAGAGCACATGCTGCAACAGAAGAGCTGTAGACGGTGCCTATCCAGTCTACACGGCCTCATGAATGTCACTTCAACTTCAGTTCCAGTAACACTGCCGAGGCAAACATCCTCAAGTCTGAAACTCACCATCCCTCTAATTTATTTTTTTCTTAGACCACCCTACAGCACATTTCTCAGTCTTGAGAGCACAACAGAAGACCTTTGTTGGAGGAGCAAATAAACTGTTGAGTTACATGCCTGTATTTTCTAATCTGAGCTCCTCTTACCTAGACAGCCATATCAACACTTACTGTTTATCTTGTCTTGTCCATATATATATATATATATAAAAAAAATATAGCATATTGGCTAAATGGCAGTTTAGACCTAGCAGCACTCATATCCATTGGATGCACTGTTTGGCCTTTTGTGGCTTTGAGAGAACAGCAGATAACTGATGAACAGCAGCCCCCCTCTGCCATGGTGCACACTGATCCACATACGTGTGGCTAACACATTTGTGAACCCTTTTGGAAAACAAAATCACACAGCCCTCTTAAGAAGAGCTATTAAATGAGGTGGCAAGGTTTTGTTTTGCTTTGCTTCCCTTATGTTTTGCTTAGGAGAATTAGTGCTAAGTCTCCATTTCAGAATTTCAAAGATTGCTGTCTTGCTTTGGGTCACAAGTGATTGTTTTTTAGTTCCATTCTTCTTTATTATTTTTGCATTGGACAGGAATAGTAAGACTTTGCAGATTGACACACACATGCTAAGGCCAGATCTGTAAGAAAAATAATGCTGTTGTTATCTGCAATACGTCTTTTCAATAAGACTCACCTACCACTGCTCTTTAGTTGTTGTAGCACCAAATTCATATGCCGGTCTAACACTGAAAATAAATAAGCAGTGACTTGTGTGTGCGTGTGGTGTGTATAGTACAGCAGATACTGGGGCAGATCGTCAGCTGGTGTAAATCAGCCTAGGTCCATTGACTTTAATGGAAACTTGCCAACTTACCCCAGCTGAGAATCTGATTATTGTTTTGCAAGTTCTTGCATTAAAGATAAGCATTCACATTCTGCTTTGTTACACTGGTGTAAGTGCGAGTAACTTCACGCAGGTCTCTGGAGTCTTGCTAGACGTACCTTACCTGGAAAGCAGAATTCAGTTAGAAATCTTAATGACAGTTAAAGCAGTTTTTACCTCTCCTACATTTCATCTCTTCTCTTTTCCTTTAAAAAAAAAAAAAAAAAAAAAAAGAACTATCAAACTATCAGGCTGTCATGGAAATTCTCAACTAAATCTTTTTTCTCTGACTCTCATTTCCAGGCTTTGTGCAAATAGTTTATTTGATTTGACACCTACTGCACAAAGGGTTGCCCCTTCTGTTCTATCAAGGCTGGTATCAAGAAAAGAGAGAGAAAAATCGCGCAGCTGGTAATACAGAGAACCCAAAAATATACAAAGACGTACCAGAGGGAATAGTCATCAACATAAAGTGAACAAGCACCCAGACTATTGATTACATGCTGCTCACAGAACACTAGGCATTTCTGCCAACTTCTTTCCACTCTTACACTGAGCTGCAGACAGCATGTTGTACTTTGCATCATCAGTTTTGATGAATAATGCACTGATAAACACTGCAGCCAATATTCTGGAGGAGCTGAGAAGCCAGATGTCATCTGGACCTCCAATAGTTTTAACCCTGGGTCTCTGACAGACACTGAAATAAACACTAGACATGCACCACAGAATGGGCGATGCTCAAATGTGAGGTTAGGTACAATATTAAGCTGGCAGGCATATGAAAAATGGAGGGGCATTGCAAGCCTTTGCTGAGCAACTTCCAGAGGTGCTGAGATAGTGAGAAAGCCGCACCCTGGAGTGAGCTGCTCACTGGAAACACCTGCCGGGTGCAGCATCCCTGTGCAAGTAAGGGCACCCAGGCAAAAGAAACACTGCTAGCTGTGTCAGCTTGACCCCAGGAATCGCTGCCCAGCTCCATTTTGGAGGGAGCGAGCCGTGGGCTCAGGACGCGGCCCCATGGGGAAGCAGGATCCCCATCCAGAAGGGCGGATGCGCTTTTCCCATGGCTGTGGGCTGGATGTGTTAGGATGACAATCGGATGGGCATCTTAGCGATACACCAGAGCCTTTCTGCTCGTAGGCAGCAATGCGTAGTGAGGTTTCTCAAGCCCTTAAACCTTGTTTGGTATTTATCTTACCTGTATTCTCACCAGTGAGGGCTGGCTTTTCTAAGCAATCTGTGGGGCCCCAAGGTCCCCCCACTGATAAGGTCAGTGCTCAGGGGACCTCAGGGTCTGTGAAGGTTTCATTTCAGTGAGTCTCAGCAGCGCCAGATACCCTTTAAAATCTCACACGGCTTAGCAATATCATCAGTGAGATTATGCAGTTTTGGAAGTAAACTATTCTACCCACCCATCTCAATAATCTAAGATCTCAGCATGCCACGTAAGAGTAAAACTTACTTTTTTTAATAAATGAGGGGAAAGGCTCTACTTTCCCTAGAATTACAGTGTAAAGGGCTCATTGCTAACTCAAAATTCTGTTTAAGGAAGATCTGCTTATATAAAAAGCCAAATTAGGCTCTCAAAGGCTGAGCGTATGCCTAAGCAACGGAAGAGTAGTTTCTCTCTGCTGGCACTGCAACACTGCTAGGGTCAGGAAGCCCCCTCATGGTTTGCTCACCAGGAGGAGGGTTGTATTATTTGAAGCATCCTAAATGTTCTGCTTTATTTTACCTCCAGAATTTCCCAAGAAAAACTGCATGTAGAAAAGAATATATATGGCTTAAATATGGAGGGGAAATGCTTTCCCTCTATTTACTTTCTCCACTTTCATTTGCACCTGAGTAACCATTGCTGGCATAGTTGGCAAATGCTCTAAGACGTGCCCTACTCCCACATTGAGGGGAAATCCAAAAATAGGTAACATGCTCCTTACAATGCTATTTCTTTTCCATTCAGCTTGTCAAATAACTGACAAATGTGAAGCATGAATAAGGACCTCTTAAAGGTATGAAACAATCCAAGAAGAAAACTGGCATGCACCTGGGAAGTGGTTAAAACAAAGTAGTAGATCAGGAAACGCTTACATAGATAAGGGGTAAGCTGTAAAAAGGCAGAGGCAGTGACTATAGTGGAATTTCAATTATACTGACATTGATGGGCATAGCAGTAGTGGAGTCATTAAGGATGGATGCATGTTTCTGAGTGCTGTACCAAACTGTTTTTTCGGTTTGAGGAGCAATCAACAAGACCAGGGGCTATTTTGGACTTAGTCCAAGGAAATGAAACTAGGTGAAATGAATAATATAGAAGATAATAAACCCTTAGGGCTAGGTTATAATATCATCAAATTGGAAACACTTCTGAAAATATTTGTGAATGGTTATAAAAGTACAATTATTTTGAGGACAGAATGAGTTGAAGAAAGTTGATTGGAATCAACTGTTTGTGGACAATAATGGAAAAGCATGTAGTATTTAAGAAATGGGGAGACTGCTATTTCTATTCAGTTTATTAGAATCAAAGTCAAAATGATAGCAAAAACAAGCTAATGTGGCCTCAAAAAATGTAATAAAGGTATCAAAACGCTTTCTTTATTTAAAAGGCCAGGCATCCTTGAAAAATGGGAAGGTTTGGCAGTTTTAAAATGAATGAGAACAACATCGAGAGAATACCAACAATGAATAACATCCATTAAATATTTCAATCAAGACTGAAGCCAAGTTGCTCAAGTGTATGCATGCAATGTAAATGGTAAAAAAGAAGAAGAAGAAAAAAAAAGAAAGATGATAATGAAACATGGAACACTCATTTGTATCTATTTCCACAAATAAAAGGACCAGTGCTCAGGCTTTCATTCAGAGCACAGTTCCTGTGGCTGCAGCAGAGTGAGGATATGAGTGAGGGCTATTCAGGGAGTGCACCCTTAAGGAAACTGCCAGTAGCAGGAAATCAGAATAACAGCTTCCATGCGGAAGGGTCTGATCCCACTCTTGCGGTGCTGCAGACCACGTAGGAGTGGCTGTCTAAGAGCTGGTGCATGGTCTACCCTGGCAACAGGGTATTCTCACTTGCAGTGACAACCTGGAAGATTCAAGAGGAAGTACATCTTGGTCCATACAAACTACTCCAAGAGCATGTTCAAGTGATCAGAGAGGTGGTTCAAGCCCATGTATTTCGTTTCATAGAGATGCAGTCGGGTACTCTGCCTCTCCTGGGACAGCCACAGCTTCCAGCTGAGGGGGGCAGTAACCTCTCCCAGTAAGCTAACTCGGTCCTTCCCAGTTTATCTATTGCTTTAGCTGCCATTTCGGAGCAAACTGTATCTTCTCCCGAATGCCATAGTTCGTCACACCAGAGAGGTTCCCTTTCATTCTGCTCAGCTAGCGATGGGAGGGCCAGAGTCACCTGGCTCAATCTTAACCTAGGAAGGAACCTGAAGACGTTGCCTAGTAAAAGTCTCAGCAGAGAGACGGACAGATGGCAGAAGCCTGTGAAAACAAGAGGCTGTGTGGTGGGTAAGGGGAATGTGCTGAGGGAGGTACTTTGCCTCTTCCTGAGGAGAAACAGGGTGTCCTTGGTGAGACCGTGCTGCAGTCAGCAGAGAGCCTGGCCAGGCAGAGACGGGGCTGGCCATGCCTGGCTGAGCAGCACTTCGTGCCCCTGTAGGGAGGTGTTGTTCAGCTGGCAGCATCTCCTGCTGCTGTACAGAGCCCGTGACGGGGATTGCTGCTTCTCCCAAGGAAGGAGGTGCCAGAGCCTTCCTCCTTCCTTCCCCACAGCCATGTATTTCTCAGCCCACATAACCAGCCAGGCACGCCATGAAGTTGAACCCCCACCTTCTCCAGTACCCAGAAAGGCTGGGATTACTTATTTCAATTCAACCTTGCAAAGTGGAGAGCTCAAGATGCCAGGGTGCTTTTTATACCTAAGATTGCAAAGCAGGCCTCAGGTCTAGCACCCAAGTTCCAAGACGACTCTTCTGATTTTCCAGCGTGCTTAAGCTGAGGACAAAATGGTGACTTTTCCTGTGCTGCACTGATGACTCACAAACAGCCCCAGAATCTAGAAAAGAACCAATTTAAGTGGGTTTATTCTTCAGCTACAAATTTTGTATTCCATTCTCACTAGGTACTTTCAGAACACAAGACCACTGTTAACAGGAGGAGGGCTTTTTGGGAGGCACCAGCTCTCACATATAAACCTCCTTACAAAATGCTGAAATCCTGCAGGTGAATCCTGAAGACAGATGGTTTCTGGTTTTCATAGTCTAAAGGACCTCTCATGGCTGAATCGCACAGTAAGCCCCATGTCCAGGTTTCCATGATGAAGGTCAAAGGCAAGAACAAACTGAGGAGGACCATGAATAGTTCCTGAACCACACTGCAATGGTTCAGTGTGAATTAGGAACAGCATTATATTCAAGTTTTACACAGCAGTAAACATGGTACAGGACAGCGAGGAATCAGACACTTAACCCACAGACTGGCACTAACTGCGGGTTTGGCTTCAAAGATAAAGATGAAAAGCAGCTGATTTTGTCCCATCCAAATTAAGCTTACCACATCCCCAAATTGTAGATGGGGACCTTGCAGTTTTGGGTTGGGTTGTGAAAGATGTCCAAATAAGAGCAAGATGAATCCTTTCCGTGCCACCCCTCACCCATCAGTGAGACTCCTTGGAGAGAGAATGGTCCTGAGTGAAACGGGAGTTTATAGCATGAATCCTCTCCCCTCAAACACTTTGGCACCTATCAAGGACTGAACATCCCCCATCTCTCCCCGCAGCCTCCTCTCCCTGCGGCTGCTGCACCACTGATTCACATGCCCCACCGGAGCTTGCAGGACCCCTACCAGCCTCTACTGTAAGCTGGACTGAGGAGATGGTTCACACTGTGCTCACAAAACCCACAAAGCTCAGTGGAAATTTCAGCCCTGTGATAATGATCCAAATTTCCATGAGCCCATAAAGCGCTCTAAAAAATTAGTGGGGAGAGTGCAAGATCATGCATACCTGTGCAGAATTACTTGTCGCCTAGGCAGGGAAGCAGAGAGGAGGATGAAAAAGGAGCAGAAGCAAATGCAACAGCAAGGCTACAACTTTCTCTCCAGAAAATTCAGAACTACAGACGTGCAAACAACTGTTCCCAGAGAAAATGGACCCTTTTTTTAAAAGTAAAGTCTAGAGAAAGCAAGACTGACGGTGATCCATAAAACCTTGGAAAGCTCAAATCAGGGTGTCCTCCTTTTCTCAGAGCATCCATATAAAGTGAGGAACAAAGAAAGGATTGCACAAGTGTAGAAACCAGAGTGATTTTATTTTTTTTAAAATCCTACCGCACAGCCTGGCCGCGGAGAAGAGCAAGCCCCAGCCTTTGTGGCGGTAGAACCTGCCACATATTTGCCCTGGGTAATGAGCTCAGAGGAGGAGATTTGAAAGAAGACTTTGCATTGTTCGAGGAGGCTCTGGAGCAGAGGGAGGGTGGAATTCCATCTGTTCGCTTCCGCGCGGTTCAGTGAGCTGCTTCACTTTTAATGGTTCACTAGGCTGTGACACTTAGCAGAAATTACGGTAAATGTTTTTTAAAACCTTTACATTATCATTTAAGAAGCCGCATGACAAGATCACTGAAAAGCTAACCCTTTGATCTCTGCATCTTGTGAGGTTTTTTGTCTGATAATGGAGACAATGTACCATGTGCCGTTGAGGCTGGATAATGTGTTTGGTGTGCTCACTTCACTTTGCCCCCTGTCTTAATGGCACTCCGTATGGTGTTTTTTCATGCCATTGCAAAAAAAAGCAGATTGTTGCCCTTAAAATCTATAGTCACCTCAGCAGTTCACATATAGCTCTTCGCATGTTAGGAGAGCTGACAAACAGCTCGCATGCCAGCTCAGATAGGAAGTACCCTATGTTACCGATCAGGTGGAATTCCACTTTGCTTGCTTGAGTGACTCTGTGAACAATGTAAATCATTAAGTAAGTCTTTGCAATGGTGCAGAAAGGTGATGGGGGAAGGGATCTCTGTGTCTGGGGCTTGTTCAATGTAATTTCACAGGAAGATTACTTATTTTCCATAAACCTTTGAAGAAGACCAAGTGGTAGTCAAGAAGTTCATTTTGACTTAAAGGCAGGGATGGGAAGTTATTGTAAATTCTTGTGCACTTCTGTGTTTAATCAGCATTTAGGACGTTTTTTTTCTCCCTACATTTTCTCCTTTCCATCAGAGTTTTCAGCACTTTCTTGCATAAATTGGTCTTTTCCATCTGGAGAAAAGCCTATGGAGTGTCTGGAAGACTTGGAGAAACTATTTGGATGTCTTCACTGCTGCAGAAATTGGACTTTTAAGTACCAAGAGAAAAATCTTTATCTTTTTGCAATCTTTACCTTTTTGCAGAGAAGAAGGGAAACACACACAAATGAAGCCAGACTCCCCACAGGTCCATGGCTCGCAAAGCTTTCTGCTGCCTTTACTCTAGTCAAAGGAAATGGTTTGCAGCTTCTTTAGATAGACCACGCTCCCCCATCAACTATACTGCAAAGGCAGCATGTCTCAGAAACAGGCAGTCTGCAAAACAAATGAAGGCTACAGATTCCATTAGAGAGCATTCTTACCCTCTCTGATCTTCAAGAATTAAATCCTAAAGGCTGTTTTGGTGTTAGGGGACAACTATGTGCAGATTCAGAACTATTTTTTTTCCCTTTATCTGTTGTGTCTGATCCAGGCCACGGGCATGAGTTCACAGCATGAGTTCAAGCCCTTCGCTATATGGAGATCCCATAGGAAATAGATATCTCAAAGATATAGATTCTGAACCGGGATGATGTCCACAGCACTGGCTTCATGGTACTCATGTTTTACCAAGAAACATGGACAACACACTACAAATAGGATTTTAGCTGTCACGAGGGAAAACTCTGAAGTAAAATGTAGTTAAATAAACTTAGTGAGTTCTTGCTACAGCTCTGCTACTGTGTTGGCCCTCTTGATGAAAAAATGTCCATTTTCCTCCTGCCAGGTGGAATCAAACAGAAGACCAAAAGGACAGTCAGACTATTTATAAGAAAGCTGACAACTACTTGCTGGGAAGAGACAGGGGTCATCAGAGAGGGAGAGGGAGAAGGAAGCAAGGACTGCAGCTGAATTTCAGGGGAAGAATATGATACTTTGGACAAGCCAGTAGTAATCAAGAGGAAGGAGGTAGATGGGCTGGTTGGCATTCCAGCTGTGAGCAGCTTCATATTGTCCCCTCTAGCTGCTGATTTGAGTAAGGCACTACTGACCTTGAGAATTTGCCTGACATCTAAACCACCACAAATACATTAAACAAAAGCAAGGAGTTAAATTTTGGCACCACAGGTCTGTTTTGCATTGCCCCCTGCATCATCTCAATACTGCACTTTGCCCATGATCCCAGATCACCCACACAGCTCGGGAGCATCCAGGCTGGGGAAGCCCTGACATCACACTGCTCATACACTGGCTGCCTCTGGCTGTCTCTGACTTCTCTCAAACAGGCACAGACACAGCGAGGCATTCCTCTCTGCCCCCCCTCTCAACTCTGCTGAAATGTAAGTCCAAATATTTCTTTTCAAGCAGTGCCCAAGTCTTTTTTTCTTCCCCTCTTGGGGATTTGCAAAAGCTCATTTGAACTCCAGTGTCCCTGTACCGGTGCAGTGGCCAGTGAATGCTTTATGTTACAGAGACACGCTATCTCTCAGTCTAAACATGGAATCCTTCCGGCAGAAATATCCATATCTCATGAAGCTGGAAAAGCATGGCCATATAGAGCAAATAAATCTATCTGCATGTGGACTTTGACTGGTATCAAACTGGCTCATTTATTGCCACAACTCTTTGCTGGGAGATTTTTGTTCTGCTGTAGAGCTGCTAAATTCCCCTTGAGTGCTATTAGTGTTGCTGCTTTTTATGTCTCTCTCCATGACACTACTCAATGCAAGTTATAATTAACTCAGAGGAAGTAGAAGGGGATGGACTCTGTCTGTTTAGGGGGAGATGGGTATGGAATGGGAAGAGATAACGACAAATAACCTTTGGGCTTTCTAGCATCCCCTGAGCACTTGGGCCTCGGTTATTTTCAGACCTCACCTTTCTACTGAGAGGCAGCCCAAAGCCTGTTGTCAGCCGCAAACTGCAGCAATCAGGGCTAATTTTCAGGGCTGAGGCGAGACTTGGATAACCTGACTTGTAAGACCTTTGTACTGGCCTTTTGCACAAGACTGGTTTTTAGCCTTGAAGAACTACAAAAGCCACCCCTGGCTGAGATCCTAGTATCAAAGGTGAAAGTGTGTCTGTTGTCCAGCAACACTGGACAATCCAGAGAGCAATTTATTGCTTAACTATTAAAGATTTAAATGTCAAATGCAAGACCTATCCTGACTCCCCGAGACCCCCACATCTGTGTATGCACACACGAGCTGGAGGGCTAGTGTGCAGCTGAGGCATGCAAAGACAGGCTGAGAGAGGGTAGCAGAGTGTTTCTGAAGGTGCGTGTGCTTAAACAGGATCCTGGCAAGGTTTCTTGCATTTTTTAAAGTATTGCATTATGGAAGAAGAGAAGGGTAGAAAAACTAGCAAACTAGTGATCACCTTGCATGTGCTTTGGACACAGAAATTATTCCCCCAGCAGCAAATAGTGAATGCTAACAGGATCTTAGTGACTGGCTCACAGAATCTTTGGAAGTCAACAAAAAAAAATAAAGTGTCCTTACTGACTTTAACATGTCTCCTGCAGGTACATACAGCCATAAGTAACTTTATACAGCTGAGTAAACCTACCGAGTTCAGCAGGACCACTCTCATGTACACCTTACTCACCTGGGTCTCAGTAATGTATGCTCACAGTCTAAATAGTGCATACATTTGAACTATTCAGAAAGTGAGTTTCTGAACCAAGAAAACATTTGAATAACTCGTGTGCAATTTTGATACGCATTCTAATTTGAAAACTCATCATTAGTTACATGATAAACATAAATGGTGCATTTGGAGTTGTTACAGTCCATCATGTAAATCCGTCTTTAAGCATTATGAAAAAGAGGATTTGTGACTCAGTAGATCATATTAGCTGTAGATAATTTTGATCAAATCTATTTTCTTCCTGCCCAATGTGCATCAAGTCCATGTGAAAAAAAATCCTTATGACATATTTACTGCTGTGTGAAATGATGTGGTCATTTTTAATTTCTTTGTATTTTTCCTATAATATTCTAAGCAGCTTGGCATTCTCTGAGGAGAACACAGTCTTACTCTAGGTAGCCCTACGTTGATCTCAGCTAAGTGACCATGAGTGATGAGCTCCCAGAAGTTTAACAAAGGTTCCCACAAACACTTTCCCTCTCACCTGATGCCTGTGATGTTCTATGGGCATGTCCTCCTTGCAAAAAGCCATGCCAACCCCATATACTCTTTTCCCAGCTAGCAAACATCAGCTCCATACTCTCATTTGCCCTGTTTTGAGCCACTGTCCCACTGACCCATCACACTTGCTCATCCCAAGAACCTGGTAGCATTTAGAGCTGGCGTCCTTGCCCAGCAACTGTTTTGCAAAGCCGAATCAGTAGAAATGAGCTTGGTGATCTCCTGTCACCACTGCTCCCTGGGGCACTTAGTTCTCCTGCCAACGCTAACCGTACAGTGGTGCCTCTGACAACCACCGGGTCTGCCCTGCCACAGCAATAGCTATTCAAGAGGCAGACTCATTTTTCCTTCCATTCCTCAGGTTGACAGTGCCATGCAGACAGATGAAGATATCTCCCAAATGCCGGACAGATATCTACAGCTGGTGTTGAAGGGAGAGGCAATAGGTCTTCTGTCTTGTACATGGTAGTACATACATTTTTTGCTTCATGCTGGGCCAAGACCAATTTCATTCCTCTTGCTGCTGCTGTCAACACAGCATCAAACACTTGCATTCAGACAGGACTTTAAATGTAAACTACAGAGATCAGCCTTAGTGTTTGGCCACGAGCTGGAAATTTTCTTTCTTGTTTCCATCCCAGGTGCCATCAGAGGATATCTGCAATTACTGTGCCTTTATATTACACAAACTTTTTAGGGACTGTTAATGACCTAATGTTTTTAGGACACTCTTAACTGCCACCATTTTGTGTACATTCTTCATGTATGCTTGGAGGGGAGATAGAGGCAGATTTTTGTCCCCTCAGCCTTCTTTAGCTATTCTATTATAGCTATTATAGAATATAGCTAATATTCTATTATATATTCTATTAATCTAGTTGCTGTTCTGTAGCTTTTCTCTATTCTTTCCACTCTTTCTACATTAGGTCACTTTTTCAAGGCTTGTTTTGCCATCTGAGGGGAAACAAGCTTCAGTCCAGATCATCAAAGATTTCTAGAAACCAATATATTTAAGAAAGCTGACGTTTTATTATTAAAACTGAGATTATCTTTACAAAGCCCCAAAGGCTGTTGCTGTTAGCCCAAGCTTGCAGAAGATCCCCACAAATCCTGTTTCTATCTTTGATGAGTAGAGAAAACAGCGGTGTCCCACCCCGTGAGCTGCTGTGCTTTTTGACCATTTTTGAAATCTACCACAGTCTGAAACTGGGAAATGAGTCAGAGAGAACTGAAGAAACAAGGAAAAGGTAAGACAAATGAAATGGCAAAATAAGGGCAATGTTCCGCCTAGCAGATGTTCAGTATTCCTACAGTCTTGTTACTTTTGTTTAAATGTTTGAATCAATGCTCTTAGTTTAATAAACAAAACAGATGCAAAATTTGCAGCTAAGTGTTAGGAGTGAATGTCAAGGCACAGCAAGCAATCTGTCTGTCCCCTGAGACTGTGTTTTTTGGTCCAGGATGAGAAACCTGTTGTTAGAATTGTTCCCAGATTATATCCCACTGGCCCTGATTACCTTGATGTTGGGGAAATGTCTCGAGGGACGTAAATTGCCTAGAATCATTTGCAACAGCTGCCAGCAACTGCAATTCTATGTTATTACAAAAGCAATCTCCCTTCCTGGGAATTTGATTTGCAAAAATAGAAGAATTAATAGAAATAGAAAGAAAGGTTCTAAAATAAGATAAGTTTCCAAAAACCAGCCGCCCTTTTTGACACAAGTATCCCTTATGTTCTCAAATGGGAGTAATTACAGAACTGACTGTCACAAGATGGTACCCTGCTTATGAAAAATAAATCTCTCCCTTGAATTTAGGCAGGCTCAAGTCAATATTTCTTGCAGAAGAAATCTCTCCTTTAAGCTCAGTATATTTTCTGGAACAATGGATATTGAATTGTGTCTGTTAATATAATCACTTGACATCTACCATTTTGTGTATTTCGTGTTCCAGTGAAACCTTCTCTGTATTGCTAATGAAATAATTTTTTTATGTTCTCAATAATCATTATTCTCTTTAATGAAAAGTTAGGGCAGATCTTTCAGTCCTTACATGTGGGAATAATTTCTACTCTCACATTACTTTCTTGAGTAACTTAAGCTGACTTGAGTGAATTAAAGTTTTGTAGGGATGGCTTGTTCATAACTTAAGTGCTAATTGACATCTATTTCAGAACATGACATTCTGGAATAAACCCTACTTTAGGACATTAATGCAATTATGGTTTTTATAACAATTAGTATAATTATGTTTTGGGTAATAACCAATAAGTCATTGCAGTGGAATGTAAGGTAATGTCTCCTGCCAGCTGCCTTCAAAAATCCACTGTCAGAGACAGTGAGAAAGATCTGTCCTGAATGCCATAGAGCATCTCCCACATGGTGAAATGAAAGAGCAGGAGACACAATACTTCTGCCTTTTAATTTTGAGGCATGACTAATTCTAGTGCTTGGAAATTTTGGAGTTCTAGTGTCACAGACAAAACAAATTGTTTCATTTCAATGCCTTTGCATCAGAAAATGAGTCAGGTCCAGTCTAATAAGTGATTAATAGCTAAAGTGAGCCACTGGTGCTTTATTTCCAATCCCCTGCTCTGCCTCCTCTTTAACACTCAGGTAACTGTCAGAAAGGGACCCGGCTATTACAGATGACAAGGGGTAAATGCCTTCATGTTGTCCTCCAGAGGTTAAGGTTTACCAACCTCAGTTGGAAGCCACAATCTCCAATAACCATTAATCCACTAAACTCCAGTACGAGTGAACATATTTATGGCTGCAGTCACTAAAGGGTGAAATAAAGATTAGTTTTTAGTTAGGAACGCAAAGCTTTTTAGATCAATACAGACCCACTGCTGAAATCAATCTAAAGTTTGGAATTTTTAAGTAAAGATTTACTGGGCTTCCTTATACAGTTAATTTTCCAAAGGGGGAATAGTCTCAGCAATGTTACATAGTAATCAAATTGAGTAAACACTAGTCAGTTCGTAAACTGACCTCAGTTATGCGCATAGCAAATGAGTGTACAGCAATAAAAACACCCATAATGTGGATAGTAAATTTGCCAATAAACAGGTAAAGCCAAAATGCACATATAGACTAACATGATAAAATATTAGTAGCTACATTTGCCTATTTGAAAACATAAATAATCAATAGACATTAATAATGAAGTTGTTCGTGCGTTTCTTTATTACTGTGCATATTAAGTGTTTCAATTATTTCTACTTAGTTTGATAGATAAATGTATATGCACATTTTACGCCTTGAAAAGAATATAGGATTACTCTTCAAAACAAAAGCTACTGTTTAGATGAAAGAACAAGTGGACTGGAAATACACAGCTTGTTATACCCCTCTGCTGTTCATGTTTGATGCATGTATACAATTTATTATGCAATTTCTTGAGATTTGACAAAGTAATTGTCTGGCAAACCATAGCTTTAATGATGGTTTTTCTGCTTCATACAAAAGGTCTGAAGGTAGTGTAGGAAAATGACTTAATAGATCAGTGTCTATAAATGCTGTTAATGCGTATTATATATATGTGTGCAATGGTAACCCAAGTTATTTTCTGAGTTACCGCACAATATGTTGTGAGATTCCATGTGGTAAATTCGTTTTTTTGTCATCAGAGCTACTGCATGAAATCTTATACGTTGAGCTGTAGCTTCCAAAATAACTTGGGTCATTGCCCTAGCTTTAGTCTTGGTGTCTGTTACTGGGAGTTCTTGATGGTGGACCAAGGGCTGTGAAGAAGCCTGGATGTTATAACAGCACCATGGTAGCTTAAAAAAGCCAGAATTTCCATTGTTAATCCCACTTTAAAGAGCTTGTCGCTTAGCAGTTAAAATCCATTCAGGTCTGAAACCAAAGTCAGGGTGCAATATATAAATTTCCTTTTAATCATATTCATTTTAAATCATTGTGGCTATTCTTGAGATAAGGAGAACAGAAATCCTAAAATTTTATTATTTTGAACACTTTTGCAATCTTTTGTAACTAAAATATGTCTAATTTTAAAAAATGAAATTTCTCAGCAGAAGGATGTTCTTCATTTTACCTGTCTCTCTGTTTTATCATCGGTAAAGACTATTGGCTAGATTCATAGCTTGTGTGAGCAAGCGCTGGGTCCGCTAGGACTGTCCCTTTACATCAGCAATGAGCCTTTGTCTGCTGATGAGCTGTACTCGAATGGAGTTGAAATGGAAACCTTTTCCATTTTCCTCTAGCGTCATTTCTCAGCCCATGGATATTTGGGATGTTTATTTTATCTTGGTTAAAATGAATACGAGGCGTTGGGCACAAAGGATGATGTTATCTGGTGAGCAATAAGTACCCGAAAACCACCCAGGCTACTTGAGCCAAAGAAAAAAAAAAAAAGAGATGAAGTTCTGATGACTGGGCTCCGACATCAAGTATCGCTTTATTCTATTTTATCTCCATTTTTTAGAATTAATGATATCTACCCTCATACCTGCTTTTTTCCTGCCATATACAGCTCATGGATGAGTTTGTTGATAACAGGGGGAACTAAAGTCTCCTTTTAATCCTCTGGTACACCAGAAATAGAGCTACTATTTATTTTCTCACATTCCTCATTTGGCACCATGGAAATATTCGAAAAGGTGAGGGGGGAACAATTTCCAGCTGTGAATGGTTGGCATATCCTTCACGCCAAAGCAGACCACAGATGATGATCTTGAATTCCAAGGCAATGTCACTCAGAGCCAAATACAAGGATGCTTTTATTATGTGAACAAGATGCTGGCCTGAAATAGCTGGCTGGTGACACATAGAGCCCTGCCAGCCATTCAGTGATGACTTCTTTTGGTTTTTACTGCCTGGGTCAGATTCGAACCAGGAAGCTGGACACAGTTGTCCACTTCGCTGAAAAGCAGAGAAACATTTCAGCAAAGGAAAAGGATTATTCTGCTCCCATTTTCTCCCCACTCAGCGTATCTGCTACTACAGTTATATCTTCTCTGACAAAAAAAAAAAAAAAAAAGAAAAAGAAAAAAAAAAGAAGTATATTTTTATATTGCTACACCAACCTCAGGTTGCTATTTTGTAGTTGGACCTAATGGAGATGAGTCAGAGGTCCTTGTTTATCTGGGTACTTAGTTGGGTTAAGTCAGAGCCACAACTGGGTTTCACCAAAATCACCCTCACCAAAGTGAGGGTCAACACCAGTTAGGGGAATAATGCTTGACCTTCACTGGCTACATAAAGTTAAATATTACCTGGTTTTAATCTCATGAAGCTCTGCCTCCATGTTTTGTGTCTGGGTCTTTTTTCCCCTCAGCAAAGCAGTTAACTTGACTTAGCAGATTCTGACTTTCAAAACACGCTATGGAATAAGGGGCGAAGCAGCATATTGACTATTTCACAATGGTGAATAGGTCTGGTTACTGAGCAAGCAATGATACGTGATCTCCGCAGAGAGATCAACTTTTTCCCCTCTGCAGCAGAACAAGACTACTATTTAAGCACAGCCCTAGTATTTATGCAGCCAGGTCAGATGGTGCTCTGTGTTATCTTAGAAAGATGGAGTAAAGCAAGGGGAGACCATAAACCTTAACTCACATTTCCTTTGCTTTTTTATACTTATGTTTAACTTATGCCCCCAAAATGATGCTAGTGAATAAGTATCTTGGTAGTCAAAGTTAACACCACATTTTATTTTAAATCATTATTTCCTCACGAGGCAGTCGACATCCAATGAGCCCTCTCTGCTACATCCACAGGGAGGAGACCATCTTGGGGTGGTTGAAATGGAGCACTATGGGAGAGATTTCTGTCCCCACAGCACTTAGATGTGATGGAGAACAAAAGTCTTTGTCAGCAGACTTTGCTTGAAAGGGAATTAAAAAATTTCTCGCAACTCTTCTCTCCCTTAAAAACTGTTACTGCTCCCTTGAGGCTTGTGAGAGCCACGTTAAACCTATGGATTATGTATTACTTCAGTACAAAAATGTACTCTAAATCTAGCCACTGCAACTCAGCTAGTTCTTGATGCTCTGAAGCCTGCCCTTTCCCCTGTGTGTCTCAAAATGCTGCCTCAATAAACCAAGCAACTGGGATGGAGCAGTCTCCCACTCAAGGGTGGCTCCTTGGAAAGCTTGACCATGACTTTAGAGCAATTGTTGTGTCACTTGCCACCAACACATCCTCCTCCTAGTTCTGCAATGAGTCTTGTGTGCACCAGGCTGGCAAAATTCAGTCAAACTGAATGGCAAATGCAGACACATGTCCCACGTCAGGTAAGCATTCCCTTTCAAGACAACACTTAAGAATATGCTTTAAGAAATGCTTAAATGCTTTCCTGAACAGAAATGGACTTAAGCACAAGAGAGTATCCTTTAATTGGGAGTATAGTGCAGACACAATCACTAAAGCTCGTATTATGTGCCTGAAAATCGAGTCCCAGAGCATAAGCTTTTCCAAGTGATGGTTAGAGGGTTCCTAGTTGTCGCATGGTTCTGTACAGAAGGATTTGCTTAATCCACCTTGCTTTTAGATTGCAATTTCCCCAAGCTTAGCTGCTTCTTTTAACAGTTTTG
>JAVJGI010000040.1:51138273-51229587 GCA_035590275.1 Ibycter americanus
GCCCCTGCGCCATCGTGCCGGGTCCGCGGGGGCGTGCGGCCCCACCGCGCGCGTGGAGCCCGCGCGTCGGAACCTGTTGTGGTTATGTATCACCGGCCGTATGTATTTATTTCCCGCCCTCCACCGCGATGTTACTCCTTAACAAGGAGTTGCATCTTCGGGGCGTTTTAAGCTGTTAACACCCAAGTCCTAAATCGAATCGATTATTTTCGTAAATAGCTGCGTTACCCGCGTACACCCCGGTATTGCTGATGTTCCAGTGGTGTCCGTATTGTGCGTGGAAACTTGGCACTTCATAGTCCCTACATCTATGATCTGCCAGTTATTTTTATTTAATGAGATAATGAATCATGATGTCAAAGATTGACAATATGAGGTTGGTGTTGGGAACCGAAAGCATGCAATGTAGTTTAATGAGCAGTAAATACACCCGAAATGAAGGGGATATTTGCTTTTCTCCTTTTAAAACGTATGTTTATACTTCATTTCATTCAAAAATGGGAAGATAATACCATCTTCCAGTGGTATTATTGTACAGTGGCACAGTAGCGCAGAAATCAAAGCACACTTTGTATTTATTCAGCTTCTTAACTAATAGGTGGATATTATTAATGACTTTCAATGGCAGCAAGAAAAACTGGTACATTATTAAATATTTTAGATAATACGCTCTGTTAGCATTAATGCAGAGGACTCTTTATATCTTCATGTAATGGGTACCCTGATGATTTAACTTTGGAAATGCTGTGCCTTCTTTTATTATCTCTGGCTAGCTCGCTCTGTTAGTGTTTTGTTGTGCTTATCACCTTGCTGTCTATCCGATTCTCCGAAATCCTACAGCAAAAAACACATACCAGCATTTTGCAGTGTCAAGTATTTTTGAGATGCCGCTGTTGTAGCTGGTGCGGACCCCTCACATTTCGGTATTCAAAACTGTTGACTTTCAAAAATGCAAAACCCACCTCCTTCTCAGTCGAGATTCTGCACGCTGCTAGAGGTATGCTAGGGCTCATGTCCTGGTGGATTGCTGAGATACCAGCCGGCTTGGTTCAGTGAAGATACCTTCCAGCTTCAGTGGTCCATGTCATTTGAAGGATATGTAGTGGTGTTCTGACCACTGAATGCTTACAAGTGTCATGGATGCTGCAAGAATCTGATACTCCTGGTGCTGGGAGCTGGCTTTCCCTGTAAGCAGGAGCATACACAAAAGGATCACACTTTAAGTAGACTTAGATTAGATTCTAAGTTGTGCTTACTTAAAGACTTACAGGGGACTCCAAATGCCACAAACACCACGGGTTTTTTTTTTTTGTAGTAGCTCTGCATGTCTGTGTGGAGAGTGGTATTTTGGACACCCTTAACCATAGTGGGTGAAAACGTACCGTCACCTCAACTTTAAAATGTGTTTAATGACAGCATTGTAACTAGCTTCTCTTGATTGGGTTCTTTGGCGGTGGTGAAATCGGAGCAAAACCATTTCGTTTTCTCTTATTTGTAAGCAGGTATTAGAACTTACTCAAAGTGTTAAAATGTTGAAGATGTTGAAATGCTCTGGGATACAGAATGCAATTGGTATATTTTCATTTTGGGTCTTGGATAATATTTCTGGCAATCATAAAGGTCACAAAGGCACACCTTTGAATCTTAATCACTTTAAGATTTCATCAGGCTGCCTAAGTGTACAAATGCCTTCTTAAGCATGAATGAAGACGCAAAAGAAACATACTCCAGACTATGGAGATTTCCAGACTTGGCCTCCCTGTTAGTTGTAGTTTCTGTAAAATTGCAATTTTAACAGGTTGACATTCATTCAGTAAAATTCTATTGTAAGGAAGAAAATCTGCAAAGGGTTCCTTAAGTTACTAATTTGCAGAAGGAAATCTTGAAAGTAACTCATAGTGAAATATGTGTGCAAATACATAAAAATTATTACACAGAAAAGGACTTTAAAACTTGATTACCTTTTCTGTGAGCAATGGTGACCTTGGTAACTTGGAATTTAAAATTTAATGAAAGGTCATTCACAGAAGATTCACATGTCCTTAGGAAGAGATTAACTGTTCCTCTTGTGCAGTACAGTATGGGTAGGTGGGAAATACAAGCAGCACAGTGCCATAGCCAACTGCTTACTGTGTGTTGAAATTAGAATTATACTCAGAATTAGAACTTGCCGATAAGTTTTGTGCATTTCTAAAAAGAAGATTTTTTTTTTTGTAACACGCTGCTTTAAAAAAAAAGTGTGTACACATACATACGTACGTATCCATATGTGCACTACCACTTTGCACTACTTTGTAATTGGGGCTACTTACATTACTTAAACAAAATGAATGTAATGGGAAGCTTGAAATGTGGTGGTTCTCCTCTGAAATGTAACTAAAGGTAGCTCTGGTTGTTTCTTTAAGCTTGTTCTTTATGTGGTAAATCACATGTGCTCACTTTTCTGGCAAACACAAGTTTTTGCTGTTGTCAGGGCTGGAGGAAAACGATTTTGGATCATAAGAGCCAGACTGCGTGCTATGAGCAGAGTTATTTATAAAGTTTGTGGTACAAATGGAGATCCTGTAGCACAAGTGGTGCTGGGGCTAGTAGGGACCCGGGTTGTCTTTTGTGCTGCAGTGAGAAATGCTGTTTACCTTCAGGGAGAGCAGGTTTTTGGTTGGGGTTTTTTTTTTTTCTTTCATGAAATTTCCTGAGAGAAGGTAACACTTGAACGCCCTCATGCATTTTTGTCAAATTATTTTTTGAAGTACAGCAACTAAACGATCATCGTTTAAAAAGCTGAGAAATGACGTTCCTGACTTGTGAACCTTGCCGTGCACTGTGGGGTTTAGGACTTTACCACAGGGGGTGGGTGTTTTGGCTCTGATCACGCGTTTCATCAGGTGCTCAGCTCTAAGCAAAGTTAGTAATTCTGTTGACTCCGTGAATCTCACCTACAGCAGGGCCTCAGCACACAAGCCACTATTAAAGCCTCTTGAGGCACAGGCAGTTTTGACATCAATAGGAAAAATCCCGGTTGATTTCAGGATGGGGAGGGTTGGGCCCATTATGGTGACCCTGACCGTTAGGCTTAAATGATGTTTGTCTGTCTCTGAGAGACGCAGGTAACTGTGCTGTGTCATGTTTTCTGTAGTTCCCGAAAGAAAATGCATTTAGCTAGAGGAACGTTCATCTTTGCGTTATTTATTTGACTCTTGGGACTTCACTGGAGTATTGTGTTGATTAAAATGTCTCTGTGCTTTATTGTGTAATATAATATATTTTATATAATACATGGTATGTGTTTTCAATTTTTAAAAAGTTCTGGGTTAGAGCATTACCATGTTGCTGGAAAGGATTTCACTTTTAAAGATGAGTGAGCTAGTAAGAATTATTATTGCTTCCATGTTTACTTGCAACAATGAAAATGGTTAAAAACACATCACTGCTATGAAAAGCCTAGCTTTTAACTTCAATTTTGCTTGTGCTAATGCACAGCATAGCTGTAGACAGGGAATGGAGCATTATAGAAAAAAATATTTAAATTAAGGGGCTTATTATTAAATGTTTTACCTAAATATTGTTGCCTTTTTATAGAACATTGCCATGATTTTATGGTTTCGCTCACCTGTAACTATTTACAATGACTTCAGTTCCAGACAGACATGGAAGGCAGGCTGGGTGGGAAGAGGCAGCCCCCTTAACCGCCTGGGAGTTGCTCGTCGGCTGCAGGACGCATGCAGCATCTCTGGACATCAATGGGCGTTTGGGCTGGTCAGCTCCTTCCAGGATTTGCAGGCAGAGCAGCAGTTAGAGATGTCTGTACAGCTGCATCAGGTACCTGAAGGCAGATGAGAGCGAGGAAAGTGAGGCTAGGAGAGAGGGGGAAATGCAGAAGAATAAAGGAATTGAGATGCCCCAGGGGAGAAACAGGACCTAAGTAGCAGAAGCAAGGAAGTACACATGAGAGAAAAGGGGGGAGAAGAACAGTTTGAAAGGGAGAGGAGTGAAAGAATAGGATACCAGACAGGAAAGGAGACAAGCAAAGCAAAAAAGACCCTGGCAGATAAAAAGAAGAGAGGGAATGAAACAAAAGAAAAAACCCTAATTCTTGGCAGAAACAGCATCTGTTGTCAATACAGCTGAGTATTTAAGTTTCTGGAAAAGCTGTTTCGGATGTGGGGGAGGAAAAATGGATGGGGATCAACCAACTGACCTGAGATGGGAAAAGTCGTAGGCAGGAAATATGGAATTAAAGAGTAAAAGAGAAAGGAGGAAAATAAAAAGACAAAGAGGTAAGATGGCTAAGCCTGACCATGCTGTTTTCTGGGTTCAGCGAAGTCCCAGCATGTACAGACCCAGCTGTTTTTCTGTACTTTTTTTCCCCTGGACTACTAGACCTTGGGGAGATTAGAAGTGCAAATTCTGGTCTTGCTGCAGGTAATTGTAGGTTTTTAGTTTTAATTTCAGTGGGGAGAGGTTGTCATCCAGGCTGTTTGGTGTTAGGTAATATTAGTGAAAGTGACAGCAAATTAAACAGTGACAAGTGATGAAGATTATATGACCAGTTTTCACTCAGTAGGAAGGTGGTAACTGTTGATGAGGAAGGAAAATGTAAAGTGCTGAACAGAGTGAGATGCTAGCATTTATGTGGAAGACGTATCTACCCAGTCTGTTTTACTTTCTACAGAGGAAATTAAAACTTTGAAGAAACTGGTTACATCCCTTGGCAATTAAATTATTTCCTTCTTGAATACACTGTTTGTCTACAAGTCTCACAAAATGTAGTTCAATTTGACTTCTTTTTCTGCTGAGATTTTTGTAGGATCTCAGTAGGGCACATTTGGTGGTTATAAAAAAATGTGTGTGTTTCTTCACTGAAATACATTGTTGTGTGTTCTAGTAACAGCCACCTGCCTGTGCCTTTGTGATCCTGACACCAATATCTGGATTTTTAACTAATATTCGTACTCATGGTTAATTGCAAGTGAGAAATATTTCAGACCCCAAATTAATGTAAGGATAAAAAACATACCTTAAAATGTATGTGAATTATTAACATTTGCATTATGGTGTGGATGAAGTGAATGTGAGGCTCTGGTTTATTTTAGTGGGCTTTGGATCAGGTCTTACATGCCTGAATTAATATCAGGAAATTGTGCCTGTGCCAGGACTCTCAGCTGAGCTGCAGAAGGGAGACTGACACATTAGAGACTGCGGGGAAGTGAACCACAGACCTGTAGTCAGTTTAATCCTAGTTAGTCTCACCTACTTGCCTTACTTGCCTTGTGTGCATTCATTTGCCTTTGGAGACAGGCTAGTGCTGAAGTGTGAGTGGAGAGATGTCAAGTATCCCAGAGCGAGGAAGGCCTAGAGCTCAGGTTATGGTCAGAGCAGCACCATTGTCCTAAACGTACTGTTGTGGGTCAGCACAGTCCTTGGGAGCCTTCTTAAAGACACACGTGTCCTGTCTGGTAAAATCCTTGGGAGCTGGGGTGGCATAGGTGATAGCCAGTTTCTTGGCCCAGTTGTAGTACTCGTTAGGGGACGCATAATTTTTGAAGAGCATTTAATGGCCTTGCTTATGGGCAACCATCTTTCCAACAGCTATAGATGAAGAAAGGGTGCCAAGTGTCATGTGCAGGTATCTCCCCTTCCCCTGCCAGCCAGTGTCCTGGTCAGAGGTACCGGTTGGGGTAGTCTCCTTTGTGAATTGGCAGCTCCTCCTGGTTTATGTCCTTAGGCAACACATAGTCCCAATGTCTCCAGCTCCTTCCCCATCTCCTGCCACCTCTTGCTTCAGAAGTTCAGTTTCTCAAAGTCCCCACTTCAAAGCCTTTTGAATGTCCAAACTACTCATTTTCCCTTACTAGTCTGCCTCATAAGCTCCTCCTTGCTTCCAGGCCCTTCTGCCAGATAGGGCTCCTCCCCAGATCCAATCTACCTGAGTTTCACCTCCACCTGTCGCTTCTCTTGAATCCTCTGCTACGATGGCTCCTGGTCCCTCATTGCCTCTTCTACCAGGCTCCATACCTCATGCAGGCCACTGCCGACTGCTCCGGACCTCTCAGCTTGGATCTCCAGAGGCTGTTGCAGCTGGTTGGGCTGTGATGCTCCTTGGCTTTCCATCATCCTGACCCTTGTAGCACTTGAAGCAGCTCCAAATATCTGCATCTGTATGTCCAAACTCTTTTTCCAAGAGGGAAAATCTTTCACTGGATTTCAAGCTACCTTGTTCTAGAGGGAAAATCAAGTTTTTTTTAAAAAAAATACTCTTAGTAAGGCACTCAAACTGAGGACAAAGTGCCTGGGAAAATGGGAACTTCATCCTCAAATGCTGTACTTCAGCAAAAATGCCCCTTTCCACCACCTGCAACAGTCTGTACAGCTCATTTACAAATTCTGTAGCTCCCTAAAAAAATGGAGCTGTCTCCCATGAGGTCCTGTGCTGTTCTTGCCCATGCTTTGGCAACACAATCCAGGACTGTCCTGTCAGGGAGAACTTAGGTCACAGGTGGTGCAGAGCCTCTTAGATAAGGAATTTCCCTCTCAAACAAAGTCCTCCTGGTACGATTTATACATAAGAGTGTATCTTTTACAAATGGAGTGCTGTAGGATCATGGTGAGCATCGCACACACCTGTCTTGGCCACCTGTGTGTCCTGTCTGAGGCTTTTCTGTTCACTCTTTGCCTGATGTGCATCCCCTTCATGTGGAGAGAGGAGACAGAAAGGAAAAGGTCTTTGAAGGCATGTTGTGGCCTGGGGTGACTGGTTTTTTCCTTATAGCAGAAGAATGTGGAGGTTCTGAGTCTGTAACTGCTGAGCAGTGAATGGAACAGAGCTGTGAAGGTATAATTGTTTGGATTTGTACTTGAAGAGAAAGTACAGTGAGGCTTGGGGGCA
Source organism: Ibycter americanus (assembly GCA_035590275.1). Lineage (NCBI taxonomy): Eukaryota > Metazoa > Chordata > Aves > Falconiformes > Falconidae > Ibycter > Ibycter americanus. The sequence goes on from JAVJGI010000040.1 coordinate 51,145,160, forward strand.
AGGGGGATAAGGAGAGCAAACGTAGAACACAACATCAACAGGAAATAGTTTGCCAGGAAAAAAGATTTGGTTCTGTTAAACTCACGTTACGGAAAAAATCCTCATGATCTGTAAAAACACCATTTTATCCTTTCAAACAGCTCCTGTGTTTTAAAAATCAGAGCAGTTTTCTAAATCAGAGCAAAGTTTGTTATTATCCTTAGCACAGCATGACCTGAAAAGATTGAGCAGGGAAGTTAATAGGAATTCTGAATGAAAGTTTTGAGCTGGAGTCCACTGCTCTGTAAGTATCTCTGTTACTGATTTTCTTGAAACAGATCCTGTCTGGTATTACAGTTTTACCAAAGGATCATCTAAAGAAATTAAGGAATATAGGAAGGTGAAACCCATTAGTAGATACTTCCTGGCATAATTTCTCATATTTGCTGCCTCCCTGAAATATTCTTTAAAGACTGTCATGCCTAGTACTTAGTAGTCAACACTTCTTGCTGTATTCTTGGAAAGCAGACAATAAACTTTGAGCAAATATTATCAGCTGCCAAGTTCAATGGAAGCAGACGATTTGTGATGAAGCTGGAAGTAAATAGAAGTTGGTGCCACAGTTGGTTCTTCCTGCCTTCCTTGACTGCCGCCTCCTTTCAGAAAAAAAAAAAAAAAGAGGGAAAAAAAAAGCTGTGGAAAAGTTAACCAGTCATAGCTTGGGTGAGACAGCAGCAAGTTGTTGTGTCTTCTCCTCGGCTTTCTAAGGAAAAGGAGCCTCAGCTGGGGTGAACACAGCCTCTGATGCAGAGAACTCCTATCATCATGGACATCTGATACAGAATCAAACAAAAAAAGGACCTTCTTGACTTTTCACAGTCTGAAAATCAAAAGAAGAGTTGATTGAAATTTCTTAGGGGTAAAATGAGGATTTGACCACCCCAAAGCACTCTATAAACATTTCCATCTTACCATCTCTGCCTAAAACAAACCAACCAAAAAAAAGGTGGGTAAGGGAAAGCACATTGCAAAAGCATCTAGCTTTGGTATTTTCTTTAGTTTTATTTTTAAAACTATTCAGGAGCAAAGGAATGTCTTTAAGGTTTTTCAGAACTTCCAACAATATGGAAGATCAGTTGTTTGCATAGTTTTGCCAGTAAGATTCATGACACAGGAGGTTTTGTGTCTCATTTACCAATATAAGCTTTGCTACTAATTCCTCACTTACAATGCTTCAGATACTGTGTGGCTAGGAAGGCTATCTTTAGCATTCAGATCTCAGTGATTTTAAAGATGTGTTCAAATCATCTATTTGTGTAGATATTGCCACTATGGAAGTACTGTTCATGATCTCACATAGGCAACACACCTATTAAAGCCTGTCTCAAGCTATAAGGAACAAGTGTTGTGCACAAATACAGCAACCTTGGCAGGACTCCATATGGGAAAGCTACTGAGCGTCTTTTTGGGAAACTGCACCAGTCTCCTGTCAACATGAAGAATAAGCTATAATACATGGAGACAAAGGTGAGAAGGACATTCCTGTGTGTTCCTCCCAAAGGAGTGCTGATGGTAGATGCCGCTCTTCCAGGATAGTTTCCCACCGCTAAACTACGTATTATTTCAGAGGCTGTTCTTCCAGAAGGAAGGGACATTCACTTTAAAAATCTTCCAACTAAAAAAAATATCCTAACTCTTCAAGATTTACTTAGAGGCCATTCTAAACTAGTAACAGCAGTGGGACGGGATTCATAAAGAAAAATTGGATATTCAGAGCTCAAAACAGATTCTAAGTTATTTTGATACAGGGGATGGAAAATTGTCTGGCAACTGTAGAAATAAAGGAAACTTTGTCAGGTAACTTTGCAACAGCTAAGTGTGGCCTGTCAGACAAAAGATTCACTTACCCTTAGCTTTCTGCATTTTAGATAGACACAAAAAAGAAAGATTGTTGTTGGAGCAAACGGTGACTCTCCTTTTTTTCTGTGCATCTATTTTAAAAACATGCATTGGACAAAAAATGAAAAAAAAAATCTAGTAGATTCAGAGGACAAAAGCAACAATCAATGTCTTCAGCAAATCATTCCCAACTTAGTATTTATGTTCCTAAACTTCAGTCTGTCAGTGGTCAGCAGCATGTATTAAATGAGCAGGAGAGCAGGTGTCTCTTGGGCATCACAGAACCTCTTCAGTGAACATTATGGTGAGCTCTGCTGCAATGAAAACTTGTCCTCGGGGCCTTCTGCTAAGCATGCCCATGTTGAGAATGAAAAGATGAAAACCAAAATCTTCACGGCACTGAACTGAAGGATAAGACTGGTTTTCAGGTAAATTATTCACAGAAAGTTTTTTCACATTGTTTCAAGTGTGCCTTGGGCAATAGGTACCTTAGAAGAGTCACAAAATCCATACATAAAGAAACATTCATACATTCAGCATATTTTGGAACGTATTTTGAACCTAAGTACTAAATAATTTCTTGGTTGTAATTTGCAAGAGACCTTAGTGTGCTTTAGGTTTTGACAAAATCAAGGTATTGTTTTAGGTCTGTACTTTGCCCATAAGGAGAAAGATATTTATGGTGGGTCAGAGGTGCATCAGATGTCTGATCTGCAGGACTCGGTTGGGTGGCTGTGAGAGCTCAGGTCCTTCCCCTGGCAGTGCTATAGGGTTAGGAAGATATTCTGGATGCCTGTTCACCTATAGGTTGTGATGTTCAATAGTTCATTTTATGTGATAACAAAACCTCACAGAATTTCTCCATCCAAAGTAAATTTTACGTTGTATCTTACAGTTTTCATCAAGTTCGTGGTTAAACTCCTGGATAATGATATTTTCTCTCTATTAAACATGTGTTGCTAATCATGGCTATCTTTGCAGTCAACTGTGGAAGCCCAAATCTATTGAAATAAGCAGTTTTCCTATGACACTTGTGTTGCACTGAAATGCCTATCCAGGAGCAGGGAAGGTAATTGTCAAAGATCTCATCAAATGTTCTGTGATGGCAAAACAATGTCTTCACTCACAGGCAAATGGATGCCTGCAGCATCAGTTCAGATTTGCAGACTGCAGCTAGGTTCTCCGTTACATTTTTGTTGGACACAATACTCCTTCAGATGCCTTTTTAGAAGAAAAAGGTTGCAAAGGACCATCCTGGTTTCTGAAGATTAAATTATGTCTTTAGTTGTTAACAAAAGGTTGGCTGCTAAAATGCTGATTGGGACAGTGTATTTACCTCTTTGCCTGTTACCTGGAGGTTGGTATCTAAACCTCACTGCAGTGGTTTTTTTTTTTTCTGCTGCAGGTTAATACCACCACTTTTTCTGAGATTCTTGCTACTTGTTTTGACAGTATCACTGTGTGTTGACCTCCAGTTTCTCAAATCCTTTGATGTAATGAGATGTGTGGATGTGAGTGAAATTCACCACAAGTTCATCTGCTCTTGCTGGATCGGGGCTGGTCTTCTGGCTCGTTTTGTTTGTGCCTGAGTTCAATGAGCAAATGCCTGAAGTTTAGTTTGGCTCTGCTGCATTTAAGGTCAGCACTCAAGCAGGAACAAGGCATCCTATGTCTGAGGTCCCTGGTCTGAAGATCCACCTGGCTCTCTGCGTACTCAAAGTGATGGTGATAGCCTATATTAAAAGAGAATTAATGATCCAGATTTTTGGTTTTATTATGGCTCTGAGTTAAGAGGAAAGTATAGTTGCATAGTCTTTTTTTTTTTTTTTAATGGATTACCATGATCACCTGTAGTTAGATTCAGTTTTCCTTCTGATGTGTAACACTACACCGAATGCATTAAGAACCACAGGATTGCCACTTCATCATTGCATTCTTTATGTTTCTTTGCATTCGCTAATGCCGAGAGGGGAGCCTTATTGCATTGTTTAAAAACTGGAAGAGTGTGGAGCAAACCTGTTGTTGTTGGGACTTGTTTTCTTGCCAGCCTTGGTAGAATGAACTTCTACTAACTGCCCAGATAAGGAAAATCCATCAATGCAAGATTGATGGATATGCTAGTAAAGAAAAACAATGTACAAGAAGAATATTTCTCATTCATGTGTTTTCCATTAACATGAGGCTATCAAGGTTGCAAAAGAGCTTTGGGTGGAGGTGGTTTTCAGGAATGTTGAGGTCTGTTACTGTCTTTTCTACTGATTCCTTGTGAGTTGATAAACTCTCTTGGGCTCAGCATTTTGCCCTGTGTATTCATGGTTAGTTTAGACTACAGATTAGTGACCTGAGTTTTAGAGCTGATGCACATCTGCTGCTGCCTTTGAAGTGAGTAGGATTTAGGTATGTTGATGGGCATTAAGCATCTCTGCAAATCTGAAGCCACTTACAAGAGCTCTCAAATCCTTGGGTTTGTGTGCCAGGAGGAAATGATACAAGTTTGAAAATGTTGACTTTAAAATATACTTTGGTTTCCAGTCTTGTAAGTAGACAAAATAAATTTCACACCACATGGGGTACCCAGGAACTTCATTAAGGTGAATTAAGTGTTTCAAAATCTTTGCAGAACAGAAACTGCAAAGTGTGTGCAGAATAACAACACATGTATGTTCATCAATGAGAACTAGAGTTGTGGATTCTTGGTATAAGAAATGCTTCTGGGGTAAGATATGGGTAAGTTTATCTCAGCCTTTTGCCATGACATCAGCCTGCCTGGTCATGGTTAACATTATTTTAGCCTTTCCTGGCCAGGACTCTATGAACCAGGCCTTGCTAGGACTCTATGAACCACAGTATGTAACTGAGTGCTGTGTTACACTGTGAAATAAGGACTATGAAAAGAGAGTGTTTTGGGTATAACGCAAAACATTTCACATGGCAATCTTGAGTTATGCAAATAGCAAACGTAGTAATGCAAGAAAAGGAGAAACTTTATCTTGCTAATATATTACACACATTTTTAAATCCTGCCTTCATCATAGTATTTCACTGAATTATTTTTGTTAATGTTTGGAAAAGTGTTCTACATATAAGCAACGATCATTTCCATGTCTTTCATATTTTAGAATGTATTTTAAGGTTTTGACAGCACTGCTTAGTGCAACATGAAACAAAAATATAATGTAATAAAGAAAGTTATTTTCAAAACCTAAAATGTAGCATTCACACCAAAACTTAAAAAGCAGAATTAACTCCAAGAAAATACACCAGTTTAAAATGTGCTGTCGTGGTTTAGCCCCAGCCAGCAGCTAAGCCCCACACAGCCGCTCGCTCACTCCCCCTGGGTGGGACGGGGGAGAGAACTGGAAAAGTAAAAGTGAGAAAACTCATGAGTTAAGAACAGTTTAATAAGTAAAGCAAAAGCCACACACTCAAGCAAAGCAAAACAAGGAATTCATTCACCATTTCCCATGGGCAGGCAGGTGTTCAGCCATCTCCAGGAAAGCAAGGCTTGTGTAACGGTTACTTGGGAAGACAAACGCCATCACTCTGAACATCCCCCCTTTCCTTCTCCCCCCAGCTCTACATGCTGAGCGTGACGCCATGCGGTCTGGGACATCCCTTTGGCCAGCTGGGGTCAGCTGACCCGGCTGTGTCCCCTCCCAGCTCCTTGTGCCCCCCAGGCTGCTCGCTGGTGGGGTGGGGTGAGAGGCAGAAGGGGCCCTGGCGCTGTGCCAGCACTGCTGGGCAGTTACCAAAACATCCCTGTAGTAGCAACACTGTTGCCAGCAGAAATCTAAAACAAAGCTCGGTACTAGCTACTGTGAAGAAAATTAACTCTACGCCAGCCAAAACCAGCACACATGCATATCTTTAGTCACTGTATTATCTTTACTTGGTTCGCTGGAAGAGCTCTCCATATAGATGAATTAGATACTTTGAGTAAAAGAACTCATCTTTCTGTTTGCCGTGTGAGAGTTCCCTGTGCTTTTGGTAAAAACTCTGCTGGTTACAGAGTTCTCATTAAACTTTCATTAAGGCTTCTGTTCATGCTACGTCCGATTTTAAACATGTAAAAATACTAAATACTTTTTAAACATTCCCATATGGCAGTGCTCTGCCTTGCTAAGAAACAGTAGCTTCTCAGATTGTTTAGCTGAAAAAGTAATGTTAAGGATAGTTGCAGCTGCCAAAGTCTGGAAACTCAGAGTTGTATCTGACATTTCATTCTTCACCTTAACTATTGAGCCTTGGCCATTCATTGGTTTTTCACAGTGTTTTGGAGTTAGAAGGGAGTTTTACAGATGAAAGATGAAAATCAAAATAAACTCCTTCATCAAGTAAACCTTGCAAGGGCATTCTGAATTTTACAATACACAGGGAGTTGATTGTGATATAACATACAACACAAGAGGGTTGGAATAAACAATTTATTCTCTATCGTTAGGGATGACCATGCATAACTGACTTATGGCTCTGGTTTGCTCTGCCACTTGTTACGTGTGCACTCATCCCTAACTCATACCAAAAACAGTTTATCATGCTCCTGTGTTGCATAGTTTTTATCAAATATTTTCCCATTAAAAACTTTACTGAGGAGACTGAACGTTTCAAGACGCTGGCAATGCTTATGAAAGCTTTCTCCAGAGCTTGGTCTCACTGAGTGGAGTCTGTGCCGACAGTGATCATGCGACAGTTCTTGATATCCTACACAGATACAGTCTCATGGGCAGGTAACAGTCATCATTTGACGTTAAATGGCAGGTTCAGTGCAGAGGTCAAAGGCTGGCTTGTCAGAAACACTGAAGGACTGCAGGGGCTCCCCCCAAGTCGGGAGCAAAGCAGGGGAGTAGGACAGTGTGGGACAGTGTCACTGCCCCTGCAGTGTAGCTCCTGCCCCTGCAGTGAGGATTTTATCTCTTCCACTGCCAATGCAGGACCTTACCTGAGCCCTGAATCTATTTAAAAACAAACAAGGCCATCTGCCAGATAATTCCCTGGCCATCCGTGTGATAGATGTATCTACAGTCTGTAGCTGCCTTTTGGATAGCCATTTGAAAGGTTTCATTCCCATGCGTCATGTGGCTCAAGCCTTCAGCTGCATGCTCCCTTCCTGAAGGAGGTTCCTTTTGGATAGTGCATGTCTACAGCACAATCTAGTTCATTTTGCCCAGACTTCTCAAAAGAGGATGCAATCCTGATACAAATGTAAATTGGTGGATGCCCAACACTCATTCTAGGTAGCAGTTGGAGCTGAGCCACTGGCATGCCTCAGCAGTAAAGCACCTGCTGCCAGAGTGCACTGCTGAGATTGGAGCTCCTGGGTGGCGGTCTGACCCCACCGCCTGCAGTTGTGGTGGTGGGCTTTGGTTCATGGGATTCTGTACCTTTCCTGGCCAGGAGTGTTTGCTGCAGATTGCTACAGTGATGTCGTGCTTGGAAAAATGTTGGTGTTTGGCAAGGGTGCTTTCCACCGAATGCGTGGTGCCCCTGCACATTCATTCGTATTGATGATGTTTTCCAGGCTACATCACCTTCCTGCTTCACAGGAACATTTTGAGTGTAGACCTTTATTTCAGTGTTATCACACCCGAGCTTCGTATAACTGATGAAAGTTCAATTATATGCGAAGTGTCTATTAAAGCATCAGGGCTCATCTGGGGGTCTGGGCCTCCCCTCCCCTTTTCACTTACAATTGTGCTAAATCCCTTAATGTTGGGAAGAAATCGTACATTCATCAGGTGGAGCGTTGGAGGCCAGGGTGCAGATAACCGCTTTTACTGCATATGAGACATTGCAGTCCTGTTCTTAAGAACTGCCAGGCAGATTGGGAATCACGGTCACGGTTAATAGCGGCGAATTGCCAGCTCTTGATGGGTGGGTAGTCACTCCTTTCAGTGGTTGCCCCCTGGGGGAGAAGGTAGAAAAACAGAGGGAGGGAATTAGAGTGACTTTGCACAGTTGAGCAGGTTCATGCCGCTGGATCAGTGGCAAGCATTGGCAGGGCTCCACTCTGGGGAGGCTCACAACAACATCACAGTCTCATTTTTACCAATTGGTGTTGCTATAGCCAGTGGTGCACAGGGGGAGAGCAAAGAGAAAGGGGGGAGCCAGGGGGGAGAGCGAAAGCAAGAGTCTGGACTAAATTAAACAAACAAAAGTGCTTGTAAGTAGCATTTAACCCATAACCATTAGCCCAGTGCTGCTAATTGTACTAAACTATATATCTGAAGTTCAGTGTGTGATTAAAGAGTTGGCTCACAAACTCTCTGCATAACCTTAATTTTTTCAAGGTTCTTTGAGTGTAGAATGGCTTATAATAATGATTTTGACTAATACGATTTTTGACATGCAACTTTAATGCTTAACCTTAGTACAACTCCAGAGCATTTCATGTGTATTCAGCTGTAAAGAGTGATGATTTAAAGGGATAATATAAGAAAAAGGTCGTTCTAGAATGAACCTCTAACAAATTGCATAAAGGAAGCTTATTATTCCATGAGTAGAGAGATATGCAGCTTTTCTGATCATTTTTCTGCTTGGTTCAAAAAATTGTTGAGACATGATTGGGAAAAGAAACACAAAAAATGAAATAGAAAACTGCAAGCAGTGAACATTCTTTTGATGGTTATGATTTTGTTGCCACTAAAAATACTCCTCAGTAATGTGGTTGTTCATCTTTCCTCTTGTTTTGGGTGAAGAATTCGTTCCAATAAGAAAATGCTGTTATTGGTTGGAGGATTGCCTCCCGGACCTGACCGGCTACCCAGCAATTTGGTTCAGTATTATGATGATGAAAAGAAGACGTGGAAAATACTGACAAGTAAGTGGTTTATTTTTGTACAGTTGTCTTGATGAATTTAAAAACATGGTTAATCAAATTAGACACTTTATTGATTTGTTTCCTCTTCAGAGATTTGTTTATGTATCACAAGGGGCTTCACAATGGAGCAATAAATTGAGATTGCAGAAGATGCTAATTTTATAATAGGTTAGGCCTAAATTAACATTGGCTTAAAATCATTCCAGTAAGTTTTTTAAGTAAACTTGTAAGTCTTTCATACTGCAACATGAATAGATGAATATTTATGTACATATGAATAAAATCTGCTGTAGGAAAATAAAAAAGGCAGTGTTTGAGACAGTTTTCTCAGAGTCAGATCCCTGGTAAGCCATAGTACTAGAGCACACCTTTGATTCTCTTTTGCATTTTCATTTCCTTCTTCCAGCTTTATCTGTTGTCCACAATCATTAAAGAAAGGTTTCCTCTGTACTGCTCTGCGTCCATTGCTGACAGAAGCATTGGTGGAATATATCAGCTACAATAAACAGTGCACGGAGGCTCCTATCACAAAATTCTTTCCCACCTTCTTTTAAAGGTTGATTGTGTTTTAGAGTAAGTATTTTGCCTCGAGCATCGAGATTTGGAACTTATTGTTGTGTTGGTTGCGATTCCGAGTCTGACTTGGTCATGGAATCAAATCATAGCTTCTTGAGTGCAGCAGGCTGTGTGTGCATTAGTCCCCTTGTGGCTAAACTGGCTGCATTGGTCAATAAAACTAAATTTTAACTGTCAAAATTGCCCAAAGCAGTATAGATAAAATAATAAATGAGCAATTTTGATCCATAAATCAAAGCCATACTTCTAGAACTGGACAACTGGTAAAACCTGGATTTCCTAATAGACCTGCTTTTTTTCCCTAGTGAAATACATTTTACAGAATTTTGTTATTCATCCCTTATCCAAAGTCCTTTAATGGGAAACATCTACATTAATATTATATGCACAGGTTGGGATTAAAAAGAATTAAAAAGACTGCTGTGATGCAGGACTTGAAATGATGCCTTTGCAAATTGCTTTCTCCCGTGGACAATTTAGGAGCTTTTCTCACAAGTGCTGCAACATAAAGACTGCTTAGGTATAGATGCCCTGGACTAGTATTTGAGGGTATTGTATAAGAATGGCAATTACAAAGGGCTGTACATTAGAAAAATCTACAGCATCTGTACTAGGGAACATACTATGCTTCACATTTTTTAGAATAATGAGATCTAATACTCACCTCTGTATGCTACTTCTAAGAAAATTCTGAAGATGGTAAGTCAGTGAAAAATCAAGGATGTTACGTAAGGTGGAAGTGTTAAGGTTTTTTTAATTTGTTGCCTCTAATCCAGTGGCTCACCAGGAGAGGCAGGAGAAATGGTTCTCTTGCTTCAAGATCTGAACTCTTCACTGAGTTAAAATAAAAACCTTTATTGTGAATCTCAGTGATCTGTAGATGTGTCAGATTTTTAAGAATGAAATTTACTCAGTTTTTGGTTACTTACATTGTGATTCTGTCTTCAAGACTGGAGGAAACTGGACTCAGGGGCATGATACCTAAATACTCTGGTTAGAAGTCCATTGCTAGTATCTGAGTAACACCACCATCTATGGTGGTGTTGAGAGATGTTTCTGAATAATTTTATGTAATTTTATCAAAAGAATGTAGCCTTTTTTGTGTTACCCCTAACAAATAATAAACAAAAATTCTCTTTCCATTCTGGCTAATGCACGTAACCTTCTGTGCTGTGATTAAAGGATAATGCATCTGTTACAGTCCTAGCTAGTTCATGCTCAAGCACTTGGTGCTCAGAACTGAAAGTCCTGAAGGTCCCAGGATCTTTCTCAGTGTTGGCTGAGAATGGCTGTCAAATATACAGCCCTCTCGTGACACAAGTAATCCTGTTCTTACAAAACCTGCTAGAAAAGGATGCCCTCTTGGCCTGGACTGCTGTTCAAGGAACACAGAGAAGAATGCTTGTCTTTTCAGACTGAAAAAGACTAAATGTTAACAGCATGATTTCTTAGAAAATATTATTACTACTCACCAAATCATAGCAATAATTATTAAAAAAAAAAAAAAAATACTGAAATCAGAGTTTCAAGTATCCCCTGCTTTATTTTCCAACTCAGTATAGGAGAGAATGGGAAGTGGAGACAAGTTGGAGTAGAACTTTTGTCCTGTCCGTTCCATTAAACATTGAAGGACTCTACAGCATAGGGGTACAGGGACTTGAAGAACTGTGACTGAGCAGTTTTAGGGAAGATGACAAACTAATCACCTTATAACATGGTGATAGTTCAGTGTAGTCATAGTGTTGTATCAACACAATATGACTTTTGTGGTGTGTGGGAACTTAAGGACATTGTTCTATCTTTATTTTTCATGTAGTTTTTGCAATTTAGAAAGAAGTACATTTATTTCCTTTCTTTACCCTTTTACCTTTCTCCCAGTCCAAAGTTTTGGAAAGTAATTGGTCTGTTTGTTCTTATCAGAGATGTACAGTTAGCAGTGAAGGAGGAAGATTTTTTTTTCTGTTTCTTTTTCACTTGTTTAGGCAGTGCTGTCAGTCCTGAGGTTGCAGTTCACACCCAACTCGTCAGTGCAAATGAGGAGTTTGCTCCCTAGTGAACAGGAGCAGAGCAAAAGCCATATCCTGCTCATGAGGTTCTGTGATGGGAAGAATCTCAGTCCTTGAAGCCTGGTTATTTTAGGCTGCTCTATCCTATTACCACCTTAGGTGTATTTGGTTTCCTCCTGTAATAGCAAAAGTTTATGAAGTCTTTTCTTTAACCTTCTGTCTTCCAGTAGGCTTCCCCACGCACCAACAAAAAGTCAGGTTTTGCACTTAGAGGCTTACCGATCCAATGTAAATGTGCACAGAAATTCCCCTTTCCTTCCTCCAAACCCACCTACATTACTGTTCTTCTGCTGTCTGTTCCGGTGGCATTTGGGGGGTGGGGAAGGTGGGAAAGAAGCTTGCAAACACTTAGTCCTGGGTGCAGTGGCGGGGCCACTGAGGATGAGATAGATGAGAGAAGTCTGAATTTCCTTTCATCACCCTCCGCTGAGAGAAGCCCCAGAAGTTACTCAGCAGGGCCAGCAAACCCATTTGAGAGGGAGCTGCTTGCCTGTTGCCTTTTTCCTTCTCGGTGCGGAGAGGCTGTTGCAAACCATTCAGTTGCTTAGGGCTCTGTGTCCTGCCTTGTGTGATGCATAAGGAACAGGAGAAGATCAACCATCAGAAACTACTGACTCCATGTAAGCCGTGGCGCTGCAGTTGGAGCTATGAAGACAGTTGCAGGTGGAACAGCACAAGCTATCGAGTATGACAGCTCAGCAGAGTAGCAATCTCATTTTGTTCCCGCGACAAGAGTAGATCTATTGGCAGGAGATACTGCCCACCTCTCTCTGCCTGGCTAGCCAAAGCACCAAATGCATCAGTACTAATGGGAGTAATTCTAAAGGTATCAGGAAAACAACTTGCCTTGTTCATAGACCCAGAAGAGGAGGGGAAGCATGCACCCATTTCCAATTTTTTAATGTCATCATCTATAGGCAAGAATGCTATGGCTCAAGGGATCGGTAGATTTTTCACAGTCTAGTATTACTGTGTATTTTTCCTGTCTGGTATTTCTCAGAGAGTTCTTTTTTTTTTATGTTGGCAACAAAAGATAGTCAGAATAAAGAAAAAAAAAAAAAAGGAGAAAGTAAGTGGCATTTTGCAAACATTTTCAGCCACCTAATTTTACTTAGTGTGGGTACAGTCCTAATCTGAGATCCATAACATGCACATTGCTGTTTAATTTGAAACACTCCTTATTGCACAGTCATGCCTGAGCAAAGTAGAGGCTTTTAGAGACTGTATGGCAAAGTACAGTGAACATATCTTCACTGCGTGGTTTCTTTTCGGGCTTGCCTACACATGCACAAACACCAGTTCATTTTTTAACTACCTATGTCACGTAGCAGCAACAGGCTACTACTGCCCAGTGGCACAAACTGAATGGCTGATGGGTGTTTGACGGTCCTTAGTAACAGCAAAAGTTCTATTAATGGGGTTTCATTATTCTATAATATTTCACAGTCTTCATAACTGTACTGAATGTGGGGCAGTGGGGGGGTCTCTGTGTCACCACCTCATGCCTCACTGCTCAGAACCAGCCACTGCTGCTTGGGTTTTAATTACCAGCTTCGGTCCTGCCAGGAGTCCTCGTTTAATCCTAGAACTCTTTAGTTGTTGGTTTTAACTGAAATGTTTAAGATTAATTAAACTTTAAGGAAGTGAAACAATGTTTTGTTTGTTAGAATTATTCTGTAATAATTGCAAGTTTCAAAATCCAGAGCCTATAAAGATTTTTTGTGTTCAGAATTGCATAGCTCTCCCAAAAACCCTACTGCTAAGGCAATGATGTATTACTTTCACTTTCATTATATGTTTTTAATCAGAGCGTGACTTCACACTAGACAAAGCGATGCTTTATGCATGGTCTCCCTTGTTTTTTGCTAAAATCTTTTGACATGATTAATTTTACTTTAATGCTTTTGTCTTGTTGTAATGGTAAGGATGATGGGTATAAACCAGGGCAAAAAATACATGCTTTTCTGTCATAATGCCTCAAAGCATTTAAAAAATATATTAAATGAAAGAAAAAAATATCACAACAGACTGATCCAACTGGAATTAAATTTCTTGCTACGTGAACAGAGAATGCAAGAAATAAATAAAAATGATGCAGTCATTGTTTTAGTTTTATTTTTTTTTATTTTTTCCATAGCAATGTATCCATCTGTCTGATTAGAAGCGATGAGTAGGAGAGAAACTGTCTTACAGATTTCTAGGTATACAGCAAATCCTCCTTTCAGTGTAAAATTCCTTTTTCTCTACAGCACAAAAGGGTAAAATATTGGAAACGTTACTGAATTCTTACATGGCACTTCCCATCCATGTGAAGCTGCAGCTGCAGCAGGTCTTTCTTTCATATCAGTACTTTGTTTTTCAGTAAGATGCTAATTGTAACATTCCTTTACCTCCCTAGTTAACCGTATCATCTGGGTAAACCAGTGAGCACCAAAATAGTGGCAAACGTATGTATGGGCAATAATGCATTTATACCTAGGGATTGCACTAGATTTGGATTTTAAACCAATGTAAAGGCCAATGTCATTGTCCCATGAGAAGTATGACATGGATGATATATTTGGATAGGAAAGGCAGGGAAATGTCCGGAAGGTCACCACACTGGAGAGTTTAGTCAGGATGACCAGCACCTCATTTCTGGTTACCTCTTTTCCTAGTTATCCCTTAGTCTTATTTTTGTTATCTTGACCTTCCTGCCCTTTGCTAGGTATATTTAAGTCTGTTGTGTTTGTTCAATGTGTAAGGACAAACAATGAATCAGGCACTTCGATTTCCTTCTCCATCCCTCTCCTTCATGCCAGCAGCAATCACACAATATCAAGGAGTTGTCATTTATTTGTCTTCCTCTGACTCACTGATCATAACAAGCAGCCAGCAACCTTTTCATCCTCGATGCTCTGATAAAGGCAGTCTGCCTTCTCCTTCCTTCCCCAGGTTGGCTGTGCTTTCATTTTTCCATGAGGCAGTCTCCACTGCAGGTCGTCTGGTCTGAATGCAACATATTTTCATTTCTGTCATTTTGACTTTTTAAATTTTCCTTGAATATGTTCTGTGGCAGTACAGCCTCCTGTACAGCAGTCCTCCATCTTCAGTAAGAACATTCTGAATGTCAGCCAGCACTTGGGCATACTGGTGGTTCTAGAAACCATTTCAGCATCATTATTTATGTATTTTATCCACAGGGAACTCAAGTAAAAGGAAGGTAGAATGGTTTGCTTCATGTCACAAGTCAGCATCAGAGAACCTGGGTCACTCCACTCCCTAGCCTACATCGTTTCTGCTGGTATAGGTTATATTTCTTTTTTCTCTGTTTTCTTTGGCCATTCTGTGGTGCTCCATTGTATCAGACTTTCCTACACAGCATGGTACTTTGTCCTTCCTGGACGAATTAATGACAAAACTCCTGTTCCTCTTTCTGAAATGGCTTTGGAGTCACTAAGAGCTTCCATGTGTTGGAGTGCTTTACCCAGTTTTCTCTTTTCCAAGCGGGTCACCTACAAGACAAACAGTATGATTTACATGCTTACATCAGAGGTTCTTGGGAGAAGTTTCTGAAGGCTTGAGTGTCAGCTTAAGTACCACTAGATGTCTAGCACATATTGTGCCTTTGGAAATGTTACATCTTCTAAGTAAATAAATTCATTCACTGTAGAGCTTTTACTTTTTAGAAGAATGGTAGTGTGTTAGAAACAGAGGTTTCCTCCTTCAGTTTACCCCCAGTCAATTGGTAACTGAATAAATGTGAGTTGAGTCAGATGGACAGCTTCTCTTGACATATGCCAGTTATAATTTCTCCCCCCTTTTTTGGTTACTTGTGAGCATAGTGCACACTTATGTTAATCAAAAATATGTCTTGATGAACACTTCTTGGCAGCCTGATAAATTTCATCTCTCTTACTCCATTTATCCAGCAGTCGGGGATGCTGCAGCTTCTGCTTCAGTGCTGTGTCGAGGATGGTTTCAGCACTGCATTGAAAAGCTTGAGCAAGCATTAGCGTATTGCTAAGGCAGAAGTCTTTATATTACCTACTAGACAGATTTAATAAATGTGGTAGATGTATGTAGACGTTCAAGTACATGTACATGCATGCACGTGATTGTATGTATCCCTCTTCTTAAACAAACACACTGGTTACACTAAAAGCTAGTTTTAAATATAAATTCCATCTATATTTTCCGTTTTTACATTTAGACCCTTTTAAAAGGTTCAAAACCAGGAAAATGTCACAAAAGAAGAGAGATTCATACACAGAAAAGCTGCCTGATTGGTACAACTATCCAACTTTAAGCCTGGATTTAGGAGATTAATTCAAGGTGGTCAGACACGCTGCCAATAAGCCACATGTGTTACACATACAGGGAAGTGAGAATATAGAAGTGAGAAACAGAAATATAGTGAAGAGTATTTTTTTATGTGTGACATACCAGAGGTTAGCCACAGCTCACATTCTGAGGATGATGCATGGGAATTCAACCATGCAAGTGCCATTAATGGTGCACACCTCCATATCTAAGAGCAAGACAGAGCTCTCAGAATGAGTTAAAAATGTAGCATGTTCTCACAATGAATTCTCTATTTGTGCGTTAAATATTATTTTCTTCTGCACTCCCATTTGAGGTAACTTTCAAGGAATGTCAGCCCCTTTCTGTGCATTTTTCTTTTTGATTACAGTGTTGTTAGCTTCTGCTTTTACATGGGTGTTACTTGACTCTGTGTATTTTTTGTGATAACCTCTGTACTCTGCACCTTATTTGCAAGTGTGGTGTCTTGTAGATTCTGGATAGCTTTCTTTCCCTGTATTCCCAGTCACTTTATATCTCGCTGTGCTGTGTCTTTGAAATGTTAAGTCTTATCACTGCCTTCAGTCTGTTTGTGCTGAAGCCCTCAACAGTCTTTCAGCTTTTCTTGGCTACTTTGTGCCCTTGGTGAACACCCACCTCTCTGGAAACCAGGCTGTTCATTTTCTTCTGCATACACAAAAATGCTTGAATCTACTCACCCTCATCCTCAGAAACTCCACTGGCAAACAGTTACTTTCCAGAAGTGTTACCCCAACGTCCTGTTCCCTGGCTATGCTCAGGCAGGATTGTTTAGGGTTGAAAACCTGAGAGGGGCAAGAGAACAGGACACAACCCCATTCCAAGACATCCTTAGGCAGTACAGAGCTGAGCCATGGGTGGCTCCAAGTAAGAAGGCAGCAGGTGTAAGACAGATGAGTTATCAGATGATCTGTGCCATTTCTACAGCAGATGCTGGTGTCAGGCTTCTGCAGAGACACCTTACAGAGGGAGCTTCTGGTTTGTGGAGATGCAAATCCCTGCTATATCCTTGCAATTACATCGGAACCTTTGATTCAAAATCTTCCTCCTGGATCACAGAACATACCTTCTTCTTCCTCATCTTTCAACTTGAGTTATGTATCTTTACCAGATGGCTTGAGGATGACTTCCATTTTGCAGCAACTTCTACTGCTTTGTTCCAAGGAAAAATGAAAACAAATGCCTTCAAATGTTTTTGCAAAACCAGAGTTGTATCAGAATGTCCTTTCCCATTTCAACATCTCTTGTGGGTTGGGGAGGAGGCAGCAGTTGAGGTTTGAGTCCCTGCTTTGCTTAAGTCAGTGTACAGTCTTTTAATTTATGAACCTCTCATGTATGTCGCAATGGGTATTTCACAGCTCCACCAAAGAAAATTTTGTCCAGCTTTGCAAGGCTAACTGCAAACCAGAAACTGCATAGCTACAAATGACAAGTTGCTATGACTTCCCCAGCAAACCCAGGTGAGCAACACTTGGGCTTAATGCAGCCGTAGGGGATCTGCAACATTTTGAGTCATCTCAGCCTATGGGCATCATGTGTCTGCTATGAACACACATATCCTGGTCCAGTTGGAACTGGGAGCTGTGTTGTCCTGTCTTCTGTTCAAAGCAAGTGTCCCACCTGGCTGGGTATAGATTTCAGTAAAGTCACATAATTTCTAGTGAAAGGAAATACTGCCAAAATTGTTCTCACCAGATCTGTTTGTGTAGGTCCTTTAATACTGTTTGGCCACTGTCTCTAAAAAATCTGCCATCTGGAATAACTTTCACACGCAATTATGTGGCATTGTGTGAATGTAGTGCTTGCTGCAAACACGGCTGTCTGTTTCTTAGATGATTTCAGGTAAAATTTATGTGTTTATTCTTATCTAGTTGCTCTGGGATTTATGTAGCATTAATGGGAGCTAGGCATGTATGGAGATGAAAATGAACTCTGGTGGGTTTCTAGTTGCTTACTTTAGAAAGCATTCCCTTTTTTCAGTATCTAATGTGACATGTTATTTATGTACAAATGGGTTGCAAACAGGATGGCAAAGCACCGCTAGCTGGGCAAAATGCAGTCATAAAAAATTCTCATAGAAATCCGCAGACTTTTTTGAGAAGCTGATATGTGGTTTATAAATTTTTTCCTCTCAAATGTTCTTAAACAAAAGACAGTTTCCTTCCAAGAAGTGTTTTGTACACAATTATTTGCAATACAGATTTCAGAAGCCTGCCTTAGATTTCTGAGTTTTGTAAGTGCTATTAATGGGAAGAGATGCACATTTTGCATCCTCAAGTTGTTGTATGTCCTTACTGCTTTGTAGTGGCTCATTGTTTGTAGGAAGTCATTCTCTTTTCAATTTTCCTCTGTTTTCTCACAGCTTGATTAAGTTCCTTTCTCCCTTCCCTTCCCCATCCCTTCCCCCTTACCGGGGAGCTTACCAGCTCCCATACCTTCCCTCTGCTTAAGACAGAAATAAAATTTATTTCGGAGTTGAGAGGGTTTTTTTCTAAGCTTTCTGTCTCATACCAGGTGTTGTATGAGCTACAGCTTTCATTTAACTGAATGCTGGAGTAAGTATCTGCAGAGGCAGACTAATACGTCTTTACGGGGATGGTCTTCGATATGTTGTTTTGTCATATTTATATGTTGTGATTCTACTCCCAAATGGAGATGGTGCTACTGTAGAGTATGCAACTGCAGAATGACTGTTCACACCGAGAAAAAAAGTGTTAACAAATTGAATAGTAATGAATTAACCTGCAGAAAAAGCATTTTGCCCTAGTACACAGAAACCCTGCATAACTAGAGCATATAATTTTAAATGAAGCAGGCTCTAGGAATGCCTCAATGGGTGTGATGTCGACAGTAGCTCATAATTCATGGATATGAATTATGGCTGAATATCAGGAAAAAACTTCCTGACATTGAGATCTATTAGGTTGTGGAATAATCTCCCATGGGAAATGGTGGAAATCCCATTGCTTAAGCTCAGACTGAGCACTAGGAAAGGAACAAATCCTGACCTGGCCTCAATCTTTCAGGGCAAATTAAATAATTGCTTTAACATATGCCTTCCTGTCAATCTAGACAAGTGATGTCTTCTGGTATTTGCTGGGCAGGAGCAACAAAGGCAGCTGCAGTACGAGCTACCCTGCCTTGCCCCATGACTGCCCCCTCTGCTTGTGAATAGATCACCCCCAGGGGTAAGAGAAAGGGGTGGCGTCGAGCCCCTTCAGAGCTGTCCTGGAGAGTCACTGTGCTGCCTTCTTGGGAGCTGTGGCTTGGGACCTGAGGCTCCCAGCTCAGCCCGCAGCTCTGCTAACGGGGAGCTCACACCCACCCTCTGCGTGTGATGTGGGATGCCTCCAGTCCTCCATCTCCGCCTCCTCCAGTGCTGCCCTAAGATTCTTACTGCTATTGTGAGTTACCTTAAATTAATGTCCATGAAGGGGTGGGAGGTGCTGTCAGGGTCTCCCCAAGTGGTCTCTTTATAACAGGGCACCAAGGCAGGGTGATGAATGCAGTAAGTCATGTCACAAGAGTGTTTGAGCGTGCAAGGCCTAATCAGGTGGTGTTGGTGGACTGGGGCGAGTGGCAAAAGCCCAGAGTGGGGTGGTCTTGTCCGCAGTGCCTGCAGGGAGCAGTATGTGAGATTAGCTGGGCTGTGTTTTTGCACACAGGGGGTGGCTGGTTTCCAGCTGTGGTGCCCTGAGCTAACCTGCATCCATCAGAACTGCGCGTCAGGGCTGAGGCATGGGAGCAAACCCGGCACCGCAGCCCTTTGGCGTGAGAGACCCCTGCGCAGCATCCCTGGGAGCTGGTGAGAGGGACCACAAAAGGGAATCGGGATTTTTTCTGCAGTGTGAACGTCTGTTTTCCGTGAGCTGGGTAAGCCTACCCGGACGCTCACTGAGCTCAGCAAACAGCCAGAGCTTCCAGTGGCTGATGTAAGCCTGTTGTTTTCAGTAACAAATTATCTGTGACTGAATCATTTAAAAATGTCCCATTTTGTTACTAGCAGATGATGTTTTTAATGCGCATGATTTAGCTTTAATTTATTGGGGAGAAAGAGTCTTCAACTCTGAGATGGCTGCAGCTAAAACTATTAAATCAAGCTTGTTTCCTTGTGAGTAAAAACTAGACAAATGCAAGTGAAGTGACAGGTTTTCAGTGATGACAATAGCTAGCACCTTAATGTATACTGGTAGGTCAACGCTTTGACTTCTGATTATTTAAAGAAAAAAAAAAAAAGAGGAAAAAAGAAAAAAAAAAATATTTGACTCCAAAACTTGAAACTAGGAGATGTTAAATGCTCCTCCCTGGGTTAAGCAGGAAAGAAAAAAATGAGAGATGCTCTTGCATCACTTTTAGGTGGGGAGGCTTGGCAAATTATGTCGTTAGAAATCATTAAAGCAGATTTAAATAGAATTACCATGATAAGCAATGTAAAAGCCATGTTTCTTCTCTTCCCCTTCCTCCCCCCAAGTTTTACAGGCAGAAGAACAGAATGTGTGTCTCTGATCTATACTCACCAGCAGCTGCTTGCTTGCTGGTCAAGAATTACAGCTGCTCTATGTGCACAGCTTTCACAAACATATATACCATATGTAAAAGATACTTTTCTGATTGAAATTACATGAAAGGAATGTCAAAGAGCTGCCAGATCAGAAAGAAAGAACCAGATATTTTTTTTCCTTGACGTGTCATTAAAGACTAACAGAAAAGAAGTCCAATTAAAGGTCATGGAGCAGTCTTCTGCCCTCATGCATGTGAAAGGCATTGTGCAGGCATAACTAAGGCAGAATTTGACTCCCAAATTAACTCATTTGCTGGATATAAAACTGAAAGAAAATCCTTATGACCAGCTCATAAGTGTGTATATAATGAAAAATTACAACAGCAGAAAAATGTATTCATATCATATCTCTAATTCAGCAAAGTATTAATCACACTGATGTTCAGCAGTGTGTTTAAATACATGCTTAAGTACTTCACTAAGTACTGCCTGTAAACAACTCTATATGACAGTGCATTAACATAGGACCGAGTTTGTCTGTATACTCTCTCCAGAGAACTACAATTATTTAAGCACTGTGGCAGCCAGTAGCACAGAGCTGGATCATCTGTGGTGTCCAAATCCCAGCCTTCTGGCTAGCCCCTGTGCAGTCCTTGTCTCCCACCTGCATTACCACTAATGTCTGCACAAGTTTGTTTAGACTGTTTTATTCAGCAGAATGACAACTGCTGGAATCAGCTGGGCATTTACTGACTCCCATTAACTTCAGCTCCAGGAAGGAAAGATATGTCCAGGGCAGAGGTGTCCCATGTAAGGGTTTATACAGTGCTCAAGCCTCCAACTTTTAAGTCTTGTTTACATGCAGGGTGTTTCAGGAGCTTTCTGCACTGGGGCACATTTCACCCAGCAAGGTTGGAGCCACTGTCCTCCTGTCAGCTCTTGGGCTGTCTCCAGTGCAGCTCCAAGAAATGATCATTTCAGCACTCAGAAGTTTGGTTTTTCTTAACTGCCAAGATTTACAATAGCAATAAAGCCCTGACATAGCATCCCTTTTCTTGAAGCCATGATTTGGCTTCACTCCAGCTGCTTGATTTTAACAGCCTGGCCTCCTCTCAGAGAGGCAGGGCTGCTGCTGTGGAAAGGGGTTTCTCCCCAGGTAAAGCAGTGCTGGCACTCACCTGAAGCAGTTGCAGTCACTTGAGGGCTTTCATTCGAAACTTTCAATATTGGAAAATAATTCATTGTTCTGAGAGAATAAATGATCTCTTAGAGAAAAGTCCTCTGGCTTTACATGGCACAAAACAGTAGTGTTCAACAGGAATGAAGATACATCTATAAGTAATAGAAGAATTTGTCTGAATAATGCTAAACTCACTGTTTCAGGAGGAAATGTTTTTATACAGAAAGCTTCTATTGATCTATCACCTTCTATTGACTTTCACCAAAAAAATTTTTCCAGGGCTGGCCATTTAACTGTATGATACCACAGTGATTTGCCTCTGTTTCTGAAGTCACTGTTATCTTTTTGCTGTATGCAAGAAGTCTCCTTGAGAGCTCTGTGTTTCCCCTGATGCTCAGAGGCTTTGCAGGGTGCTGCAGGGGTTACGTAGCAGCGGGGTGCTGGAGCTGCCTGTGGGTCCACAGCCGTCGACAGAAAGCCTCTTCCTCTTCGCAGAAGCAAGGCTGTAGGGGTAGCACCAAAGTACTGGAAGACTAACGCTTGCGCACCAGTTCTGGGTGTAGGGAACCCCGCGGAGGGTGCAGGCAGGGTTGAGGAGTGGCTCGTTTCACAGGGGTTGCATAGTTGGACAAGGAGTGCAGACAGCCAGAGCTGCCCACTGGGTCCGCAGCTGGAATTCATCCCGGGTGGGCTCTAGAGGCTGATACAAAAATGTCATGCAGTTGTCACAGGAAAAAAATGCGAGCAGAATCCAGTCTACCTATTAGGGGTAAGAAAGGTGAACTGTGTGGACCAAATTCATATCACTCCATGAATTCTGTGGGTGAAATCTATTACGAGTTTAATGTCTGCTCTACTTAAAAATTGTTTGTGATTGTCAGACAGATACTAAGAATCTGGAAAGAAGTATTTGATTTACCCATTTGTTGATTGTTTCTGTATGCATTTGTAACGTGCTGTTTCCTGCCACCGGTTCAGCACCTGCTGAACTCAGGCCCCAGACCAACTGGGACCTTTAAAACAAAAAGAGAACCTGAAAGTACACCAGTTGGGGCTAAGTCAGTAGCATGAAGTTAGTTCAGGTATTGCCATACCATACCGTAACAATTTTGGTACTCACAGTTCCACCCTGGGACTGTCCCCTCAGAGCGCAGCACTACTGCCCTTTGTCACGTGTCAAAATAAAGCCCAACTGAGTACCTAATTCTGATTATTTCAGGGAAGTTGCTGCGGAGTTACATTAACAGCGTTGCCAACAATTTTATCTCTGATCTTGCACATTTAGTATATTAAGACAAAGCTTTGTGAGTCTACTGATTATTTTTTAAATGGGAGGTTTTGATCTTATGGTTGAAATTTAAAAGCAAATTGAAAGTAAATTGAAGACAGTAAATTGAAGGGGCATCAAACATATGCAGTGTCTTGGATTTAGTGGTCTGGATTGTAATTTTTGAAAACGTTTTGGGTTATCAGCACTTGTGCTGTAGAGTAGGGAGCAAATAACTAAGCCCACGAGATTTGTAATGCAATTTGAAGACAAGATTTTTGCAAAAATGCTTAGTATTCATGTTTGTCAAAACTGTGTTTATGTACCCTGGTACTGCAGTAGGAAAATACGTATTTGTGAACCTCCAGTGACATGGATCTCAGCAAGTATCTCAAACAGGTTTTTGTGATCACTCAGAGGTTACATCCTCTACATCCTGCAGAACACCAAAAGGTACTTCTTTATGTCAGGAAACAAAATAAATCAGACTTACCATTTGAAAGCCTACATAGAGCTAATCGTATGGAGTTGTCTTTGCAGACTCAGTGTCTAAAGTTCAGCCTTAATGACTCTACAGAATTTTAACAAAGTTATTTCTCTAATAAAAATGCCACCTTGCTTCTTGAGACAGGTATAGTCAACGCAAAATTTTTGTGGTTTTGTACTGTGTAAATAAGGTAGACTGGTGTAAGGGGTAGGTTGATTTCACCAGCTCATTTTGCAGGTCGTTGCTGTTATATTGTTTGTCATCTATGAAATTTTTTTAGTCTAAATCTTTTGTAATTTTGTTATGGTCAAGAGATTGCAAGAGATGCAGCTCATCTTCTTTTCTCCAAGGTAGCACCCACCAATTGAGCTACCATGCCTGCTAGTTCTCATGTTCCTGGGTGGTTACAAATGTAAAATGTGCTCTTTTAAACAATCTAATCAGTGCTTTAAGGTAGGTTAAGCTAGTGGCTTTTTCTAATTGTGAGACACTAGAAGTAATTTCTGCAGCCCAACTGACAAGTGGTGACTTTCACAAGCACAGTGCTAAACCAAAGCAATTGCGTTGATCATCTGTTCCTGCTTTATAGTATGAATCAAAACTGTATCAACGGTAACCTAATTTGTGTAAAACCACATTTATTTTAGCCAGATGTGGATCAGCAGTGTCCATATGAATATATATGATCAAATGCACTGCATTTGGGATTATATTCTGTCTTTATTAATTTAGAGGAAGACTGCAAACTTCTCAGACAGGATCGGTCTGCATTAATGTCAGGTAATGATGCACTGCATATTTTGTCTGTTTTTGCAATGAATTGAAAAAAGAACTTCTCAAGTGCACTTTTTTATTTTACTTCCTTGTGTTTCTTTTTCTGCTGCATTTTTTTTCCATCTGTTTCTCTTTGTGAAAATCCAGATTCATGAGGAATGAAGGCTGAGTTGAGTTTTCACCTGCAGGGTATGTGACAGGACGTACTGTTGGGTGGCACAAATCTGTCTGCCCGTGCTTGTCTCCCAGTTCACAGCTAAGGTGTAATCCTGCCTAATGAAGTGCTGCATTGCCACTTGGGTGTTACCCCTCTGTGTGTGGCTCTTTCAAGGTGGCTATTGAGACAGTAGCAGGGATATAGGCCTGTGAAGTGCCAGCTGTGACAGGCTGCAAAATGGAAGTTATCTCGTTGCTGGGGTAAAGAGAACTTGAGGGTGTGCTTACCCCTGTCAGTGCTGCCTGCCCTGTGTTAGGAGCATCCGCAGCAGCTGCCCTCTGGTAGTCTTCCTCTGCTGGGTAGGAGGAGGACTTTCTCTACCTGTGCCAGACAAGCAAAAGAAAAGACTGACTTCAGAATGATCCTGGCTTTTTGCTGTTCTTCTCTTGGCCACGGAGAAGAGCAATAAGAGGATTCTGCAGGAGCTTACAGGGCTGGGCTGGGTCATGAGGAGGTGCAGTGTAGAGGATCTAGGGTATCTGCATTTTCATGGGAGGCTGGAAGAAGCTGGGTGTTGGGAAGGAGGTCTTGGCTCTATTTTACATACAGGTTTAATAATAAGTAGTGTTGCTGGGATGGGTGATGTCTTGAGAAGAACAGGTCCTTCTTGTAACCATCTGGGAAAGAGTGAGAGGTGTAATTCAGCAGTGGTGTGTATGCAGGTAAATACCAGTCCCTTCACACATTCCTGATGGAATAAGCATGCTTCAGCTTTTCTGCATGCCTTCCCCAGAAAATCATTCTTTAGGGAGATGAGAAGAGAGCTGTAATCTGGCCACCTTTATGCGCTGTGTTTCCATTGTAAAGGAGTGACTATTTCAGAAACGATTCTTCATTTTCCTTTAATTCTGTAGGTTATTGTATCACTGTTTCCTCACCTCCTCTTTCCCCTTCCTTACCCCTGTAATGAGGAAGCACGCTCTTTGTCAAAAGCGAGCATGTCGGTTTACCCAGCTTCCAGATCATTATTAAGAGAGCGAGGGAGAGAGATTTGGCGGCGTATTGGTGAGGAAGGGAACTGTGCCTGCTATATTTCACTGGGACTGGCGCGTGGAGTAGAAAAGCAGATGTGTGTGGACTGCCAGAGAAATCGCTGACTGATCCTCGTGCAGTCTGGGTTCGGGGAGCTGAGACAAGACAAGGCAAAGCAGGTATGACTGATAACGGTGCCAAAGCCTGAGCACCTGCCGTGCCTATTGCAGGCAGCGGGAGCCGGGGAGGGCTCAGCGTCTGCCAGGATTGATGCACCGAGCATTCGCTGGGGTTTGCGTACTCCATTTGATTTCTTCCCTTTCACGCCGAACACGAGGAACAAGCAGAAGTTAACTGCTTGGGAGGAAGCTGGCTATGTCTTTTTTTGTGCTGCGTTTCACCTCTTTTGTTTTTTGGTTGGCTGCAAAACCTGAAGCCAAAAGATGATTGAAATGCCTCTCCCGGGGGAGGGGGGCGCCGAGCACACCGCACCCCA
Organism: Ibycter americanus; assembly: GCA_035590275.1. Classification (NCBI taxonomy): domain Eukaryota; kingdom Metazoa; phylum Chordata; class Aves; order Falconiformes; family Falconidae; genus Ibycter; species Ibycter americanus. The sequence goes on from JAVJGI010000040.1 coordinate 51,170,711, forward strand.
TCTAGTGGCTCAGCCTCAAACTGCCGGCGAGAAGGAACTGCGGCAGGAGGAGGAGGAGGAGGAGAAGGAGGGCTCCTGCAACTCCTGCCGTGGGCTCCTCCGTAGGCTTCGGACTCCACAGCACCTACGTGGGTGATTCAGGGATGCTGAAGCAGCTGCAGGGTAAGGCAGGCGTTAGCTGCCGGTCAGACCTGCGGTGGATCACCCCCAAGGGACTTGCACCAGGCTTGAGAAGAGCGTTAGACAGACAGCAATACCAAGCCCTCCAGAGTTAGGAAATGTGGGAATTAAGCTGCTTCTGCAACCTTAATTTGGCCTCTGTTTGCATAAGCATTAAGATACAATCTCTAATGATACCACACACTATTCTTTGTTACATGTCAGTGCACAGAAGGGACCGTGCTGAATTTCTGCTTGCAGTATGTCTTCTGTTGTTCAGCAAGTAGATCCTGTCTGTCACACACTACTGAAATCTTCTTCTGAAGACAGAATTTTTCCACAAGGTTCCCTTCACAGACTTCACAACAACTGGGGACAACTACTTCACTGGCATCCGTTGTGGTATTTTTGCACCATCCTCTTTGTGAGGAGCACAGGCTGTCATTGTTCCCATTTCGCAGGTGAAGAACAGAAGTGCAGTGAAGTTAAAGTCAAAGGTATCCTTTATTTTGGGGTACCCATTTCAAGGCGCCTCAGACCATGCTTGCCAGACTGCTGCTCGCACCTACTTCAGTTATAGCAGTGAACCCATAGCGCTGCTGCGTATCAGACACGGGGATCAGATCAGGCTCTCTGAAAATGAAGCACACATAATTAGCGTTCTCAGAACAGGGGAAACAAGTAGCTGTGGAAAAAATTAGCTTGAGTCTTGTCTAGCACCACAGTAACTTCATGCGGCAAAGGCAGGGACAGGATCCCATCCTCCAGCTCAGGGCACAGCTGCTTTAACTGTGAGAAATCCCATCTGCTCCTGCAGCCCCCAGCCTCTCCCTACACACCTTCCAGAGGTAAAGCAGCCTCTCGCAGTCAGACGTCTTGTTCACTGTTACCTGCTTTATCCATAGGGTGGCTTCATCCCCTGCACAGGAGCTGTGGCCATGTGGTAGGTGAAGCTGTTGCTGTTGTTTCAAGTTCCTTTCTACCCAAACCCCATCCCATGGTCTTGTCTCCTCCTTCATGGCAGCCCTGGAACTTGTTTGACTCCTGGGTGAGCCTGCTCAGGGCATTAAACCAAAATGAAAATGTACTCACTTGTTTTCCAGGTTATATTTCCACCAGATTATTGCTTTGAAAGGGCTCACTTGAGGGGTGCTGAGGAGAGACGGTGCTAGCATGAAGAGGGGCCTGGATTACCCGGGCTGTGAGAGGAGCAGGGCCACAGCAACACTGGATTAGACCCATTTAAACGGTTTGGTATCGTGTGCTGAGGTTGTAGTTTCACAGTCACGAGAAGCTGATGCCAGCTGGTGCTGCTGCTGATACATCAGTCCTTCCCTTCTTCTCATGGCCTGGCTTTTCTGCTCACTCCCATTTGTGAGGCCAGGCAGGGAAGCTTAGTGGGGAACAGATCTGGGATAAAGTCAATGCACCTTAAAAAAACAGTGTGGTTTCTTGCCTGTTTATTGCTTGGCTGCATGTATCCGTCAGCCATCACAGGGAGTGATGGGACCTGGGACAAGGAAGGGCAGAAATGTTTCTTGCAGTGGCAGCTTCTGCAGGCCAGGCCTCTGGTGTTCACAGGACTGAACCTTCAGCAAGGTGGGCAGCTGGGAAGTATCACGGTTAGCTGTTTAAGGACCATACCAACATAAACAGAGAGGTGCCAGAGGAGATGTGCACTGCCGTCTGTTGTAATGGCAGTCCGTAAGTTCTGAATGCCCCACATCTCCTCGGCATTTTCATAGACTTGGAGGTTAAACCACCTTTTCAAGGTATGCTGAGAAACAGTGTGTCACGTAGGCTGGCTTTGTAGGTCTGCCGTACACATCTCTGCCTTTTGGATTCAGGTGGTTGCTGGTGACAGTGGAGGCTGTGTGTCCTGGGAACCAGGGGATGTAAACAGCCCAAGCTTCCACCCAGATGTGCTGACAGCGGAGTGTGAGGAGTGCAGGACTTGGGGCCGTGGATCAGTATGTGCTGCTGTGCTTGCAGATTTTGCTCTTTCTTCCTCAAGTCCTGGTTTTTTCTGACATGTCCCCTCTGACCTGACCTGACCTGATCCACATCATCTCTGTTTGTTTCAGTTTCATTCCCTTATTGAATTCAGTCTCCACCAGAACCTGGTCCAAGGCACAGTTACTAGCACAGTGAGTCCCAGTTTTGTTCATAGAGTCCCTGTGTCTTGGTCCTCGCTTCCCTCCACCTAGCTAACTGAAAATGATACTTTTGTGAACAATACTGTTTGGAAAATTAACTTCTTCAACAAAAATACAAGCCAATTGAGGATACTTAGTGATGTATATTTTAAGTAGATTGATCACAACAACTTTAATTTACTCTAGTGTACACGTCAAATCCTGCAGTCCCAGCATGGCCAGTGATTTAAATTAACCTGACCTTTTATCCTGTTTGTCAGCAGTCCATGACCACGCACTAGTGTGTGATTTGTGAATTATTTGTGATTCTGTGTGAACATGGTTCAGCCCATGAATTTTGACACCGCTTGATTTAAGTAGCAGCTGCTTGTGCTGTGATACTCAGCTTGGTATTCAGTTTTGAGAAACATGGTTTTGCTTCTGTTTTCTGACTGGATGCTTTCTAAATCCCCAAAAAGTTTTTGAGGAGACAGAACTAAATTTCTGGTATGAGTGCTTATATAGAATGAATCTTTCTGATCATTGCAATTAGGCATCACAACACATTTTTCATAGCAGTTTTTCTGAAAATAGTGAACAGTACTGCTGTTATAGAAAGCAGAAGAAAATTAACATAAATTTAATCCAAATCTATTAATGGATTTTTTTTTCAGATATACATTCTCATTTCATCTTCTGAGTATAGATTTACAGAGTAAGTGATCTGTGTCAATTTTACCAAGTATGTGGTCTTGCTGCCCAGGTCAAATTTCCTTCCCTGAATTAAAAAATGGTCTGTGGTTCTGCCATTTCCCTTCCTTGGGAGCCCATCTGTCCCATGGGAGAAGTCTAGGAGAGCAGCATTGCATCCTGGTTTCTGTTGGAGAAACCAGTCTTTGGTATTACCTAATTTACATGGATTGATTCCTGTGTTTCCTTCTGTATTTGTCTACCTAGTAGCCAGTACATTTTAGAGCGGACTCTTATTGTCTGTCTGTCCTGAACAAAACAAATACTATAAATTGTATTTAATTCTGTCCATCATGGAAAAAGTGTCAACAGTAGGACAGTCTTTTCCTGGTACTTGCAATGATCATGTTGGTGGTGATGAGAACATTAAGCTCTGCTAGGGCATCTCCAAGTGCCTTTTTTTCTCAGGGTGCTGGTGGGGATGTGCAGAATGGGGGTAAAGGCTGGGCTGCAGTCCTCACTCAGACAGCAACATTCCCACTTACGGGTGTGTGTCAGGGCGTGGTGGGACTGGTGGCTCCATGAGAACAGACCTCAACATGCGTCCAGAGTCCATCCAGGAGATGAAGCCAAAGACAGGACTGGGGATGCACTACAGCGTACCTACGTGGGGTCCCTCCAGGCCAGGTCTTGGTGCCTAGGGTTGAGCTGAAATGGGGCTCCTGTGCCTGTGGGCAAGTGGTGTTGGGGGAGACCCCAGGCCAGTCAGGGCGATTGGGTCCTGTGGGTGCCCTCAGCACCCTGGCAGTGTGTTGTCAGACTGGCCTGTCCATTAACAATTAACTGGCAGCCTTCTTGGTGGTCACTGGCAGGGGCTCCTGAGCTTTCTTTAGGCAGCTCAGGTACATTAACATAATGCTACATGGACATTTCTGCTTCTGCATGCTATGCCTGGGCATGCTGGAAGTTAGGCATGTTGGAGTTTCAGACTCTTCTTCAGATACCTGTACAAGGTATATATCTTCTGGGAAAGAAAGCATTTTTGAGCTTTCTTCCTGGTGGTAAGCATTGGGCAGAACCTTCTACCCTCCTCTGCTTTATGTCTAGTGTTTTAGGTATGTGCTGGACTCTCTTACATACAAAACCTTTTGTTTGTGAAAACTGAAGTATTTAAAAGGAAAAATCCCAAAATCCATAGCAGTGAAGGTTTCAATATATCTATTGTGAGTGAACTTAAATGTACTGAAACAGCTGTTTTAATATGGTGAAATATGGGCACATCCTTCCCCCATGTAGAGTTTTGAAAATGGAAAATCACATTTTTCTTCTTCTCCTGGAATGACTTCAAGACTCCATGGGAAGAAAAAAACCTTTTGGTTGTTCTAAAATAATACATTGTTTCAGAGTGGAGAGCAGGAAAGGAAGTACTGAGACCAGAAGAGAAAATAGTGAAAGATTCGACTTTTGGGGCAGTGGGGGTCAAGTAAAGTCTTGCTGCATGCGACAAATTCTTTCAAAGATGTGCGTCCCTGAGCAGCACCAACAGAATCCAGCCAGGAAAATGGAAGGAGTGGTTGTGGTTGTCCTGAGCTTGGAAGGTGACCTTCAGAGAAGACCAGAAAAATGCGTGCATCTCAAGGTCAGGTAGAAATTGAGCCACAAATGGATGCACCTGGTCATAAGCAGTTGGGTGTTAACGCACCCCACCTGGTTGGGGTCATCTGTCTTGTGGCACTGTTAGAAAAGGGAATGCATGTCCTTGTGTTGACATCTTGGAGGATCCGAAAGCCTCCAGTGGGACAAAACAGTGTTTCTTTCTGGAGCTTTCTGGCAACTCTGCTGTGATTTTCTCCCATCAGGGACTATTCATCATTTCCTCCACGAGGAAATTTTGTTGTGCGAAATGTCACACATGAATGTTTCATCATGAGACTGTTACGACATGACGAGATGTCATTCCCCAGTAATTTATGTTGGGTTCTACTTTAGAGATCATAAATCCAGGCCTGAATAGGTACACAGCACATTCTACTGGGGAGCAACCATCACTGAGGTAACATTGCGTAACTCACAATGGTGGACAGTAAGTGTCTCCTGATAAATGGCCTGTGGGAGTCAGTGGGGCATCTGGGTGGCTGGGGGCAGCCTTCAGCAGGTTGTCAGGTAAGTAGGGGGTAACAAAACAAGACGAATTGTCGCTTTGAACCTTCCCACAGGATTGTGCATTACGTCCCCCTGCTCCGCGTCATGCCAAGACGTTTGGTATATTCACTTACATGTGCTTCTCAGATGCTGTATCGGCAGTTCAGCCGCACAGAGTCATTTCCTTGGGGAAGGTTGCAGGGAGGGCACAGCAGGGTGTGCATCGGTTTGCTATACACTGCATGGGGAGGATAGTGCCAGGATTTTGGTACAGGAACATCAGCTTTTAAGGTGGGAATGCAGTATTTTCCTACTTTATTCAGACACTGTTGATCTGAGTAAGCAGCTTTATTTTTTTATTCAAATGAAATCCAAATAGGTGCTTGCAGCTTTGAAAATATCTGGGTAAAATTTGTTCTTGCAAGCAGCCAAATGTATCTGTTGCCTGAAAACCAATAGAATGTTCTGCTGTAGGGTCAATTTCGCCCATGGAAGCAGACATGTCTGTGCTCAGAACTTGCATCCAAGTAACTTTAAAACAATTTATTTCAGGGGGGAGCTGAGCATGCCAGCTATTCCTGATGTTGTTTGCCTGATGTGGTGTGTCAGCATGAATTCAAGTGTCTTATTCTAGATGCTCACGTATGAAAAATGTAGCCCATTAAAACAATTAAACTGATGATCCTGCTGAAAAAGCCTGGCTGGTGTTATTCCAGAGAATGTATCAAAAGAGTAACTCCTGACATTTTAATTTAAAAAAATTATATTTTCATTAATAAGAAATATCTTCATAATGTGAAATATCTTCATTATATGAAATGCCATTCACTATGTTACGAATGATTCCAAGGACTTTCATCTGCTCAACTAACTCTTGGTGCTTATGTTATCTTCACTAGAGGATACATTTGGGGTGGCATTTTGCTTTTGCTTACCTGCAGCCTCAGATGAAGTAGTGGCTGTTTCCTAGATGAACTCAGCTATCCTGTGCCCATCCTACCCGTGATGGCTTGAATGGAGTTGCCACAAAACTGGTATGGGGATGAAGAGGTTGTGAAGTTTCTGGCTGAGCTGATGAAGTTCTCTGTGGGGCAGCTGGACCAGAGCTATAACACTTATTTGTTCTCAAAGGTGACTTTGAGGCACAGTGCTTCATCTTAGGATTTTCTGCTTATGGTGACTGCTGTTGGATTGTTCCAGGCTTCCTCCACTGAGCTGAGCTCAGACTCAAGGTTGGCATTGGTGTGTTGCTAGAAAATGTACTTCACACATATTTGCTTGAATTTTAGGTTGACAGGGTGCAGTTTGGCCACAGGAACGTTAACAGAGGTATTTGCCATCTACTGTTGATGAGTCTCCTTTTTTAACTTTGTTTCATTACCTTTTGAGCACAAAATACCAGTGGGTGAAAACCTGATGCCTTTGAAGTCAATGGCAAAACTCCCACCATGTTCACTGAGGCTAGAATTTCATACTTACTGCGGTCAGTCTTTCCCCACAGTTATTAAATAACAAACAATTGAAGTGAACAATTCACAGAGGAATCCTAGTGTTTATTTATATAACCTCCTGGGTGAGAAATAACAAGTAGCATTCAGTAATAAATGCATAACCTTCCTGAACATGATGTATGAACCAAAGAAAGGTGAACAGTATCTGATATTCAAGAAATAATTGGACCAGCTGTGGTCTGCCCAGCCTTTTGCAGAGGGGGCTGGGAAAGAAATTAATATTGTATCTCTGCCATGAGCAAAATCACAGTCTTCTAAAGTGAGTTTGTAGGTGCCTTCTGTACTGGAAAGAGACATCTTCTCATATTACTCTGCCCTCTGGAGAGCGCTGGAAATAACCAGTTTTCAAGTAGCAGCCGTTGAATATTGTGTAGCCAACAGGTTAGGCTGTTAATATTGTGGAAGGTCATTATGGACTCCATATGCCCTCTGGTAACGACATCCTGGTTCTGGAAACTCACTCTTCTCTTGCGTCATCTGCACAGGTCATTAGAGATGATAAGCATGACTTCGTGGTGTGTACTGAGTCTTGAAGGGGCTACGCTCAAGCTGTGCAGTAGCTAAGGAAGAGATTTCTTGGCTTTCCTCACAGTACCTCCTGTATCCCAAGCAGCTGAACGGTTCAGGGCAGTGAAAAATCTATGGGTTTTTTACTTTTTTTTTAAACTTTGAATAGAAGAATCAAACGCCATTTCTGAAAGGAGTTTTTAGCAGAGCAGGGGAATGGCTATGGTCTGTATCAGCTTTCAGATCTCCTGGGACCAGAACTCATCCCTTCTCCTGTCCTGAGAAATTCCATTCCTGTTCCCCTTTCTTTCCTGCTAGTTACTGTTGAAGTGACGATAGGCAGGGGAAGGTGTAAGGAGAACGAGGAAATGATGACCCCTTGATTAATGTATGGAGAACAACCAGATTCTGTTTCCTAAATGCGCAGTTGTTGGCAGAAACTAAGCAAAACAAACAGCACACCTTAATGTGTTAGGTGGGTGAGGTGTGTTGCTGTCACCCCCGTACAAAAGTTAGAGGTGCCTTTGGAGTATCATTGTATCTGGCTGACCTCATAGACATTACGGTTGTGAGTGTTTGGTTTCATGAGTGTTTGGCTATAAGCTGTAGACTCCGTTTTTGCAAGTAGGTCCCAGAACATTATCTGGTGCCTTTCAGTAAGTAAGGATTGGCATCTGAGAGGAGTTTTTGCCCGCAGCAGGTATGGTGATGTGCAGAGTGCTGCTGTGTCTTCCACCTGCGTCTGCATGTGAAGAACATCCATGAGTGTCACCTCCTGCACAATGTCACTGATTTTGTGTAGTGAAGTATTTCTTAGCAAACACCACTGCTGTCTTGGACTCCACTGCTTTCCAGATCATTCTCGAGTATAAATCACCCATTTGGTTTTCACCTAGAAAGCTCTGCATGTTACATATCTGTACCTGAGAAATTGCCTCCCACCTTACTGAGGGTCTGCCAGCAATCATACATAAATTGCATGGGAAGGGGGCTGGTGGGGTTGTTGTCTTCTGTGGGGCTGCTTGGATTCGTTTGTGCTCTTGGTCCAGGGAAGCACAAGTTTGTTAACTGCGAGTCTCCCGAGCTTTGGGAAGCGTGTGTGAGGGGCAGGGGCTCAGAGGCTCAGGAGAGGTGGTTTCTGCCCACTCCGTAATTCTCTGGCACCTATCACCTTGGCAGCTAAACGTGTTTCTCAGATGACCATGGCTTTTTTTCATCTTCTCCTCTTTTTAATAATCTTTCCTCCTTCCCTTTAAATTGGTCTTTAATAAAGTTGAGAATTCTTGCACAGGGTTTTATAAACATGTGTTATTAAATTTTAAATCTGTTTTGAAAGTGCCTCTATCCTACTCCCTCCTAGTAAAGTGACCTTTTTAAATGGAGGGAAGTGGGTTTAGATGACAGTCATGATAAATGCGGTCATGTTCACTCAATAAAATAAGGCCCAGTGCATTTGAGGATAAATCAGTGAAATGTACAGCCCCACCTGTCTGTCTCCATCATTCATTTCCACTGTCACTTTCACAGTGGCTGATGGATCACAGTTGCTGTAAAATTAGACAGCCTTTAATCTCATTTCATCCTGATTAGCTTCTCCTTACCCTTTCCCTCTAACTCACTGACTGACACGCTAAAAACTCACACCGGGCTGTGTTTGAGCGTGGCGTACAAACTTCTTTTCAAATACCCTTTTTGCGGGGCAGGCATGTGTTCCACTGAGTTGAAATCGAAAAATGAGAAGATGGGATTTTCGCATTATTAAAGCAAAACAGCAGACAAAGGCTCATATAAAATTAATGGAAGCAGCAGCCTGGGCAGACTGTGTGATGGGCCAAATTCTTCCTGTTATGCCCTGGCAGGCCCAGTGAGTTTGAGAAGATTGTTCCTAGTAGGGGCTGAATTTAGCACGCTCGTTGCCATGTAATTTTAACTGTATCTACGAAAAGTTAGGTTCTATATAGATGTGTGTTTGTAAGGAATTACAATTCACAGCATGTTTGCTGATGTTTTTAAGGGGCATTTTACAATGGTAAAAAAACTCCAAAACCTGTTCATTCCCATCATTTTGATTTTTGTGTATAACTCATGATTCTGAGGGACCCTGAAAACAGTCGGGAAGAAAGACTGTCATGTTGGCTGTTTCACAGTTTTGATACCAAAGGTCCCTTCCTATTAGATGTCCACAGTGTTGCTGCATCCTCCCTGTTTTGTCCAGCCCCCTTCTGTTCTGCGAGAAACAAAGATCATAGTAAGGGTTTGCAGTGTTTTATTGCAGTCACCTTTCCTTCTTAAGCCCAAATACCAGCTTACTTTCCAAGGCAAGCTTCGCTTTAGCTTTCCCATGGGTTACTGGTGGTAGTTTGGGTCATTTGGGCCCAATCCCGTATCAGTGGGAATGTTGCCATCACATTAAGTAGGAGCCAGGATTAAGGCCTTAGTTTTCAAGGTTTAATTATCATCATAAGTGTGGGAGTCTTATTGCATAGTTTATATGCATGGGAACAGCAGAAAAGCTTAAAATATAATTTCTTCCTCTGCTGGCCCTGTTTGTGTCAATATGGAGGATAAATAAACAACAGTGTTTGCAAAAATAGAAACAATGTGAAAAATAAGCATGTGTGCTGCCTGCAGCCAGTTGTTTTGATAAACACTAGATCTCTCCCGACTGACCAACAGAAGAGCCAGGCTGAGGGTGCAACCACTGGCTTGGACCTAATATGGAACCCTAACACAGAGCACCGGATTAGGTAAGAATTGAAGCCCCTGCAGAGTGATCCTGAGGAGTCTCGTCTTGAGAGAAGGGGTCCCAAAAAGCATCTAAGAAAATTTCCCATGGGAGATCTGAATTCATTATGTAGTACAAGCATCCACAAAATCAAGGAAAGTGCTGAGGTTATGAGAAAGAAGATTTTAAAATAGGAAAATGTCTTGAGCTTAAAGAATGAGATAAATATGATATGGGGGCTAAGAAGATAACAAAAATCTTTTTCATTATCTCATCCCAGTGTAGGAATATCTAGGTAGTATAAAATCCCATGCAGTGCCTAGTATAGGATTACTTCTCAGTTATATAAAGTATACTAGTAGCAAATAACTTTAATTAATGAACTTTCACTGTACCTGGCTGCCCAATTTAAGAACTGCTTCACTCTACATGACTTGTAAGAGCACAGACTATGAAAATGATGTTCAACCTTTACTAGAAACTAAAAACATACCTTACTTATTCATCACTGCCTTGGCAAAAACTTCAGTGAGAAGCTTAAATGAGCCCACTTGATCTTTAAGAAAATGTGTCCTAAATAACAAAGCTGTGCATATTTCTTATTATTATTTGCATATGCTATACTGCACAACTGCATTCTGAGAAAAATAAAAGATAATAAAACAAATGAAATGAGAGATATATCACCCAAAATAATCCAAGTGTGAGATAGGCTGCCTTTTTTTTTTTTTTTTTTTTTTTTTTTTTTTTTTTTTTTGGCATTGGCAAAAGAGCACAAAGTAAGAGCTGGCCCTGAGTCATATTGATTTCCCACTGCACTGGTTTCCTAAGTGCTCTGTTGATCCGTGTCAAGCAATAAGTTCCCTGCCTGTACATGCACATCACCTCCCCATTTGTCCTCACCTAGATTTAAGGTGCCCATATGATGAGCTGAACAAGGACATCATTTTTCCTACTGGTGTCACTGGGCCAAAACTACTCTATGTGGTATGATATCTAATGCTATGTAAGTTTACATTTACCATATAATATCACAATAGTGCTGTATGGCACACACTACAATAATATAGGCATGTTATGTATATATAAGTCCTTATTTTTATGTCTTAGCATTTGCAGTGGAAAATATAAATTTAAAAAACAGATTATTGCAACTGTAGTTGGTCCATAGTAATCGCGATGCCTCCAAAAAAAAACGGATATTGCAAACCTAATGCCACAGTTTTGGTCTTTGTTAACAAAGGGCTTCCTGATTAGATGAATAGAAAATGTGTGATTGTGCTGCTAATGACATTGTACAGGAAATTAAGCGTATACATTTGGAAAAGGCATTAAATCAGCAGGACCTTAATTTAAAAACTTAAAACTGTATGGAAATGCAGCTTGTTCATTGCTGTGTAATAGAAAGCTACTGAACATACTGACTCTTCTTGTGGAAACATTACCAGCAGAACAAAGCTGGGCTGAGGTTTTTTTAATGTTTCCTAGCATACTAGGATTCTTAGCATCTGCTTATTTTCAGGGAAGTATCAGGCAACTTCACCCCTTTTTACAAGTTGTTTTTAGAGCAGCATATATGGCACTTGGGCTCGGGGGGAGGGGGTGCTGAAGGACCAGAATTCCAGCTTTTTTCCTTCATCATTTGCAAGATTGAATAGCATAAGATCACTAATCAGTGGCTTTTTCTGCTGCTAAATCAGTGGACATACATGCTTGGGGTGATACATTCCCCTATTATTTCATACAGATGTAATCTCAATGTTGTATTTTGTACCTTTGGAAGTATTTGATGGAATCAGTGCTCTGAGCTGACAAAGAATTCTTGCTTTACTTGCAGTTATGCCATATAACAGTGCCCATCACTGTGTTGTGGAAGTGGAAAACTTCTTGTTTGTGCTTGGAGGAGAAGACCAATGGAACCCTAATGGTATGTACAGAATATTAAAAGGCACAAGCAGCATCTGCCTTCCTGTGTCTGTCTGTCCATCAGGTCAGCTGACGCAGTCATTAGCAAGGGATTTTGAGGACCCTCAGCCTAATTGTTGAAGCTAGCAAAGGCTACTTTTAGATATTGATGTAATAAATATCTGGTACTTTAGCATTAGCACTTCCGTCATTCATCAGCTCCCACATCCCTTGAGAAATGCCACAGGCAGCAGAAAAGACTCTTTCAAGTGCATGCACCAGGCAGCAGCTGTTAAGAATTTTAACCTTCATTTCCAGTCTCCTTCCAGTCATAATATAATAATGCAGTTGCAGTAGATGAATGCTTCTTTTCTAATGTCAAACAAGATACTCGCAGCTAAAGTTGTTAATGTTTTAATTATCTAGTCTCTGAGATTCTTAAACTGGTCCTTTTTTTAGTCTTGTGCAAGAGCTTCTCATACAGATTATCTGCTGCTACCTTCTTTGATTTGATTACTTCATAAATTTACCGCAAAGAGAAATTAAACAATTTAACAGGCTTCTGAGCAAAGCAAAAGGAGAATACCATGCCTTGCAAAATTCACAAAATTGTCAAGACATTGTTAAAAAGCTTGCACACAAAGAAAGAGTTGTAGTTGTAGCAGTCTGTGTAACAGAGATAATTATGACTGAGAAACCATAAAACAGCTTGCAGGTACACACTTTTACTTTAAAACACCAGAGGATCCAGCTGAAATTACATATACTGCATATATTTTATTGTGAATGCCCCATTTCAGCATCTGCACTAAACCAAATTATAGAAAATTGTTACATCTGTTCACTTCCTAAAACCTGAGACAAACAATCCAGTCCACCCTATAAGCATATTTCCGGTGTAGTTAAAAATATCACTAAATGTCTTAGGGGAAGAGCCCCTTACTTCTGTTGTTGAATCTCCTTTATATTAAACAGGAGATAGCGTGGTGTCATTAATGACTATTATTATTATTAGGACCATCAGCCACATCTAACAACGGAGGGCCCCTGTTGTGCTTGGTGGTAGGCATATGTATAATAAGAGGCAGATTTTGTTTTAGACAGTTTGTAATTAAATGGCCATGTCACATGAAGGATAAAAGAAGTATGATTACCCACAATTTAGAGATGTGGAAACTAAGTCTCGAGGTGAGATGTTATCTCATGCAGAGATGTTAGAAGGGGCACATACACTGTATACGGGACAGGAGTCAAGCACAACCATGTGTGAGGTGGATAGTACCGCAGGTCTGAGGTCACCTAGATCAACTCCTGAGCTGAAGATGTTGCTGAAGACATCTAACATCTTCCTTGTTATGTAAATACCAGTGCTGCGATTTTTGTGTAGAGAAGATAGTAGGAATAAAAGAGGTAGGAACATTGCTGATACTAACCTCTTTACACATTTACTGCGAGAGAAATGGATCTTACTTGTCACAAAAAGCAGACCTGAAGTCATAAACTACATCCTGTGCTATTGCTGGGCTAGTTCTTTCTTGGAACTCATCTCTAAATGTGTGGCTACATGGGAGCTGCTTACATGTACCTGCTTGAATTTATGTAAAGGCCCTTGTCTGCTATTCTCATAGACAGGAGGGGCTTCAGATGGACCTAGCTGGGACCATCTTGCCAGAGAATTACAAGGCTTTTGATTTGAATGAGAACGTGCCAGGTGTTTTTCCAGTGGAATTATCCTTGAGATGGGGGCAATGGAAGGAGCACGATACATTTCTTTAGCCATTAGACTGGTGGATTCTTGAGAAGTTGGGTGGACCTTGAGGGGTGCCCATGCCCCCTCCATGCTGCCCCTGTGACTTCCTAACAACTTAGGGTGCACGGGAGACATTTTTTCTCATTTTTTTACATCCTCCTATAGCTATGCCTTTCCAGTCACAAGGGATCCCTGCATGAGTAAGTGCTGACGAGAGCAGGTTGAAGAACACAGGCATGGATTTAAGACCAGCCTTCATAACCTTCAGAGCCCTTTACCTGTCAGCATGGCTGCAGAGACATTCCTGTAGAGAGCAGAGAGCAGCATCTGCCTCCTTTCGTCCCATAGTCCTGATTTGCGAATCCTGATTTCTGATCACTTGTCACAGTTTCTGTGTTCTGACAGGTGTTTCCTAACATGTAACCTGACTGATGAGCAAGGCAAAATAATAAACGGTTCTCCTTCAAACTGGAGTCCAAAATTAAACTGGAGACAAACCAATTACACCAGGCAGCTTAAGTAGGACATCAGGTCCTTTTCCTCCCATCACAGGCATCATATCATCCCATTTTGTAAATTTTCTAAGCGAAATTCAAAAAGCAGTTGGATTTTTAGCCCCCACTACTCCTGTTGCAAAGCTGTTACAGAATCCAATTGCTCCAAATGACTAGAAGCCTTATTCTAATTTCCAGTAAAATGTATTCTTTGACTGTCTAAATCACCTTGTTCTCATGCCAAAGTTGGCCTTTAGCTTAATAGTTTTTCCCCTCCTGGAGATTTGTTCCTCTGATGTATTACAGGCAGTGCTCCTATCCCCTTTCAGCTTTTGTTTTCCTAGGTGCAACAAGCCAAGTTCTTTGTTTCCTGCCATAAGGTAAACTTTCTGTTCCTCCTGTCTCCATAGTAGCTCTTCTTTGTGCCTGTTCTAGTGTGATTTCATCTCCCTTCCTGTGAAGTGACCAGATTTGTATCCTGTTTTCCCACCCTAGGCTCACTAAACCCTTCTCTTTCTACCATGCACTACACAAGCTTCCACATACATGGTATTTGTAGTGAATATGTGTATGACACATGTTATGTTAAGAAGCCAAAGTGTCCAAATGAAAGGTTTGTATGACAAAAATTAAAAAGCTGTTAATACGACCACTGAAGGGCCCAGTAACTCTGAAAGATGTAGTGAACATGGCAGCATTAAAACCTCCTACATTGTTTTGAAATCCTGCTTTTTGAAATAGAAATAGGTTAATAAATGTCTTAAATAGTGACATGTAGGGCCAGTTAGATGCCTGCTGTTACTGTTTTACTGTTTATTGAATCTATAGCTCTCACTGCCTCTTTTTCTAAATTGTATAGACTAAAGGAATTCAGAAAAGGGACCAAGAGCAAAGCGTCACTTCACTAAACCCAGCAGTAAAATGACCAGTTGCCCTTAGTGTATGGGGATCTCACCCTATGTCTTGAGATGTGTTTGCCTGGTGCTCAGCATAAAGGGCTTTGGTCCTCATTAGGGACCACGCTGGATTTGAAGGGAAATGCTGCATTATTCATCAGTCTTCTGTTTTATGCTCCTCATATAGAATACACTTGCAACACAGCGAGGGAATGAGTTTGCTTCCAGACGGAGTGGTCAACATGGTTTCTTTCTCTGTTTTCTTGTAGAACATGATCTTAAATTATTAGAAATATAAATTCTAGCTGTATCGGTATTCTTCTCTACAATCTTGATGGTCTGTTTACACATGCTGAAGTAAGTGTGGAATGAAACAAGCAAAGCAAGCCAATCCTGCAGAGGCTTGTCTGATGCAAAAATATTCACCTTGTAAAATACCCAGTGACCATTTATAGAACTGTGACATATGTAGTTGGGTTATTCTGCTGGCCTGTGAAGCCTCTAATTCAATTTTTTAGTCACACGTACATAAACAAAGATTTCTGTTTCCGAGATCCTCATCTGTTGGAGTCTCAGGTGTTACAGGAAATTGCCATACACTCTCTTGCTTCAGTTTTCTTGCTTTGATGTCAATCTGCATGTAAAATAAGGTGAAATCTTAATATCGTGAAGACATGAATACAGTTCTTGGGCTTGACAGCAGGAATAAGCTAGTTAGCTGGTGTATGTTGCTCATGTTTCATATTTCAGCTAACACACTTGGAATAAAACTCCAAGAGTGTATTTGCCCTTCGATGCACATGTGTAGTTCCTTCTAACTTAACACTGAAAGTACATGGTAGAATAAACCATCTAGTACAAACACTGCATACCCCATGCTGATGGCTTATGCAGCTCCTGGTTATTTGCACAAGGTTTTTTTACCATGTTCCACATAGAGATGATGTGAGGAGAAAGAAAAGCACATGTTCTCCCTTTGATTTTTTTACCTGACACAAAATACTCTACTTACAAAAAATACTGTGGGGATGCCCTCTTTTGGGCAGTAATTTTGTTTAGTGCTGTGATTTATGGTGGCTGTGAAAGTACCACAGCATCTATAAGTAAATTTAAAGACACATTTTCAAGATCTTACTACAGAGAGAAAGAATAATCTCTATCTGCTTTTACTGCTAGCAATTGCTAATTCAAACCTTGCAGTGCCCCATTTGTTGAATTATTACTGTACACATAGTGTAATCATACATTGTTGTAAAAGGGGTAACCCTTCATAAAAGCTGTCAACTTGCAAAGTGTATGTAATATATACTACAATCATGATGTTAAATACATGAAACAAACAGCTGAGTGTCAAAATAATCTATCTTTACAGGGAAACACAGCACAAACTTTGTTAGCCGATACGATCCCAGGTTTAACAGCTGGATACAACTTCCACCCATGCAAGAGAGGTAAAAACCTGCTACATGTTTTTCAATATATGTTTTATCATCCTAGGAGCAGCTGAAGTTTGGCTTAGTTCTGGAAGTAAGGAGGCCTACAGAAGCATTGAAAATACTGAGATAAAACTGCAGCATGCAGTTGCGTCCCATTTGTCTCCTAATTTTTTTGAACTTTCCAAATTCAAAACTCCAGATGCCAAATCCTGCAGTGCTAACTCATGCAAAATAACCATGGACTTCGTGCAATTACTGGTTGCCTGGGTACGGTCTGAAGGATTTTTGTGAAGTCTCCATAGTGTCCTGTCACATTCCCTGACTGAAGTGTCATGATGAGTTTGCAGTAAACAAGCAGTAATTATAGTCAGATGTCTTACAGGGAACGGAAACCTTCACACGTTGATTCCACCCCATTTCACCATGCCAGCCAGGAAGAGGTCTCCAGAATGTCTCCCCTTGTCAGAGGACTCTTAATCCTAGCTGGTCTTTGAGTGAAGTTGCTGTCAGCTGATGCATATTAGAGTAGCACACACTTTAATCTTACTGTGTATGAAAGAGCAGAGGTACCTGTGGACTTGAGCAGTGACTGGTAAAGACAGTGTACGCTTCACTCTGGATCCTAAATCCTACCCTGGCAGGAACAGTGTCCCCCAAAGCTGAACTGAATGATGCATGTTTCATATGAAGAATCTCAAAGGCAGAAGATCTGAAGTTGCAGTGTTTTATGAAAAAATATTCCATGTCCATCCTTCAGTTCAACACCCGTCTTCTCATGGGTCCAGTGTAGAAGAGGTCTCACAGCATCTTCCTAAGACACTTTCCTTATTCCATGTGCTGTCAGTATTACAGTTCTTTTTCCATTGGCTGTTCACAGCATTCAGGTGTCTGGCAGTCATAAATATGTTGAACTCAGTGCAAGTTTGTGATTCAAGGTGTATATTACGAGATGCATGGAAACATGGCTGTCTTTTCAAATTTCCAGAGGTACAATATCAGTCTGTAGAGTTTTTGAAGGGTCTTTGTACAGAATTCAGTTTGCTTGACCTAAGTCCATGTGCAATGCTTGTCACCAAAAAATATTGCATTGTACCAGTGCATGAAAAAGCACAAGTGAAACAGATATGAGTAGGTTCCCTGTTGGAGCTGAGTGAACCGATAAAATTAGCCATAAAAAAGAGCATCACAGTTCATTATGGTCTCTGTCTTTATTAATAACATCATGCTTTACTTTAAAAAACCTTTACTAAAGTTCCTTTTTTCTTTTTTAGTTGTTAATAGAGCTAGTCCAACAGCAGGCTTTAGCTAAAGAGGTGGCCCTGCGTTGGCAGCCCCCAGCCTTCTCCCTCTCTCCTGCCAGCACTGTGGGATAACCCCGCAGCTGAGTTATTTACCTTAAAACAGAGGGATGCCTCCGCCTCTGGTTCAGCTCCCTGGGCTGAGTCACCCTCAGCTCAGGTGTTGGGGCAGGCAAGACAGGAGGTGTGCGTGAGATTGTGCAGGTCATCCTCAGTGAACCGGGAGGCTGACTAGTGTCTGTATGGAGCCTGAAGCTCTTCTGTGAAGCCTAATCTGTGTCCTAATTAGGCCCTCTGAGTATCTGCAAGCAAAACTCCTGAGGGGCACATGCGGCTGGCTGAACGGTTGGGTTTATTCGGCTGACAAAGCTCAGAAGGCAGAAGTAGGTAGCTGAAGGCTGGGGAAAGCAGGCAGCAGGAGTTTGGCCACCGCCACAGCGGCAGTTGCGTTTTGCTAGAAAATCAGTTTATAATCGCAGGTGCGGAATGTGACTTGCCTTGTATTCCGGTGGAAGCTGCCGCCTTCAGCCAGGAGTCAGAAACTCTGTTGCACATTGTGATTGCTTAGCAGCTGCCTGGTAATAAACTGTAATGTAATAGCATCTCAGCTCCTTACAGTGTTATTTAAATGTAATGGTCCACTCATACGTAGTTCCTTCTACAAAGGGCTTTATGACATTAATTGTCATCTCTTTTGTTCAGGATATGTAACTCATAGGCTTGCCCGTTACTTTCCTTTAAAGGCTCCTAAGCATTGGGGCTATTGCTGGAAAACAGGGATATTCAAATCACTTTCTAAAATGTTTGGAAGTAGGAGCTGGCCCAGTTTTTAGAAGTAGAGCTTTTATATACTTTCCTTTCCCAGCTCCTTTAGTCAGATAACGTTCCCATTAAAGTCAACAGGCTGTTTTTTCCCCCCTAGGAGTACAGGGTCATGCCCTGTCTCTGCTGGCATAATGCAGGCACCATTGACAAGACAGACTGTTTAATGGGTTTTTCTGAGTCATTATGGTCCATCGAGTCAAAACGTACTTAGGAATTTTAGTCTGAGAATAATTGGCTGGATAGACTATAATAGCTCCTTTGAAATGACTGCCAGGTAAATGTGGGTCTCATTCACAGGCAGCATATTCTCAAGCTGAAAATCTGTATGAAATATTTGATGAGTAAACTTTTATCTCATATGCTAAAATCCATATCTGATTGATTTTACTGTATGAGTTATAAAGAAAAGTCTAATCCTGTTATGGATTCAGAGCTGTCAGTGTATTTTCTTTAAATCCAAAGCTTTGGTTTCTTTTCATTTGAAGAACATCTCAAAAATACATGCTTTTGAAAAGTATGTACTATTTTCAGGCGTGCGTTGTTTAGAGAAGCAGCAAATGACTCATAAGCTTTTGAAATACACATCTGCGTGATGATGCAATAACAACGGGATGCTTTTTGGAGAGCAGTTCAGTTAGACTGACATGCCTACTGAAGGAGTGGTCTTTGTAGCAGACCTGTCTGAACTTGTGGCATGAGCCCCAGCTGGACACCTCAGTCAGTACTGTTGCATTTTCCCAGCTCAGCCCAGAGCTGGACAAGGTGTGTGGAACATAATAACATTTAAAACATCTTCTTTTGTCTTACATTCCAAGTTAAAAGTTTTTGTTTAAAGACCAGCAAAATACATGGCATTGTACCAGGGCCTGAAGAAGCATCAGTGGAACTGAGCAGGTCAGCGTCCTCACTGAGGCCAAGTGAACTGAGAAAGGAAGCCACAGGAAAAGAGATAAAGCAATTTCACATTTTATTTTAGTTTTTGACTTTAATAATAGTAATGTTAGCCCTTATTAAGACGGTTTTAGTCTTTAAAAAGCAAAGCATACACTCTGGAAGTGACTCTGAAATCAGGTCCAGATATTGTGATGATCAGTAATAGCACTGGTAGTTTTAAACCTGAGACTGGTAGTTGTATTTCTTGTTTCAGGACATAAAGTCATGATCTGTGGAAATCAGAAAGAAATTCTTCCCTTTTGTGTGTGTATGCTTATAAGAAGTTAGTTGTGTTGATTATTGAGTGAATTGAGTGTGAAAGAAAAGCATTTCAGAGCCCAGTGAATGTCGAGTACTTGCAAGTCCTGAAGAAAACCACAAAATAATTGTCTTACTGTCCATATTCAGACCCTGAAGTGCATTCCAGTTATCTGATTAGAGTGGATAGTGTCTTCCCAGTTTTGTGGGGAAGGTTGTTGTGCAAAGATTGCTGTATTATGTTTTAATCTGAATCATATATTACACCAGTTTAAAAAGTCATAACTTAACAGCATGCCCCTTGCACACTGTATCACTGAAAAGTAAAAAAACAAAAAGCTTAAAATATTTGTGACAGGAGCTACTGAGTGAGTATCACATCCAAGCAAAAGAGTGAAGCGTGCCGACACTTTCATTTTTGCTCCTTATAGTGACACTGTGTGGATGAAACCAGGAGTACACGTACAGAATAATGTCAGTGAAATCCTAGTTAAGAGAATAATGCCTGCAAGTTGTACCTACCTCTGTTTATTAAACCTGAACTAAAAAAACCACGCTGAGAGCAGTGCATTAACGGGTTTGTCAGCTGTGTGAGTTCAGACAAGCAGATGCATGAGCAGCCTAAGCATCAATGACAGGCACCCTGTGTATTTGTGCTTTGCAGCTGCTGGACACAAGGGAGTTGGGAGAACGTGTGCCTGCCCATGCAGGCTCTCTGATGTCTAATAGAATGTGACCTCTGCAGCTTTTCCCACTTTTGGGGCCACTATAGGCTGTCTTCACCTCTGGCCTGTCACATACTCTGAGGAAGCCCATAGGCACTTGATTGCCTGTAACACCTATACCCTCTGTCAGATTAGAGTGAAATCAGCCAGCAGGTTTTTGTTGAGGAGACAACACTCAGGCAGACATGGGTACACGTACAGTGTAATCAAATAAGCTTTGTTTCTGTAGAAAATCAGGCTAAAAACATAGATGCACAATTTGCTGCCCGACCATGCAGAGCAATATATGCCATCAGCTGCTATCTACCCATTGACAGATAAATTAAATGGTCTTATTTAATTCGTCAGTTGAGCTGGAGGCACTTAGCAATATTCCTGTCCTCCTATTTGTATCTTTTTTTTCAGTAGCCTTATCTCTGTGGTGGTGGTCCCACTCAACAAGGGGTGCTGTCCTACACTGTCCAAGTTGCCCACGTTCTGGCAAGGTGAAAGCAAAGAGGTAGACAGGAGGTGCTCGGTGACCCTGGCTGGTGAGGAGCCCTATCAAGTGTGCACCGAATCCAAAAAGTAATGCCGGAAACAGGCAGCGCTGCATCACATCTGCTCCCTGAATGCCCCACCAGCCCTGCTGTTTCCATAGCTGTATCTTCATGTCTGCCTGACCTCTCCTCCAACTTAAAAACCACCAGCCAGTCTCAGCCTCATTTAACAAAGAGGGAAGTTTCTCCAAAATGTTACAGCATACTACAAATTTTGTGAAAACAGGCAGCTGGGTAAGGGAGAGACATCTTATTCGTTCCTTCACTGAAGGACACGCTCCTGAACATGTGCCTGGCTGGATAGCAGGTTAGAGGCACGGCAAACCAGGCTTTGCTAGCTCATCTGGTCATGGGCTGACTATAGGGAAGCCTGGGGAGGAGCTGGGACATACCAGAGCTGTTCATTGCAGGATGTTGTGCTCTGTACGTGGAGCACCACTATCCCGAATGCTTTGCAGCAGTCTGCAGGATCAAACCCTTGATGGTGCAGGTGACTGTCAGGCGGCCCCCAGGATGTACCGTGTGATTCAGCAGTGCAATATGCAGCCACTCGCAAATGCAGATTCGAGTGCCTGAGCAGGAACCGGAGCACACTGTGTCAGCCACGGAGCAGGGTTTGGCAAGCTGCAGCCACACTCCAGTGTGCCTGCTTTGCAGGAGCTGTCAGAGCTAGACCTTGCTGTGCCTGACCTGCTTGCATGTCTCTGGGTTCCCACAACACTCCGGTTTCGCCCCAGAGAAAATACCAAGTTTGGGACTGACAATTCCTGTCGTTCAGTATTTTGTACAGGTCTTCATCCTAGCCTAGCTGTGCTCTTTTGCAATTCTCTTTGTCATATCATTGCAGCTTAAAATTAAAGGCCTCTACCCTAGCAAACCTTCCCACTGCTGAATAATCCAGGGAGCTTTCCCTGAAAGTGAATTACACCAAACAGGGTTTCTCAAGATCATCTACTGCTCTATTTTTACTTCAGCTACAGAGACTCACCATTAATTTTGGAGGCACAAGGAAGATGAACTAATATATGCCTAGCAGTCCTGGCCAGAAAAATTAATTCTTTTCCTGCATACCTGAGTTGCATGCGAAAGCAGACAGAAAGCTAAAACTTTTCTCAGAGTTAGTTGGATGGAGACAGACTCCTTTAACTCTTCGAGTTAAAGGGCAGAAATGTAATACTGTGCCTAGCATAAGGAAAGTTGTTCTATTTGCAGTACTGCAGAAAGAAGAAAAAAATAATTGAAGAAAAATTTTGATGATGTGGTTCTCTTAGTAAATTGGGAACAATGACCCTTGAAGGACCATAAAGAAAGTGAATGTCAAGATAATTTATTATTGTTACATTATCTACCTCATTTTTCACTTTGTCTTACTGAGTTGTTATATCCTTACAAGGTAATGCCCCAAACATTAATGAGCACCTTTTTCTCTTTCACGGGTTTAAAAAAGTAACAAACAGCTTTTAAAAGGGGGATTTTCTGCCAGGTTTATGTATACTTAATTGTTTCGACACCAAAAATGAAGTATTTATTTGATGTGGGACATGTATTGGATCAGCAAAGCAGCCACCGTCTCTAGGATAGCTATAAGCCTGTGAAGCTCCTGGACACTTCTCTCTGAAGTGGCATTTGAAGGAGCAGCTATCTTATTTCAAGGAGTCAGCTGGAGAGGAAAAAAAAATGGTTGACATGGCTAATTGGTTTGTTGTTGGCTTGTTTTGTTTTGTTCTGCCCTGTCCTCCAGGAGAGCCAGTTTCTACGCCTGTCGCCTTGACAAGAACTTGTATGTAATTGGTGGAAGAAATGAAACTGGCTACTTGTCCAGCGTGGAGTGCTACAATCTGGAGACAAACGAGTGGCGTTACGTGTCTTCACTACCACAACCTTTGGCAGCCCACGCAGGAGCTGTTCACAATGGCAAGATATATATTTCAGGCCAGTGTCTTTTATAATTCCTGCTATAATAACAAAAAACCCAACCCAAAACTACCACCAACAAAAAAACCCCAGAACCCAGAAACATAGAGCTAAATTCCTGCTGCAGTGCAATGTCTTTATTTACAGTAATTAACAGATGTATATTTGCTTTGCAGGAGGTGTTCACAATGGAGAATATGTCCCCTGGCTGTACTGCTATGACCCTGTGATGGACGTCTGGGCCCGAAAACAGGACATGAACACAAAGCGAGCAATCCACACTTTGGCTGTAATGAATGATCGACTGTATGCAATTGGAGGAAACCATTTGAAAGGTCACATTTTTAATAGCGAAAAAGCATTTCACTGTCCCCCATCTCCTGATAAAGAATATTTTTGTTAGACAGTCATTGCTAAATACATTAAAAACCAGGCAACACAATTTAACAGGACACTTGAGCCAGCAATTTTAAAAACATTTTATGCAAATTATTTTAAAATTATAACAGTACATTAAATATATGAGTAATGAATGCTTTAGATAATAAAAATGGGAGCTTCCATTACTCAAAGGCATTGGACAATTTGTCATTACCAAGAATTCAATGAAACAAACAGATTATTCTTTGACCCAAGAGTACCAGCAATATTTTCCTCTGTAAATCATTTTCCAAAATGTGCAGTTAGAGAGAGCTTTATTCAGACCAACACACAAAAACAAGGTCTTGATTTAATGAAGAGAAAAAAAAAAACCTCCAGCCATTAAATATTAGGACTAGGTTCTTTAGATCCCTCTTTAGTATTAAATGTAGCTTGTTAATTATAATTCTTTTTAGAGGTCTACTGTTTTCATTTTTTGAAAAGGTCTCATATTAAAATAACTACTGCTTAGGCATCTGGTATTTTTGTCTTAATACCTACATGCCGTTGCTATTACTGCTAAAGAGATTCTGCTTAATCCAGCCACTTAGACGAAAAGCACAGCTCCTGCTACTTTTTCCCATGACAATATTTGACAGTTTACATTCACATTTTTTCTTCTTTCTTGCTTGAAAAAAAAAAAAAAGCCTCTCAACAACAAAAAAGAAAATTGTAATGCAAAATAAAAAGTGATGTTAACTGCCAGTAACACCAGGCCATGTGCTTGCATGATTCCAGCACCCGAGTCCCCGTGAGACTCTGAAGCCACATGCTGCTTTTGAAGATCTGTGGAGCATATAGGGGGAAAAGTCTCAGATGTAAATTTTCCCTGGTAAATAGTAGTGGTGCATAAAACTCTGCAGCCAGGTGCAGGGCTGCTGTGCCTCTATTCCCCACCCCTAGTTGTGGTGGGTGTTCCTGGACTGGACCTTACAGGGTGAAGGAGGTAAAAACTGCCTGCACACGTGCACCTGCAAATTTTCTAGAGGTTGCAGAGCTCTACGGTGTTTGCTTTTTTGCCTGTGAAAGTAAAACTTAACATGTCACAGCTCTCCTACTGCTAAAGCACATGCTTTGGTTTCCATAGGCTGCAAATGCTTCCATCCTGCCGCCTTTTTTTTCACCCAGTTTCTCCTACCATCCTCTGGGAAAGAAGGAACTTCTAATAAATGTTGCATTTTTGCCTCTACAATTGTTACCCTAAGGTGCCTTCGTTATGTACAAATTGCTTGTTGTTGTGAGAGGTATTTAACAACTAGGCTTCTGGAAGGCTGCCGCTGTCTGGTAGAAGGGTCTTCTAGAAAACTGGTTTCTTCTGTACAGCGAAACAAAAGGAGCAACTGCAAGGAAGGGAGGAGGGAGGGGACTGAAGTGCAGATGAAATGCTACAAATTCTCCACCGTGGGGGAACAGCCAGGCTCCATGGCAAAGCCCTCCTTTGTGAAGCTGGATCTGTATACTAGTGTTAGCAGTGCATTTACCACATCTCAGCTAGTCATGTGCATACTGCAGTTTATTACAGAGCTTTTGACAGATTCTGGGCACACTGTGGTGGCCTTTCTATGGCCCCTTGAAAACTTTACAGCAACAAAAAAATATTTCATCATAGCTGTTCATTCCTGATAAAAGTAATACTTTTACAAGCAGCATCATTGTGAAGTACCAGTATCACCAAATGCCCTTTTCCAGAAAATCTAACTTCTCTTTTCTGTCATACCTTGATGGAGAAGACAGTAGTGTCAAGTAAAGCATCCCAGCATATTAAGAAAGCCATAATTTTACTGCAGTGCTCTGATAAAGAAGGTGATTTGAGATAGGGAAATGCGTAAATATTGCAGCAGGAACCAGGACTCCTGGGTTCTATGTCTGTGTTCTGCTCACTTAATTGATACAGCTTGAGAGTCTTGAGCTGAGACCCATCTGCTCTTTGGTGATTACAAAGCAGCCATCGCTTTGAGCCTTTTTCAGTCTGTCAGGGAAGGATCGTGCCACCTGTTTTTTTGGTTACATTTTCTGTTGCCTTAAAGATTTTGTCACTTCATGGCTGCATGTTTAGGGTGCACCTTAAATCAGCTTGAAAGTTGAAACTGGTCCTGAACATCATGTCTGTCATGCTAAGCACCTTGTCCCTCTGGAACCAAGTGCATCAGTTGTCTAAGATCTACCTTGACTTGTTGGACATTGATTGCTGAGCGAGATTTAAACTTTTGACTTTTGAATAAATTATATCTGCTGGCCTTTGAGAAAGACTGCCAGGACAGTCTTTTCCTACATGTGCAGACTCACATTAGCACTGATAGATGAGGAGGAATATTGCTTGAATCTGCTTGCATTGTTTATAGGTTATTACTGAGTGTTAATTTCTGATCTGTTCAGGTTTTATATGTCCTTGTGATTTGTAGAAGACTGTAGAACCTAATGGTAAAAGTCTTCAACAGATTTATTTGAACCGAATGAGACATTAATATTAAATTTATATGGCAGTATTTTCTAGAAGTTTAACAATTACATTATAATTGTAATAATACAATTGTAACTATAATTTAATAAATTTACCAGTAAAACAAATAATAAAACAGTATGTCATAATGCACGCTCTCTTTTCTCATTGCCCTCATCCAGGTTTCTCACATCTCGACGTAATGCTTGTGGAATGCTATGATCCAAAAGGCGACCAGTGGAATATCCTCCAGACTCCCATTCTGGAGGGTCGCAGTGGCCCTGGCTGCGCAGTCCTCGATGACAGTATTTACCTTGTAGGAGGCTACAGCTGGAGTATGGTGTGTACCTGCTTTCTGCAGTGACCCTTCCATTCCTCCTGAGTCCTTGGAGCCAATCTGTGTATTTCTGATGGGATGGAGAGGAGACAAGGGATAAAGTAGCTGCAGGAGCAGGTTTTGGTTTGGTTTTCAACTTGTGGAGAGTGTGGAGTATTTTTCACCTTTGTGCTTTTCTGTTTAGATGAGTTGTTATCAGACTGTATTCATTGATGTGGAGTAATATAAAAATCAGATTACATTTGGCAAAAGTGATTGACAGGACTATATGCTTATAGCTCTGCTTCTGAGGTGCTTGTAAAGGAGTCTGATTTGCAGAGGCTGGGTGCTCAGTCCATATGAAAACCAAACCTCTTGAAGGGCTCCTAAATTAGAGCTCAAAACTATGAGACACTTTTGAACATCTTTAGAGATGATGTGTGACTTGGATTTTACTAAAGCCACATTTAATATGAATTTTTGTTCTACTACAGGGAGCCTACAAGTCTTCAACTATTTGCTATAGTCCTGAGAAAGGGACTTGGACAGAACTAGAAGGAGATGTTGCTGAGCCACTTGCCGGACCTGCTTGTTCAACTGTCATATTGCCAGCCTGCGTACCTTACAACAAATGATAGTCAAGGAGCACTGACACGAACACTGGTTGCATTTGGGAAAATAATAACGGGTGACGTAAATATTTTATTAGAACAGGATTCCTGTTAAAACAAAGCTACCATAATTGACCCCTTATTCCATATTTATGCTTTAGGAGTGAACTGAAAAAACAAAACCCAAGTGTTGTCCCATCTCAGATAGATGCCGGTGTCTTATGAAGCAAGTAGCTAAAACACACCGAACATTACATGCTGACAGACTGCCATTTCAGACTGATTTTAACTTGTTCCTGCTGCAGAGATATTCCTCACGTCAAATTTAACTTTAAAACAAATGAAGGCTAATTGTTCAAATACAGCCTGAAGAGACAAGATCAGTATTGTGCATTGTATCTACCTGCATGTGATCTGTGTTGAAGTCATGAGGATGTTGTTTTCATGAATGCTTCAGAATTCAGATAGTGAAAAACTCACGCTGCATTGCAGAATTGTCTCCTCCTCTGTAATCCTAACCTACAGCTACTTCACATGCTCTGCAAGCAACACAGCATCAGAAGATTATAAAAGGTAAAGAAATACTATTCAGTTTTTGCACAGCTTGGCAACTAATACGCTCTGCCTTCAAAGTCCCCGTGTGTAAGTGCAGCGGAAACCAGACTACAATGAAAGCCATGCTTTACAGAGCACTTCTTGCAATAGCAGCTTAGGGATTAGGATCAAATTCTTTTAATCACACTTGTGTAAAATCAGAGTCATTTCACTGAAATCACATGGAATGACTGTTTTCACATTAGTATAACAGAAATTTGGTCCTGCACCTGAAATTCTGGGTTTGTAAAGTAAGTTATTTCTATGACTACTTAACGAAGCACCAGAACCCTTACTTACTTTTCACTGACCTGTTAGGTAGGAGCATCCATGCTAGTTGCTTCCAAAGATGGGAAGACTGCGTTTAACTATAAATGTATTACTTTGGACTCTAAAATTATTATGCACAATTCTGGAGAGACACTGGTAAGTAGTTAAAATATTCCTGTGTGGTTGATCTTAAAATGTACTATGAAAGATTTTTACTATTGATCCAGAGTAATACAAGGCTAGACTTTCCACTGCCGTATAGCCTGTGTAATTATTTACACATTGCAAAGCGAGTTCAGAATGCTACCACATGGGACCAGTAGCATTTAGGACTCACTTCGTGAACTCATAGCTGCTTGCACAAATCAGGCTGTCTGTGTTTTAAGCTTATGTCTTTCTCTCCTGGCTTTGCAAAAGCAGTGACAACATCTGAGCCTGATTCTTTACCACCTGGCAGTTAACATAATCGTCTACACATCACTAAAGTATATGCATAATTATTCCATTATGGTTTGCTGGTGCTGCATCCGTTGCCCTCAGGACCATCCTCTTCACTGGTGTAAACAGGCAGTGCTCCATTGAAGCCAATGGATGTACTTTGATTTATGTCAGCTAAGAATCTGGCCTTTAATTTGCCTGGTTGTAACTGGCTGCGCCAGATGAAAGGCAAAGGAGACTCAGATCCTGCATTTTCAAGCCTGCACATCTTTCACGATAGGACTTAATGCTAGTGCATTAAGCAAGGAGCAGGCAACTACCGGAGGTTGGTTTCTGCTGCAGAGGCAATAGATGGGAGAAAGAATTCATTGTTTGCTTTGCAAAATAGAAAGAGGGCGAATGTACACAGAAATTACACTATATATTGATGCTTGAGAGCAATATAAATAATGGAGACCAAATACCATGGGACTGTTTCTCTCTGGCATCAGTCCAGTTTTATTGCAATGCAGCTCCCTTGCTTGCAGCAGAATTACACAGTTGTGAAATTGGAGTAATGCAGTAAAGACTGATACTATACAAATGCAATAACCCACTTGATGAGGTAGCTGCACGCCTGGAAAAAAAATTGTTTAAACAAAATAATTATCTGAGGATGCTAATATTTTAATGTGCCATTGGGGAGTTTTCCAGTGAGCATCACTAAGGAACTCATAAAGGTGGAGTGTATATCCTGAAATCTCAATCCATTTCTACTATATAGTGCAATCTTAGTTGGTTTTGTATTTATTTATATTGTTCAGATCCAAGGGATCCCTTGTAAAATATATTTGGTGCAATCATGAATTTTTTTTTCCTTTCCTGTTGAAAGTATATAAATATAAATATATATAAAAAGGAAACTGTTAAGGTACTAAATGAGGAAACCTTGAATGACATTGAAGATCAGGATAAGGTCTGCCGTTAAACACTGACTGTCACCTGTCTCTACTAAAATGTACCATTTTTAAAGGATATTTGTTGTCCTTTTAAGTGGTTCTTTTTTTTACCAAGATAATTTAAAGATTTATGAAGACTGTATGTAAATCTTTCTATCTTTCAGGAAGGCATGACCAAGGAAAGTGAATAAGTCACACAAAGAATGTAAATTTTGTACAGTACTAGACTGTGTAAATGAAGCTTGCTTGTAGGGGGGGAAACTTTAAATAAAACTTTATGTACTAATTGAACTGTCTGCCATATTCCTACTTATAAAGTGTATGTATAAATAATATCTACATTAAATTCTTTGGAACTTTTTTTATCATGTCCATGTGTAAACTTCTTTTATTTTGTGGCCATACATAACAGCCTCGTTGTTCTCCAAGTGTCATTACTCAGTGCTTGTAAATGCAGCGATGCAGTAAAATGCAGTGAGTCAGTCTTCCCCTAAGCGCACGTGCCTGGCCTGTGCTTCCAGCAGGGAAAGCCCCACCTGCGTGGGTCTGACCTCAGAACCCTATGGATGCGATCGGACACCTGTGGAATGCCTCTGCCCTGCATTGCTCTGCCCGTTCCTTTGTCTCGTGGTAAGTGAAAAGGACACTGCTGCATTAAATGTAGCCTTGCTTTGGGGAACTTGATGTTAGTTGTGGCGATTTCTTCCCTCTGTGGCGATTGACCCTTCTAACTAGGGGTATTTCCGTTCTTGGAGGGGAGGTACTGGCACAGGTGAGCAGCAGAGGAGCTGGGACAAGAGGTATTGCCAGGC
The DNA here is from genome assembly GCA_035590275.1 of Ibycter americanus. Classification (NCBI taxonomy): domain Eukaryota; kingdom Metazoa; phylum Chordata; class Aves; order Falconiformes; family Falconidae; genus Ibycter; species Ibycter americanus. The sequence continues at coordinate 51,200,392 of JAVJGI010000040.1, forward strand.
TGAGAAGACAAGGTAAAGGCAGGGGCTTTACCAGAAGCGGAATCATTATCAATACCAGTTCCTATACTACATGTATTCATGCCTACCAACCTTTGTCAGGGACCAGAGCCTTCCTGTGCAAACCATGTGGGTGCACTGAGCAAACAAAAAGGCAGTCCTCGCTCCCCATGCGTACAGCAAGTGTGAGCTGTGCTGGGGGCTGGCTGTGGGTGCAATGAGAGAGTCTGGTCTAACACGAGGGGATCGGTCCTTTCGAATCTTTTGTGAGGAAGGGGAAGGTGAGCCAGCAGCAACTACAGTAAGATAGTGCAATGAGTAGGACTGTTTCATTAATGAGTTTATTTCAGAAGAGGAAGGAAGGAAGAGAGATTTATATATTTATTTTTTTTTAAGTAATGCGGGAGAAGAAGGAAGAGGAGAAGCTGGAAGCAGTGGGCAGAGATATAGAAAGGAAGGGAATGAAGGAAGAAAGAAGAGATAAGAATGAAAGGAAAAAATAGAAAATGAGAGCCTGCAATAGGAGAAAGTGGGAATTTCTTGTGGATCAAGGGCACAGAGAAAGTAAGGGCTGGAGTAATGAGGAAGGCAAAGATGGTTTCTGAGAAGCACACATCAGAGCAAGCCTGGAAAGAAATGAAGGAAAGGCAATACAAAGAGCAGAAGAGAAACATGAGAAAATGCAATAAAAGAGGACATGAAATAAACATGAAACTAAATAAGCACATGGTGATGGTACCACTTCTTCAGCTAATCGTTTACAGTGGTCTAGCTGTCAAGCAGAAGGATTGAATCAGCAGAGTACTTAGATACTTAGGTGTTGCTTTCAGACTTCAGCACAAGAAAAACCATGAGAGATGCCCAACAGCACCTCTCTGCACTGCCGGGGCTGCAGCAAGCACCCAACTACAGCCAGCGCCTGTGGCAAGGGAAGAGAGCTGCTGCTGATGGTGAGTAGCACAAGAGCAGATGTATCACAAGTCTTGGTCCTCGGTCCCCGCTAGGCTGGAGGGAAGCATCCTTTCCACTTCTGATTCTCAAATGAGAGTTTTCCATGGACCTGGACTGTTTCTCTGCTGTCCTTCCTGCCAAACATTAATTTTCTCCTCTTTGTCCTCAGCATGGCAAACTTGCCTAGGTAGTTGTGCGGAGCTGGGCCTGGAAAACATGATCAGTTAATGGAGCTATTTCCCTGGTCCTGAGCTGTGGTCCTATCCACTGCCTGAGAAGTGTGAGAAGTCTGTGTTGCTGCTGACTTGCAACCCATATGTGTGCCCTTAAGGAGAGTAAAGATGGCATTTCAGAAATACACTTTTCATTTATTATAGCACTGTCTTCAAAGGTACTGTGCACCCACCTCCCAAAAGCTGGCACTGCTTTCCTTGATGTGGTTGTCCCCAGTCCTGCTTTTAATACAATGCTTTACTCTGCTAGCTGCATCTGTGAGCCAATTTCTAAGAAAAATCCATGCCAAACCTCATTATATATACTGATTTGTATTGTATTACAGTCACTCACCAATACTAGTACTCCAGCTCTCTTGCTTTTAAGGCACAGACCATGTTTCCATTTAAATGGAGCTTTCTGGGTACAGACAAAGGAGACAGAAATCCCAAACAGTACTGAAGAGGCCAGGAGGGTAATTGCCAATATACACAGTCATGAGTAGTTTAAGATACACGTTCACATTTCTGCTGTTAGTGTGGCAGTGGAAAAGAGTCAGTGTTTCAGCCTCTCGGGTCCAGACCAAGGAAGCAGCGACAGCAGTGCTGGAGGTCAGAATGGTTAGCGGGAAGGGAAAGTACGCTAATGAATTCTGGAGGGCTTGTAATGCCATAAAAGATTCAGTTAATCTGCAGCATAGATGTTGATCAGCGAAACTGAACCTAACTCTCTGGACCTTGTCAGATGTATTCTGTGCGTGTCAGTGTTCCACACCAATTACAGATTTTAGAAGATGCTCTCATGCAAAACTATGTGCCCTAATATATAAGCCAGCTCAGATGTAACTAAAATTAAAATCTGACTGTGGCAAATCTCTGTGATCCTGATATATGAAAATCCAAATAAATGATTTGTTCCCAGAAATGAAAAATAACTTCAGCAGGAAATTTCAAAATTACTTATGCAGGATTAATCCAGTTCAATGAATGCATCTTGCGTTGATTAATAAAGCAATCCTGAATTGCAAACTAAAGCGAGAGGAGACTTCTGGTGCTGATATATTTGTGTATTTCTGAAGCTAGAGAGAAATGCGTGCTTGCAAGAGATGTGGTCAACCAGTGTAAACAGAGCTTGAATACAAATAGTGGTTTTCTAATTGTCTGTTTTCTCCCTGCAGCAGAAAACTACCTTTGTGTCATTGATCCTTTCTTGAAGAACACAGGTACTATGTTACCTGCCACAATATTGAATGAGAACAGGGCATCTAACACAATTGTACAATGACTCCAATTAGCATCCCGATGACATCTGCTGTCTTACCTAGCAAAGAAAAGCAAAACTTGAGCTACTTTCTGCTAATTGTCTTGCCACACAGAGTAGAAATTTTGGTCAAGTAGCATTAGCTTTTGTGGTCTGCTGTCCTTGAATTTAACTGGCCTTAGAGGTGAACAGACACAGATATTTAGAAAGTGAGAACAAGGGAAGAAGATTTAAATAAATGCAGCATTTTCGCAACTTTTTCTTCAGCATACACACACACACACAAAAATCAATTGAATTCATTTAAAGTGGTCTCATCACTTAATCTAGAAACCGTTCTTCAGTTTGGAGAACTACCTTCAATCATTGCAGTGTTTTCAAAAGGCATATTTATTAATGATTGAGGTATTTTGCAAAATATCTTTAAAATCCTTATGGTTTTATCTTTAATAAATGGTTCCTCGTATCACTCAAACATCTGCCAGAAAACCACACTGGAAGGATTGTGTTTGTAAAGCCTGCTTAATATCTTCGTATCTTGTGTGGTATTCAGTTCCTGATTCGTTGCAAACCTGCTTCCATTTTTGCTTGCATTTGTGCAAAACAGTTCAGTTTTCAGAAGACTTTGGCTCATCAAGAATATTTTGTATGAATAGAGTAAGTGAACTTTGAACATGCTTACTGTGAATAGTGAATACTGAGACTGATGATCCATTGTGTAAACTGTAACAGAAAAATTGTTGCTTCCTGTGTGTTTAGGGGTTTTGAGAAACGTGTATAAATACACACCTACACACTTGGACCTGAAAAATGTCAAGTTCATAGACCATAGCAAGTACTGCTGTGCCATTGTTTTTGCTAAAACTGTAAACTCGGTAACAGCACTGACACTTGGATGTTTTTCTTTAAAAACCACCTCTTTAACTGCAAAGATGCCATTAGTCACAGCAGGGAGCATAAGCAGAAGGAGGATGTCTGTAACTATAGCAAGAGAGCACATTAAACTGTAGGTCAAAGTCACGACTGACTGATTACCTTCAGGGTGAAAGTAAATCTTCAGACTTGCCAGAGTGATGGGAAACAGGACTGACGGGCTTGCTGAGGTCATCCCCTGCCTCCCCTATGCCACGGCGGGTTCGGCGATGCCCAGTGCACTCGCAGCAGACGTTTGCTGACTCGCTTAACCTTCGTAGTGATGTGTGACAGGATGTAGTCATCGTCATCATTAGAAAATGCTTCTTAATGTCTATCTTAAATGTCTCATTAGTTTAAAGAGATGATTCCAGGAAGAACCTAAAAAAGAAAACAAATATTTTCCAAAAATTTATGTCCACAATGAAATCATCTAAAACTTCCACAAATGACAGAACCTTCAAAGCTGCTTTTCCTTCTCCTGCTCTCAGTAGGTATGGAGAACTTTTTATTCCCACTCTTTTTGCAGCAGCTTTTTTTGGCAAACCTGAAGATGACTGGTCTTCACTTTTCTCTAGGCCTGTGACTTGGTCTTTCCTCCCTGACTATAGTTTTTACATCTACCAGCAGTCTGATTTTTTCCTTTTTAGCTGATCTCTAGCTGGCCCACATCATCTGTGCACTGACCAGTGCAGAGGAGACCAGAAGATTTCTGACTAACTTGCAGTAATGTGGTGCGGGGTTGCAATGGACTCAAGCTTTGCAATGAGGTCTTTCCACTCCTAGTAAGCCTCCCTGTAACCTGCCCAAGTCAGAGCTGATCAGACTGATATTTTGGCACTATTCAAGATGAAACATCCACTTTTTAAAGCACTTCGACTGAAGATGGGGATGAAAGCCATAATCTGACTGGGTGGGATTCAGGTACAGAGTCCAATCCAATAAGCTTTAGTGAATGGATTTTACATACAGAACTGCATAAAAAGCAATTAACCTGCTGTAGGAAGGTGTGGCACTTTTATCAGTGGCTGGGCACTCATAAAAAAAAGATACTGTTGTCTTTTAAGCTCTTTTGCTTCCTTCAGCGGAATAAAATGAAAGCCATTTGTGAAGAATTGTGTCAGGCAAGCCACCATCTCTTGTGAATTATTCTCCAAGCATTCACTTTTGCCATGATATGTTCCACTGGTTTCAAAAGCTACTGAGGACTGCCAGTACCTGAAATGAAAAGATCCAACATTTCTCCAACAGTGGTCTATTTTGACTAGCACAAGGGTGTCGTGCTCTGGATTCCCTCCTCTTGTTTTTAGACGTGGCTCGAGGCAGAGCAATTTTCATAGCTATATGTATTCATAGCTATATATATGTATTCATGCTTCCAATCACAAAAACACCAACTCTCCTGTTTGTCCTGTGAAAAATGTCATCGAACATCAACTTCAGTTGATTCCAGCACAGTTACTTATTCTGGGTGCATTTACCATCCCTCTGTCCATCCCTGGTCCTGTAGTTCAGAGTTTAATCAGAAAACATTTTGTTGCAATCCTTAGCGATACTGGGTGTGGTAACTGAGTCTTTGCATTCAGGTTTGCAATAACACTGGCCATTCCTTTTACAGTGGGAAGAAAAAACCAAAGGGTTGTACCCCTGGCCTGCAAAGCTAACTGTATATTAGACTCCATGTCTAGTCCAGCCTGAAATGTTGGTGAGTGAAGCCTCAAACTAGCCTACACCCTGATCACTATAAACCTCACGTTTCTATGCTAGCCCATCGGGCAGGCCACAGGCTGTGTGGCTTCACTCCCTCCTCTCTCCTCCATTCCTTGGAAATGTGTGACAACCCATCCAAGCCCCCCCCCTCCCCGCTGCACAAGGTATTCCCAGGGCTGTGCCCAGCCCTTGCCTTCCTGAGGACCCATTGCCCAGGGCTGGGCAGCAGCCCTGCCACTGGCCACACAGCCGGGACTGTTACCGTGTCCTGACCCCATCCTTGTTTCAGATTAAGCAATTAAACTATGCTGTTTTATGGAATTAAACGTGCAAACATTCTAGGACCAAGCTGCAGGACAGAATCAGCACCCTCATACTTCACACGCATTGATAGCTATGGAGAGGACTCAGAATCATTGTTTAGACCTGGAACAACACTTTATAGATGAGACAAAGGGTCATCATTCTGTACTCGTTGGTTCCAATTAGAGGATGAACTGCCCCTGTTTTCCAAAGCATGTTTAATTTTGAATGGGTTTCTCATGGACAGTGGGCTACCATAGGCAAATCTCATTTTGACAAGTACTAATTATGGACGACGCAGTGGCAGGCTGTAATCTCTGTCATGAGAGCTATCAACAGGGATGCAGCGAAGGCTTTAACAGTGGGTGGCAGTACTCTGGGTCAAATTAATCACCACCATAATGACAATGAAATCAGTAGAGCTTTGGGATGTTGTGTTTGATAAAAGAAGCCATTCTGTTCTCTGTCTGGCTGTTTACATTGCAGCCTGGCCTCAGCTTGAGCTAATCCTTTGTCACAGTGTTCAGGGCTGGCTTTTTTTGACATGGAGGAGAGAGAACAAAGAGCTGCCCCCCTTGCAGAAGCAATGTTTCCATGTCCAGATCTGAGTTGCTGCAAGTGGATTACCTAAGTGTGAAGCAGACAGCCCCAGCTTTGCACAGGCTGCTGTTTTGAGGCACATGAAAGGACTCGAAAATGTAAGTGGAATTTTTAGGGGATGCAACCTCAGAAGTGCTGATGTGCGTGAAGTCAGCTCCATTTGGCTTTGGTTTTTGTCAAAGAGCTTTAGGAATGTCTGTTCTGCCTCCTTTGTCCCCTTTCGCCATGGCCACAGGGCTTGAGGTCTGAACAAGTACCCCATTAGGAGCACGATGTAGGCAACTGCCAGATGAAGAGGCATGCAGTGCGTGCAGACACAGCTAAAAAATGAGGTTCCTAGGAATAACCAGGTGAGCCAATTCTGCATGTAATGATGCTACACTAAACTGTGTCAAATTTTAGCCCAAGTCAGCCTTGCCCTACAGCTATGGGCTTGCTCACCAAGAGTGCTTCATACTGCTTTATTCTGCTTCAGATACACGTTTCACGCTCTGCTGCTAATGGCTGTTTCTGTAATACTGAGCCTTGGCACATTTCTCAGCACCCGTACCAATGCGCACGCTCCCTCTGGACCCCCAGAAAGGACATGTGCAGGGGCTGGACAGGAGCTGCCACCTTCCCTAAGAGCTCTTCAGGCTGCACACCCAGGGCAGCAGGGCCCAAGGCATCATCCAGCACATCCCAACGGGTTTGTGTGGACACAGACACAGCGATAGGCTGTGCAGCTTGTGTATCGGTGTGGCACGATCACGAAACACCTACTTGTTCTGCCATGCAGGCCTCCCCCATCCCCTTCCTACCCCATGCAGGGTTATGTCCCCATGTCCTCTGCATCTTCTGACAACTTATCAAATACTGTTTTGACAAGGGTGATGTAGCCCAGCTTTTTGTCTGAGGCTGCAATGGAGAATTTTCATTCCTACATCCACAGTTCCATATAATAGGAAGAATCAAATGTAAACCAATGTCTTTCCATTCACCTGTTTAGTACCAGACTAGTCACAGAAATATACGACTACCCTAAAATCCAAATAAACTGCCAACCATCCTTTTTGGATCCATTTTGTAACTATGTAGAATAATCTATTCTTTTATTAGAGTGGTTAAAGGAGATTTAGAGGGAGGAAAGAGCATGGTGACTTCCAAGGGAAGAGTGAGTGATTCAGTGCAAAAAGGGTAAATTTCATCTGCACATTCTTAACTGCGAGGACATTCTGCACATCTCAGGAGTGCACTAAGTGGTGCAGTAAACCAGTAAATTAGAAGAATGTAAATTCTTTAGTAGGAATTGCACGCAAGGGAAAAATGCTTCCTCATGCTCATATTTGTTTTCATGAAAATAATGTACACTCTTCCTAAAACCATACTGGTACAGAGCTGAGTAAGACATCAAAACCAGTAATAGATATTACACTGGACTAAGAAATGGCAATGACACAATTATCTTCCATGTTTCTGATGATCACTGCGATAAAGCGAGGAGCTGGCATATTTAGAGCCTTGCACTGAGTAGGGAGCCTTGTAGCTCCCTTCCCCTCTCACTCTGTCTGTCTTATTTATCTCTCATTAAACTAAATTGTATTCTTATTGGCTGACTGACCTCTGATATTGTTATTAATTGATTTATATAGTGCCTTTTGCAAGCCTCAAGGCACTTCAGAGGATTGCAAATATATATAGGGATCACTTCACCAATCATCTAAGTGCACCCACCTTTGGGGTGGAAACCAGTGGCCATTGCAGTGGCCCTGGAAAGACTTTGGGTTAGAAAAGGAGGCAGACTAGCAGAGCCAGCACTTCTAGCAGTCCTACTGCCAAGCAGCTGCCTTGAAATCAGACCGGAATGGTCAGAAATCTGTAAGAAAAAAGACAAATTCTAGCAAATGATAAGTTGACAGACCATCATGAGGCATGAGGCAGAATTCATGGTGAATTCAGTGCCCAAGAGTAGTTGTGGTAAGGCCTGTATTTTTTTCATGAGGTCCTCATGACCACAGAACCCCCTGGGCATCATGCTCTTAGAGCTTCTGCCCAGCCTGACCTCCCCACTGGCTCACACACACAGGGAGACGTGGCTTTTGTCCCCGGCAGCATACATCTGCAAGCCCCATGGTGCCCAAAGGACTGCTGGAGGTGCTGGGGCAAGCAAACACCATGTACAGGTGTAATCGCTGAACAGCTACAAGAAGCCAGGCTGGCTGCTTCCTCCTCTTGCCACATCAGGCACATGAAAATCTGACAGGGACTTCAGACTGGAGACTGGGGCCGCCCGGCTGTCTGTGTTGTGTTTAGCTCAGGACCCAAAGTATCCCAGACAGCGTGCGATGCCTGCTAGCACCACTTCGGTGTTTCCATGATGCCTACACCGTTAAGTGATGGAGAAAAAAAGGTTAAAATAGGATAACACAGAGATAGCAGGTGGCCACCAAGAAAAGAAGGGATCGCACACACCAAAAGAATGGCACAGATCTGCTCCACAGAAAGGCACCCGGTCCTCCTTTCCTTACTCTCGATACTGACTTCCCGCACCACAGCAGGACCACATCTATGGTCCCTGTGAGCATTTATGCTGACTTCTCAGATGTGGGGAGACTGTAGTTTTTCAGTGTAAGAGCTTGAGTATTCACAATAAACATTTTTAATACTTTCCTAACAATTATAGATGAGAGGGATTTGTGTTCTTTTCAGAATATTATAGTTTTGTCTTCCTTTGAAACATCCGAATGCCTCTAATTAAAAAAAAAAAAAAAAAAAAAAAAAAAGTCATCTTTCCAAAGGTGCAAACATAGCAGAGAGTATTAGAAATATCTTTGTTATGTTGGGTCATTAAAGCTACTTAGGCCTGAGTGAAATGCATTGTATAGGTCTGAAGGTTTGGAACCCTTCCCCATCAAAACAAACCCTGAATATGAAAAAGTGCACCCCTTTCCAAAGCAGAATTAATTTCACTGGCTCCATTAACAAGCAGGTCTGCTCTCGTCTTATCTTTCAAGAATTCTATGCCTGATTGCATTTATGTTCTCATTTAGCATCTCAAAATGGGCACTTTCTTTCAAGAAGGGTTAGTGCATGACTCACCCGCTTAGTTAATCTGACTAATTAGCATACTGTCACCCATTAACAGCATTAGAACAACAACTGTAGCTCTGACTACCTCGATGTCTCGAAAACAGACCTCTTCTAGTTTGCAAGGACGTTGGTTGCTCCCGGTCTTTTGGTAGCCATGGGGTTATTTATCACACCAGCACAGGATTTGCAGATGACTCTGGAAGGGGCAATATAATTCTTAATATCCTGCAAAAACCCTCAGACCATAATCTTTCCTGGTGACTTATTGGAAATTATTCTAAAATTCAGTCCTTAACTCTGCAAGAAACCTCTCTGGCATCTGAGCTGCTCCTGTGCACCTCTTCCAACTTCTCTGAAGGAAGCTGATGGTGGAAATTAAAGAAGTTTTTCTTACATACGGTAAGTCACAAATATGTGTATCGATATTAAAATCTTTTGTACTTCAACCAGCCATGACGCTCTTGGGTGTATTTCCCACAGCTATTCCAGGTGTATCAAGCCCTGCTCAGACACAGGTAAGATTTGTGAGTCCTCAGAAGAGTAATTTTCCAAGAAGCATGCCTTGCAAACCAGGAATATTTTTATTCATGGAGGTGATGCTGGGAACAGCAGGTTAAAAGACTGAACTAGGGAGGCCAAGCCAGCGACTGCCAGAGCTCCTTAAGACAACTGCAGAGTGCTCACTGTACTCAAGGAGATTTACACACCTAATTTCAGCCTGTCCTAAATAGGCTGAAAAGCTGTAGGACCCAGATAGGTGTGAATTCCTATTATTTATCTCAAAGGGCTGTTCATGGGAAGCCTAATTACGGTCACTTAAATGCCAGGACAGTTAATCATTTCACTGCTGCTCACCGTACCAGAAATACCTATCATCTCACAGGCTTCCTCTGTGTCACCAGCACACAGGTGAAACCCGCTGGTGCCACACACCTTCACACCACACTCCCGCGGAGTAAACCTGCAGCCTGCGGAGGCCAACACAGCCTGCACAGCCCTTGGATGGTCCTCAAAGCACGACAGGGAGTATTTCATCTCCCTTACTGTTAGCACGGAGATGTTGGATGCTAGTGTTTGGCTGGCTTATTCAAGTGATGCTGGCTTTGTTGGGTGCCTCAGAGCCAGCACGGGTGCCTGCAGGGTACGCCTGGAGGTTTTGTAGGTAGGGTTCCTTGCCTCCTTCTCAGCCAGCAGTGAGAATCAGCAGACATAATAGCCGAAAACAGGAGTTTTCAACATAATATCACAAGCTTTAGAAATCTGAAATATTTAGTGGACCTGCACATTGTACCTGATGGGAATGTTACTGATGACAGCAAACCCATTTGCCAGGGAGGCTCACGTTGGACAATGTCAGAGCTCACGCTGAGTGAAGTTTCCATCTGCTTTGTGTAAAAGCTGAGCAACAAGATCCCCTGACCAAAAATCCCTCACAGAGCGCTGGTCCCCGCAGGAGGCGATGCTGCTCGTACACCCCTCCCGCTGCGCAGTCACGCCACCGCCGCTCCTAATGACTGTCCCTGCTACAGCTGAGGCTGAAAAGCGAGACCTCCTAGCACAGATGGAACAACACCAACATGTCTCGGGCATCCGAGTCTTGGTTTCAAAGTGCCCCTGATGGTACTGACAACGATTTTGTCCAACTCACATTAGCAGCTAAACTAGTTTCAGGACCAGTGGAGGGCAATATTGCTTTGGCTGCCTGGAATAAAGGGACCTAGGCACCAGCTAGGGCACTGAGCTGGTGTGCACAAGGCAAAGCCCTTACTCTGGGCACAGGATGACTCTTTTTGCTCCACAAAAAACAGTCCCCAGGGCATACAGCCGCTGGAGCACCAGCTCCACCTTGTGAAATGCCTTGGTCCCTGAACACCAGCTTGCTGTAGAAATCCATGCTTTTGTACAGCTATCGTGATCCCAGATCAATGCACAGGGAAAGTCAGAGGCGGAAGCAGCTCCAGGGTGAAACAGATTCTCTGTATGTACTCTTATGACTTTTGTTATTTTCCTCATGATAAGCTTGACTCAGCATTTTAAAATTCCTCAGGTCCACAATCAGCACAAGTTCAAGTCTAAGTAAATATATAAAGGAGGTCAAAAAAGGGGTACTTAGGCCATATTTTGTGGAAATAGTCTAGTTCGCATAGGATCTGAAGTACTTATGGATTTGAGCAAACTGTTCAGAAGGTGAAATCACCAAACCTGCAAAAGTAGCAGGTGGCTTAAAACCTTTGCCCTTTTTTTAAATAGTTCCTTAGATTCCTTTCATAACATTAAATCCCTTATTTTAACATTAGGAATGATCGTTCATATTTTGTGTTACCTATCTTAGCACTTCTGAACCGATCTTGCAGTGATATGACTTTGCTATAATTTCTCTCTCCTGTTTGAGATTTTGATTCATTAAGCATTTCCCTGGAAGAAGAGTTTCGAAGTTGTGCTCAGTGAAGAGCTGTGGCGTGTCTCCTTTTTCATCTTTGGCGTCCGTGGCAAGCGATGGCTGCTAATCGGTACCTGCAGAGCAGGCGGCTGCTGGGTGACTAATGGTGCTGCGTGGTGAGCGGCCTTGCTGGAAAGATGGAAGAAGAGCAACGGGGCTGAAGGCTGGTCAGATACAGATGGCAGGAACATTGTCCGAACTAGGGGCTAAGCTGGGGTGCCTGAGGGCTGAGGGAAAATTAAAGCCTGATGGGGTTGCAGGGTAAAGATGGGTTTTATGGAGGCAAATGCTGAGGTTTTTCCCTTCCTCACCCTGCTCACCTCCTGCTGTCACATTCCTGCTTTGTTCCACTTCCATCGTGTCTGGGGGGACCTGCAGTCTCCATGGAGGCTCCCAAAGCAGGCACTGACACATCCCAGGGACACACTACTAGCAAGCACTGATGAGTGCTGCCATCCAAGCTGCAGTGGGGCAAATCTGTCAGGAGAGATGACATCTTTGGTTAGACCCACTGGTTTGGCTGTAAAAACAGAGAGGCTTTCTAGATTTTTCTGCCTGCAGAGAAATTTGTGCCTGAAAACTTGGCTATTTTTCCAGCAGTATCAGATGCTCCAAGAAAAAAAAAAAAGGTATCATTTCTTCCTGCAGTCTGTCTCTGTCATATTGGGAGATAACCACAGCTAAAACATGATTAGGAATTTAGCACATGCCATTCAGTGTGGGCTGCAGATCTGTGCCTGCTGAAATGCTGTCCAAGAACCAAAAGCATGCACCTCAGCCCATTTTTGAATTGCGACCTGTGTGTGTTCAACCTTGCCTTTACAGGGAGCAGAATTTATTACCCAGCACAGAAAGTGATAGAAGATTGGAACTGAAGCCTGGAGAGCCTTAACGTGCTATTGGGGTTCCTTTTTGCATGAGAGAGGCATCTATATTATTTACATATAATTATTAATGATAGGATAGCAGCAGAGATAAGCGACTCAGTGAAGGCTAAATAATTTCTCAAAAGCCATGGATTGACAGAAAATATCTCCACTTCATCTTTAATATGTGACTGCAAAGAACAGGTTGGCAATGCAAAAATCATTCCTCTTATTGATCCATTATCCATCCATCTTTCTGAGAGAGTTTTGATGTTAGAAATATTATTGAAAGCTTTAGTGAAGACCTGAAATCTTTAATCACCAAATAGGTCCTTCAAAAGCCTGAAATCAATTCAGGCTTTGAACTTTTTCTTTTGTGATTCTGCCAAGGGCCCAGTAGAACCACAAAGCTTTAGATGCTTTTTTATCTCTTGCTGTGATACTTCTGGCCCAAGGAGTCCCATATTATTACATTACGTGTACCACGTTTCTGTCTCCAGAAGAAAGGAGAGAACTCTGTTGGAAAGCCTCCTCTTTTAATGAAAAAAGAGGGTCCTAGCCTTCAAGAAAGACATTTACTGTACTTACGAAGACTTGCACCTTTACATATTCACAACTGATCAAAATCAGGGAATGCAAAGAGACTGTGCAGTTATATGACTGTTGGCACATCACATGGCATGAGAATGTGTTGGTTTGACTGCTGATACTAGCTAGGGCCTCTTGTAAAACCATGCCTGTCCATCTGCTGAAATACACATACTGTCCAACAGCCTGCTCAAGTCAGGCTAAGCATACAGGCAGGAGTTTGCAGGGTTAGTCTAACTCATGTGTGAAAAGCTGAGAAAGAAGACATTCTTGTCTTCTATTACATTTAGTGTTACATTACCAAAAATATTGAACTAGAACTTTATTTAGATAGAGTTATTAACTGTCACATGGGTCTTTAGCTCATTATATCAGTGCATCCAATTATCTTCAATTCACAATCCAGTTGGCTTATAACACATGATCACAGGGAAAGACTTCATACATCCTCAAATTGTCTTCTGAGGCATCTGTATTCCCCAGACAAAGGTGACTTCAGCAAAAGAATTGCTAAAATTTTGGCTGTTAGGAAAGTGTTGAGTGAAAGTTTCTTGGGAACAGTATCTTCCTCTTCTGCAAAGCTGGCACAGGCTTCTCAACAAGGTAAGCAGCATACAAGCATATTTCAACTCCTGCCTTGGGAAAAGCAAAAGAAAAGAAAGGACAGTGCTGGACTGCAGACAAGGTGTTGATATGCTTTTCTTACAGAGGATAGAAATGATGTTCCTAGGAAGGGTCCTTCACCCCAGCATTAGCTCGGTCTATCTGCCTTGCCTTCCCCAGCCTGGCTGCCTGGGCTCAGGCGTAAGCAGCATAGATCGCAGGACTGCGCTGTTTTGCTGGGCTCAGTGATCTGATTGTTTAGCTGGATGCCTACACTGCCTATGCAAAGGGTCAGTTCCTGCCCTACTTTGCCGAGGACAGGAGATTACAACATTGATCATCTGATACTGAAATCCTATTATCACATCCAGTGGTTGAAGACTGTTTTGAGTTCCTTTTATTATGCTGATATTTAATCCAACACATACACAGAGTCATAAACACGAAGGGACATGGAAAGACCATCTATCCACTCATCAGCTACACCTAATCTCTCCTGAGCAATGTCTGCTATCCAGATCCTAACACTAATAATGAAGATGCCAACATCTGCCCAGATAACCTATAATACTGCCTCATCGTTGTTGCTCTCAGACATTTCCTAATATCTAAACTAAATCTCTCCTGATGCAATGTAGACTGCTTAATGCTTGTTGACAGGTTATTGTTGTCCTCTTTGAGGTTATTTCTGTCCTCTTTGCCATTTATGTTTTTGAAGGTGGTTAATCTGTCTGCTTTAATTTCTCTCTTCTTTAGATCAAACAAGCCTGGGTCCTTTTTATCTTGCCAAAGAATTTAGAGGAGAACAAAGAAAATGGCTGGATCCAGCTTACTTCACCTGCATCTTTCTTTAAGTGCTCAAAGTGTTTGAAACTGGACACCATTCTCCAACTGAGCACCACACCTGCACTGAGCAGAAGAAAACTTCATGTGCATTGCAGACAAAGTTCCTTATTTTATACAGCCCAGTATACCTTTTTGCCATATCATTAACTCATATTCACTATAACTTCCAGATCTTCTCCATGACTTTTATGCTGTTTCAGCTGTTCCCAGTTTTGTGGGTTTTGGAGTACAGATTTTCCTTGCTGAGTATAGGGTTTTTCCTGATGAAGCCACACAGTGCTTTGTTCTCACTGCCATCTCCAAGATACCAGGTATAGTCTGGATCCTAATTCTGCCTTTCAAAGTGTTTGCAGCTCTCTCAGCTTGGTGTTGTCTGCAAATCTAACAAATATGCTCTTTATTTCATCAGCAATGTTGTTACTGAAATTTACTCTGAACGAATATTCAACGCTCAGTATTACCAGGTCCATAACAGACCTCTGGACATTCCCCCTTAAAACATGCTGCAGTGTGACAGTGAACAACTAATTATTCCCTTTAGTTTTTGAAGTGATTTTGGATTAACATATCCAGACCATATTTCCCTTACGCATGGGGATTCCACATGTAACCATGACAAAAGCCTCCCAAAAGTCATGATTTATGGACTCTTATTCCTTCTTCCCTAATCCACAAGGCCTGTTATCCTGTCACAGAAGGAAATTAGGCTGGTTTAATACAATTTGTACTTGACAAATCCAATTTGTCCTTGCAGCTAGTTTGATTATTTGTTCCATGAGTCTCTGGCTCTTCCTTTCCCTGCTTTCCAGAGATAAGCATTAGGTTTATCACTTTCCAGGCTTATCCCATGTAGCTTATCTGCCACACATTTCATTACTTGTTTTCATCTCTAGCTTCTTCTGGAGGTGAGATTTGGCCAACTTCACTGGTCATCAAGCAGCACTTTTTTAAGCTCATGCACTCCTATGCGTTTTGTAATGTGCATGTTCAATGGCTCCAGAAGAGCTTTGGAGCACTCCCTCAGTGCTAACTACTCTTATTTCAGAGAAAATATCGATGCTTACACTTGTGGATAAACTACAGCCACATTTGGCTCAGTCTCTACAACCATAGCACCACCGTCAACTTGTCAGCTCTGCTTTGGTTAGGCACAGGCTGCAGTAGTCCAAGGTAATTTTGTTCCTCAACCCAAACAACCACAAACTCCAAATTTCAAACAAATTCATCTCTGAGGCAGGTCACTTCTTGGATTTTGATTTAATTTAAGAAAAGTCATGCTCCCAGTATAGCACAAACAACTGTAGTCTGTGAAGGATAGAAGAGTCAAGTTTCACAGTCTGCTTCAATTTTCTAACAACTCACCAGCCCCTGTATGCTCCATGCTGGCTTCTCTCACTGCTTTGGTCCTCCCATTACACCAGGTCCTATCTACGCCTCATGAAGCACGATGCTGGAGAGATAGACTAGGTGGAAACTCCAAGAAATGTGTAGGACATGAATGGATGAGGCAGCTGTGAAAACAGGTAAGGAGAGTTGTACAGAGTAGCATACGGAGAAATTGGCAGCACAACATCAGCTCCCTTGGCCATACTCCTACAAAAAGTGCTAGCAGTGACTTCAAAAGATCTGGTGTACAAATAACCAGAGAAGGAGAATATTGAGCAGAACAGTATTCCCTGAGAAAGCACCGATTTCATACTGTTGGATTGTTCTGTGGCAATATTAAAAAGTTTCCAGGCAAACTGTGAACAGACACATTTTAGAAATGCAGAATTGTTTGTTTTCTGTTGGAAGGGGAGGCGAGTTTGTCACGCAGGTGTGCAGCCTGTGTGTCCTGCTGCAGGAGTGTGTTTTGCTAAACAAGGCACGTGGGCCCTTCTCAACATTTTTTTACTGTCTCTCCAAATGACATTCAATTGTTTGATCAGTATTTCAAATGATGTGCCCAATCACTCTTTCACCTTTGTGTGTGTGTGTGGACCTGGATAGAAGTCTGATTTGTTTCAACTGTAAATCAAAGAAAATGTTCTTGATTTAAAACAGAGCTTTTACTTAAGGGAGGCATGTCTTCAAGAGGATTAGGCTGAGTTAGAACTGAGCATTGATCATTTCATACCTTCGGGGCAGAACTGCATCCTCTGTTATGTCTCTCTTCAATGGGTACTAAACATTCACGTTCATATAGCTTCCCTCCTTTCTACACCTCCCCCCAGGATTTTTTTACTTTTTTTCAGAAGGGAGGGGGAAGATATCATCCACGTTCCTTAGGAAGATGTAGAGGCCCAAACACAGTTTCTTTCTTCCTGCTTGTTGTACGGTTACTGTTCTAATAGCTCATCAGAGGGTGTGAGCTACTTAATTACATTTCACCTTCACAAAGTGTTGGGTGGTTGTTTTTTTTCAAAGAACAGCACAAGAATGCTAATCCCCCAAGTAAGGCTAACTAGCTTGTGAATCAACAATGTCACCAAAAAATAAAACATGGGATAAACCATCACATTTTCTCAGGTATCTTCCATCCTAAAGGCACATTTCAGGCACTCTTGCTCCAGATTCCCAAGAAGCGGTAACCAAACTGATGGCAGGTATAAGATGCTTTGTATCAATGGGCAGCCTGCCCTCGTTGGTGGCCAGGGCTCAGCTGTGCTCCCTCTCTCCAGCGTCTAGACCACTCATGCAAGCTCCCCTAGCTCATGTTAAACATCTTCACCTGTATCCAAATTAGCTCGGAAAAATAATCAAAATGGAATTTTTTTCAGTGGATGCACGTGGGCAAAAATATTTTCTTTCACCAGGGCAAGATGGAAGCCATCTACCATCCCAGGCTCCAACACCAACCAACCTAGAGCTGCACAAGTGCCAGCAAGCAGAAAAGATGCTGTGACCACAGAGACCCTCTCAGCCCTTACAGGAGCACCATATGGGCTCAACAGTCTGTGACCAGATCCAGGCCCCAAGGCCTTTGATCCTGACAGAAATTCAAACTACAAGGAAATCCCATACAATTGCGTTGCCCACTCAAGGCAATACAGCACTTTCCAAGACAGAGAAAGCTATGTTAATTTTTTTTTTTAATTCTCAGCACATTTAAATTACTTTGAAAAACTTGTAACCTGAAGTTATATCATAGATTTTAAAAAAATTCTAAAGCAATAGCTTAACATTTTAAAATTATTTTTAAACATTTTACAGTTTTTAAAAGCTTGAATAGTGGGATTTGGTGAAGTTTTGTCTGCTTTCAAAGGTAGACTTAAGCAAAAGCTACATACGAACTGAATATTAATAACTTAAAAATCACTAATGTCTTCCTGAAAAATACTTACCACTCAAAGTTGCTTCACTGGAAATATTATTATATAAGAAATAAATAGATTGCATTTGCTTATACTAACAAGACATTGTCTCAGAAACACTAGTTGTCCAAACGGGGCAGGCAGTGATAACAGGGAAAAGAGAACTTCCAACAGTCAGACTAAGCCAAGGGAAACTAGGAAGGAAGGGAGACAATAGCAAAATAAAAAGTAGAGAGATGAGGAATGAAATACATCCCACAAAAATCTTGTGTTTCAAGGGCTGAAGTTCTCACGTCTAGAATCTCTGCTTCAGACTAGTGGGGAACAACTGAGGGATATAATAGGGGTGCTGCAGCAGAGTTACTTTCTCCCTTTCCAGCAGATTATAATTTCATTTTTACAGAACTGTCAAGTTCTTCAACTTCTGTGCTGACAAAATACATTTCCTTTCAGCTGAATCATGCAGTACAATACAAGTATGCCTTCTTTCCAGGGCTGCTTTCTGCATCCAGTGCTTTTACGGGACTTAGATGAGTTTTTGGTGATTCATAGTACTTAAACCACCAAAGAGCACTTTTTCAATTGGAAAATTCAGTTGAAGTAAATGCATCATCAGCATGATTGTCCATGCATGAAAGAACTACAAGCAAAACAATGAGACCATTTTTTAAAACCTACACTTAAGCCAAGAAAAACAGTTATCATGAACTATTAAAAGACCTTATTTTTCAGTTTCCATGAATCTCTCATGGAAAACATGGGTTATCCTTGTCTTTGCATCTCTTATTCTGAGAATCCCAAATTGCAAATGAAAAAAAAATATAATGTGCACATTGTTTTAGAGTCGTTAACATGATACACAGCAACATAAATTATATTATCTACAACAGATTAAGCTACTACTGATCTAGCCTTATTCTTGTAGCATTTTTTCCCAGGAAGATACCTATAGGATCTAGGCATTGAACAGTCTTATTATTCTATTTTGTGCTTTTGGAATGCTAAATATAAATAAAATGTTGTTTGAATCTTTTAAGGATTAATAGAAGATGCTCTGGTATCTGCCAAGCACACTGTGGATTTGAAGAATATGTCAGATACTTAAATGAAAATGGACACCTACATTTCTGACATTTAGCTGAAGGAAAACATTCTATCTGTGGGTTATGTGTGTGCATGTGCCTATATGGCATTTTCACAGATGATTTGATAGTGGTACTTCCAAAATATTTCTACTCCTAATAGCATCAATGCAATCTTTCACTCTTACTCCATTGTGGCAGTGTTTATTTATTTATTCACTTAAATAGATTTATATGGTACATAAAAAAGGTCTGTCCACATCTTTGCATGCTTTTGATATACATGAAAATACAGTCAGACTGGTGAAAACAAGTATAAAACCAGCAACCTCCATTAAATCAGAAAACAGTCACAGAAAAATAAATTTAAAACTATTCCCTGCTCCAGACAGTCATTCAGATGACCTGCACTAACCAAGACCACAAGGGCAATTTGAGAAGGTGACTTCAAATCATAAGAGCCTTTAAAAAGGGGGACCATGAAGCCCCCAGCTCTAAGTGCACCCATCCTAGTCCCAACTTTGTGTCCCATGACCAGCGGGGACTGGAGATGGGTCCAGGAGATCTGAAGGTCAGAGGAACCAGGCGATTTCACAGGAGAGCGGTACAGCCCAAATGTGAGAGCTCCTCACTGGGAGCTCCCTGCTGGCATTGTTTGTTCCTGGTGAAAAATGAGAGGATGTGTGCTCATGTTGCCATTTGGGTAGGGTTTGGGGGTAGCTGAGTGCTCTTGGGCATGGAAGAAGAGTCCGCCCTGGAAAGCTGTCCCTTCTGGGGAGATGCCAGCTGCCATACAGTTTACCAATCAAGGCT
This sequence comes from Ibycter americanus, assembly GCA_035590275.1. Taxonomy (NCBI): domain Eukaryota; kingdom Metazoa; phylum Chordata; class Aves; order Falconiformes; family Falconidae; genus Ibycter; species Ibycter americanus. Next base: position 51,219,938 of record JAVJGI010000040.1, read on the forward strand.
CAGAGGACTAAACACCACCACCGGCGGATACCGGCATCTCTCTTCCAAAAACAACAGTCCACCACAGGCAGCAAGGCTGTGGCCTCGACTCTGCCTCTGACAAGTTGACAGCCACCTCGGGGCTGGAGTGGCAAGTCCAGATGTGGAAGAGCAGCATAAGGCACGGGAGCTAGAAGGACCAGCCATGGCAGGACTCATGTCAACAGGAACAAGCTGGTGAGTGACAGCCAGGGGAGGTGAGCTAACACCTACAGGGTAGATGGAGCTTCTTCACTGGTTTACTCCTCTAGTGGCTTTGCTTGATGAACTTGAACTGAAATACGAGTATTTCTACTGATGGTGATACAGATGTGCGTTCTCAGGCTCGTCTATAAGCAGGCTGCTTGCATAGTTTCCTCTTTGTTTCCATTACTAAGCAAAAAAGTAGTGTGAAGAGTATGTAACAGCTTCCCATCAAAGCTCTCATGGCTGCTTGGCCTTTGGTATGTGACCTAAGCAGCATACTCCATTTTGATCTTTTAGAAGTGCTGTAGGAAATCATTCCCATAAACTGTGCCTACATACCCCTACAAGGATGAATTCAGTCCTTCACCTCTACATCTGCTCTAATTTTCTACTCCCCATCACCCTGATTCAGAGATCATCAGCACCCTCAGTCTACACTGCTCCTGATGTTACAGGTGCTAAGAAAAATCAGAATAAGCACATGTTCTTGGTGTCCTCCTCTAAGTCCTTATATCTTGATGATAATGTATCTATCCACCTTCTCTTCCTGTTCCAGGGTTCTTTTTGTCATGTTAAGATGCCTTCCAAATTTTTTTCCCAAAAAATATAGATTCCTGTGGCAAAGTCCCCTGCAGACCTGGTTTCCACAAGAAAAGAGCGGAGTAGGCAATTAAGTGGCTGCTGTTTCCAGGTGCATAAGTAAGGGTGGTTTCAGATTTTGCTTCCCATGGATAGCATTACCTGTAAGTCAGAGATACAACACCTGGCTAAAAAAATGGGGAGCAAACAGGAAGACACACAGGGATGGTATTTATCAGGATACCTTCTGTACTGGGTTTGCATGGCCAGGTTTTGGTAGCGGGGGCCTAAGGGGTGGCTTCTGTGAGAAGCTGCGAGAAGCTTCCCCCATGTCCGACAGAGCCAGCACCAGCCGGCTCCAAGATGGACCCGCCGCTGGCCAAGGCCGAGCCCATCAGCAACAGTGGTAGCGCCTCTGGGATAACGTATTCAGCAAGGCGGGAAAAAGACTGCACAGCAACCTGCAGCCAGAGAGAGGAGTGAGACTATGTGAGAGCAACAGCCCTGCAGCCCCCCAGGTCAGTGCAGAAGGAGGCAGGAGGGGCTCCAGGCACCAGGGCAGAGGTTCCCCTGCAGCCCGTGGTGAAGCCCGTGGTGAGGCAGGCTGTGCCCTGCAGCCCATGGAGGTCCATGGTGCCCGAAGGGCTGCCTGACCGCAGCCCCATCCCTGTCCCCCTGCACCCTAGGGAGGAGGGAGAGAAAACTGGGAGTGAAGTTGAGCCCAGGAAGAAGGGGGGTGGTGGGGGAAAGGTGTTTTAAGATTTGAGTTTATTTCTCATTATCCTACCCTGATTTGATTGGTAATAAATTAAATCAGTTTTCCCCAAGTCAAGTCTGTTTTGCTTGTGACAGTAATTGCTGAGTGATCTCTCCCTGCCCTCACCTCCACCCATGAGACTTTCGTTGTATTCTCTCTCCCCCGTCCAGCTGAGGAGGGGAGCGATAGAGCAGCTTCGGGGGGCACCTGGCATGCCGCCAGCGTCAACCCACCACACCTTCACTTCAGGAGTATGGGAGCTAAACATGGGAGATAACTTGTAATGTGTGAACCAAAACAAAGCATAATTTTAGCCCTAAATTATCTTTTACAATACACACACATCACCATAAACTCTACTAGAAAAAAATTTGAATTTTGCCATAGTTGTCAGAGTCCAAGGGCTTCCCATGTCTACAGAGGACTCACAGTATGCCTTAAGCTAAAACAGCATTTTGAAATGTCCATGAAGTCTAACTAGAGCAACCTGAGGCCATAACAATCCCAGTACAGAGATGAACATCATGATGAGTATAACAAATGTATAAAACTTGACTTTTTTTCCCTTTTTTTTTCTGTGCCTGCCCATGCTACAAATGTCATAACTTTTTAACTCGTACAATATAGTAACTTTACTGGGGCAGGAGATTCCAAAGCAGGCAAAGAAGGAAACAGAAGGAAGGAAAAGGGAAGAAGATCAGAAAGTCACTGAAAAGGCTGGGCTGTACAAATATTTGGTGCCTCTCCCTTTTGTACATCTGTCTTCTCATACTATTCATATACCTGAGAAATAAACACCTTACTTCTTTCTCTGTAACATATCAGAATCCATCCTTCCTAGCTGTCTAACTAAAATATTTTTCACTGCCTCAGCTGCCTCTCACTCTGATTATCCTCCCATCTTTCATTTACTCGCCTTACTCTCTTCAATCAGCTGAAATTACTGTGACCACCGTGCTGCCTCTTACAAGTATATTGAGAGCTTGCTTTCCCCAGTTTATCAGCTTTGATTTCTTGACTTTGCCATGGCAGAACCAGTTGGCGTCTCTCACTTGCCCTGTTCTCAGTCCTTCCCACCATTTCTAGCAGTACTTTTCGCATAAAATATTCTCCCTTCTCCAGTTCATTAAGCCACTGACCTACCAAATCTCTCCTAAAATAATCACTGCTTTCACTATGGCCAAAGAGGCATGTTAATAGCACATAGGTTTTTTAGTAACGCTTGCCAGAACCTCTGAACAAACCCAGGGCAAACAGCCCTTACTGCCTCCTGCTTCCCTGAGCTCTCCTCTCCCCAGCATCCCTCCTGCTGCTGCGTGCTGGGACGCGGCCCCTGAGCTTCGCTTGGCGCTGACCTGCACCGCTCTTCCGTATGTCCAGTGTGCGTACACATAGTGGGGTTGTGCCTCCTGTATACCATGGCCCCTTGTCTCTGGCTCTCAGCCCATCAACCGTATAAATCCTGATAAGTGTTTATTTTTTCTCATCGAGCTGAGCACATTCTCAACATGAAGGAAATAATATCAATGTGCACTACACCCCTTTTGCACAGCTAGCCTGAATTCCTTGCATTGAACTGTTTTATCTACTCGGATTCATTTGCTTTTGAAATAAATAATATTTTCTAAAGTTTTGCAGCAATGTTTCTGCTAGGAATATAGTGCCTGACCCTACTCTAGTCTTGAGCAAATATAATTTATTTAACCATCTCATAAAATCAGTGTAATAGAGTAAAGAATCAGGACCATGATACTCCCAAACATTTTCTGTTAAAACCTTAATCCCTTTGTTCTTGATTTATCGTGGTAACACACAGCTTTATCAGTAATAGTTAAGTAACTGTCTTTCAGTTTTCTCTTACAGTAGTTTCCTTATTTGAATAATAATTTTCAAGATGAATATAATCCTGGAAATACACAAAAAATCCCTGCATCAAAAAAATCATTTTAGCATTTTCCTCTGAAAAGACTTTTTTCTTCCACCAGACTAACACCCATGTAATTTTTAAGGTCTGATTACTCCAAATGAATCCTACTCTTATTACAAAATGTTTCAAGTTTTGTTGCAGTGTCACAAAATGCTTATTTGGTAATTCATAACGAAACACTTAATTTTTATTAGATTTAGAGAAGAGATTGCAGGCCATAGGAAGGACAATGTGACAAACTTCCTGGAAACCTAGAAAAAACCAGAAGCTGCTAACTCAGGTCCCACAGACAGGCAAAACATATAACTGAAAAAAGGCTAAGAGTGAAATTGCAAAATTATAGACAAGTGGCCCGATGTCAACACCCAAAGAGACTAGGGTAAATATTTTTCTAGTCAACTCACAGAGGCGACAACCTAGTCTTGATGAAGACGAGTCATATCAAACCTAATTTCCTTTTCTCCCACAGAAACTGGCTGCTTAGACAGGAGGCACCTTAGACTAAGTTCTCTTCATTTTTTGTGGTTTTATGTGCATTTTGATGGCTTTTGAATGGCAAAAAATGCAAATAAAATACAAATAAGAGGTACGTGTAGTGCTTGAGACACATGAAACACTTCTGAGCAGTGCGGAAACTCCCAAGCGTGCAGCTGGAGGTGTTCACCAGGGCTGCGCGGCATCCGCTGCAGGACTTCACTTCCCGTGGGCAGTAACCACCTGTCCAAAGACATCACCTCGTTGCTCACCTGCACACAGATAGCTATTGGCAACCTAGTGCATAGAATATTTCAAACATTTCTATCTGATCAAAACATATTAGAGTAATCTTTATGAAATATTTGGAGGGTAAATGTATCTTTTAAAGAATTACCTTCTAATATCTTATTTTCTAAAGCTATATGTAGGCAACAAAATTAATTACTAAATTTCTGAGGGTCCAGCAGTTTCCATTTAGCATTCGTGCAGCTAAATAACTTTTTAAGTTCCTGTGTATTAATTTAGAAATGTAACACTGAATAATGATTTTGAAAATCTTGACCAGATAATCAAGCAGCAACCCAAAGCAAGCAGTTTTGAGTAACGGGTAAGCCAAAGCAACTCTGGGAGGACTGCATGTATTTAAAGCGTGTACTTCTCAGGCTGTTCAGTGAGCAAGGCTGACAGTGACTGACTGACAGCAGTAAATCACTTGGATACTAGAACTGGTCAAAAGTTTGGGTTTTCAGAAACTTCAGTTTTCACTTACAATGTACTGGTATTTCAGTAACAGAGATGAGGCAGGCTCAGTCTAAGGGGAAAAATAACATTTGTGACTCTGCCAAAAATGCTGTGAATTTTTCTGAGTGAACTTCAGGTATAATCAGGATATTATTAACTATACAGATGGCAGTCAGTATGGTCTCTTAAAACAGCTATTCCTTCTGCTGCTCTAGATTCAGAAAAAATCATGTTGCAAAATGCGCTACAGAAGAAAGTGTACCTTTACTGATATGGGAAGTCTAATGTTTTTGATTTTTAAAAAGTGTTCTTAAAGTTCTTGAGTGACAATTTTACTAGCAAATTGCTAAATATTCATCGCTAACAACTTTGGGTCCAAGAGCAACAATGTTGAGACAGGGATGAGGGCAACACTTGCTTGGTCTCCTTGTTGGTCTCAGTTCTAAGGTTTTGAAGGGATCAGGACCCCCGATGTAAGGCTTGGATTACTTCAGTTTGTTCTGCTAATATTTGCCTTCCTTATCAGTAGGTCAGAAATGTGACTTTGAATCCAGAGGTATAAAGGGATACCCTAACCAAAAATAATAAGCTAACCCAGTAATGATGACTTCTGTTATTTAGGAAAGCCAAATTAAAAGCCTCTACGACTCGGAATCAGGTCATGAGCAGGTATAAACAATGCATACCTCATTGCAATCACTTTTCAAAAGAGTTTTCATCAGTAACCCCACATTTGAGTCATTCTGACTTGGAGAGGTGCTCTGTTCTCTGATGAAATCTTAAAAATTATATTCCAGTTTAATAGTGAATCCTGTCTCTTAAATAACTAAAATACTTTACAGTTGGACCAGAAATTTCATTTAAGGATTAGTGAACCCTGTTTTGCCTATCATGAGTAATTTACCTCACTTTTGTCCACTCAGAAGTGGTTTTATCTTAACACTAATGAAAGCAAAGACTTTCACTTTGGTCACTTAACAGAATCTATTCAGTGAGTAATCTTGACATGAGCAGTGACTTAGCACTGAGGATTTAAAATCCAAATTAAACCTTGCTCTTTCTTCTCATTATCATTTTTAGCTTACACCTTCAGCTCAGGAAAACTTGCACGAATATGCTGCCAATATTTGTAATAGCATTATTATTCTAATATTCTATCAAAATAATTTCAAATGGAAATACATTGAATGCCCTTGCGATATTTTGCAAGCTTTATTTCATTAATATAGGCTGTGGCATCTATAATGGTACCATTATGTTTCAGAAACAGGGCTGTACTTGAAGGATGCTATTTCTTCATCCTTGGTTTATATAGTTACGTTCATCTCCTTAACTGTATTTTTTTATAATGGTTGCTTGCAAGAATGTGCAAAGCAGGCTTAGGGACAAGATTATGCTGGATGTTTTGCATGAAATATGCTGCTGAAGAATCTCTTTGGTTCCTTCCTGCATTCAGAACAATTTACAGTACTTTCTGTAACTGCGATGAAGAGTTAGCCCACCTTTTGAAGGGGTTTGGCTATATGAAAATTCAGCTGCTGTAACAGTTCATTGACTCATCAGGAGAGACTGGAGTCATATGCCACACTAAAGCAAATTAGGAGGTGAATCCCAAAACCTGTGTGAGCATTTTGAGAATTAAAAAATATGGCATTATCATCTTTGCCCAAAGTTCTCCGGTACTCCGACAGTAAACTGAAAGGTTATTCTTCAACTGAACATTTCAGATAAAAAGCAAAAATGTAAGGATCATATCTATGAAAATAACCCTAACTATTTACAAGTATTCAATAAAAATGAATGTGATGCTCTAACAACCCAACATTTTATAAAATTACATCCCAATAATTCTAGCCATTTTTCTGTGTGAAAATGAAAAGGTGTCCCATTAAAATGCTGTTAAATATACGTCATTATTATTATTATTATTATTATTATTATTATTATTATTATTTATCACATTATTGGAAAGATAGAGTCAACAAGATGGAAGTTTGCAATCAAAATATCTGAATGAGAGGCAAAGACAACCTTTTCCAAGGATATCTCAATGAACATCACGGAAACCTTGTTTCTTGCTTTGCACCGATTGTTTTGTAGTCACACAGTCATCATTTTCAGGTCATTAGCTTCATTAAACTAACTTTAATTATTATTAGCTCTATAAATACAGTAGCATCATACAGTTTACGAAGATCTGGAACTTTTTTAGAAAGCATGAAACGTCTGTTTTAAAGAAAAAATAAATTTCATTCATTCAATGGTAGCTTTTCAAGGAGCTAACTTTTAAATGGTTTTAGATGGTGGTAAGAGATGGAAAGACTGTCCCCTTGTGGATAGGAATATGAGGAAAGTGATACTGTAACTCATGGATAGCAGTGGTAACCCTGGGCATTTGGCGTTTCATTAAGAAATCAGCTAGAATCCTGCTTTGCACATTGCTCACAGACCAACACTTGAACGTACATAATACTACGGAGAGCCTTTTAATTTAAATTGGTTGTCCTGACAGACAACAGAGGGTAAAGACTGAGCTAATGTAGCATCATTGCGAAGACCATCAGTCCAGGCTACCACCTAAATCTAACTGCTGCAGGCAGCTGCAGTGTTACCCTCATTTGAAGAAAGCTGTTTTGTGAAGAACAGCTTCAGAGTAGAGAACGGGAGAAGGCGCCACAATAAAGACAAAGTCTTATGGTATATCTATAAACCAACATGCTGCCCACACGCATACACCTTCCAAATCTGTGCCAGAGCATCCATCTACAGGACAAAGCACCAGCCTTGTCCTTGCTCCTGCAGCTGCACTGACAGAGGGAGCGGAGCAGGATTGATGCACAGCTGGCTGGAGACACCCGCCTGTTATTGTAGATGTTAGATTATCTGTAAGAATTACAGATTGCCCATACACATCATCACCTCTGATCCATGAGAACTACCAGAAGATGCTAGCACCCCATCATCGCTCAGATCTGGGGTAATCAACAGTAGCTTCAAATTTCTGCATGGGGAAGCAGAACTTCACAGGGCTGCTGAGATAGCAGGGGATGCTAGCAGCATAGGAAGTGTTCTGGTTTATGAAGTCCAGTCCTTCCCTGTTACAGATGGTTATAGCTTCCCTAACAAATTAGTCTTGTTCTGCCTTTATTAAGAATTTTCTCCCAACACCTCAGTTGCAAGAATTTTCTGAAATATCATTAGAAACCTCAGAATTTTCAGCTTGGCCATATTCATGCTCAGTGTGTATCTATTCACTCTATCATCCTTTTAAGCAGCTTTTTTTTTTTACCTCCTTATCGTTTCAGCCCTGACAGAGAGTAATCATATTCCCTCCTAGCCTTTGTTTTGTTAAACTAAGCAAGCCACACGCCTGCAGCTTTATTGTAGAGGACAGGCTCCCCAAACTCTTTCATAATGTGATACGTCAGCTCGAAGTGTCCTGTAGGGTCAACTTCTTCCACCAACAGTCACTCAAGAATGTATTCAGTCTCATCAATACACACCCCTTCTCTGTCCCTACTGGAAACACTTTGACTGATGCCTTCTTTGGTAGTATTGGGGTTTTTACAGTCACATCTCAGAGGTCACTCCTAAAAAGAGCAGCTAACTCAGTAGTTGATTTTACCAGTCATTTCCTACCGATTATTTCCCAGCTTGTAGCAGAAATTCTCATTCTTCCAGGTATGAAGGAAACTGCATTAATCAAGAAACAAGTTGCTGCCATCGTTTGAAGATCTCCTACCACAAATTCCTAAAGGTTTGTGGCTAACCAGTCTGATGCAGGCAAATTGAGGTGCAGGTTAGTGTGTGGTTCAGAGTGGGGTAACGAGGAAATAAGCCTGAAATAACCCTTAGCCTTTGATAAGAGGGCATCCCGAATTGTGCTAGGTGGAACTCACTAAGTCATAAGTTGTCCTCCACAAAAAGTGAGTACGTTACATCTACTGCTCTGTGATACATGAATTGATCGAGGAGTTGCTTGAAGCGTCGAAGATGAAAATCTCAGAATCTGTGGGGAGTCATTACAGGCCTAGATAGACACAAATATTTTAAACGTCTATTAGCACTTTTAATTCAAATATATCCCATTCCTAAATTTATGACACTAGATGAGTTCAATGTGCACATCAGCAAATGGCCAAGTGCCTTACAATTTGGACAATGTGGGATACTGGTAAAACCATCCAGACATACACGACGCAAGTCTGCACTGAAGATACACTTCTTTTTTTTTTTTTTTTTTTTCATTACAGGTCACTTTGACTGTCAGATGAGAATGAATCAAAAGTGAAAAAGAGGAAGCTCTTAAAACCTATTTCCTCTGTCTGTAACGCTAGGAAGCAATGAGAAATCAGACTTTTATTTCTGTACTTCACAGGGGAAGTGTTATGGGGGTTGTGAAAGTTTCCTCTTTCCTCCCTGGAGATGAAACTTCATGAAAAAAACGCATTTTTGCATAATTTCATAATCCTAATGCAGGGCAGTGGCTGAAGCGCAGCATGTGGAAGCCTGCGCGGGATCTGTAAGGGGTCTGACGTGGCCCCACCGCGCAGTTCAGCGTGGGAGTAGACGCTGCGTGCCGGTGGCGGTGATCTGAAGTGGCGGTCATCTGAAGGCAGCTGGTGGCCGCCAAGGGAGGGTGGGCGAGCACAGCCCTGCTGCAGTAGCACCGGGGACCCGGCCGCGGTGACCGCTCTGGGCCTGCTGCCGGCCACAGCAGCGGCTCACGGCACCTCGCCTCAACCATTTCGGTCTCAGTTTTTAACTTTTTAGCAAACACGGGGATCAAATAATTTAGAGCTTGGACGGTTTTGTATTTTGCATAGCACGTGCGCAGATTTTTGGCTGGCGTAACGACGGCGACATTCAGCCAGGTTGGAAAAAAAAAAAGGCAGCCAGACGGTTTATTCTTCAAAACCGGTTTACAAAGCGCCTCGGGGCCCG
>JAVJGI010000040.1:51230829-51267562 GCA_035590275.1 Ibycter americanus
CAGCCCCACTGTGCCAGTCCCGCCGTGCCAGCCCCGCCAGCCCCGCGGCGCCCTGCGGAGCGGCCAGCCCGCTGTCCGCAAGCTGAAACCCGGGTCTTCAGCATGAAAATGTGTGCCATGGGTGCCCTGGTTTGATTTGCTGTGGAGAATCGCCCAATTTCTGATTGGGAAATCTAGATTTTTCAGAGTTTGTACATGCGTAAGAACTTTTTTTCCATTTTCTGTGCTATTGAAGAGAATGTTAAAGTATGCACAAGAAACTCTGTATTCCTGCACTTGGAATATGCATGGCTTTTTTATACATTTTTCAGTGTGGGAAGAGTTGCCTTAACTGAATAAATAAGTTAGTAGCTGTGGCTGCATCTGGTCCAGAGAATAATTAATGTTCGCAAGATGATTTGATGTGCCCACATGACAATGGCTGAACTTGAACCACTTTTTATTTTCTTGCCCATTCTTGCAAAGCAGCTTCTGAATCCGACAGGAGCAAAAAGGCAACCAGCAGTGAAGTTGGGAAATTGATCCTTGGAACAGGCAACTTGTTGCCAGGCTTAGCAAGGAGTCCCAGAGAATGGCCATGAAAATAAACATCAGCTTTGTTGATGTGTTTTATATTGGAACACTGATTCCTGACCATGAGGTTATTATTTTGAGTTGCAATTTCTTTTGCTCTCAATTCAGGCCACGACAGAGTCAAAAACTCTTGTGTGGTGACAATACTGAAAATGTATTTTCCAAGTTGTGGGTTGAAATAGTTTAAGGAATAGTTAAGACAACAGAGTTTTATGACAGTTATGGACTGAGATTAACCTTACTATTTTTATTAGTGTTTCTGAAACCTATTCTTGAGAGATATAAAAACTTTTTAAATGGATATTTATCTGAAATATAAATGAATCATACAAATGTGGTATTTGTTGTTACCTGAATGTGATTTTAAAGTTACTTCTGAAATGCTGTGTTCCATTTAATTCTATTTTAGGAGGTACATTAGAGCTTAGACTTTTAAATTGAATGGCATTGTGAGTGATAGCTTCCCAAAGAGTAATGTTGGAAGTTTCTTTTTCATGAAGACAGCTACAACCAAGAATATGGCCTGTAGGTCGTGGCTCGTAATGGCATAAAGGAAGAAGACACAATGCAGTGTTTTTTCTGCTCGTAATGTCTTCACCCTCTTGGTTGACACCATCAAAAAATAAACAGCTGTTTTCATCTGAATGCCTGTTCCATGAAGCCTCAGTCAAATGATCCTTATCTGTCATGCAGCCTATTGAATGCTCACCTGACGTTAACTGATTTTTCACCCTACCTGTCCAGCTGTAACGGTTATTCGAGTAGACGGAAGACTATCCAGGCCGTGCAGTCTCTCCATCCAAGTTCCCTAACAAAATCATGTACCAGCATCTTCCTCAGTGGCAAAGGGTTGTAGATACAGAAGTTAAAAGGTTGCTGAAAGTCTTGTTTGTGTGTCATCATGAATCACACGTTTGCGTTACTAGGAAAAATCCTAGTGTTACAGCAGGGGGTAAAAACCCCAAAGATTTTATAGTAGGCTCCAGTAGTGGTAAACTTCTCTAAAATTATGTATTTTATGGGAAAAAGAAAAAAAAATGCATCCACAGTAAATTTTCATTGAAAACTTTTTATGCAGCACTTAAACACTCAAGGCTGGGTGCCCTTCCTCCTCGTCAGTTACGCAGTTTGGGTAAATTATAACCAGTTACAGTTTTCTAATTAAACTTATATGCATCATAAGGTAGATGCATTGTATTATGAATAGACTATAAAGAATAAATGTTTTTGTTTAAACAACGGCATGGCATATAAAGCTATAGAGAAAGTTTATGAATAAAAGACCCCTTGTATACAAGTGAACAGGATTGTGATCTCACAGGCTGAGAGGTTCTTACTTTGCTGTATTACAGTGGCTCTGGTCCCGCAGCATGCATGTTTTCTGTGAGAAACATTTCTGTAGAGTTGTGAATCCTCCCAAATCTGTCATAGTTGAAAGTGGTGCAACTCCCATTTAGGATTTAAAAAAAAAAAAAGTTAACAAAAAAAAAAAAAGAGAATGAAGTTGCAAATTCAGGTCATTTACGCATCTGTTGCTAATGCACGCAGCTCTGAAGTCTATGTAGGTTCCTTGATACTCACTGTATAAGGAAAATAATCAACAGAAATGAACCGTATTGAAGGTAAACACGTCCTGTGTTACAACACTTGTATTAATCCGCATTTAATGTTGTTTGTTGTTTACTTTTTTACAAGGCTAGATTTTTTGTCACTCTTAATTTCCTAACCATCTTATCCCATAAGTTGCTTTTCTTACCAAACCGGTAATTATCAGTGCTTGTGACTGCTCAACATACCACTCCACTCCAGATATTCCTTGACATGTACAGCAAAAGAGTCTGATTCAAGTAATGCACCAACAGCTTGTAAGGGTTAGGTATGTGTAGGAGTAACAGGGTGGAAACTCAATCTGCAACATCTGACTGGGTGCTTGCCCAGCCTGGGGACAGGAGTTGATACCAACTGCTTCCTTGTTCCCAGAGCTGAAGACGCTGTGTGACAGTGTGGGCTAGGTAGAACCTGCACGTAGGCATGTACCACCCTCTGTCCATGCTATCACTGTTGCATCCTGCTAAGCTACACAAACTTGCGTTTTCCCTGGATGGACATATTTTGTTGAGCCTTTTATATCAGGAACTTGCCAGCTGTATTGAGGTGAAAAGTATGTTGTAATTTGCTTAGGCTGCTGCGGAAGACCTATTTGAAGAGGACTTTTGCAGATGGCCAAAGACTTTATAGATACTGAGGGAAGAGTGGGGCAGTTCACAGCTGAATTCCCCTATGGCTGACTATTTTGATGCTGTTTAGACCTAATTGCCTTTAAGGTGCCTCAGTCCTAATATGGACATATTTATTAAATGGAATATAAAGAAAAGAAATTATTCTCATGGCTATAAAACTTGGAAATAACAACTAGAGTTTGAACTTGTACCCAGCATAACCCTTCTTGGTTTTATTTGACAGCTTAAAAGAAGCAAGTACAAGCTGTTGCATTCAAATAACATTCATCTCAAGAGCGGTAATCAATGCTCGTTTTGTTTTGTTGATCATGTAGTCTAATACATGGGCCTAAAAGCATCTGAAATCTGTGAGCTGTCTTTGGCACTGTATTTCTCATTTTTCTTTTCTGTCTTTCCAATTTGCTAAGTTTGCTGGAAGTTTCATATAAAGACATGAACAATTCATGCATGCAGAACATATTGACTTCTGTTTTTCACTAACATTCATTGACCTTTTAGGTCAATAAATTTTGAAGTTGACTTAAGCAGTCAATAAGCCTTATTTTAATTTAGATTAAGTTTTAGTCTGATTCAGCACTCTGCTTCCCTTTTTATAAATAAAAAAAAGCTTATAGCAATTTATTATTAAAATGTATGTCAACTAAGAACTGTTTCCTATAGGTCTGGGAATCCCTGGCTGGATTATAATTTTATGCAGTATTCCCAACGCACGATTTGAAAGTGGCATTTCAGCCTCCCAGTGCGTACTGTGTCCCTCTCAACTGCTCTAACATCAATTGTAGAATGTGATACAGATAATTAAACAAAACCATGTGAATTTCAGGAGCAAATGTTTTCCATCACATTGGAATTTCACCTTACATGAGCAAATTTAACTTAAATTACATTTCCATCTGACATTATTAATTCCATCAAGGAAGCTTTGTGTAATATTAATTACAGATACCAATTATATTATTTCATCTTTCCTTTCCGTTGGAGCTTCAATAAAAATTAATCAAGTGAAGGACATGATTATCATAATCATTTTAAAAATCCACCTAAATTCTTTTACCACATACACACAAAAATATTAATAGCATTGGAATCACATGTGTAAGAGTGTACTTGTCAAATTTCTGTGCACAATACATCCATTGGTAAAAGGGAAGGGAGCATTTCCTCTACTGCAGTTTTGGTTTACTGCCATGGATGCTTTCCTTTGGCAGACAGGTTCTTGCAGAAATCAATGCAATGGTATTAACTTAAAATTTTTGTGCTTTTTCAATCTGTTTAGTTCTTTCAAATGACATTACTACTAGTGAAAAGTCACTTTGCAGTCATGTTAAGTAGCCATATTTTGACCTTACAGAATTTTGACCATGCAGTATAGCCAACTATTGCAGTGTCACCTTAACTTCACTTAATATAATTGACCAAAATAGCCTTATTGTTTTTCAGTGGGGGGAAAAGAAATGAGCAGAGAAATGACTAAACTCTATTTCAGATTTCAGCAATAAAGTAATTGGGGGAAAAAATGGCTAACTGTGAGGAAATGCATCACTCTAAACCAGCAGCTGATAGCTGGCAGATTTTATATTTAAGATTGGAGCTTCAACAACCCATAAATCCAGGTATCATCTACCACATTTGGAGTACTGATTTGATAATATAATAAAGGAAAACACTATACATTATAGGGAAAAGTATATTTGAGGAAGGATCTGTAGTGTATGCAGAGACAACATTCTGCACTGATTTCAAGTGCTAATACTTGATTTTATCATTAGTACTCTGGATCTGGGATACACAGTGATTAAGGCTGTAGAGACAATCCTCTTCATTTTGAATGAAATCCAGTGTATGTTTATCTTTGCATTTAACTAGTACAGCTAACTCCTATTCCTGTTCATGTAACCCTAGATATCTAGATATCTCTATTATTTTTTTTTTAGGGATTTGGAAGTAAGGACAGGAAAATGGTGTCGTGCCTGTAAACAGCTTTGTGAGCATCTCTATCTCCCCATTCATAGCTGCCACGCTGTTGTGATGAAACTGGAAACAACTGAAATCACCAATATATTTGCCAAGTATTATTGTGCATAGGCCATGAAACTGCTGTCATGTCACTTGCCTATTCATGGAGATACCTACATGTAATTTCAGAGTATCTGCACCTTTGCTTTGACTTGCTCCTCCATTGCTTTGTATTGGCATTGCTTTGTATTGTATTTGTGTAATGTATTGGCACATAGTTCTTTTCATCATCGAATAATTTCCTTTTACAACTCCCATTTTGAATCTATATGGTTGGCTAGTTATTCTTTGTTTGATATAGTTCCTTTTCACTTTCTGTTCAAAATTGCATGATAACTAGAGCTAAGAAACAATCTTCAAAGGGAATCCATGTTATTATGAGAAATGTTACAGATTTTCTTCTTTCTTCTAGGCATTGATTTTAAAGTAAAGCCAGTAACATTTAATGATACGAGAGTGAAACTTCAAATATGGTAAGTTTTAATTTATATCACAAATGAGAACCAGCTAAATTACATTACAGCATGAAAAATCTCATCTGCTGTTAATTGTGTGTCTTCCTAAAGTGAAATTATTCATACTAGGTCATTTTAAAATTTGAATTTAGCCTAGGGGAGCATATTTTTTGTAGCAACTAATGGAAGTTAAGAAAAGAGTTGTCACTAGGTTGCTTTAACAGTAATGCTTGCAGCATACAAACAGTGCAGATCTATGATCCATATTAAGTATATTTAATTGTATAGGAACATTGAGGGAAGTGACAAAACAAGAAAATTCTACATTTCATTACCCATCAAATGCACGTTCAAAAAGGTCACTGAGAGACAGCTAGTAAGATGAATCCTTGGGAACTTACACTCTGGTTTTTGTTTTTGAAGTTTTTCTAAATAAAGGGCTACTGACAGCCATCTCTCCAGGCATCCAATACTGAAAGTTGTCTATATTTACCAGTATTTAACCTCAAGGAGTAACTCTGTACAGGAATTATCTGACCAGTATTGGATCTGCTTAATACAAAAGTTTTCCTTAAGGCATAATTATGTGTAGGAATCTCTGCATCCCTGTATTTTACAGCTTTTCCCCAAAACCTAAACCATCTTACTGCCTGTGTCACAGTTTACAAAGGACTTGTCAGAATATGGGATGTCAACTGACTCCTGCAGTGCTTGTATTCCGGATATTTTTTTATCACCTGAGTTGTACTTGTCTTAATGATTATGGTGGGCTTGCAGTTACACTCAGACTTTAACCACTGGTTTAGCTTCCTTAGTAGGGCTGTATTATTCAGAATTAATTTCCAGTATATTTCTTTCACTGCTGTATCTGGCACCCAGATTTTCTTTCTTCCTTATCTTTTCTTGTTCTTTTCACATTAGGGTACACCATTCAGAATTTGAACAATACTCCTTAAAACAGAGGGTTTTGTTGGGGGTTCTACAGTCTGATCATCTTTTGTTTGTTTGTGTGTGTGTGATTTCTTACAATTTCTTTCAGGGATACTGCTGGCCAGGAACGATTCCATACACTTAGTACTAGCTATTTTCGTGGTGCTCAAGGCTTTGTTCTTGTATATGACATCACAAATCTGGACAGTTTTCAAAGTATAACAAGCTGGATGAAGGACATCCATGAGGTAAATATATCTAACAGTGGTTGATCTCTTAATGAAGGTAGTTAACGAGTTACTGCAGTTAATGTTTTAAATGACTGCATAAGATACATTCTTGTTCCTTGGGCTGTGTGTTTCTAACCAGAATTTCTTACGTTGAACTCAGCACACAGTATGATAGTAGGATTATTGTTATCTGAAACAGTGTAGGTTATCCAGGACAAGCCTATGGTGATGCAAAAGTGTTTTCTGAAGTACTTTTAAAACATAGCTTCCAATCTGGTTTTGCACACGATGAGCTATGATGCTTTTGTCACTGGTGCGGCTACGCACAAGCCAGTCTCCGTGAGCTCATCCCAGGATTTTAATTGGCTTCCATGTCAAAATTCCATATCATAGCCAGTGAGTTCCCTTTCCTAATTTCATTACTTCAGTGTAGTTACCTCATCCCAGGAATCAAAAGAAACAAATAAAATTAAACATCCTCTTTGTCCTTGCAGGATATTCCCTTTGAGAGGATGGTTTCAAGACGGGGGAACTGGGGGAGGAAAAGGAGAATCCCTTTTTGGTGGCAGTGAGCTGTTGGGTTAGCTCAGCTGCTTGTGGTACTGCAGCCAGAAACACGTGCCTTCATGTGACACAGGAAGTGATTCAGCAGCACATGGCTGCCAGGTGGAGAACGTGTTCCCACCTCCCTTCCTGCTCCTGAACGTTGGCTTCCGCTGTGCTGCTGCTGGAGCTGCTTGTTGGAGCCCTCTAAGGTTCACTCTGACTTTCTAAAGTGGTAGAAAACTAACACAGTAAAACCATTTGGATGGTTTTCTGCTCCATCATTGACTTTAAGAGGTTCATAGGAAGGTCTGACAGTTACTGGAATTGGTGCAAGGTAAGCAGGTAGGGGTAGGAAGGCCAGGAGAAGAACGTGTGGAAACAATGTGAGGGAGGAACCAAGGAGGGAGGAGTGGACATGCCCTTAGATATGGATCCTTCAGTTGCCTGTAACCCTGTACCCTGAGTCTTTATTGCTAGGTCTCTCTTGGTGTGTTCTCTGTTAAGTAGAGGCAGGTCAGTTTTAGAATAGAATAGTTCAGCTGGAAGGAACCTACAACAATCATCTAGGTGCCTGACTGCTTCAGGGCTGACCAAAAGTTAAAGTACATTATTAAGGTCCAAATGCCTCTTAAACACTGACAGGCTTCGTGCATTGACCACCTCTCTAGGGAGCCTGTTCCAGTGTTTGACCATGCTCTTGGTAAAGAAATGCATCCTAATGTGCAGTCTAAACATCCCCTGGTGCAGCTTTGAGCCATTCCCACATGTCCTATCGCTGGGTACCAGGGAGAAGAGATAAGCACCACCCTCTCCACTTCGCCTTTTCATGAAGTTGTAGAGAGCCATGAGATTCCGTTAAGGAGTAGCGTGGATGTTTGTAGTTAGCATACTTGTTATTAAGTTAGCGTGCTTATGTACCAATGCAAGTGAATTAGTGCTCTTTGTTAATTAAAATCAAGTAACCATTCAGGCAGTTTTTGTAATAGTCTGTGAACTGGTAGGAATGTGACATGGTGGATGGGAGAGTTCATCTGGGGAAAGCAGGCTCGAAATAAAACCATCCAACACATCCTTTTCTCTCTTCACAGCTTCAGTATACGGGTGAGTTAATGAACTACACGTGGTCATATATCCAATAATATATACATAGGCTATCTTATACTCTTGGTAAAACATTACCTCAGTATTAAGAACATTACTATGGTGACCTAGTGCATCATTATACTTGGCCTTAGAGTCATCTTAAAAGTCTTAGTAGCAACAGAGCCTAACTTCAGTAATGTGTAACAAAGGAGATTTGATGTTACAGTATTCTTCCTGGCTTGTCTGCGCATGCTTCAAACTAACACCTGTGTTTTATTACTTCATTAATAAAAGCGTGTGCCCTTCTACTGTTAGGCAATCCAACAAAAGTCACCGCTAGACATGCCGCTGGTTGTACAGTTTCACAATTAGCTAAGATTTAACTCGGCGCACAGTATGATAGTAGGTTTACCGTTCCCTGAGCTGAAAATGCAGATAATCCATATATATCCATTTATATATATATCTATATATGCATTATTTATCTATCCATATGCATAAATTTATACATAAAATACAGATCTCTCTTCACACTCCCTCCAAAGGGGTAGTTTTTTCCTCTCATCTTTAACTAGATCAACAGGATGGTTGATTCAGTGAGCTACAAAGCACAACCATAAGCACAAAGAAAGTATCAGGACTGTATAGCTAGGATGAAGGGAAGGATTGGACAAGCTCTTGTAGCCGCCATACAGGCTTAGATCTGCTGAAGTCAAATCAGGAAATCACACCTGCACAAACCTGCTTTCTGTTTGTGACACTTAAAAGCTTTTGTGCAAACATACTCAAGCTATTAATATTTAGACTGTTGAATCTTAAATCCTGAAGGTACTTTGTTAGTTTAAAATTTAAAGAATGGAAAAATACTCAATTTAAAACAATTTCTGGGAATGTAAATTGCATGATTGATTGCACCAATCTTAACACTAGCAATTAGTGAGTGTTGTAATAGAGCTAGATAATAATAAAAAATTTAATTCAGTCCTAGTGGGATATCAATTTCTGAAGTGTCTTAGTGAAAATATATGGGGCCATTCACTGCAAAATAAGTGTTTTTAAGCAATAACTGTTAAAACACAGGGCATTTCATGAAAATTAATTACTGGAGGTTGGTGCCAGTCCCTACATTTGCTTTGGTCTGTGAATGCAAACTAGTATTTAATTTCCCACAAACACCCAGTGTCAAAGTGGCTGTTGCTACAGCACCCTTTAAAATGCGCAAGGGTAGAAAAATTAAATGAAATTTTAAAAGGGGAACAGATACAGGTTTCAGTAAACACCAGACTAATAGGCAATGTAAAGCTTGCACCTGAAACAATCAAACAGGGTTTTTTGAGAAAATTCAGTTACTACATTTTTTAATTCTTTGTACATAGAGATTTTAAAGAGAAAGTTTTTTTAAAATCTGTTCAGTGTGCTAAGCCATTTTTGCAACAGTTGAAAATAACAATCTAAGCAATTTTGCATTCCTAAAAACTCCATCGATTTTATAAAAACTGGCCAGTCAGTGCTATTACAATCAGATTACCAGTATTGTTCTCATTGTATTTCAATTATTTTAAGCTTGGAATACAGCAACTTTCCTGTTAAAAATGAATTACTGTTTAAGGGAGTTCAAGACGTGAATATGCTGCCATATCTGTATTGTTGTAAAATTTGTATTCAGAACTAGGGGAAACTAAGTAACATGACTGTACTTAAAAAGCTAACTAGAAAAATATACTCACAAATTAATATCTTAGGATATTATTGGCAAATCCAATACAGGTATATTGGATTTGTAATGCACTCATTAGAAGCATGATAATTGCAGGAAAATTACTTTAGAATCTGAAACGATTCTTTATTTGTAGGATTGCAGGTCATGTCCAATTTATTAAGGTGTTCCTCTTGTCTGCTGACATAGTTTCTAGCTACTGTATGCAGCTGTTCTGAAAGACTGATTCTGTTTGGCCTTTAAAAATTAAATACAGATAACCGTGTGTCAGATCCATTTGTAGAAAACATTTATTTCAGGACGTTTTTAACAAGATTCCAGCTAACATATTGGCAAAAAGTTCTTCACAGTAGTGCTCAAATGCTGAAACATGCCCAGAGAGGATCTGGAGATACATGAAACAAGATTCAACAAGCCTTTGAGCTCTGAGCAATCTGACCTGACTTTGAACCCCATCTTCGAGCAGGGTGTTAGACCAATGACTTCCAGAAGTCCTTGCCAATCTAAATGACTCCTTGATTCATATATAGCATCTGAGTCTCCAAAAACTTCTGATGCAGATGGTAGGTCCTAGTTTTCTTTTAAACACACTGAACTGGTTTTCATTGTGCTAGTCTCGTGCTGTGGCTGTGAAGATGGCAATTACCTGTGTGCTGGAAATTCCCTGCTAGCACACAATTTTCTGCAAGGGGAAGATAAATTCGTTTTCTCATGCAGTGGCAAGGCTTGGTGACGTAATGTAGTGTTCTTGGAATACATTAGCTTTCTATTTGTACTACCTGAAGAAGTGACCCTCCAACCAAGATATGAAATGTATGGGTGTGTTGGGTTACTGCCATTTTGCGTAGTGCCCTTTTCCAGTTCTGTTCATTTGATGCATCTGAGAGCTGGGATACTGGACTGTCTTTTAGTGTTTCTGCATCACACTTAAATAAAAGCAGCACAGCAATCTGCTTTACAGTTAGTTCAAATTAGTAAATTAGTTTTCCAAACTTCAAACTCTTCTGAGTTTTTCGTCAGATGGGAAAGCTTGTCAAAAGGGTCAAATTGTTCCAATTCATAGGTGGGTTTGTTGTTGTGGCTCTGATTAGAACTGAAAATTCTTGTTCTTGTTGCTTTACTAAATTGATTTATCTCTAATTCCAGATTGGTTGCAGGATAAATTGGTTTACATCTAGGTGCATCTAAGTTTGCTAATAGACAAATTTCATCATTTGTTTATTTCCACTGAAATCCTGGGAACTAGGCATTTGTTACTGAGGTCATAAGGTGGCACTTAGAAAAATATATGGAAAGAGATTATGTATGGGAATCATAATAGGAACATTGCTTTTGTGATGCTGTCAGAGAGACTGTGAGGAAAATGTATTCCTAACAAATTACTCTTCATTAATACAAAAGGTGAGTTTCTAGGGTCATTGTCTAATGAGTAGGAAGAAGAAACTTCCCAGCTTTATGGCCTTCCCCAGCTCTGCCTTCATCTTGCTGTGTAGCTGTGTGTATCCTCTTCAGATTTGAAAAATTATATTAATGATACATTTCTTGCTCAAATACAAACTAATTAAGTATTACTGTGGTGTATTTAATCAGGTAGGGGTTCCTGACTTCACTGTTTGGACCTACAAACAAATTTCTGTTCCCTTTTCAAGCTGTAATCAATAAGTATCAAAATCATGCAGCCCTGCACAGCTATGCCTTGGAAATGTGGTGGAGGGACAAGGTGGTGGTTCTGTAAGATCTGTCACTGGATAGACAGCTTCATACAAGGAGTCTGGATGAGCTGGTAATTACAGTCAGTTTGCTGCAGGGGAGGCTGAGGCCAGTCGTTCATGGTAGGGTGTGTGCTCACTATTTAAAAAGTGAAGGGATAGTTTCTTCCAATAACAGGCAAGTACAGATGTGATGTAGTTCTCTTCAGCAAAGGTGTCTGTGCTACTTTTGATACTCACATGAATTCACAGCACCTCTATGAAATAGTTTCCCTGCAAAATGAGAACTGCAGAAAAAAAGTTGAAAAAAATCCAAATTACATACAGAAGGGATGAATGAGATATTTTCGCTTTTGCATTTTTGATTTGTGTTAATAGCCACATAGTGAAGCAGTAAGTTGGTTATTTACTTGGCTGGGTGCACAGGCTAGGTGAAAGTTGAGCAGTACGGTAATTAGTGAAGAGCATGGATGGATGGCGCCTATCAGAGTAGGCTGCTGAAGCGCACCATGGTACTGTGGTGCGAGAGTCCAGTGTTACCTGTCTGGTCCATGGCACCGCTGCATTTGAGGCTCTGGCCCTGCTAAGTTGTGTGGCCACCAGGCACGGCAGCCTGGCTCCCACGGCTCCCAGATGCAACTGCTGGGAAATCCAGTGGAGGGATAAACCCTTCTGCCAAAACCTGATGAGTCCAAGCTCCACCAGACGCTTCAAAAAACTTCGTCAGTCTCAAAAAATCTCTCCGCTCCAATTTTCTGAGACAAATACAGTGCTGATACTTGCTTTTGGGGCATTTAAAAAAAATAGGCTAGGTTTTCTCCAAATTCATATTATTTTAAGTTTCAGTAAAATGTGACACTTGAAATTTTAAACCAGAAGAAAAACTGAAGAAAGTAAACCAAAAATCTGGATGTATTTTTGAGATACCAAAACAAAGCACTTTTTTCTTTTTTTTTTTTTAATTTCTGGGGAAAAAAACCTTTTTGCCTTGATGAAATTGATGAAATTTTAATAGTATTTTTCCATGACATGGAAAAAAAAGTGTTTCCTGACTGTATTAGCTTAGTCAGTGCTGACTTGCAAAATAGCATCTTAACAACTGTGAAATAACCATCCTCTTTAGCTATACGTTTTGCATTTGGAAAGCTTATTCCTGAGCTATAAATAGGATGAAAATACACAGTGAGCTTTTGGAAGCACTGAAGAGCCGTATTTTCGGCCAATTCAAATCAGTGTACCTCTGTAGTTTTTATGCCAACAGAGCACATGGACAAACTTCTGCCTAGTCATATTGACTTAATTTTTTAAGACTCCATCTACTTAATCAGTTTTCAGAATTTAAAATGGATGTCATTTTGGTGTATAGTCTTTAGTTTTCTAAGACCAAGAATCTGCAAGATACCGTATTTAAAAAAGGAGTACTTTCAGTGCTTTGGTGGAGGATCCAGTCAAAGTGAAGATACATTACTGCATTATATTGATGTTGCTGAAATAAATACTTAAGTGATTGGTAATACGGATAAATACTTACTGAAAGGCCTGGTACTCCTAACCTCCTTTAAATTTTGTTCTTATTTAAAACCGTAAAGAAAGAACATTTCTACTGCAAAAATGTGTACTGTTTGTACAGAAATAAAGTTCCAGAATGAATTTCATGGTTTTGTACATACACTATGCAAGTATTTCCCTTTGACCTTTTACTTCAGAGTGAAGTCAAATGTCAGTTGTAAAACCTTCAGCTACATACAGTCTTCTTCCAAATAAAAAGCTGATTATGTGATGAGATTAAACTGTCTATTTACCCTGTTTTAGGGACTGATGTATGTGTTTTTATGTAGGAGGGCCATTGACCTTAGTGAGTAAAGCTCCAAGGCATTCTGAAACAGTCAACATTTTGGTCTGTTAATCCAGGTTAGATTGATTCATTATTTTAGGCCTGTACTTTGTACTCTTATGTTAAGCTTACTTCATTTTAATACTGCCTTATCCTGAACATCAGCTGTGGGTATGAAATAAGATTAGCTGACTCTAAAATGAGAGTAGATTAAAAAAAATGAAATAGTGTTCCGTAATAATAAATTGTGCCTGCTGCTGTACTCTTGAGATGAGGCAACTTAGCTGTAAAAGTGCAAATAGACTAAAAATAGTGATTCTCTTATCCTTTAATGAAGAGAGGTTTTTCTTTGCATTTCTCTGAAGGGAGAGATGTGTCCATGTGCATGTGTATGAGCTCTGGGGAAGTGGATTGTGCCTGATTTTGCTTTATGGCAAAGTTATAAAAATTAAGACTTCGACAAAGATCAGAGCCCTTGTAGGTAGCGCCCTTGTAGGTAGCACCCTTGTGGAGAGATCTGCAGGCTTTTTGAGTCATCAGAGAAGCTGTGTGAGCATGTACTTTCAAAATACAACCCATGGGATCAAACTATGTTAACTTTAATTGTTTCTAGGTTGAGACTCTCAGCTTCCTTCATTGAAGCACCAAAAGTGGTTTTAAATATTACGATTTTCACAACAAATGTCAGTTTTCAAATTCCACATGGTGTTGTAGAACTGTTTCCTTTCCTTTTCAGTATTCCAGTCATGTATAGTTACGATGGCTTATCTTAAAATAACACTGATATAAAGCACCCAGTGCATTTCACAGTCATCATGTACGTAACTATATTAGTGGAACGAAGGATGGAGACAAGGTCAGAAAGCTAGATTTTTCTTCCTTTTGAAATCAATGACGGTTTTAAATTTTACTTCATTAAAAATCTATTGCCTTCTTCCAAGTGTCTTGGAATAATCAAACTTTTATGTTGAGTTTGAACACTTTGAATGTAATTTTACTGTCTGTGTGCAAAAGTGAAGCACAGAGAGGTGCTCTTTCAGGTGCAGCAAATTCTTTTCTTTTTACTTGTGATTGCTGGGTATAGACCTGACTCATGCTAATACGTGAACCCATTACTTTAGGGAGGGCAGCGTCTGTGAATTCAGGGCATTTCGTCACTTTAAAGCTTCAAGATGGAGCATTCATCACAAGATGGTGCCCATGCACCATATACTTTATGCCTTATGAAAGGGGTTGGAAATTATCCCTGGCACTTCTAAGTGGCTTTTTTCTGCTCTTTGCAATCTTGCTGTTTTCCTCCAAATCCCAGTAACTGATGGAAAATACTTCCACATATGAAAAGGTCAGGACAGAATTTAACCTTTACTTTCAAGGAAATAAAGTGTTGAAGGCTGGTGTGAGCTCAAGGTGAAGGGCTTTTGTTGTTACTTATTAATGCTCTTCTCTTTTAGAAAGCAGGTGATGAAGTGGACGTAATACTGTTGGGCAACAAGTGTGATAAGGAGTCAGAACGTGCAGTTCCAAAACAGAAAGGAGAAAAGGTATCGTTGGTACTTTATTTGGGTTCTTGTCAGTATTTTAGTATGCGACTGTGAGCTGTTACACTGAAAGTGGTAAAAAGCTCCTGAATTCCAAAAATTCTATTAGGAATTGCTCCAGAAGAACAGTTGTGGAGTTCTGGGGTGTTTGGGTGTTGGTTTTTTTAACATATGAGCAGAAATATGTTAAGTAACTCCTAGCTGATTTGTTTAGAATACTGATTTTTGTTTCAAAGGTTAAAATGTACTTTAAAAGTTTTAGGTGTTACAATAGTAATTGTACATTTTGAATTAAAACTAAAAATTTTTTAGGGTCTGCATTTTCAGAGTGCTGTTGTGGAATACTAAAATGCATAATACATTTTGCGTAATTTTTCTGGTACCACCCATCAATGATTTTTTTGCTACAGCTTGACAATAAAGAACTATTCTGGCAGCCTGTGCATAGTGATCTGCATTGTCCATGAACAGCCCTAAATAATACTGGGCAGATATGTTTGGGGAATATCCAGCTTCCTTGATCTAACTGTGTGTGCGTCGTAAAGCTGAGACTACAGGAGAGTTTATACCTGCTGACCATGCATAGGGGAAGAGCAGGTGTTAAGTGGGGAGTGCTGTTTTAAAGATGATGGCAAAATTACTGTCACTGAGAACTAACGAGGAAATCCAGGACCCATGCTGTGGCAGAAGAAATGGTGATAATGGCTAAATGTTGTGGCAGGAGAGCATGTCCTATATACCAGTAAATTTTGCAACTGCAGACTGTATGCATCTGTTGTCTGGAACTTGGAGTGAGCCCTTCTAGTATGCTTTCAGGCATGGTAAGTCAGGCAGGACGTATTGTGTTTGAAGGAAGAAACACCGATAATTTCTTGCCAAGTATATAATTACAGATTAGGGAAGTTTAAAAAATAGCATTACCTTTTCAACAGCATTACAAATAGAAGCTTTTGAAAATTCGTTGTTTGTGTGCAAGACACAAGGAGTAAGGTTGCCGGAAAATACATGTATACTTTCACTGGAATGCACTGTCAGAAATCTAAGGAGTCACTGGATACATGTGCACAAGAGGGCAGTAGTAGGGTTTTGCATATGGTATTAACTGTGACATTTTCCGACTTCTGTGTACTTAACCATGCAATCAGTTTCTCTTAGTGTAGTATTTTTTTCAGAAACAAATCATTACCTCCCTTCTAGATTAGGTCTCCTTTCTAGAATTGTCTTGTGTTTTGAGGCAAGGCAACTCTTCAGTTACACTATTTCTTCTTTTAGTGTGATTTACAAATGCTAAAGAATCTGACTGAACCAGATGAAGAAAGATTCCATTAGCAGAGAGAGAGTAGTTGTCCTCTTACTCCAAAGAAGAAAGTATCCTTATTAAGAGGGGAAAATAGTTTGATACTAACTCTACCACAGAATTCATACTTAAATATTTTGTATTACCCTATGAGTATGAGCTGTAAGTATCATTCTGTTCAGAGTCTTAGGGAAGAACCCTAGATTCCTTGGGAATCTTACCATCTATGTTGGCATTTCTGTAACAATCCCTCATAACTGAATGGCCGTCATATGCCACTTCATAGACTAATTTAATGCTGAGAAATATTTTTTCTTTTGTAATTGTAGAATTTTGACCACTTAGAAATTGATATATTTAATTTTAACACACTGAAGTATTTTCTTGTATTAATAGCTTTTTATTCACTTACGACAAAAGTTTGAACGCAACCTTCTTGGGCTCTTCCATCCTCCCCCCGCCCCCAATAACATTACCTTTTTCTCCAAACAATAAATAAAAACATTGAACGTTATATGACTTGGTAGAATGTGGCCATTTTTCTCCTTTCAGATCTTTATAACAGAAAGAGCCAAGTATAATACTCTTCCTTTTTTTTTTGCTTTTGCTGTCTTCATGTGCCTGACTTCAAAGCTGATTTTACAGGTACAATACAAATGAAAAAAAAAACCATTCTTCACAGTTCTAGAAATAGTTCAGACACATCTCTCTGGTTCAGCACTAAAAAATCGTAGCAGCACTTTGCTAGGAAGTGGTATATTTTGAGTTAAAAGAAATGAACAATTGTAATTACATTTTACCTTGGAAGAGATATTGCCATTAATTATTTTGTTATTGTAAGATATGAGCTTATTTCACTCAAAATCTCCAAACTGTTGTCAAGGACAACATAAAATAACATTTCCCAGTAGCATAATTCCCATAGGTTTTTAAATGTATTTAGGTATTTTATTTATGCATCTATTCAAGATGCTCCCAAAGGCAAGAAAAAGTAGTTCTTTGAATGTGCCTTTCCGGTTTCTTTACAAGGGGGAATAGCCAAAAGCTATCTTCATACTTCCAACTGCTTTAACACTGAACTGTTGGGGGTTTTTTCCATCTCTTTAGAGGACTTGCTTGCCACAGTACTTACCAGTATGCAAGGTGAATTCGAATAATACATACATTAATCTTCTCTGGCCAATATTGTGCGCACACAGAGAAAATGGGGGTGCATTGATAGGTGTAGTAGGCAATATAGTAACGTGATACAGAGAAGAGACTGAAGTACTCAAGTTTTTTTTATTTTATTTTAATTCTGCATTGGTCTTCACAGATGGAGCTTGCTCCCAGACCTCTGCATGTACTGTTACGGTTTAGGAAGGAGCAGGTCAGTCAGCAGTGGGGAAGCATTGGATTAGAAACTGCTTAGGAAAGTTGGATGCGTCCATAGACATGATGAAGTTCACCCAGCTGTGCTGAAAGAGCTGGCCAATGTGATTGGGGCCACTGTCCATGAACTCTGAAAAATCATGGTGGCTGGGAGAGATCCCTATTGACAAGAAAGATGCCAGCATGACACCTATATTTAAAAAAGGCAAGGAAGAGGGTTCAGGGAACTGTCAGGGGACAGGTTCAGTCAGCCTTGCTTTAGTCAGTGGAAGGATCATGGAGCATGTTGTCATCGCATCCTTTTCCAAGGACATAAAGGACACAAAGATAATCTGGAATAGTCAGCGGAGGACAGATTGTGCTTTACCACCCTAGTTGTCTTCTATTGATGCCAGGAAATGACTGTGTGGACAAGGGAATAGCAGTGGTTATGATATATCCTGAATTTAATAAGGCTTTTGTCACCCTCCCATGGCTTCCTCATTTGGAAGCTAGGAAGTGTGGCCTGGACAAGTGGACCATTAGGTGGACTGAAAATCAGCTGCACTACCAGAGGCAATTTTTGAAAAAAATTGAAGGCTGTGTGTCCAGTTGGTAATTATGAGCAGAGTACATTAGGTGTGTAGAGGGGCTCACATTCAACATCTTCATCAGTGATCTGGCTGATGATACAAGGAGATTTGCATATGAGTGGGGTTGAAGGGTGTGACTGACGCACCAAACGGGAGAACACCAGTTCTGTGGGACCTTGATAAACTTGAGAACTGGGCCAACAGAAACATCATGAAATGCAGTAAGAAGTGCAGAGACTTACACTTGGATTGGAATAATTCCAGGCATGGGTCACTGCCCTGCTGCAGAGGACTGGTGGGTTACAACGAAGACCAACTTGAATATAAGGCAACGGTGTTCTCTCATTGCTTGAAAGCATGCTGGGCTACATTAGAAGGATAATGGATGGTAGATCTGGTGAGATTATTACCCCACCTACTTAATGCTGGCAAGGCCACATGGAATATTATGCCCAGCTTCGGCTCTCCTGTTTTAAGAAGGGTGTTGAGAAACTGCAGAGGGTCCAGCAGACAGCTAGCTACAAAGATGATTGGGGTCTAGTACCAGTAATCCATGAGGAGAACTGCGGGAGCTGGGTGAAGAAGTGGCTAAGGAGCAGTTACTGGTCCATAGCAATTGAAGTTAGAGGAATGACAGAAATAGAGACAGGCAATAAACCAAGGGGCAGTCCTGCTTGGAAGGTTCAGGCTGGAGATAAGGAGAACCAGCTGCACTGGAAGGGTGATGTAGGAAGGGTGATGTAGCCGTGGAAGAGGATCCTATAAAAGTTAGAGATTCTCCATCGCTAGTGGATTTCAAGACTCAGGCAGGCAAAGCCATGGTTGACCCCATAGTGTATGGGCAGTAGCCCATTTCAAGTGGGGTTACCTTTCCAAATGATATCTGTGATTCCATGATTAAAATGGTTTGTGTTCATCCGAGTTTGTACATAAGTAGCCTCTAGGAATCTATTACATGACACAAGAAAGAAAAAAGGAATGTTTAATAGTAGATTGTGTACTTTATAAGCTGCAAACTAGTCTTCTCCACTTTATTAGCCCAGTATTTTTTATT
This sequence comes from Ibycter americanus, assembly GCA_035590275.1. NCBI lineage: Eukaryota > Metazoa > Chordata > Aves > Falconiformes > Falconidae > Ibycter > Ibycter americanus. The sequence goes on from JAVJGI010000040.1 coordinate 51,249,995, forward strand.
GCTTGTATTTTTCTTTATGAGCCGTTATGCATCATTGTTTTGCATTGACATTTGCCAACAGTCAAATGATCTTAACTTTCTGTAACAAGTTGCTGCAGTACCAAAACCAGTTCATAGCAGTCAGCTGGAGTTTCAAATTCCTTATGAAGCAGTCTGTCTTAAGAAAGAGTCCAAATCTCATCTTTATATTCAAAATTACATTTTCTTACAGCATTTTGGAAAAGAAACCATTTTGCTTACTTTTTTTCTCTTTTTTTATATATATATTTTTATATATATATAAAAGATATATATATATAAATATATATATAAATGGTTTATATATATATATATAAAAGATATATATATATATATCTTTTGTTATATTTTGACTAAAACTTTGAAGTCAAATGCTTGCACCTTCATGCCTGATTTTGGAATTTTTTAAAGCATTGATTTGTTACTTCTAGAGCTCATTGAAAGCAAACATAATTACCAATATAGGCTTTTTATCCTGATGGAGAGCCTTCCAAATAAATCATTAAATGGTCAGTAATTGTAGGATTATCTATACATTATAAGCAGTAGGGTATTTTCTTTGCCTGGGATTGCCTTCTTCAGATGTGTCCAAGAAGGGATCCATTGCAAAGGGAGTAAATACTCCACCGCTATGTTTTTCTGGGAGATGTTATTCCCACCTTGCCCCCCTCCCTTAGGAGTCAATGATGCAACTGTTTTTTTTTTTCTCCATGTATTCAACTGTATACATTAGAAAATGTTTAGGACGTTAAAAAGCTTTGAATACATTGGGTTTTTTTCCCTCATGCCAGCATATCTGTAAGGGAAATACATTGGAAATGAGAGAGCAAGAGTAAATTAAATAAAATCAACCAATGTAAAGTCTTTACTGCCCTTTTCTTCTAAGTATTTTTTCTCTTCTATTACCATAATACATTTTTGCATACGTATCTGTTCTTTGCTTGCCTTTTATCTCCGTGCTTCTCTCTCTCTGGTAAAAAGGAGAATCTCTTTTTTGTATTTCATCACGCCTCTTTTTCCACCGTTTTTGTCTTGTCAAATTTTTATCTATACTTTTCTGTAGGCACTCCATTAGTTTACTCTAAATAATTGCCTAGGAGACAGTTCATTTTCCAAATAAATCAAAATATGAGAACAGACTCATTAGAGTTTATTCTTACTTACAAGTACAGATAGGTTAAAAAAGCTGTTTTCAAAAGGCAAAGATTTAAGGTGAATGTTTTAAAAGTTACCTGAAATTTATAAACTGAGGATGAATATAGAGCACTTTACTGAGCGGAAATTTACTTAATCGGTGCTTCTATAGCATGTTGGAAGCTGTGAGAACACCTCCATATCTCCTACCATTAGTATTATGAAGCGTTTCTTTCCTAAAGTTCATCCCGTTTTCTCTGCTTTTTTTTTCAGCTTGCTTGGGAGCATGGAATACCCTTTTTTGAAACCAGTGCTAAAGATAATGTGAACATTGAGCATGCATTCTCAGTCTTGACTAAGGAAATACTGGAAAAGGTAGGCTGCTTTTCTGAGTAGAAAGAAAATGGGACATTTTTCTTGACAGATTGGGTAAACAAAGTTGTAAATACAGAAGAGGTTTAGCAAAGCACATCCAACGATGTTTTTGCATTATGGAGTTAATATTTTGAGGGGGATCCTGTAGCTGTAGCCATACAGAGGAGGAGTGTGCAGGAGAATAATTTTGGAAGAAGAGAACAGCAGAAGAGAGGAGCAGGTAAAATACAGTTCAAAGAGAAGGTGAAGACTGAGGAAAACTGCATTTGTGGCTTTCCCTCCCATGCTTTTCTTCAAGGGAGAGGTCACAGTTCTATAGTTCCACTTCTGTGCCAGGAAGATTCCTTTTCCCTGTACGTTTCTGTGGAGTATGCATACTGTGAAGGTGCTGCATGCTGATGGAATGAGTGGAGCAGACCTTTTATGTTCAGCTATCAAATGTTTTATCCAGAGTTCATAGCTGTTTGTTTGGATGATTTACACTAGTGCTTTTGAAGTTATTAGGACCTAAAGATTTGAGTTAATTAGGGATAGAATCAATATTGTAGCTGCCAGAGTCAGCAACTCTAAGTACTTCGAGTGTGTTGGCTTAAAGGTCCTTACTCTTCAGAGTTGCAATACTTTTGTAGGACTAAATTATTGTTCATTAGCTCTAAAAATGTTTTGCATCGCAATTTATTTTTAGACAGTAGAATATTGTTTTAGACATTAATGGATGTTCTTCATGCAATGCATTATCATTGCCATTCATCACCAATATTAGTTATACAAAACTAACCTTCCATTCCGAATACTCTTGAAGTTATAATAAAGATAAATGAGCAAAATTACTGACAGAGTCACATGTTGCAGTGTTTAGATTAAGTAGCCATAGGGGATGGGCAGAATAATAGCTCAGGGTTGGACTGGTTCTAAATCAAGGTCCTGTCATTTTCTACAATAACACAAGCTGTAGTTGGTTATTTTGAGGGAGGAAAAACAAGATGAAAAAGAAAACCTTTTGATTCCTTTAGTATGAAAACGAAGCTCAGCAACTCAACAGTCAAATAGCATTTAGAATAGGAGGAGAATGGCAGGTCCTTGAATAGCTGGCAGAAAGTCTCAAATAAGATAACTGATTTTCTTGTAAATGAAAAAGACATTGTCTACTGTAAATAGAGAATATATGTGTTAGTATGAAGCATGAAAACTACAAAACAATAGCTATGATCGTAACTGATACAAAGACAAATATAGGTGAAGCAAGCATTTCTGCACAGTGCGTTTGGTTAAGATCCGAGAGAATTCTCTGCAGCATGCAGAAATGATGTTTGGATATTTCTCGCATTAAGATTGCCTGCACTTATTTTACATTAAGTGAAACTGTAGTATTCCTACTCATCTTCATGAAAATTCATGGGTTTTGTAGTGTGGACATGCAAACAAATTCAGACCATGTTGAAAATGTGATACTGCTGCATGGCTTTAATTAGAACTGCTTGAGAATACAGTTGTGTGCTCTGCGTGCATGTATGTGCGTTTGGAAAATATTTCCATGAGAATTCGTCAAGTTTGTCTGCAGTAACATTTCACCTTATCTAGAAATGTTTGCAGTTCCTCAAGGGGCATTACGTACCATTACTTTGGTGTATAATTTGCCATTTTTAGTGAAATGCGTTTGTTGATTTAAACAAGGACTCCTTTAGCCCTATTGGTTTTGCCACTGGCCTGATAAGAAAGAGTTCACAGTAAAAAAAATAAATCTACCATTACAGTTTCATCATGGTTTTCAGGTTCGACAAAATAATTTGCTTGTTCACAAAACTGTGAAATCTGAATGTAGTACTTGAATTTTAACTTCCTCTAACTGATGAAATTTTGGAGAAGGGAAAATGCAGTGGGAAGTGTGACTAGTAGCTGTGAAAAATGACATGATAGATGCCAGTTTGAGATCACTTCAGTTGTACATCCATTCTGTAGTGGTAAAATACGTACCTGCTGATTGTAAAAAGGAGATACAACTTCGCACAGTGTTTTGGCCCAAGACAGCTATGGCTGAGGTTGCAGGACATTGGGCCTTCCTTACTTCTGCAATAGGACCACCTGTCCCAGACTGATGACATGCTTCAGTGGAAGCATGTCATTGCTTTACCAGTCCCATAGAGGAAACTCATTTTAAGGAACAACCTAGAAAAGTCTATTTTGGTTGTGCTTTATGGGAAGTATGTGGCGGTCATTCAGAAGATAGATAGATAGGCAGAGCAGGCTGGCAGGCAGTAGGCTGTTTTCAGATGCATCGCAGTAGGCTGTATTAATCTGAGGAAATCTATGATTCTTCATATACATTCTTGTTTACCATCTACTACAGGCATTTCTTTATTAACTAAATCAACAGAAAACACTCCTGTAGGTGGGGAAGATCAGTGCCTGGAGTTACAGAGCTCATACAGAAGTAATGAGCTTCTTGATTCTCTTGAAATAAGTTGTGGTTCAGTGGAGTATTGGGGGAAAAAACACATAAACATGTGCTGGACATTAAAAAAAAAAAGCAAGTTTGTATTGTTACCATTTTGTGCTGCATTTTCCTGTCTCTTGTGGTTTTACTTGTAGTGGGCTTAAGGGAGAGGGAGGACTTCTGTGTCCCAGCAATTCAGATAACTAAGGTGCTGCTTGACCTTTCGGATATTTATCATCTCAGCCATTCTTTGCTGTGTCTCGGTTGTACAGCTCTAGTTTACATGGGTAGTCTCATTAAAAAAATCAGATGTTACTTGACTGCTTACATTGGTAACAGCTAAGGAGTCACCATGTTTTTGACAACTCAGAATTTTCAAACTAATCAGTTATTAATAACTGATTTGATTGTGTTCGAAAGGCTGCAGTAGAAATTAATGTTAATGACACAGCTTATTCCAGAGGTTTGCTTAGACATGTTAACAAATAACAATATTTTATTTATTCATAATTCTTAGGAGTGTCAGATATGCCTAAACCTGTTCATTAATAGATGGCAGCTGTTCCTTAACAGTGTTTCTTGTTGCCAGTGAACTATTTGTACTTGTCAGTCAGTCCTCAAAAACCAACCAACCCCCCCAAAATACTATCCAGAATGCAGTTAGTATGTGCACTTTTGTGTTGTTTGGCTTCATAGCTGATGAGCAGTAATCTTCTCAAGTAGCTTTTTAAAAAAATACTGCAAGCCTTTGTATTTCTGTCTTTGTGGGTGTGGTGGTTGGTATTTTTCTAAACTAGGAGCAGGAGGAGGGAAACTGTATTAAAAAAGAAAAAAATGGAAGTTTTTGCCCTTTTCTGAAGGCTGCTATAAAACTAACTGAACTTAGGTTCTGCCTGCCCCCAAAGAGTGATTGACTACTAAGATTATTTTGATATAATATTAAATAAACATATATATGCTGAGCAGAGAACAGTCAAAATCAATTTAAGACTATGCTGTTGTGAGTAACATTTAATGTTTGACAGCTGGAAGTCATTTGAGATGAACATTCAGAAGTAGCAGGCCTCAATTCTGCCCTTCCTTCATCTCTATACCTTCCTTTCCTATGGCAACAAGATCTTTGAGATTACTGTGTCCCCCATTCCTTTGCTCCTGAAGTGCCTTTGGAACTTGCTAGATGATTTTAAACAAATTTGACAGGTCAAACTAAAAGATAATTAAGCTCCCGAGGAATTCCTTGAAAATAAGATGCTGGGTAGAGGGGAGGCAGAGTACTCAGCATTAGTTCATGCAGTGTTAGGCAGAGATTACTACTATATAGAGAGACTGAAAAATGCTTCAACCAGCCACTCTAGCTGGAGCTTGCATTGCAGATATCAAATTCAATTCACTGCAAGACCCTAATCTATAGGAAATCAGATTTCATTATTGCCAAGGTTCATGGAATGGTTAAGTTTGTCCAAAAGATCCCTGTGTCTCCTGCAGTGCACATTTAGTGTTTCTGTATTATCCTCAGTCATGCATGGAGCCCCAGGCTTTATTTGCCCTTTATTTATCTTTTACTGACCACAGAATACTAATTTCTTTGTGAGGTTTTTTATAATGCTCGTAATGCTGTATTTTAGATCTGGTTTAGATTTTTATCTTCATAACCTTAGCAACATTAGGTAGTATATTCAGCATTGCACACATGGGAACCAAAGTACAGAGATTAAAGCAAAGAGGATAAATGGTACCAACTCACTTGGTGCAATGTAGGGCATAATTTTGCTACATTATCTTGTTTAATTAAAAAAAAAAAAAAAGTCTGTTCTGGACATTGAATGAGCCAGATATTCTTCTGGAGACAGTAGCATATAATTAGGTCATGTAAATCAAAACTTAATCACAGTGTCTGAGTATAGGAGATGAGATTCATCTTAGCGTACAACCTTAGCCAGCAAAAATTTACATGACTGGTCTGGTGTGGTTGTCTGGAATCATCTCTATTCAATGGAAAGAGATGCATCTTATTCAGGTAATACTGTGTTCTGGAGGTGCCTTTCTCTATTGATGACAGAGAACTCTGTATCTCAGCCCATATCGTTTTCTATGATTAAAGTTAAATAAATTAAACTCCAGGAGACCAGAGGAATGTTATACGCTTGACTGACTTAGAGCATTTTTTGCTTCTGCAAGATCTTGACTTTGAAGATGGATTGCTCTCTTAAATAGGGTTTTTGAGGTGCAACTGTATTAATCCTTACACAGACAATCTGTAAGGTTGAAGAACCTTAGACTAACAGCTCAGCTGTCTTCTCAAGTTTGTGAAATGACTAATTGCAGTACAACATTGTTACAGTCTACAGTGGTGCTAACAGAAGAGGGAGATAGAGACCCACACTTTGCCAGTGGGTTAGATGTTTCAGACATTGTGGAATGGCAGGATTTGGGCAAGGACTTCATGCCCATTTCTTCAGGAAGATGTTCTGCAGCAGTTAGATCCTGCTGTGCTTGACCCCATATGCTTTCCTGCTCCTGTCCCCCCAGTGATCGCTTTTCCTGCTAATACATCCCTAGCTCTTGCTTGATACTGCTTGTGCCCTGGCCTGCCCATTCCTGTTGCGAGAGGACTGGCTTGCGTTTTGAACAGGTAATTTGAATTACAGGATACAGGGAAAATACATGTCAAGAAAATGGCAGGACTGATCTTAATAACTGAGCTCTCTATACTGGCAGTTCAGGCATAGAAGTCACAGGAACTTGATTGCATGAGGTTCTCTGCCATGCTTTGCCATTCTTTCTCAACTATCACTGCTGAATAGAAACAAAATTATTGTGATTAAGTATGATCATTTTGTCATTAGAGAGAATAAAAATACTTGATATTTAAAGAAGTTATGAATAATAGTAACTTCAGTTACAGTCCCTTCTGCTTGATTTTCTAAAGCTGTTAGTTTTCCACCAAGCACTCCAAGTCTGACTTTGGGGATATTGAAATGCATAGAGTAAAATCCTGTCATTCTTCCAGACCCATAGTGAACTGCACCTCCACAATAACTAAACCACTATCAAAATACCAAGAACTGGTGCTAGAGTAGGTGAGTCCAACTCAGTGTGGCACTGCTGATCTGAGCAGCAGTTTTTCAGCAAAGAATGGGCAGCTGATATTAACGAAGATTTATAAATTTACTCCATTAGAAGCATTTCAAAGAGTTTCTCATATCTTTTTAATGATATTTCTCTTTATATACCAGCTTAGCTTTATTAAAACCTTTGGGATCTCAGCCATCTCATCACAATTCCTGTGTCTAGAAGTTAGGTATCTATTGCATGCCAGTGATAAAAACTCTGCTTAAAGCTGGGGAGGAGAGACAGCCAGGAGGGGAGATAGCAGGAAGCTTAAAACTGGCTTGAACAGATCAGATGCCTGCCTGTTAGGTGGGACACGTTTGCTGTGCTATTTAACAGGAAAAACTAGTATTTGATAGCAGGAAGTTTCAACATCTTACTAAAATCACTGCAGGGTAGAGTGGCGTCTGTCTGTGGTGGTATTTTCAAAACCCCACTTTGCCCAAGATACCAAAGTGGAAGCTCAAGCTTCTTGGTACCAGTTTCATTCTTCTCACCTTCAGCTGTTTGTTGGCTGGCTTGTCAGGGAGTGAGTTAGAACAGGCTGAGCTGAAATGTGAGCTGGCAGTGTTAGTGTTGTTCATGCAGCCCTGAAGAAGGAATGCTGCCTGCCGTGTTCTCACAGGTGGGAGAGATTTACATACCTCACTGCTGTAATTTTGGGAGGGGAGGGTGCCCCACCTCTTCCAGGGCTTGGCTGAGGTTGAGCACTATGTGGGATTGCCTGGTAGTTGCCTCAGCACTTTATGTAGGACTTGTAGTATCTCTTCAGGTTATGAATTATGCACTTTTAAAATGTATATATAGCACATTTGCTTAAATAAATCCCAGGCCTTTATTTGCTTGATGAAGATCTGGTATGGAATAGTCTTATCAAAACTGAAGTGATTCTTAAAGTCTTCAACTTTTAAATGGCTTTTAAAACAAACTATTACCTCTTCTTTATTTGTGGAGAAGTGGTTCTTGTCTTTCTGTCCTGGCTAGTTTGTTGATGAACTACTATCAGATAATGATTTTACAGCTTTTATGAACTATTTCATTGTCAAATACGTTTTACCATTCTTAATCACTTATAGTACTGAGGGTCCTTGCTAAGGATACATGAACAGCTTACCACCCAAAAGTGCAATTAAGTAGTAAAATTAAGTAGTAAAATAAGCATCTTCAGTGTGTAAGGAACATGCAAGTTTCTCCCCTTTAACTGAAAGCATGAAGTTAGATATAGCCTGCAACACTTTCAAATTACCTGTTTCTTCTAAAGTTGAGTGAGGGAAACTCGAATTCTGAAATGGTTTAAACAGGGATTTTTCTAGAACTCTTTTACTACTTAAACTGAACTTTTCTTTTCTGAAGAAGCAGGGGTGAAACAAAACCTACTTAGTTTATGTCCACAATATTCAATGCTCAGTGTTATTTCTTGGTCTCAATAGAGTGAATTCAAATGTCTTATTGTACCGTTACCTTCCAGAGCTCTCCCTACCCCACCCCCCACCCCCCAGAATCTTATCTCTAAACGAGACTGGTGTCTTGTTCCTTGAGATGACAAGGTTATGGTTGTGTACTTTTGATTCTGCCTTGCTCCTTCTTTTAAAAAAGTCTTCATACTTTACATTTAATGTCTGTGCTTGAAGACTATCAGATACTGTCTCCACCTAGCGCAGATCATAATGGCTAATGCCTGCACTGAAGCACCTTGCACAACTGTGTAAAAAATTAAAACTAATCAGAAGTTATGAAGCTGCATGTTGGAATTTGTGCGAACTCTCAAGGGTAATAAAAATGTTATGTCTGTTGGTACTTGTCACTCCAACAGAAAAAAAGTAAAACTGCTCATGCTGTATTTCTTCATACATGATTTATATCTGACTAATGACAAGTAATTCCTAAAATCAGTCAGTCACAGTCTTCCAGTACCCTAGAGTCAGAACAGTAAGTGTTAGTAATTTTATTGATGACAGCTTCAGCATCCATTCTGAGGTTTAGACACTACAATACCTTTCCAGCCCTCCACTCCTGCCTCTATCCATCACTTCTGATCCCTTCTCAGGTGTTTCAGCTTCTCCCCCAGCAGCATGCACTGTGGAAGCTTCCCTGGGACCCTGCAGCCCCAGGGAGGAGTGAATTTAGCCACTCTCTTTGTGGGGATGGCCCTGGCATAGAGCAGCCAGCACGCTGGAAGAGCTAAAACTATGGCTACAGAAGGAAAAAGGAAAGAAATTTCATGCATCTTCTCCAGAATTTTAGATGCTGTTAAATATTTTTGGCCAAAGACTCATAAGGCTTATCATAACATGGGGGAACCTTTTGTTTTCCCCTTGTTTTGATTCAGCTGAGTAATTTTAGCTGAACCTTTCTGCGTCTAGTCAATGTTCAGTTACACTGTGACATTTTATGTGTTAAGTTCTCAACTCTGAATCATGATCAGCATTGTACTACGTGGTGCCTTTTTTTTCCTGTGCTTTGATTTTCATCGTTTCCAGCTTAGGTAGCTGTCCTCTCTGGAAGCTTCTCTTCGTTGTTAGAAATGGTTGTGTATGGCTGTTGGGTTTGGGTTGAGAGAGGAATGTGGTGAATCCAGTGGTTGCACTTTCTTCTCTGTGTATCATGACATACTTGGTAAACCTGCCAAGAGGCAGGCAGGAGAATGGCAAGTAGAGAAGTTAGGACTTTTTGTTTTTCCTAGGTGTGTGACAATATTCTCTATGTCTTTGTGCCTGAGTTCAGGGTTCAGCAATCATAGTTTTAGAGTACAAGATTGCAACATGTACTGGTGCTGTATTGCACAACGGAGTTTGATTGTTTCTCTGGTCAGCACTAATTATCTAGTTGAGTTTATTGCTGAAAGGAAGAGTACTGGTCTTGCTGATTTTTATTTTTTTTTTAAATCTACTGCAATCAGTACATAAATGTTTTACAAGGGTGGAGTGCTATTTTGATAGTTTATCTTGATAAAGACTGAGTTATTTACATTTGGGGGTATTCCTGGTTTATTAAATAGAGGCAGGAAAACAGAGCATTTTAGTGAATTTGACAAAGCAAGTTAATGTCCTTTATAACAATTAATAGCCTGTGCCTTTTCTTCATGGGTACTGATGTTCTTTATTTGCCTATTCCTTTCAACTGGATTTTTGCACCCCATGCTCAATACTTCAAAGATCAGGGCACTTAACTGCAAATTTGTGAAAATCGGTGTAGTCAACAGAAGAACCGGTACATCTAGAACAATTTGTGTGGGTAAAGATTTACAGGATCAGTTCATATAGTTTGTAGTGTCTCCTCAAAAGATGCTTTCTATTATCTGTCACCTTGAGAGTTAGGAGAGACGTCTGAGGCAGCTAAAGAATGTAAATATACCAACCTGGGACTTGCATGGGATACAGTCTCTGTCTAATTTATTAGAAAAGTTGTGATCTTTTAATTAAATACTCAAAGGAAAAATATATCTAGTGACCCCACCAAATCTTTTATATATTAAAATATGTGAAAATTCAAGCTTTTCAGCTGTTGTGTTCTAGTTATCTTAATTAAGTGTTTGCTTTTGTTTGTTTTACAGAAATCCTGTGTATTATATGACTTAGATGTTGTGGCTTTAAGTCAAAGTAAGAAGAGAACCTGCTGTGCATTCTGAAATATTTTTTTCTTACTCCACTTTCTCTTCAGAAAATACTAACTATTCAAAGGAACATACAAGATTTTAAAAGTGAGCCTGTAATCCCAAAACATAGTATTTAGGCATCCTTTGTATTATACAAACTTTGTTGCCAAATGTTTTGATATGTTTATATTATATTTTCATATTTTCAATGTGAATTTAAAACAATTATTTGACTTTGGAATTACTAAATGCATCACAGGATGACTGCATTTTCATACAAATGTTTGCAGAGATGAAATCCAAGTATACTGATTTTCTTTATTAAAAAAAATTACCTTGACTTTTTTTTTTCTGTATTATTTATACCAGATTTCTAATGTAGTGAACATTGACATCATCACACAGGCAACCTTCTGATATATGAAATCACTTATGCCATCCCCCAGATTACATCTCTTTAAGTAGCTGATATTTACTGCAGTCCCATAAGATAATTTTCTGGGAATTTTTGCCTTTGTTTCTTTTATATCAATTTCAGAAATGTGTTACTTGAATACCCTTGAACAGGGAGCTGCAAAGGTGAAGGCTGAGGGAAAAGAATAAGCCATATACAGGATCAATATGTTGCTGAACCTTCCTTAGAAGGCAGAAAACATGGAACAACAGAATGCATCAAGTAATAATTATCTTGCTAATGTAAACTTTTATCATTCTATAAAATAATTCACGCAGGTGTTAGCAGCATACCTGCATTTTCAAGTGTCCCTTTTGTTGTAAAGGATCACAATATTCGAAGGGTATGCAGTGCTTGTTTGATATTGTGAGATATTTATGTTATTTTCTTAAAGTATAAATACATCAGATACCTGGTTCTACTCATTTAGATCTGTTTTATAGTGGTATGCAATATATTTAATGTCAGTGGAGGATATCAGATTTGATTTAAATTTAAATGAGGGCAGATCAGGATGCCAGTTTCTTTAATCAAAAGCAAAGAGAACACAAATCAAACCTGCAGGATGCGCACAAAGCAAACACAAGTTGGGAAATCTGAAGAATTGTGGTTATTCTATTGTCTTTTTTTTTTTTTTTTTTTCCTGGGAGATGTGGTTCTTGCTCATTATTAAATTTAATTGGTTTATTACCATTTGTGAATGAATAATTCGACTGTGCAAAATTGTGTTGTGAGCTATCCCAGCACATCCAGAATGACTAACTCCACTGTTCTGGAATGTCACTACCCTCCTGAAATATGCCTGCTGCTTTCTGGGGGCCTGTTCGCAGATTGTCATAATATCAAATTATTATTAAATTTGGTATTGAGACAGTGAGCTCAACTGGAAAATGCTTTCTGAAGCACAGGGGACCTAATGTGCCTGAGCATAGTGCCAGGTTACTGTGCCACTAGGCCATTGAGTATGCTTGCAGAAGGGGTGCGAAAGGATGGGAGGGGCTACCTATTTACGGTACTCATCATGGCCAGTCACTTAAGCTAGTGTTTAGAGCAAAATCTGAAAACAAGGAACAAAGGGTAATCCCTGCCTCAGTTACAACCATAGCAGTGGAAGAAAATAGTGCTGGAAGGGATTTTGAGAGGCTGTCTAGGTCCTCATCTTGTCTCAGCCTCAGATCAGCTGTCCCTGCTGTACTGCAGGAAGATGTTTAGAGAGCTGCAGTGATGGAGATTTTACAGTCTCTCTTGAGTGGCGTACAGTCCTTACTTAACTGGTTTGGCAAGCAGGAAGTTTCCTAATACCTAACCTTGCTGGTACACATGGAAGGCAGGTTCTCCCTTTCCTCTTGATATAGGTGAACACCTCTGCCTGTCCTCTCTCTTCTCCTCAGGCCAGAGAACTCCTGTCCCTTCTGTCTTCCCTTGTAATGCGGGTTTTCCGGAATCTTTGCCGTTTTTTTCTCTGTCCTCTTGGTATTTTTGAGTTGGTTCTCGACTATCCTGGAGTGTAGACCTGAAAACTGAGCAGACTGTTCCAGTTTAATAACAGCTGGATAGATGAAAATTATTTTTTCATTATCTTATTTATGATACTCCTATTTATGCATTCCAGCATCAGTGTAAGGCAAGATAGCCTAGCACTGCTTGTGATTCATAATCTCTTTTCTGAAGAACTGCTTTTTTATCCTGGTACATACTTGTGCAGTTGATTATTCCTTTGTATGTGTAGAACCTCCTGTTTCTCCTTACTTGGTGGCATTTCACTTTCTCCAATCTGCCAAGATCCTTCTGAATCTTAATGCTGTGCTCCAGCATAGTTGGAGCCTCTTCCTGTAGATACAGTCTCCAAATGTGAGTAAGCATACTCTGTTCAGTCATCAAAGATGTTGATGAAAGTACTGAATAGTTCTGGATCCAAGACAGATCTCAGTGAAATTCAACATATCCTTTCAGCTTGGGAGTACTAATTATTCCCAAGTAATTTTGCACTCATTTTATATACTTGTCTGGACCATAATTTTTTTTGCCTAAGAGCACATTATATGAAACCCTGTGATCCTCGCTCTTTCTACCCTATCCACAAAGCCTGTTACCATCTGGTAGAAGTAGACCAGATTGATCTGGTATTATTTGTTACTGACAAACCCATGCTGTTACTTCTTATATCTTTACTTTCTAGATTCTTGCAAATGCTTGAATAACCTGTTGAATTTTTTTTTTTTTTTTCTTTTTTTTTTTGGTGGAAATTCAGCTAATGAGTTTGTAGAGCTCTTTCCTTCCACCCTTTGAGAGAGAACCTCACTCATTCTCTATTGATTCTTGGAGACAATCATTAGCAGCTCTAACATTGCTTGAACCCTGAGGGAGTTTCATTGGGTCCAGTCTATCCAAAAATCTTTAAGTTATCTAAGTATTTTCCAGTCTATTTATTAATTTTTCTAGCCTAAGCTCTTAGACTTTTGTCAGTGGTGCTGGTAGTGAAATCAAGTCTGCCTTCTTAAATCGAAAACTGAGGTTAAAAAAGGCATTAAGAATACTGGTGTCTCAGCATCACCAGTCATTAGGTGATGATTAAACAGATTTCCCCCCTGTGGAATAATAGACTAATTTTTTCCTTGATCTTCTCACTATACATCTTTCCAACATCCTTGCTATCTTTTATATACGATTTTCTAACACTTTGGGACCTTACCTTTATGGCTTTGTCCATACGTAGTCTATACATTTATTCATGATTTAGTAATCTGACCTACTTTCTACTTTCTTTCAGGTCATTGAAGATCTTATGATTCAGCAAAGTTAGTCTTTATTTTACTTCCTGTCCTTCCTCTTCCTCCACATAGATCAAATTCTGCAGTTTTGCCTTCAGCAGTGGATCTCTGATGAACTTTAAGCTGTCCTAAACATGCAAAGTTTAGCTGCTAGTTCTCTTAAATGTCTATTTAGGTCTTCCTCTTCTTCCTAAAAATGAAAATAGATAAATCGGGTCAGATTGCTTCATAATTTTGATTTCTTCTCTGTATAGCTAATAAGAATTTCAAATATAGGAGTTTCTTCTATACATTTTTCCTTCTCGCAGCGTTTTTTACTACTTGTGGCTTAGGTATGATCCAGTCACTGGCCCACCTTAGGGAGATGCAAATACTTAGATTCCCATGCAGTGTTTGCAGGATGCCTCACCCCTGCTAGCTGATGCAGTGTGCTACACCTAACACTCCAGGTAGCATGAGTGCTCTCCACATCTTTTGCTCTCCTGGAGCAAAAGAACTGCCATTTTTCTAAGCATATGCATTGTGGACTACGATCACAGGAGTGTGCCACTGGGCAAAACCCCACCACTGTCACTAGAAAGGATCAAAAAACCTCCCACAAAACTGGAGTACTCTGTGTTTGGAGGTATTTTCCCAGCTAGAAAATAGGATGTAAATTGAGAGCATTATCTTCATTTAGTTCTCTCCAAAGCTGCCTGGATGATAGTGTTGCACAAATTCCCACAGATGGAATTTTTAGAATAAATAAAGCTTAAATATAAGGGATTTGACTGGAAAAAGGAGGACACCTCTTACAGCGGAATAGAAGATAAAAGGTGAATGAATGTTCACACCAGACCCTCAGATCTCTGTAGAATACCTTGCATGAGCAAAGGTTGCTTGGATTTTGCCAGTAAGACGGGAATAACATTCTCTTGCAAAACACGAGATGCCCAGACATCAACCATATCAAATGCATTGTTCTCCTTCCCCTTGCCCCCTTGCCTCAGAGAAAGGTAGGTATTTAAGATGTGATTCTGAAATGATCACTGCATCTCCTGCTGTTTCTCATTAGATTTGTAAATATTTGTTATGAAAATCAGACCTTTGATGTAAAGGCAAATCACATGTAGGAAGAAGGAATGCAAATTCATGGGGTTTTTTAAAGAAATACTGACTGTGGTGGCTTCACATTAAATTTACTGTATAAGGCTCAGAGTTTTATTTGGTGCACACATACTACAGTGTAAAGCATATTACCAGATTCATACTAAAATCAGTTTGTTGTGAACAGCTCCATTTCAAATGTTAGCATAGAAATGAACCGATGACAATCCGAAATGCTTTAAAAATCATTTTATTGGCAATGGAATAAATATATACTAGATATTTTGCAGCCTGCTGCATAAAATGTGTTGTGAAGTCAACACGAAAGTCAGTAAATTCAAAGTGCATTTAAGACTAGTTTCAGGAATTATTCTGAGTCCCCCTGCCACTGCTTGTGGTTTTACGGTGACAATTTGCTGTCGATACATAAAGACTGTCTGTGAATGCTGCCTGAAAGGCACATACACAGAAACTAAGATGTTGTGTAACTGAAGCCCTGGTCCTGAGGTGGATCTGCTCGCAGGGATTCTTCTCAAGGTCTGATGGCTTCATTAGCATTTTGTACCAGTAGGAGACTCTGGTAAGAGATCACACTAAGGGACTAAGGCATTGCTAGACATCAAAGAAATTATTATATCTAAAGTGTTAATTATACATAAGGTGCAGTTAAAATGAGAAATCGTCTGAGATTCATATGTGCTGGTGATTTGAATACTGTATATGTAATATTAGACTATATTTCAAGGAGGTTGAGCTATAGTACAGTTAGGACACATAACGATGTCACTAAGAGCTCCAGTGAGACATTTAAATACTAGTAAGCTTTATAATGTCTCTTTGTCTGGAAATAACTGAATGAAATTTAGATAGTATCTGGAAGTTACATTTTAAAAAAATGCATCTTGTTCCAGTAGGATGGGTGAGAGTGGGTTGGGTTTCTGCTGGCTGGAGAGAACACAAACACGTTTATGTGAAGACAGACTTAAAAGCCATGGGACATCTAAAACTATCTGAAGAATGAAAAAAATCTTTAAAGAAAAATCAGCAGTAACTATTTCTGTGTGAAAGATGCATTTCTTCCCCAACAGCAGAAGTGCGTGATGTTTGAGAGAAGCATATGCTGTGAGACAGTGTCTATCCTGAAAATAATGGTACCCAAGATAGTGTTTAAAAACAATTCTTGACAGACTAGTGCTTCCAGTCCTGATGAGTCCCAGTCTGACCTGATCTGCTTCGCCTTACATATGCTGCACCCAACAACCTCGTCAAACTTGGAACAAGTTAAAACCATGCTTTTGCCTTCTGTATTTCAACAATAATGCTCTTAGCTGTTGTATTACTTTGCATTTCAATAGCTTAATTCACTTAAGTTGTTCAAAGCATTTGGTGAACTCTGTAAAAGGGAAGCTACTTTGAAAAAAAATCCAGTGTCATATTTTTGAAGGTAACTATTCTGGCAGGTAGGATCTAACAGCAGCATGACTGAGTGTGGAGAATGAAGGTTTTTCATAGCGCTGGGAAGCCCCAGCGCCAAACTGTGGAGCTAAAGCACAGACCCACGCGAAGATGAGGCTCAAACCAACCTACATCCATTTAAAGCAAGATAACTTGGGGTTTCTGTAATCCTCTGTGCCAACTGGCTTCCACGGCCTTTGTTTCATCTTGGAGAGCATGGATAAAGTCCCCGTCTCTGTTTGTAGCGGAGCAGAACAAGAGCGTGTCTGTCTCAGCCCTCCTGGCGCTCGCGGTGGGCTGGCAGCAGCAGGCGGAGAGGCACGCGGGCGCGTGAGGGAGGGCGAGCGGCAGGAGAGAGCTTCCTGCAACAGCTCTTCCCCGGCCGCTGCCGTCCCCAGCAGTCTTGAAGATAGATACCGCGGAAGGTGGAGCCTGGAGAGATGAGTTAGCTGTGGATGTTTCCAGTCATTTTACAAATCACCGAAAGGCACTTGTATGTTTCTAGTCAACAGTACAGCCTTAAATGTAGCTAACTTTTCTGCAAGAAAATAAACAGTTTTGACACAAAGTGAGCAAAATAAACACAAACACAGTCCCGTGCAGCCACCCAGGAGTTGTTTTTTCTGGTTTGATTTTCCAGAGTTTCTGCAATCTGGAGGTAAAAATGCATTAAAAATGGTAACATTAAGTATCTTATGAAGATCACGTAAGGCATCATCACCACATAATCTACTTTGACAAGAGAACCAGTAGTTGATTTTAAATGTTCCTGTGGTCTGAAGACCCGCAGATACGCAACAGCGGTAATACTTGCATGTGCAGTAACAACAGTAGGAGTAAGTCAAAGATTTTCCTCTTCTTTGCACTGCTCTCCATCCTTTAGATACCCGTCCATGGTTCACAGGTGAAAACGAAAATAGCAGATACATAATCAAAGTTGCCATCTAATTACCGGGGTTTTTTGACGTGGGATGAATTTCACAGGCAAAGCTCCTGTGCGAAATGAAATAGCGGGAAGATGCAACGCCACCCGCTCGCCCGAAGTCGCTTTGGCCAGCGCAGTGCGGCGTGTGACCTGGCAGCCGCGCACGCGGGCGGCCCCCGCCCCCTGCCGCAGGGAAGCAGCACGCGCAAG
>JAVJGI010000040.1:51268520-51351682 GCA_035590275.1 Ibycter americanus
CAGGCTCCGGCGTGCGTCGGGGTCCGTGCCTGGCTTCCCACCGAAATACCTGGGTGACACCCCCCCTTACCGTGCGGCCGGGGGGGGCCGTTAGCCCTCAGCTGCCCGCCCCTGAGAGCCGTCCTCGCAGTCCCGAATTAAACCGTGTAAGGGCATTTTCAGTCCTGGAGACCCAGCGTAGTGATGAGGTGACGCTACGCCAGGGCCAAGTAAGAAGGGAAACGAAATGGCCAAGTGGGCTAAATCCCAAATGTAACACTTCACCAAAAACGCCAGGGACCCGTAAAAAAGAGGAGTAACGTCAGGAGCCTCCACAGCCTCCAGATAACTTTTTATGACTGTTTGCTTGGGTGCTCACCTGCCGTCTCCAGGTCTGCAGCTTTTTGTTTACTGCGGGAAATAAGAAACGAGCCTGACAGAGTAGTTACGCCAGCAGCGTTTCACCTTTCCTAGAGACGCGTCTTAGAAAGCGTCAGTGCAGGGAACTGGGGAAATTCGGGGAATTTTTCATAAAGGAGCAGACAGCTGCTTCGTAATGGTGTGTGCGTGGCACGGTAGCTCAGTGAAAGCTGTCCCAACTCTCCTGCCTCTTAAGGGGAGGCAGAAGATAACTCACAAATCAGGGAAAAATTTCCAGGCTTTTTAATTTGTTAGCTTAGGAAGTCAGCTTGTACTTAATGATGCAATAGGACAGTTCTCTTTTAAAGTTTTGTATTGATTTGAAAAGTTAAAAATGAGCACAGGCATTGTGTTCTGTTACTCCTCAGCGTGGAGGTCAAGACCAGGATTGCTTTATTGCTTAACTGCAGTTCCCATAATCCAGCGATGATTCAAGCTGAAGCTTTTTTGACTTTGTCCCTCGATTATGCTGTACTTTTCCTATACCTTGTAGTGCTTCCTCAGAGCAGGTGTTCAGGAGCAGGTTAAAGAAAAGCTTCTTTGCCTTTTTAACTGCAGCTGGCAGTTTTCCATACTGTTGAATGTATATTGTCTGTGAGAACAGCAAAGCTGGTATGTTAAGGAGTTCCTCGTGATAATACCTTCTGTCACTATAAAACCAGCTAAGATGGCCTCCAGTCACTGCACTTAAAGCAGTCAATTTACTTGAGATTCCTGGCAGTGGTTCAGGCTTTAACAGGATGTATGTATTGATGACTTATTAATTTCCCTCTCTGCACGTTATACTTCCCAGTCTCCCTGCTCGTCTTGTCTTGCTTCATTGGAAGGGACCTGAAAGAGCTTTGTGGGTAGAGAAAGTTTATGGGTTTTGAAGAAAGTAAAAATTTTTTTTTTTTTTGGTCTTGTGCCAGATGTGGTGACAAGAACGTCCCATAATTGCTGGGGAGATGAAGATGTCGTAGATCTTGTGCAGAGGCTTTTTTGTCCCATGTGCCACACTTAAAGCACATGGCAAAACATATGCACGGGCAAGTGGATGTAAACAGTCCTGAGCTCTTTTGCCTCTGCCCTGAAATGGCCAGACACGAGGCAGCTGTTGGTGTAGGTGTCCTGCGAGTAATGGTTCAACCCCACACTAAACTCTGTTAGGAGGCAGGCTCAGATACAGCACTGGGCTAAGGGCTTTGGGCTGGAACTGGCTGAGGTCTGGCCAGCTCAGCATGCAGGCAGAGGCTCTTGGGTCTGCTTTTCCCTGCTTGTATGGATGTACTTTTCAACTTCTGCGCTACAGTTGGCAGACAAATCAATATTTTATAAAGAACACAGACGTCTGTGGTCTTGGTGGTACAAAGGGAACACTGTCTTATTTCCAAAACAGGTTGCCTTGCATTAAGAGAAAGCAACCATGAATCAGCGCATAGCCTCCTGAAGGAGGAAAGTTGGGAACGTGCAATGCTTGTGGAAATGACTGGAGCACCTGCTGCCCCAGGACAGTTGCTCTGCATCCCTGTCCTTGTCTTGCAAAGCTAACAAGTGGAATTCTGTCAGAGAATTTCTTGATGCAATACTGAAGAAAATAAATGCAGAGTCCAATCCAAATGTGTCTCATCCAATGCTCAGGAAGTTTAAGGCTGCCTATGTTAACAAAGTAGCATCTTGTGACATTTTTATCAGGATGCAGCTCTTGTCTCCTCCGCGCGGCTGCAGGTACAGCCTGCAGATACTCGTTGATGGGTCAGGGTCCGGTTGTGCTGAAACACCCTTGTCTCTTCTTTAGGTGCTGAATTCCTCTCCAGATCAGTGGGAGGTGTCTGTGTTTCACGCTGTTGGATATCAAACCACCTGCAGATGTCTGTCTTAAGTCACCTTCTGATTTTGTGGTTGGTTTCTGTCTGTAGCAGTGAGTTATTTCTAGGCTGGTTGTTTCAGTCATTGCGAGGTTTTGTAAAATCCAGAACTCATTTTTTCTGAAGGACTAAGGTGTAGAAGAGGATTGAAAAGCTGGAGATATGTTTTCTTCAGAAGATGCCAGATGAAACTTACTATGTTGTTTCTACATTAATGGAGTTTAGCACTCGGTGGATAATGTTCTTAGATGATACTCACACAAGATCTCCAGTTTTTCACTGTTGCTTCACCTTCAGGCCTTTCAGTTTGAAGGGGGAGAACGAGTATGATGAATGCAGCTTTATCCTTCGAGTTTGGATGTGCAGCTCCTGGAAAAATGCCCTTAAGTAGTTCGGTTTGATTTCTTGACAGGATGAAGTTATGAAATATTTATGCACACTAAATTTGGTCCTCTGCTGAGAAGGGAGGGTTTTTCTTGATTGTATGGGATGAAGGAGGAATGGGGGAAGTAGTCTGTTGTTACATCAAGATATAGTTGGAAGTAGTTAGGCATCCTCATCCATCCAGAGATGATATGCATGTCAACTTCTGTTTTTTCAGATGAAGTTTTAATACTGTGTAGTTGTGTTCCAAGTTATACTTTTTGGATGCTGTTAAGTCATAAGTCAAGTTTTGTTTGTTCTAATCTGTTCATGTGTTTTACTGGTGAATATTGTTATATTAATCGAACAAATAGACTGAAAAAAAAAAAAGCTGTCACTCTTTAGAGGAAACAAATGCTTTTTCTGTGGGTGTCCCCGTCCCCCCCCCCCCCCAGCATATATAAAGGCTTAAATATTTCTAGAAGATAACTCAAGTACAAAACTGCTAAAAGACTGCTAAACACCATACCAAAGAAAATGAATGGACTTTATCTCACGTTGTGGAATTCACTGAGTGGGCTGTTTCAGATGAAAAGAAGCAAGACTCCAAAAGCAAGCGAGGAGGGAGCTTTGTGCTGTGTTTTTCCTGTCCTCGCCCCCGCTGCTGTCCCGTTCTGCTTTGTCACCGGTGGATCCCACCCCAGTGACACTGAGAGGCTTGTGGGTGGGTGCAGTGGGGAGAGATTTGGCTCTGGGAACCTGATGCAGAAAGAGATCTTATCTGAGTGCGGTTGTTTCAACAGGGCAAAAGGTGAGCGTTGCTGGTGACGCTTGGGTTGTCATGTCTTCATATCGTCGGTTAAAAAAAAGGCTACCTGCGATGCTGTGACTGTATCTTGTTGCTAATACTGAAACAATGTTGTGCATGATTATCTCAGGACTTTAAATTTCTAGTAATTATTTTTCTATGGGTGATTTTGGAGGGTAAGAGAAATGCTGTCAAGGTTAAGATCTGGAAAATGCTGCTTTGCATAGAGCTGAGCTTCAGGGCCAGCTTTTTTTTGTAAGCTTACTGGTCCCTTCAGACTCCAGGAGTCTGATGTTCGTTTTCTTAGCGGAACTCCCTTTCCCCCAGCCCCTGTCGCTGTGTTTCCACAAGTAAAGAGCAGCCTTTGCTAGCAGGTAGTTTTCACCCACAGATTGGGTATGAACTGGAAGATTTCACAGAAATTCACAGCTTGTGTACAAAGGCTAAAGTTTCTGGGATTTAAAGTTTCTGCCCACAGAAGGCATGTGGTCCTCTGATTTTATTTGGGGGTTTTTTTGACAAGGGATAAACATATTTATACATACTCAGAAAAAAAAAAGAAAAAATAATGTTATGGAAACTGCTGTTCTTGGGATCAAAGATAGTGCACTTGCCCTCAACTCATGGAGAAGTGATTCCCTGCTGGGCATGGTGGGGAAACCATGCTGAACTTTTCTGGAAGGGAGACCATGGATCGTGATGAAGCACTTGGACTCCAAATGAAATTCTTCTCTATGCATTGTAAATGCGTGGTTGCTGTAAGATGAAATGACAGAATTAGTGGTGGTAAAGAAAGGAGGAATCTATAAAATAGGTAACAAATTTAAAGGCTGACTTCTTTCTTTATCCCTGAGTGAACTGTTGTGAGTATCAGCAGTGGGTGAATAGTGAGTCTGTGCTGCTCTTGCTCCTGGGGATGAGGGATTTTTACTTATTTACTTACTGTATTTCAGGTTCTCTTTCTCTCTCCCATTTCAGAACTTTTCATAGTGATGTCTGTCTACCCCAGTCACGTTCAGGGGACTATTGTTCCCTGCAGCACATTACTGAAGAGGCTTATTACAGTTCCAAATAGCTGGAAACTGAGCACCCTCACAGCTTATCAAAGAACATCATACTCAATAGAACAGTGTGGCCGTGTACATAATGAAAATTTTGTATTGCGTCAGTCTATGAGTGCGGGTTATCTGTGCAGCTGAACAATACTTTGAAACTACAAAGAGACTTACTCTTTTAAGGTCTGAATGCTGCTATCCGTGCTTTAATTGTCTTGAATGACCTCCTTCTTTTGAGAAGCTGGTACAGGGTGTCTCAGTATTCTGCTATTGAGTAAATCTTCAAAAGGCATCGTGTGGGGGTAGGGCAAAGCTTTTGAGTGGACTGAGAAAGAGGTTTCATATATGCTCAGACCCTGGGCAATGGCTGCGATCTGGTTTCCCACTCTAGGTGTGGCTGTCTATTGTGTACTGTGGTGTGGTAGGTGATAGTTCTTATGCATTGGGCAGACAGACAAGTGTCTCTGATTCGAAGGCAAAAATCTTCAAGATATGCTGTATCCACGTGGCTTGATTTTTTCCTTACGTGCTGAGCAGCTTTGAAACTCCCAA
This sequence comes from Ibycter americanus, assembly GCA_035590275.1. Lineage (NCBI taxonomy): Eukaryota > Metazoa > Chordata > Aves > Falconiformes > Falconidae > Ibycter > Ibycter americanus. The sequence continues at coordinate 51,273,545 of JAVJGI010000040.1, forward strand.
CCGTTTATACTGTGTGTTCTGCCATTAAAGTATAATCTCAGGCATCTCCTCCTTGCTTTCTTTTCTTTCCTCCTTTACCTTGTGGTCTGCTGTTTCCATCAAGACAATTGAATGAAAAAACAATTGACAGGTTGCCACTAACCACTGCTGCTGGGTTTTTGTTTTGGTTGGGTTTTTTTTTCCCTTCTTCTGGCAGAGATGTGTTCCAGAAGCATTTTAGTGAAAAAGCTTTTAATTCATTTAAAATCTGCAGCTAGAGAATGGTGCCTGTGAAGATTATAGTGCCCTCCTGGAGATGGAGGCCAGTAACTTGGCAACACCTATTCCCAGGGGTACCACAGGCTTCCAGTGAGGAAGATAAAGAGTTCAGTAGCATACCTGTTTTAGACCTAAAAATCCATGATTTCTTTGAGCTGCTTTCATGTTTGGCAATGCTTTAATGTACAACAGTGTGTACTGCATGTTTGTTAACCATTATGCCATTTGTACTACACTGGACCCTTGGTAGTGTGGTAGAGCTGCTAAGATGCAAAATAGTTGCTTTGCTCTTGTTTCTTACATAGTTAAGAAATACTCATATTCTTTTCTGCCATACAAGGTGTGAAACTTACAGCTCTGTTTCAGTTTCTAAAGTTTTGACTCTGTTAGGTGAAGCCTCTGCATACACACCTGGACAGACTCTTCCTGGATAATTCTGTAGTTCAGGTATTGGAAAGTGAAACACTATTAGTCTTTTCTTAATTGGAATTCAAGTGCTATGACTTTAAAGCCATGGATAAAGTCCTAGAGGAGGCTTAGTAGCTTGGCTTCTCCCCACCCCCATTTAAATTAGTTGTAGTTTTCAGGTAAGGCACAAGGTACACATAAAATCAAAGGAATTAAGGTGTCTTGAACAGTTAGTGAAATCCTTAATCTTAAAACAGATGTGGTGTGATGAATCGTATGCTGCAGTTGCAAGATGTGGTAGTAAGGAATGGTGCAAGTCTAGCATAGGAAAGCAGGGGTTTGTTGTTTTATGCTTTGTCTGTAAGTGCTGTTCTGGAACTAGGTGTTCCTGACTTCGGTGATTACGTGAATTGGCACTCCCTGTAATAGCCCAGCAAAGGCAACTCCAGGGAATATGCCAAGACAAAGTGCTGGAGGATATTGGACAGCGTGGTCTGGTGCTCCAGGATTTGATGGAAGTTGTGGGAAGAGCTACAGCGTGTTCCAGTCATTCCAAGGGTGGTTTGTCAGCAGTGAAGGGCATGGGTGTTGCTGTATTTCCTTTTGGCATTAGGAATAACAAGTTGGTTGGATTAGGGAAGCTTAAGTCTCTCCCCTATAGGAAAATATTCATCATCTTAATGTGGATTGCATATGACTCAAAACCAACCTTCATAAAACCCAGTGAGCCAATATTTCAAGTCTGAAATTTTTGCTTTTAATGGTGCTTCCCTTTGGAATGAGTTTTACATAGCATTTGTGGTCTGTGATTTTCATACCATTTACAGTATGAAAAGCTTGTGGAGCTGACTTCCCTGCCCCTCTCCCTGTAAGCCAAATCTGCTGATCTGAAGGCCTAGTGCAGAAATGAGGTGTATAGGCAGATGAAAGAATGTGTCTTTGCTGGGAATCGGGGCCACATCTGCTTTGCAGTCTCTGTGACGGTGTGCATGTCAGCATAAAACTGCTAGTATCGCAGCTTTGCCAGGGCACCTGCATGCTTGGCTGAGGCATTGCATCAGCAAACACAGCTGCTCTGTCTTGATATCTCCTGTGCTGCTGTGTGCTGTATTGCCCCGTCAGGCTTGTTGGTGTGAGCTGGGGGGGTAGAAGTGTCTTCCTGGGGGTGAGGAGGGTTTGGAGTCCAGCCTCCTTGTCCCATAGTTTGCTTTGGCTTACAGTTTGTGCAAAGGAGTGATAGAAACTTGGCCTTTGGAAAGAAGTTGGTGGAGTGTCTCTCGGGGAGGCGGTGGCGGAGAGGAGGTAACTGTGTTTAGCTCGTGCGAGGCATTAACACCCATAGCTACTGCAGCAGCTGACGAGATGTGGGAGAAAAGAGCATAGAGATGTTATAGAGATTGCACATGGGGAGCAAGAATTGCCAAATCCTATAGGCATTTTCTGGCCAAGTCTGTTGTGCGGAGGGAGATGCTCCAGAGTCTGCAAAATGCGCACCAAGTGTCTGGCTCAAGCCGTGATGCAGACCTGAAGTGACTAGTGAGAGGTGCCAGAGCTGTGGGTTCGGGGAGCTTGGGGAGCCCCGTGCCAACAGCTGCAGCATGTGCACACCCAGGCAAGAGCTAGTGTGCTCTCAGCAGAGGAGCGGATGGTGACTTTTACCAGGAAAGGTAGCAAATCTTGTGGTGGGGAAGGTCACTTGGTGCTTCCTGGACGTGCAGACCTTCAGGAAATTCAAAATTGTTTGAAAAGTGCCCTTTTTGTTTCTTGACTTTTTCTTTACTTGTGTTGTATCTGGTGCAAGTTGTAATCACAGGGAACTTGGACTTGTGTGTGTTTCCTTGGCCTGTGAGGGTGTCGCTGGGCTCCTAATGAGAACCAAGGATAAAGATTTAAATACAGTCTCAGAGGCTGGAAGATGCCTGAGAGCTCGGTCTGATGCAGTTGATACTGGAATTGCCTCATGTCAGGGCTGAACCTTAATGACTCAAATGTAAATGTTACGTGAAACACAACATGCTGCAATCGTATTTGTGAAATGAGAATCGGAAACGTTTCTGGCGAAGTGGTGGCAGCAAGGAAGTTGGGAAGTTTCTCCTTACAGTCAGAACTGGAGGAGTGGGAAGAAAAGCTGAGTAAGGGACTAAAAGCCCCCTTCGGCAGGCCAGCGTGTGCCATGCACTGCTCTGCTTGCAGTCTCTGCGCCTTCGTGGCAAAACACATACCTGGCATGGGTGAGGGCGTAGCTTGGTGTATGGCAGGTTTCCAGGGAAAGGCTGGGGGCTGCGGCTGCCTGCACACCGGCCATGGTGCAGTGCAGAGGTGTGTGTCCTCCGAAGGTGAGGCGTTGGATGCAAGGCTGCGTGGGGCTATGGTTCCCCTCTGCAAGAAAGATACGGGCTAGTTGGAGCAAGTCTAGAGATGAACCACCCTAAACTGCTTATTCACTCTGTCCTGAAGTAAGAGACTCTGTGCCCAAGACTGACCTGAAGGTACGAGTGGAGGAAGGTCCCTGTGTGTACCTGAGCAGTCATTTCAAAATTGCGCCTGCTGGCCTTACCTGAGCATCCCCCCCTCGCCGTGCTGCTGTGGACGCTGCCCAACACTGGAGCGTGCTGGGCTGCCAGACTGAAATGGTACACTCGCCTTGCAGCTGGGTTTGTAAGAGTTACACAGTCTAAATACTCAGTTACTACATTACTTCCAGGAACTATCTCAAAGTAATCCAGAAACGCTCAGATACCCCTTCCTGTGTGTTTGTTTTTCTGTTTGCAGTTGTTACTGTTGTTGTTCCAACTGGCAGTTTTATTTACTTGCCCCACTAAAAGCAAGCACTGACTATTCTTGTTGCTTCCTGGCACCTCATCATTTTGGAGATGAAAGGCAGAAGACTGGGGCAGGGAGATGAAGGAAACTTTTTATCTAAGTGTGTTGGGAGGGAACACGTGTACGCAGGTCTTTTCTTCTTGTCCATCTTTTCCGTTGCATCTTTCAGTGGGCCCTTTCAGGGCATGGTTGGATTCAGGGAGACCTTGGCTCCAGTTTGCATCATTCAGTCCATCCCTCAGGCTACTGTCCTGCACCTGTGGGCTTTCAGTAGTTGCAAGTTATCTGCAGTCATTTCCAGGGTTGCTGTAAGGTAAAACACCCAGTACTGTCTGGCAGTAGTAGAATGGAGCAGTGCAAGGAGCTGCTTCTGTTTTTCTGTTATCCTTTCTTGCCTTCAGGCAGGGTAGTCCTTCCTTTCACCTCTTCCAGCATTACTGGCATGTTGCTGTTTGTGTTCTTGTCCTGTCTTCCAACTTCTTACACTTCTGTGCAAACTCTGCTTCTCCATCCCTCTGTGCCCTCGTCGGTCTTTTCCCTCTGTGCCCTCGTTGGTCTTTTGCCTCCACTTGAAGGAGATCGGGGTGTTTCTTGGTCCAGACAGCAGCATGATGCTTGGCTGTGCACATACCAGGAGTGACAGTTGTGTGTGTGCTACCAGAATTGAAAAACAAGCAGGGAAGGTTATTTCAGACACTTCTAGGGACTTGAAAGTTTCTGGTCATTGAGACCAGAAATTGGAACTGCAACTCATTGGAAGGAGGGAGACGTTCTGGGTCTCTCTGCAGAGAGGTAGGTGGTTTATATTAGTGCAGGTAACATGGGATCTCCCTCTGTGGAGTCTTACACTTTGCTGTTGACATGCTGTTTCATTTAACTTCAGTAAAGGGAGTTTTGCTGGCAGGACTCAAACGTGAATTGGTAGGCTTTGCATGTAATGCTTCCTTTTGTCAGCCAGCACTGATTGCTTGCTCAACTTACAGAAAGTGACTGGAGGGGCTCTGTATTTGTAAGAATAATAGTCATCCTTGTCCATTTGTTACATGATGTGACTAGCCAGAAGGAGAATGTTGGGTATATATCCTTGTTGGAAGACTGGTTTCCAAAACATGAAGTTATTCCTGCTTCTTAACAGTTTTGTTCAGGCTTCTATTTATTAAAAGGTCAAAAAGGCCCTTTTCTCTTTGAGGGGGGGCATAACCGCACACATTGGGTAATATCTAAGGTCTTATCTCAGTTGCAAGCATGTACTGTCATTATGGTCAGACTTTTTTCTGTCTTAGTCTCCAAATGTAAAGCTACATTATACACATGCACCAATGCTTTCTATATTTTCCTGCTATATGTGACTCATAGAGATGATAGGATTCCATATGAAAATAGGAGATGTGACTGGCTGCATGGGTGTTGCTGCAGTCATTGTAGCCAGGATGTGGCTGTAGACAAACAGCAAAGCTGAATGTAGGGCAAGCTGGAAGAAAAGATCATTTTTGTTGTGTGTTTTATGGGTTGCACTGTCAAATATCATTTGGGTGCCTGTCAATGTGTAACAAAATATCTTAAGACCAAGTGGCCTGTGGGCAAAGATAAATGTACCCTCAAGGGGAAAGTGAGGCATGATGGGCTTTTCTTCATTCTGTATTCTGCATGCTGCTCACCAGTAGAAGCTTTCCTCTTCACAGGAGGAGTTTTGTTTTTACTTTTTGTCTTCTAAAGAAGATGAAAATATTATGAAAGGGATCTTATTCATGTATCCCTTATGTTTTATTAAAAAGAAAGCCATTCTTTTTATACCTTACAGTTGAAGTGTAGATTTCTCTGAAGCAATGGAAATAAATTGCATTCAGGATTAGGACTGTTCTTGATCAGAAAAGAATTAGGTGCAGCTTTGATTGCATTCCTCTTGTTAGTATTCCCATATTGCTCAGATACTCTTCCTGTACCAGGATGTAACCAAGCAGGTGCCTAATTACAGTTGAACATCTAAAATTTCTCTGTGTGTATGCAGTCAGCCCGTGTTTGAAGAGGCATTAACCTCTTATTAGTGATACTCAAATTTTTCCAGGTTGAGCAGAAGGGGTAAGACAGACACAGCTAAAATGCAAAGGCAATGGCAGCCCCAAGAGGCGGGTGCCGTGTGTGCGTGATCAGTTAGTGCCTGTGCCGTCTCCGAGGGCACGGGGAGATGGGCCAGGCCACTGGGCAAGCAGCCAGGTGGCAACCTAACCGCAGAGCAGAGCTGAACTTTTGCTCACTTCCAGCTGTTTTGATTCCGTCCTTAACCCAGGCTGCACCAAAAATCAGAGACAGATTAAAGTGTAATGATGAGTTCTTTCAAAGCCAAAGAAAACCTATGCTTGAGCAGCTCCTGCATTTGGGCTGCTTTATTTTTAATTGGGAGCTTGTCCAAGATGCCCCAAGTTCAAACAGGGATCACTGCTGTGCAACACAAAGCAATGTAGTGTCTCTTTAGGACTTGGGATATATAATGAGAGAACCGAGCGTGTTTACTTGGATACTATTTTAAAGTATCATCTAATTATAAATAACTGTCAATGAGAGCTCCCCAGCTCTCATGCTGTGCCCAGGAAAAGTCTGAATGAATAGGCTGCTTCTCTGTCTGCCAGGGCAATCTAGAATCAAATTCTAGGTCTTAAATCCATGAGGTTGGTAGGGTTAAAATTTTCTTCATCGGCATCCTGAGTCTGGGGAGCTTCAGCCAGACTTCCCTGACCAGACTCCCAACCACTGCATGTGGGGAGACATGACTTTCGTGGCAGCTAAGGTGCGCAGTTGCCTTCAGTTTTGTCAATTAAAGCAACCATTCTGTGTCTGTGCTTGGCAATAAATAGGAAGCCAGTAAAAGCATGTAGTGCAATGCTGAATGCTGACCTCCCATTTATTAATATGTATTAATATATGTAATACTCCCAAGTATTAAGCTTCTCCAGCTAGGTAGGCACTGATGCTAAACAGGCACTTGGAAGCATCTCTTCCAGCAGAGCTCACAATATTTATAGATGCACCTGAGCAGGAGCGTTCTAGCATGAGGAATGCTTGCCTCTAATGAAAGAAAATCTCAGCTCTCTTAATGAAGTATTTAAATGAGCTGATTTGGATGGCAGCAGGCTGCTCAAAAGTCTCATTACTGCTGTGTTTTTCTTTTGGTCAAGTAGTGCTGTCATTCTCTTTATCTGTACCTATCAAGCTGCTTATGAAAGCTACTCTTTAGATTCCTCATTTCCAGACTTGCTGCCTTGATTGCAAAAGGCACATAAATATTATAATTATTTTTTTTCACCTGACTTTGGCCATGAGAATTCAAAATGGAAAATAAACTAAACATGAGACCAACGTAAAAATTCCTTTCTCTCCCTCTTTGTGGTAACACTAAACTCGGCTGGAACCTCTCTTGCATGCAATGAAAAGTTATTTATCATTCTCCTTCTCAATATTTCTAACCTGTAATCATTTTAAGTGTAGTTAAACTTCGTGTTCCTTGTTCTCATTCTTAATGCTTTGGATTTGTAATCTTAGGTGACTTCAAAACCAGAAAACTTTCAATTAATTGATTCTAAGAGTGTTTTTTTTTTTATTTTTTTTTTCCTTCAAATATAAGATACCACAATAAATAGTTGGCACTATTCAACATGTTGCAGGGTATTGGAGTAGTTGAAAATTGCTGAGACTTTCTAGGGTAGTTTGTAACTCACCATGATGATTGACTGTTCTGTTGGATCAATCCCACAGCTAAATCTGTTGTGAGGATGGTGCAAAGCTGCAGTTACATCTGATGATGCTCAGCACTAATAAGAAGAGTAATTATGATAGCAGCAGAAAGTTGCTGTGTTTTGGAATGCAAATGTTAAGATTTGCAGGGTTCCCCGCCCCACCCCCACCCCACGTGGGGGTGGAGACCAGTCTCTGTTGAAAGAGATGTTTTGGCTTGAGTTCATAAAAGTAAGGTTTCTCATTCCAGGATGTTTGTTCTGAAGGCTTGAAACAAACACAAACAAAGCTCAATGAAATCTGTGTTGTTACTCTTTTTTTCTTATTTTTTTTCTTACTAGTTTTCTGATGAAGACAAAGAAAGCAAGATGCCAAGGTTCAAACTGTGAGATTGCTAAAGTCAGCAGTGCATTTACCACCAGTGGCAGTGGCACCAGAATTCCACTTAGTGTTTTTAAATATTTGTGCTTCTCTTCCCTGCAGTAGGTCAGACAGGTTGTTTTGAAGGCTCACTGGGATGCTGTCTCTGTGTGTTTGCAGCTAGAGCAAAGCTTGTCTTGGAACAAACCGGATTTTTCAGTGGATTAATCTGTCCCATAGCCTTGTAACAAGATTATGGTTTATGCTGATTTGTTGCAACAGTACTGGTATATCCAGTCATTCCAATAGCAAAATGCTAATCCTAGAGAAATAAATGTGTCTTCTTGCTGGCAGGCATAAAAAGAATAGGGGGATGGGAGTCTATGCTCTCTTGTTAGGTATTAATGGGTGATAGCTTGAGTTCAGCATCAGTTGGATTGAAGCAATTTGATTGTATCAGGCTTTTGCAGAGGGATTGGAAATTGCAGAAATAAAGCCTTATCTCCTTTCTCTTGATTGTGAAATATTTAATGGTCATCCAGAGCAAAGCTTGATCACAGTACAGTGAGACTGAAGGGTTATATTAATGCACAATGTACGGCAAGTAGTGATGTTGGGCAGTCTGAGGGTGATGTGCCCTGTCATTCAGACACAACTGAAAATTGTTGCAGCGTGGCCAACTGTAGCCAACAACAGTTGTGTTTCATCCAAGGGAAAAGGTGTACAGTGGGGAGAGGCTTAATTCTGGACAAGCTGTTTCATGGGTAGATGCATCTTGCCCAGCTCTTCCCGAAGTTGTGAGAATATTCAGTGTCTCTCCTTCCACCATCCAAGGCTGAGACAACAGTAGTTGGTGGTAATGGCCTTTGCTGCAGATGAGCAGTTTCGGGCAGCCAAGTGTCTCAGTCTGGGCTGGACGAGGTTGGATGATTCTCCTGGGCACGTCTTACATGATCTCTGCAGCTAAGTGCCAAAGAGGCAGTCCAAAACTCTTGGTAAGTTTGAGGCACAACCTGAGCTCTCTTCAATGCTTGGGCTCTCCTGTGGCTCAAATAAAAACATTAAAAAAAAAAAAAAAATTATATATATATATAAAATTTTAAACCTCCCTTTTTAAAAAAAAACCCTCTTTTGTAATGTAAAAAGCAAGTATGAAGCAACTGGTTGCATCTTAATTTGAGAGACAGCACACAAGATTTTCAACTCATTTTGCCTGATCTTCCCCGCTTTAGTTGTGACTTCTTCCCTTTTCTTGCTTTTGGCAAACAAAGGAAGAATATAAGTCGTCTTACAATCAAAGTGAGTATGAATCCTTATGCTGTCAGGGAAGCTTTTCATCCACTGAAAGATGTGGAGTCTAAGCAGTTGATGGAAGGTCAAATCAATATTCCTTTGGATTTCTTTGGAGAGCCAGGGTGTTTGACTGCAGTTTGAATCCTGACGGAAATAGTAGTTGATCTAGATAATAGGAACCAGCACAAATGAATGTGCTGCAGGAGTGGAACGACTAAACAGAAGCACATATTTTAAACTGCTTGGGAAATTGTTTGAGAAGGAAGAAGGAAAACTGAAAACTGTGGTTGATTATCAACAGTCCTAGATATAGCTGCAATTTTTTTCCAGATCTTTGTGTTGCAAGCTCAAAACGTTGTGTAGCTGGGGACAGAGCCCTCTGCTTTCATCTTTTCCACTATGTTCAGACACAGACAGTCAGATGAGACCACTGTCAGGCTTTCCTAATGAATCTGCCCATTTTAAATTAAAAATTTAGTACGCTACATTTTATAGCCCTGAGATGTTTAAATTTTAACGTGGGTTGGGTTTGTTTTGGTTGGTGGTTTTTTTTCCATCTTGCTCCTAGAAACTACAATATTTGCTCCTAGAAGTTACAATATTTACCCTTTTAACTCACTGGCAGTCTGTATTTAGACTTTGTATGATACACCCCCATGCAGGTTGTTTTGCTTTTCTTTAAACAAGGAAATTTAATCAGCTAGATTATTTTTTTTTGTTATCAACATTTTTTGGTGTCTGTATGGAATGACAAAGTGAGACTGATAACATGGAGAGGCTTTCAAAGCAGGTTTTTCTTCAGTAGTAGTAGTAGTGTTTTCTGCAGTTACACGCTCTTTTTACTTCTCTCCTGTTAGGTGTTTTGTGCAAGAGTAACTCTTTCAAGCGTCTGTTCAGTCACAGTGACAAAAAACCCATAAAATTTTCAATCCATGTAGATCTGATGTTCATTAATGTTGCTACAAGTGGGGTTCTTTGTGTAACAAAAGATTTCTGGGGTTTTCTTTCCTTCCTTTGTTAAGAAACGTTACAAGGACTTAATTTTTTTCCATGAAAATTCCCATTGCTCCTTCAAACTGGAAAATTCAGATGTTGTTCTCCTAATGAACTTTTCCTCTGACCTACAGCATGGACGAGTACAAGTTTTACTTTTGCAGAAGAAATAACACTGGCAGGCTGAGCAGCTCATTGAGATTTGACTCAGTAACCAAGTACAATGCCAAAGCTTAAGCAAGGAAACCATCCTAATTTAGTATTTATTAATCTTTGACGTTCTTTGAGGTGTGTCTTCACACATAAATACCCAACAGATACTCTGGAGTGTGATGCAGCGTGCAGGGGGAAAAAAAACATTGACTTCCTCTCTCCACCCTCCCTCAGAGTTCAGGTAGAAGTTATTTGTCGTGAGGAGAGGTTGCATGACCTGCTAAATAATAATGAAATAAAATAAATTGTCCAAATTTGAATATCCAGACTTAACAAGAACTTTGTGTTTCTTCCCCCAAAATGTAAATTCCAAACTCGGCATTGTAAAAGAAGAAAGCTTTAAGTATTAGCAGAATGACCTGTAGGAGAAGAGGCATCTCCTCTGCCAGTGGGATGTTGCTGTGGTAATATGACTGAGCGCTGGAGGTGAAGGGTTGTATGTTGGTGGCATTGTGGTTGATGGGAGGTCGGATGGAAGCTGTCCTGTACACTGTTGCAGTTTCAGTCTGCTTGAAACAGCAAAACCACTCGATGACTTTGGATGAAGTCTGTGCTTCTAAGGGAAAAAGAGCATTTGCTCACTTGTTTCTTTCCTCCTCTTGATGACAACTGCCGTCAGATGTTCATGTATGGCAGTACTGCAGGTATTTGATTAACGAGTGTAATACATTATTTTTGTCTTCTACCGAGTTGTCACATACTCATTTCTAACATATTCAGTACGGTGCTTCTTGAGGTGCTAGTGATGCTTCCTTGTGTTCCTGCATCAAATGAGACCAAACTGAAGTTAACAGTGAAAAATCTTTTGTGATGTAGTCTGATGTACATCTTCATCTTTTTTGGCTTACTTGTTTTGGTTAACTTGGAACAAGGAGTTACTGTCTACTGGCTTTTTTTGTGGATGGTTAAGCCTTGTTTTTTGTTGTCTTGTATTTCAAGAGGTCAGAAGTCCAAACAACCAAGTGGCTGAACAAGAACCAAAGTGTTGGGAGCTCTTTGAAGATTGTGTAAAGGATGAGCCCAGCAGTGAAAGGAAACATAGATTCCCAGATAAGAATGCCCCTGAATTATTTTTTATTTTCTTTTAAAAGCAAAAGGATGCTGTGGTACCCAGCCTGGTTTTAACACCTGGTGATACCACAAAGCCTACTTTGGAAAGGCTTGCAGGTACTAGTGATGCTCACAGACCCTCATTGCCAAGGAGACTGAAGTTAATGTGCACAATACCCACAGTTAGTAGATGCTCACTGCACAGCTGGGTGTTTCTGACCTGTGTGTGGTCTCTCCAGGTGTGCTGTCTCAACAGTGCTTGACCCTGGGCTCCCCACTTTAGATGGGGGGACCCCTGAGCTTCTGTGCTGAGAGGAGGCCTTGGCTTCAACTTCTACAGGCTGTGAATCTTCTAATAAGATGAAAAGAAATCTAATTCATCTGAAGGTGTTACCTGTGTGAGAGCTATGTGATTAGTAAGGGTTTGCAGAAACACAAGTTTGCCTTTCCAAAACCCAAGGCAGCTTTTATTAGTTGACTCGTGTACTGTGTTGTAGATTCCTTCTTTTGGAGTGGAAAAGCAGCGCTGGCATTTGTATTTGTGGTAGCAGTGTGACCTCCCTCTGACCTGAAACATCTCTTTGCACAGAGCCATGAAGTCCATAAAATACTGTCTTTTTTTTGTCAGTCTTTTTGTTTGTTTGTTTGTTTTTGGTTGTTCTTTTTCTTTTTTTTTTTCAGTTGGTTTGTTTTTTTGGGGGAGGGGTGTGGTCATCTTTTTTAACAGTAGAATATAAATTCATTTCATACTGGCTGGGGCTGTGCTTTGTTTTTCGTGATGTGGTAAAATAATGTTAAGGTGTATCTTAATGCATGGCTGGTTTGGTCCTCAACCAGGGAAAGTCCGGTGAAGCTGCATGCCTAGTGAAGCAGATACCCTGTAAGTAAGGCTCCTCAGTATGATGACAGCATGATAAATAAGTAAAACCCTCACTTCTTTCTTCCAGCTTCTAATCATTCTGCTTTCTCTTATCTTCCAGTTGCTGCAAAATAAACCTTGGTGGCTAGTCTTCCCTTGTAACACTAGCCACTTACTGACAGTTCTTCAGTTATTTCACAGCAGATCTGCTCACCTGACCAGACAGCCACTTTTTTGCTGTTCCACAAATTAACCCTTCATCCTAACAAATGTTGGTACAAGCCCGAGTTGGGATAAACTTGAAGTTATTAATTTGCGTGATTTTGTAGCTACCTGGCAGAGCACCCACTGAAATGCTTTTTAATGTTGCTGAGACTTTGCTATGTAATGATGTTATGCAATTGTGGAACATGAGATGGAATAATTAAACCTACCACCTACTTAACTGACCAAGGCAGGCCAGGTGATGCACTTAATTGTACAGCATCTGTTACCTTGCATGCAGATGGTGTTCAGGCTTAATCAAAACATACGGCCCAAAGTCTTGACCCTTTTCCCTGGGGTTTTGTGGGCATCTTCACCAACTATTTCACAAAAGCCATCTTAAGTTTCTTGTGAGCTCCTAGCTCTTTTCTGTAAGCCTTTTTGTTCCAGAAAGAAGAAATTCTACATGCTTGAACTGATGTGCAAGGGACAGCGCTAAGCTCGCTTTCCAGTCTTCTGTGGTGAATGAGATGAGAGGAATGTCTCCGTAACCATCTTCCTGGCAGGAGGAGATGGTATCTGGTTATTTGGCGTGTGTAAATGGTGTATGTTATGTTGCTGGAACCTTGCATGTGGTGACTTCTCTTTCTCTGAATTGCTCATTACCTACTATTTTAATGTATCCAGACACAAAGCTTATGCTTTAAGGCACTGATGCAAACTCTTAGCCAAGATGACAGTGTGTGGCGTTATAAAGCGTTTATATTCCTGTAGACCACTGCTTATTTGAATGAGTCATTTTGGTCTGCACATTTTGCAATCACTTGAATGTTAGTTTCTCAATACTAGGAGGAAAACCTTAGAAGTTGTGGGCTTTTTTTTTTTTTTTTTTTCATTTGCTTCATGATTTTTCTTCAGTGGTTGGTGTTGAAAAGTCATTGCTTTTTTGGCAGACCAGAATATGTAGAACCTGTGTGAATTATCTTTTGTGGACTGTAATGGGCCAAGCTTTAACTGTTGATCCAGAAGGGAGTGAAGAAGAGGTGGGAGCGCTCAGACCCTTCAAAACTGGAGTGGTCTTCAGTTCTACCCCTGAGACTTTACCCTAGACAGCTGGAAAACTGTGAAATGCTAAACTAAAAAAAATAGTGTCTGTCTTTAGAAAGGTGGCCACAACCTGCAGGGAGGTCGGTGCCTGCCTCCAAAGAAATGAGCTTCCTTCTGTGTTGGCAGCATTGCCATGTATAAACTTGGTCCCTGTGCATAGCCAGCCTCAGCTTTCTTACCTGGCTCTTAACAACTGCAAGTGGAAACAGAAATTAATCTCTGAACTTCTAGATTGAGGTATCCCATTCCCAGTCGTACTACAGTTGTTAATTGGAGACTGGAGTGTTTACAATGACAGAGCCAAGGTTTGCCAAATGTGGATGATCCAGTTTTGGAACTGGAAAAAATTATTAAAGAGGTATTGGCATTTGATATAGGTGGTATTTAATAAGCATGGGATTCTTGATTAAGCAATTACCTTTTTTTTTTTTTTTTTTTTTTTACTGTATAAACGTGAAAAATTTTCCTTCCGTCGTCAGCATTCCCTCTGCAACTGCCCTTCAACAAGGGAGAGGTTTGCAATATTTGAGGGTTTTGGGAATTGTATGGAAATGGATCATGTAATTAAAAAATGGTAATACATCTTATTTGCAGTGAACACATGAATAGCTGTTGCAGTGCTGCTTTCGTGATCCGTGATGAAGTAGCCCCAATACTGGTCATGGTCAGAGTGCTTTTAGGAAGACAGCTTGTGTAGGAACATACCAGCTGAGGTTTCAGTTCAGCGACATGAGGCTTTTACTGTCAGGCAAGGGTGGGTGTTGACGCTTTATTTAGGGTTTAGGCACTGTTAGCAAATCATGGGTTTCTTAGTCTCGGGCATTAGTATGAATAAACTTGACTCATGTTTTGGAAAGAGGTAGGCAACTTGAGGAAGGGTGGGGAATTGCAGGTGATAGTTCATTGCTTCTCTGACTTTTATTTTGGGGAAATAAAACAATGCAAGTATTTGCCTGTAGATTCTTTGTAGTGGTTTAATTATATTGCAGGTATGTGGGGTGGGGAGGAGAGGGTGAGAAGATAGAGCTAATCCATATTTGATCATAAGAGACAAAACTGTTACTAAAGATGAGTGGCCTGTGTTCTGTTTTCTCATGGCGTCTGATTTTTGTGTAAGCAGCAGTGTAGGAGTATGTTGAATAGGTGAGAACCAAGTTGCATAGTTGGTGGATGTGAGGACTGCTGAGTTCTCTCCCACGTAGTTAAAATGTGATTAATGAAAGGCTTGCATAACTTGTGTTACTGAGGCGGGGAAAAAAACCAGACTGGATATGCGTGGCTGTTTTTTAAGGTATGGTTGGCTGAGAAAAGTGTTAAGGGCTAAACCTGGGCTGTGCTGGGGCTGGGAGCTGAGTCATGTAGCTACGGTCAGGGGTGTCTCCTGCCTGAAAGTTGGTCCTCTCCAGGAGGAAACTGCTTTAAAAGGCAGGGAACAAGTCTTAGAGGGGGAGACAGACCAGAAGAAAATGGAAAAGCAGCATGTGTATCACCATGTTCTGTTGTCCTCAGTCATGTTTGACTCTTCCTTGTGTTTCCTCCCATAGCATGGTAAGCATCTGCATGCACCATAGCATGGAAACACCAGCCAGGTGTTTTTACAAGTCCATTAATCCCTTTGGTGACGAAGAGCCTTTTCCTATAAAGCAATCCCGGCAATCAGCCTCGCTCACAGTTAGGAAAAATCAGGGCTTGGTAAGGACAGACCTGCCTGTTGTGAGGGAGCTGGAGGGACCATGAACTCCGCATTGCATTCACTCCACCTTCTCTCCTTGGCTTAGTCTCCCGTGGCAAAGCATGAACTTCGTTTCCGATGTAATTGGTTAGGGCAAATAATAAGTGTGACAAAAATTGTGGTTTCCAAGGTTCTGTTTAAAAAATACAGCTACTTCCAGCTGCAGACTTAATTACGTAGTCACTTGTGGACCTGCCTTAGTAATCTCTTTTTACACTCACCTGTCCCACCCAGTTTTAGTGGAGTAACCACTTAAACAGATCGTGGCATGTGAGCCATGACTGGAAGCACCTTTTCATAATGGGTGTCTCTATTTTCTTGAGAATAGAATATTCCTGAGAATATTTCCTGAGAATTTCCTCAAGACGCTTTGAGGGTGACCCATACTGTAATTATTTCCCCATAATCCTGGATGTAGAATCCAGCCTCCTTTAGGTAATGTTCTGAAATTATACCTACAGATTGTAAGGCAGAGAAAAAGCATACCAGAGATGCTTTGTATTTTCTTCAAAATTTCTTTGCTACTGTCCGTGAAATTAGTAGAATACCAGTTCTTCCCTTAGGTGCCATTGGTGTTAGTTTGTTGTGGGATGAAATAATTACTTGTTGCCATGGATTATAGAAAGCATGAAAGTAAGTCTCTGAACTGAAACATGAGTTTCAAATAACACCATATATTATTATTGTGGTTTTCCCCAGAATTGTAAACCTCTGTTGCAGCAAGCTGAAGATAATTTTCATACGTATTAGGAGTTTCCCTGTGAGCAGAAAACTTGAGGTACTCAAGGTCAAATGATTTGGTAGAAATTAGTGGATACATGATTCCTCCAGCAAATATATCTGAATTTCCTTCAAAATACGGATGTGACCAAAGAGTTCTCCAGTGCTGCATGGTGGTTTTGCCACTCTTCCAGGGGTTTTCCAAGGTCCCTTATCCCAGTGTGCCGTGGGTGGCGGGGTAGTGCTTCCCAGGCAGCAGGAACTGCTGTTAAGCAGCCTGTCTGTCTGACTGGGCTGCCAAGGGATGTGGTCCAAGGAGCACTTGGAAGCTAGTTCTTGGGACGTTGTGCTTACCTGGAAGCTACTTACTGTGCTGTGAAAAGGAAGGAAACCTGGAAATGGTGCCTTCACAGGAGCAAGAATAACTGGTACTCAGGAGCTCTGTATACCTTTTGACATTTTATAGTTTTCTGTTCCGCCTCTACACCCCCATAACAACAGTTTGCCCACAGTTACAAGTTAAAGCCCCAAATGTGCAAAACAGGAACTTTTTTAAGGTTTAACAGGCCATGGGACAGCAGACCCAGGGAAGTCCATCTCTTGCACCCCCTGGGTTGGGGCAGGTCTCACACCTGTTTAGCCAAATCCAAGTTTCTGGAGGAAACAAGCAGAGTCCTGGGGCCAGACAGCGTCAGAGCAGATGGTCGTAATGGTCTCTTCTGATTTAAAATCTTAACAGTTCTGACACACACCAGTTGCTGTGTTTTGAATTGTGTAGGAGGGTGCTTTCTGATAGAATGGGAGCATGAAATCAGGCAGGAATGGGGTGTGTAGTAGCCATTGCCTACAGTGGAAACGATTGTCTGGTGTGGGCAAAGGAAAAAAAAAAAAGCTCCGTGGGAAGTATCTCCACTGCAGACACCGAACAGGGGAAACGTCTGCTGCTTCGGGTTGAGGGAAGTCTTATTCTTCCACTGACTTTTAAGGATATCAGAGGACAGTGAAGAGAGTGCAGTTTGTTGTAGTAGCTCAAGGGGATGGGTTTTGTCCAAACTTGATTCCAGGACTAAACTACTTGCTTTATTTTTGACTGTAACTTCAGGGGGCTCGTTGGAGAGAAGGAAAATGAAATTTAAAGCTTCATTATTCTTGGCACGTTTAGTGTCTACTAAGTGTTCTTGAAAGTTCACGTGGCTGCTTTAAACACACTTTGAGAAAGGCTGTATTCTGTGTGTTTAATGCAGATACATACTGAGCAGGACTGCAGGTATGTAAGAGCAGTCTGCCGTGATATGCTCTGCTCTATGAAGTTTTGTTCATATGTCATGCTTGAGATGTATAGCTGGCACTTTGAATACTCTGTCTAATGTGGCTCTTTCAATTGCTGGAAAGCCAGGCAAAGCACTCTAGTCCTGATCAGGCACTGCAGCTAGTGGAGGAGGGGAAAGTAATCGGCAGAAACGCAGAGGATTTGGTAAGGACAGGGGAAAAAAGGAGAGCTGGATCTCTGGCTGTGTTTGGGATGGATTTGGCAGACACCAGAGTACAAGAGAGGGAATTACAAAGATGAACTGGACGTTATCTGTGGGAGCTTCTGGTTGAATGTATCTCTGAGAGGACTTTGGTGTGTGTTAAATTTGGGTTTTTTTCTCCTCATTAAGTGGCAGGATTAAGTTTACAGACATAGGAATGGCTAATTAAGCAGTGACTTGCAAAGGGATAGAATGACAAAGCTGAAATCTCTGTATCTGCAAGTGTGATACCCAATTACTTCATAGTGATGAGCAAGATTTGGCTTCAGGTGGCTGTAGGGTAGTGTGATGCTTATCTTTCAACATACGGAAATGTACTTTTTTATCATTTATTTAAAAACTAAAAGAGCTCTCAAGTATTCATATCAAGTGAGATAGGCAGACAGAGAGATATGAAAGTCTGCTTATGCAGAAAGCTGAAAAAGGAGCCCCAGAGCTACTGCTAAATAATCTGGATTACATCTCTGTGGTGTTGTATTTATGCACAGAGTTGTTTTGCTTTGTTTGTTTTCTGTAAGGTGAAGTGCTTATGTTGCAAAGATAAACACTGTGTAGAATTGAATTTTTAAATATCAAAACATCTGAAAAAATAAACAGCAATAAGAATAATATTCTTGTTGTGAAGTTTTCCTAATTCTTCATGCAATAACTGTGATGTTGTTTTTTAAAAAAAACCTACATCTGTTTTGCAGGAGAAACTGTAGAAGGCCTTCGAGAGAGTGATTATCTTCTGATCCATTCATGTCGGCAGTGGACAACAATTACAGCTCACAGTCTGGAGGAGGGTCACTACGTCATAGGGCCAAAGATAGAAATCCCTGTACATTATGCAGGTAAAGCTATTGTTAACCTGAAATACAAATTCAAAGAGAATGAATTGCCTACCACTTACACTGATCGCTTTATTTGACAGAGGGAAGCTAAGTCTCTGATGCCAGTGTCTGTGACTTAACTTTTTAATAATGTTACAGAGCACAAGAGATACATCTATCCAGTAGCCCTGGGGGTAAGTCAGTATTTCACTGGGCAGCACATTGACAGAACCTGTAGCTATGTAGAAGAATTGGTTTCAGTTTGAGTATAACGAACTGCCAGTGCTTCTCATCTGTGAATGTGGTGACCGAAGTGTGAAAGTTTGAAAATGCATTGACATGTTTGATCAAAGGTGGAATGGGTTTTACACTTCATTGCGTACTCAGGCTGAAGGGGATTTTTTAATATTTCCACGTTAAAAGCCAGGGACCCTTTATTGTAATAGTGCAGTTTTACACTAATGCTCCTCAGTACTTCTTGTCACTGTCTGCATTTTTGGATGATGCAGTAATACTGTTCCAAGCAGATATGATGCAACTAATCCGTATTTATTTTACGATTTCAAATTACTTTCCTAGGAAATTCTTTTTAATAACTGTTTCCTACTGCTTAATGTCCTTATTCACAGGCTGAATGGAACAATACTAAATGAGTGGGAAGTGCTTGTCTTACTGCAGTAAATACAAAAAAAATGAAGAAGCTGGAAAGTGTGAACAGAGCGAGCCATGGCTACGAAGCAAAGATGTGGGCGTTATGTTTTACTTGGTCTTCTGTAGCCAGTTGTCAATTAAGAGATCTAGTCAGCTCTCTTAAGGTCTCCTTTAAGACATTGGTGCAATGAGGGTGTGCTAACTTGTACAAGAGCTGACTGAAATGTTTTATTTGAACACACCAGTGCTGCAACTGCAGTGATGCATCCTATTTCAGTGATGAAACTTACACCAGTTGCCTTCTTATGTACTGTTTCTCCTTGGAGTTCACTCTGGGAAGGTTAATCTTTTTAACAGGCATTTAAAAGCTTTGGTCTGATGGCATATAGTGTCATAATATACATGGCTTTAGAATTCTCAGAATTTAACTTTTTTTTTCTTTTTTTTTTTTTACCTCCTGGCTGCTGCTTAAGCTTCAGTGCTGTGGTCAGATAAACACTTCACTTCCTTCAAACAGACACATTTTAAAATCCTCACTGTGATTCCTGGAAGAAGGAGAACAGAAGATAAAATGGTTATTGGCATGAAAGAAGATTGGATCTTAACAGGTTTACTAAAGCTTTGTTCTTAATTTTTAAAGCAATTAACCAAGATCTGCTAAGCAGGGTTTCCTGACTCTTCATACTTCCATTCATTTGTAGTGTAAATTTACATAGATCCAGCAGAATCAAAATCTGTCCTCTAAGATACTACAAAAATATCGATGTGCTTTTCTTCCTGGTTTATGTTAATGCAGGATAAGGGTGTGCATTTAGTTGGCAGAATACGATT
Source organism: Ibycter americanus (assembly GCA_035590275.1). NCBI lineage: Eukaryota > Metazoa > Chordata > Aves > Falconiformes > Falconidae > Ibycter > Ibycter americanus. The sequence continues at coordinate 51,293,120 of JAVJGI010000040.1, forward strand.
TGCTGTCAGACAGTCTCCAGAAAGTTCCCCGCCATAAACCCTTCGTTAATGAGATGAAAATACATCAAAGTTCAGAAACTGTCATGTAGTGAGGGCACTTACTGAATATGTGATGGGCTTTGATGCTGCTGAAGGAACTTCACAAAAATGGTCAGTGCTAACTTGGGGTACCAGAGCATGTCTGATGGGCTTGCCTATGAGAAAGGAGAGACAAGTCTGAACATGTGAAGGTTTAGTTAGCAAAGCAGTGCAGTCTGGTGCTTGGGTGCTAACATCTAAATACATTTAGAGGCATCTTTCATACCCTAAAAATTAACTTGTGCTGCTGTGGAGTACCCTATAGAGATCTATAAGCTAACACTGAATGAGCTTTCAGTGCTGCATTGTGCAGTGCCTTGCGTTTATTGCTTCCTGGGATCCAGAACCCCACACTAAAGAGGTGAAGTTTAATGTAGCTGGCTAAGAAGACTTGCTGGGCCCAGTACTGACCTGACACAGTTAAGCTGCTAGCTCTGGAGCTAGCTGTGCCATCTGCTCTGCAGTGAGCTCTAGGAGGTGGGAGTGCTCCAGAATCATTACCTTTCTGAGGAGTATGTGCTGCTACTGAAAAGTTAGTGCTGTCAGGTGGTGATTGCTGTGGGAGCTGGCTGGCACAGCCCTCCGTTTGCATGTGAGAGCTTTCCATCTTTGCAGAAAGCACGACTGGAACAGTCGGCAGAATGTTTATATGAGACTCAGCCATTAGTTTTTGGTTTTAGAGGAGGGATTTTACATCCTTATAGGCGAATGTTTGCAAAATGTATTGCTGTATAAATTTTGGATTCTAGGACTGACTTTTTGCATGCTTTACCTTTAAACTTCTGTCAGGTTAGATATACTGCCTACCAAAATGACCCTTAAAGATGGAACATAAGAGTTCATTGAAATTACTTTCTAGGTTTGTTTTGGCTTTAATGGAATAACTATTTTTTTTAACCCTGGCAGACTTTTAATGTAGCAAATTGCAGCACGATTTTGGCTGCAACAGTTGAGCAGGAAAGGAAGTTGAAACTGATGTTATTCTCCTGAGATTATGGGTTTAAGTACCACAAAGTCATCACTCACATACATAAATACGAGTATAAAGTAAATCTTATTTTGCTACTTGCTAAATTGGGTTTTGATCCTCTTATTAAACCTAAATACAATAAAGCCTTATTAAAGAAGGAAAATGCTGTATTTTACATTTAAGTGAAATCTCATTAAACAGAACCTGAGTTCTGCAGTCCTGCTGATGGTCCTTTCCCTACTGGGAAACTGCTACCCTGGTTGTTTCTGTTGGGGATGGCTGACATGGTTAATTTTTGCTGTTGCTGTCAAAGAACAGTCATATATGACAGCTGTTAGTCTAACCATTCCCTCTTGAATACTCTTTCCAGTCTGCTTCTCTTTAAAGTTAAGGTTAATGTAGCATCGAGTTCAATTTTCATGTAATTAAAACCAAATGGCTAGTGTGTTTCTGGCTTCTAAAACAAAAGAGGTCTTCATGTGCATGTAGAATGGAAAGGAGATCAGAATTACTGTCCTGATAGTCCCTTGTCTTGCTGTGAGAAGGTGGACTTCACAAGAGTCCAAGGTAAACTATCACAACCGATGGACGTTGCCTTGGTGTCCTTTGCTTTCCTCTGGTACATAATTCACGCTTGGATACTTACAAGATGGTCCTAACTAGCTTTCTGTCTGAACTAGTTTTATATTGTTCCTGGTACTATGATATCCTTAATACTAAATTTCTGCTCTAAAAGTGAGCCCAAAAGCAACTCTAAAAGGAGTATCATCCATACCCTCCAGCTGATGTCGAGTGTTACAGCTAGTTTTGGCTTAGGCAGCACTGTAATCTTTACCTTGATAAATGTCTCCCTTAGCAGCCTCTGGAAAGTACTGTTTTGTGATCTGAATTTGGATGATACAGGCCATGTTAGTATCTTGCAGAATTCGACTTCACTGTGCTGCTGCTCATCTAGAGGGACATCTCTCATTCCTCTGCAGAGGTACCAGCACAGGAAGGAGTGTCCCAGGGGTGCTGATGGCCACATCTCAAGCGTATTCTGTCATAGCTAAAAAGCACTGAAGACACCGTCTGGGGTTTGAACGCAGTGGCCCTTGGGTGTTGTCTGACCTTTTATGTGTTACCTTCCATATATATCCTATATAGCTCAAAACTGTCAAAAGTGTTTTTGAGGATTCATTGGCTCAAGCCACAGGGGTCTTCTGCTCTGACTCTAAACGGCCCAGTTTCAGCCTGCTGTAAATACTTGTGCTCTGTGGCCACGGTTCCTTATGTATGAGGATTACTGATGTGAAAGTTGATGGAGTTGGACGTGGTTGCTTAAAACTTACTGTGAGGGAAGAGCAGCACAGAGGGCCGTGGGGGACCCACATGCCTGTGCGCACCCCCACGCTCACAGCGTAGCCTTTTCTTTCACAGGCCATGCTAGTGTTGGTGAGTGCATGCCGTGAAAGAAAAAGTACTTTGGGATGGGTTGGCAGCATCTAGGTTATTGTGCCCCAAATACTCACTCCCACGTTTAATCAAATCATAACAGGACCTTTACTGTTGTTCTTTAGGGCCTTATCTCTGTTGTTGCAACTGATGGTTCATTTGCTGTCCTGCCCATTTGAGGTTTTTTTCTATTCTCAGAGCAAACCTGTTCCTCTTGAGATGATGTTAAAATAATATATATATATAAAAATCCAACCTCTTCTTTTTCTTTAAGCTTTTACTCAGCTTTGCCCGGGGTTTGGAGGGAATACCTCTTGTGTCACTGCTGCCATCTGTGTGCCCATAGGAGGCAACTAAAAAAATACTTTTATGAAGACATTAGAAAGTAGCTCCCTGTTCCAGGGTGTGCCACACTGTAACACATCCGGGGTGTTGGGAATACTCTTCCCATGAACTCACACCTGCCCGCCAGACAGTGAAGGTATGCAAGTGCTAGTACAGAGTGATCGCTAGTGCCCTGTCCAGTTGCTTACCTAAGTGTGCTGATAGCTTTCTTAATGTCCTTTAAGTGAGGAAATGTAAAACCTTGTCATGTGCACCTTCCCCAGGTGGGGTGCCGGGTGGGAATGAGTCAGAAGTCCCTTCTCTGGTGTTAGAAGTGGTGTACAACAAACATCCTACTGAAACCTGTTTCTGCTGGTTTGATTTGTTAATCACGAAGCGGTGCCTGATGGGCCTGTTCCTCACTGCGTCCCGCTAACGTGGGGGAAGACGCTCTCTGCAGGTCTCCTCAAGAGTGAACTCGCCTTCGCAGCGGCAGAGCAGGAGAGCTCCCAGAGATTTTGCGACTTGCAGCTGCAGAAGTCCAAAGGCATGCCGCCTCTCGGACACAATTTTGCAGTCCCAGCAGGCGTACTGCTGCCCGCTCTGGGATTGTCAGACCTTGGACACTGAGGGAGGACAGCACTGAAGTATGGTGCGAGTTAGGCATCTCCTAGCTGTCTTGAGGTGATGGCAGCAGCTGCTGTTGCTCAGCACCCGCCCTGAACCTGATGTATCCAAGGTCTGGAAGAGCTTGGATTTTTGCTTTGGTGCTACTGAGCACTTAGATGTTTATAGTATGTTGGGTCTTCTGTAAGTATGCTGTACAGCTCCCTTCGTGGCCCTGGAGAGAAGAGTAAACATTAGACTGGCAAAGGTCTTTTGCTGGACGTCTCTATGGTGTCTGCTGCCAACTTGTGTCACTTTGGGGACAGAGCGGGTGCTTCCTTGTCTTATGTTCAGTTTGGACTCCTAACTCCCTCAAGTGCAACTTAATGCTCTCTGCTGATCAAGGAAGGTGGTGTCGGACAAAGAGCCCTTTCTCTGGGGCTTTGCCTCCCTGGGAACAGCGGGTGGTGTCAGGGAGAGCTATGCCTGTTCTTCTGTGTAAGTGGAGCAGTACGGCTCTGGCAGGGTAATTTTAAAGTTCAAAGAGGTGGGTGAGATCTAAGACAGGGAGGGACGCTGCTCTGGAGTAGGCAGCTCTACTTAGGTGAGTCCTTTCCAGCCAACAGGTACACCACTCCCTGATATGAAATGCATTTTGCATTTTAATTGGTGTTTTGCTTTGAACTTAACCTGGCATCCAACTACCACATAACTCTCCTGGGGCTTTTGTGCTGTGCAGCTGAATATAACTTCAAGAGAACAGAGCCTGAACACGGTGCTTCCGAGGGAGGCAGGCTGCCATGTGTCTATGGGCTGGTCAATAATTAATGAACGTATGTCCTCAGAAGAAAAGGAAGGGGGGGAAAAAACAACCCACCCACATGTTTAACCCCCTGGAACACAAGTTTTGTTTTGGTTTGTTCTTTTTTTTTTTCTTGAAAAAAGTTGTATGATCTGAAAAGCAGTTGGAGGTTTGAAAGCTTTTTCACAGGTAGTGCTAATAAAAGCATTGCCACCAGCATATAGTCTTTGTGCTTTTAAAAGAGAAATATGACTCCTGTAGCTCTGAATACTAGACTGTGTGAAGTTTCCTAAAAATTGCAACCCTTTTCTCCTCATAAACAAATAGAAGAAAGTCTATTTGTTATTCGTGTTGAAGCTTGATTGCAGGGTAGATCCTGGGTATCGTAGGGTGAGAGACTGCTCGTTTTAGTGACCAGTGTGTGCCTCTTCAGCCGTAAGTCTGAGATTAGTAATGTCTGAAACACTTCTAATTGCCCATATAGCATATTCTATGCTTTTCTGTCAGGAAAATGATTATGCCTTAAAATATATTTATCTACTTATTTTTAGTTTTAATTGCTACCTCCTTTTTCGCTATCAAAGACTGAGTTTTTCTGTGCTAGGCAATCATGGCTTTGTAGTTTGGAAACTGTCTTCATGTTCCTGGATTTCTCAAACCTGCCACCTTGAAATAACAGATGAACTATTCTTCTATACATGAGCAAATATCTATAGTCTTAAATTATTATTTTCCCCCAGAGAGTTACCTTCAACAAGGTCAGTTTCTGTCAGACTTCCCTATGGTTCTGTCTGTTTGTTATTCTACTTTTCTGTGCCTATTTAAATTTTGGCAAATGCCTCTCCATTGATCTACAGTGCAGTATCAAATCACAGGATCAAAATGCAGGCACTGAAGTTACTGGCAGAAATCACATATTTCTTTTGCACCTGTGGGTGCGCATGTTCTTCCTGTTCTTTCAGCTCTCCCCCATTAGCCAGTCTGGTGAAGTAGCAGCTTTTTGCCTAAATTTAATGAAATAGTCCCCTTTTTGTCTGACCATCTGTACTGGTGGCCTTCTGCTTTGCACTTAGTTTTAGAACTGTTAAGGAATGTATACATACATCTTCCTGTTTTTTGTTTGCTTGCTTACTTGAGGTTTGATTGAGCGATTTGTCCTGAGACCCAGGAGTTTGTTCTGAGTATATACAGTACTTGCTTTCTAGTGTCGTGCACTGTCATCTTCCCAGAACGCAAGCTATGGGTCAGAAATACCTTCTCAGCGTGGGGTGATGGTTCAGATTTAGCTTCTGGTGAAACAACGGTGTGCAGTTCTTAATCAGGTTGCACTGTTGAGAATCTTTCACACTCAACTTTGTCTCTCTGGAGTCTGCCAGACTTTTTGCAGTGTCTAGTTTCTTTGAAGTTATCCTCCTCATAAATGTAAGTCAGCAGGCTGTGAGACTGCTTTTCTCTTTGTGTATATACAGCTTCATGTCTATGAGAGATTTCTAGAGTCACCTACAGAATTTGTAGAATTTGCTTGACGACGTTCAGTTTGGTGACTGGATATATCAAAGTTTGTATTTAGCCCTCTGGTGAAATCCCATTCAACTCTGTTTTAGTTCCCATCCACCTTCCAGTTTTGCTGCCTGGCCTATCTGAAATGTCTAAAACTGCTGTAGAGGCTGCTGCTCTTTGATGCAATGAGAACAGTCGAGTTCACAGGGTAGTATGACTCCCAGTAATGGAGGAAAGAGTCTAATTATGTCCCAGAAGTTCATGGAAACAAAATACCTGCATTTTCTCTCTTGCTTTCCAACCTGGAATAAGAGTTAGTGGTTTGTAGTCACCCATTTGTACTACAAAATTTGTTTGGTTTCACGGGATTTGCTTGGTGCCTTAAAGGAAACAAAAGCTTGTGATGGTAGTGGTATTTTTCAATACTAGCTCACAAGTATAATCTTACTCCTGTTTAAAAAAAACTAAGTCTTGCCTCAGCATTGAACTTTGTGTTTTGTTTGCAAGAAGGGAAAAGGAGTAGGAGGAGAGAGGGAAAACTTGCAGCCTTTACAGCTTATGATGCGAAGTATCACATTCCTCTCAGACTTGCACAGTTCTTGGCTGTTACTTTAAGTCTGCAAACTTGCAACTTGGTGAAATTCAGCTGTGACCTCATAAGCATTCACCGTAAGGTGGATTTTTTGTTTTGTTTGCTTGTTTCAGATCTCTGTGGGCAGCAAAGAAGCTGATCGGAGTTGCATCAATTAAGAAAGAACTCTAGAGGCTTGTACAAAAGAAATTAACTTGGGAGGATGACTTTTTGAAAGATTGCAGTTGAGGGAAAGGTAGGATAGCAGCCAGGAAACTGCTTCCCAGAAGGCTGGGTGATGGGCTAATCACACAGGATTTGCTTGGCATTGCTTGAATTGCTTTGCCTTAGCTCTTGGCTGGTATAGTGGAGCACTGGGCTGATTTGCACAATGCTAGAAAGATTTAAGCACTTGGGAGAAGGGTCTTAAAAGCTGCCTAACTTAACCACTAGGAAGCTGAGAGGAAAAGGCTGATCCCTGCTGGGAATTTGAGGTGTTTTTAGGGCTGCACTCAAGGTTCCGGTCTGATCCTACGTTTCTGACCACTTGAGGCTGCCCTAAGTACCGGCTACAGTGAAACTGGGAATGTGGTTCCTGAGTTCCCAAGAGGAAGCAGTTCTCCTCTTTCATGAGGTATAACTTAAGGATTTAAAAGGGAGGAGATGCATGAACGCAACAGCCAGCCCTGTTGGTAAGCTAGTGCCAGCGAGATTGGGATAGGGATAGAGATGAGCTGCCTGTTTCTAGACACTGAACAAGGCACAAATTGTGAAGCTGCTTCACTCTTGCCTACCCTGAAGTAGATGTTCAGGCATGTAGAAAACCATACAGTTAAAAAACTTCAAGGGGAATTAGAAGCCCAAGAGGGTCTGTTAGCCTGTAGTCTGTAATTGTAACTCTGGAACTTCACAGGTTTCCCAAAAGTAGGAATTTTACAGATTTAATGCTACCCATCTGGCCTCGAAGTTGACCCTTTATGGGAGAAGAGAATAAAGAGAAGGCAGTTGTAAAGGACATGGTCACTGTTTAATCACTCAAAATATATATACTTTCCCTTCTGTGCAAACCTTGAGGAACGCTTTTTATAAAATCTGTTTGAGCTGAAAGGGGGTGCATTTTGAGTTGATAGTTCATATGGATAATGATGCCTTTTGTTAATCTGCTGCTTGGTGCTGGTGCATGAAGTTGGGGTTTGTGTTTCTGTATGAACAGAGACAGGTGCAGAAGAAAGCAAGCACGTCACTGCTGTAAAGTCTTTACAAAGAATGATGCAGTCACCAATGCAACTACCCCATGACTCTTACCTGGATCGTAATGCATGCTAGTAGCAGATGCTTTTGCAGAGAAGTACAATCCTTAATGCTTAGGTGATTTGGGTATAGTTTACTGCATTTTTTTTTTTTATTTTTTTTTACTTCGTTGAGCTGCCTCTTCTGCCTTTGGTCTCACGTTGTCTCAGGTTCGTCCCCTCTTCTTCCTTTGCTGATATTCTGACTTGTTACATGGCCTAAATCTGCATGGGAATTTGGGAGAGAAGAAATTGCCATGAGCTTCCTATGATTAGTCTAAGAAATTTCTTTTAGACTGACTGTCCTTTTTGCTTCTTGGGACTGGAGGGGAAACTGTTACAACTGAGCTAACATGGCAAAGAAGCAAGGCAAAAATTATGAACGTGTTTCCCTTCTGTAAATACAGAAGCCAGGCAGGAATGTAGAGCAGGGGTTTTGATAGGTTGTGTGTGTTTGAGGAGGGAGCTGCAGAGAAATACGTAGCACAGGATGATGTCATCTTGTGAATTTTTGGATGCCCAAACAGATTTATTTTTTTTCCCTGGAGCCAGTGTTTGCTGCTCAAAACAACTGATAGGAAGTGCGATAGAAATTCTTCAGTCAGCATCTTCCCCATGGAAACCAGCACACTTCATGTCTGGGAACGAGGGCTGGTCACGTCAGTGCTGCCTATTAAAGCAACTGACATCACGGGTGTCTTAAGCTTTGACTGAACTACTGTGCCAATTGGTGCCAATAGGAAAATAAAACCATGCTATTTAAGCCATGTGTAACTCTGTTTATATGGAGAATGTAATTTGTGTGTTTAATTTAGCCTGTGATCCAAGACAGTAATTCTGCTGTGTCAGGGAAGGGCACTTCTGTAAGCTTTGAAACTTCAAGGAGTGGAAAAACTGGCTTTTTTTTCAGTCGTGAACTGTTTTGTAGAGATTTTCTGTTCTCAGTTGGCAAAGATTAACTTGTGTGTATGTATGTGTGGGAAGCTATTAACACTAATAGCAAAGGTGACCATTATTAACTGGATAGGAGGAACATGGGTGTTTAACTTCTCATTCTGAAGGACCTAAGCATTAGAGGGAAACCGAAGCCTGTATTTATTTCCCTCACAGCTTTATGTACAGACGTGAAGCTCCATTTCTTCCACTCATTCCCTTTACTCCAGGTGAGACTCAACTTTTCTTTTAAACCAGAGTGCGCAGTTTGATCCCACAGGCGGGCAGAGCAGGGGCAAAGGAGGAAATGCAGCATACATGTGTGCACTGTGCGGGGGCTTTCATGAGTGTCCTCAAACTAGGAATGCCTGGCTGGTGAGCCACCTGTCACAGTCTACAACACTGACAAATGCTACGGTCATCTTCGATGGTTGATAGCCTATGTAGAGTAAGAAAGACATTTGAAATCTAAATGCTAAGAAGGCTCTGTTTTTCAGGGCAGTGACCTTCACAGCACACTCTTTCAATATTTGTCACCAGTTCAACCTTTTCTGGTTCATCTCGCCCGAATTCTGTATTATGGTAGGCTGGGAATAGCCAGCCAAGGCTGGCTGGCTGCATTTGGCTTTGAAATAATTTGAGCTGGCTGTGTCTGCTCCTTGTTGCCTAGTTTCATAGTGCTCACCTGATCCCTCTTTTTTGGTGTGCGTGGGGACCAGTTCATCATGTGAAAAGTCCCGTTTTTGTCATGCTGGCTGCACACGTGCACAAAAAAAGAAGAGGGACATGCAATTAGGATGTATGGTCACATCTGAAGGTTTCTGCAGGTCTTCACCAAAATAATGGGAAGTACGTTTGTTGTCTTCTGCCAGAAGAACAGATTTGGTTTGTGGTTTGGGTTTTTTGGTGTTTTTTGGTTTTTTAAGATGTTAATAACCTTTTGAATGTAGGCAAGTGTGAGATGTGTATCTATGGAGGAGAAAGAGTGTTCAGTAGGAAATACTGATGGGGGAAAGCTTTCTGATAAAATGCTGCATGGGCCTCTGTTTCCGAACAATAAAGACTGTGTAGGCCAAGTGGGACTACTGGGAAGCTTGATGGGAAAAGTGAAACCTTGGTGACATAGATGGACAGGGTGGGTTGCATAATCCAGTTCTTTAGCTACTGTCTCCCTGCTAAATTAATTACTAGGGTTCAAAGCCTGTGTGGGGAATTAAGACATTTGCTACACACATGGCATCACCAAAAAAAAAAAAAAAAAAAAAAAAAGGAAGAAAAACAAAGTAATGCTGTGTTTAAGATTCATGGGTCTGAGCTGAGAGATTCTTCACCGGTGCGACTTGGAAACCCAGAATGAGCTGCTGGGAAAGCTGTGTCCCTTAGAGATGTTATAGGGGAAGGGCTATGGCATAGCCTGGGGTGTGGGATAAGAAATACTCTGAAGTAGGAATGAGAGTTGCAGTGTGATCGTAAATCAGCTTTAGCCTTTTCTAGACATTGTTGGGATGTTGGATGGGGGAGATGGTCATTACTTGTAACTGTTGATGGTATCTGTTTTTTCCTGTGAAGTGCTTTCGGATCCTTCAGGAGGACAGTTGCTATAGAAACATAACGTGAATTTAGACAAACTTCCTAACTAAAATTAATGGAGAACCTGAGTCTGACTTCAGACTGGTGGTGTCTTAAAACAGTATGTAAATAGAAGAGAGACTGACGTTTACAGTGAGATCTAATATGGCTGTGTTCCTATCCGAAAAACTCCTTTATCTGGCTCTAAAAAAAGAGGCTGAGAGATGCACATGAAATCCTAAGGGGCTGGGTCTTTTTCATTGGTTGTTTTCCTTCTCGTCTATTTGATTCCTGCTGACTGACCACTACCCCATTGCAGGATGCCTGTGGGTTACCTGTGTTTGTCTACTGATGTGCTAGTACCCACCCTGCTGAGGATACACAGCACGGACCCAGAGGTCTGCCAGAGCTGTTCTAGATAGGTGGTTGGGAGCAGATGTGCTTGTGCTGTCTTCCCAAGCTGGGGGCACAGTACACAGACTTCTCAATGGCAGGCAAGCTTGGCTGATCTTTTCAGTTTATAGTCCTGTAGTCATCCTGCTGGGTGTGGGGATGAGTGGGGGAGATGTTACGGCAGTAGTAGGGAGGGAGAGGAACGAGGGGGCGATGGTGGTGGAGGGGGGAAGCAGGAGACAATAGCGGCAGCAGCCTGGGTGGTGGTGGAGGGCAGGAGCAGGAAGAGCTGGTGGGACTGGGGCTGCCCTGCAGGAGGTTGGGAAATGCCGGCCTCGCAAGGATGAGGCACTCTGCCAATCCCACTTTGGCATCAGGGCTCTCGTTTCTAACTGGTAATTCACTCTGTGCACCGCGTGGTTCTCAGTACTTTGCTTAGGAAAATTTCTGGTACCATTTTAACAAAAAGTTGCTTTACTGATCTGCGTTTCTGGTTAGAACTCTAACGACTAGAATTAGTCTGTCTAGAAGAAAGAGACATATGGCAAGCAAATGGCCTTTTTAATGAGCCTCCCACTCGGCAGTTGGCTGCTCACCCAGTTTGTGTGTGGCACAGTCTTAGAGCAGCATCTTATTGCTAGGGAAAAAAAACCACCTCCTGCAACCTTTTGGTGGGTTTTGTTTCAGGGAGGGGGGTGAGGGATAACACGACACACATCATAACGTAAGTACTAGAGAAAGACAAAGCCTCATGTTAGCTTCTTCAACAATTTGTTACCAAAACTATAAGAAAATGTTCCAGAACCTAGTTTAGAAAGCTGGAAAGCACCCAGTTCTTTACCTCTCGATGGTGGTTGGGTACCATATGTACCTTTTTACAGCATGTGGGGTTTTCTAATGATAAATAAAATCAGTAACATAATGCCTGACTTCTGAAAGTCACAGTGGTCTAAAAGGCCGCAATAAGTGATTGCAGCTGGTCTATAAAATCCTATTAAAATTAATTTCATTAAATACTTGATGGAAAATACTGTATTTGGTTGCCAGTTGTGGGTCTGGAGGATTGATGGGACCATTGTTCCGAAACTGTAGGTGCCACCAGTATGGGAGCATAATATTTATGATGACCAGTCTCTGCTGTTAGTAACAGCTGTGTGACTGACCTAAGGGAAATCCATTGCTGAGGTGTAGCAGTGCAAGGAGTCATGCAAGTAAAACCACATTTATTTATGCCCAAATTCCTCCACTCAGCTTTATGACTTCAGATGAACTTGTAGCAAGGTCAGGCTGTCCTTCAGCACTTAAGCTTGCCTGCTGAAGAATATTCTGTGCTAAGGCACTGATTTTTAGGATTGGATATGGGGCTGATGTTCATTCGCATATCGGGGTTAGTTTGTGTATAGCAAATGGAGAATACTTGCTCTCAGTCATCCTGCGACTGACCCCCTCTGAAGCTCTGCCATGTCTGATGTGCAGTAGTGCCACTTTTCCTTCTCACTGTGATTTCTAACACTTCTCCTGGCTGCTCAGTGATTTGAAATTGCAAAGTACTTTGCCACCCTCTGTGTGCAGTTGGGGCTACCCAGCCCTCAGCTAAAGAGAGAGGGTTGCTTGTGCAGAATTTGGCTTTGAGCACTGCCGCTGCATGGTGGTTTAGTTGGATCCTTTGCCACTGTAAGAAAGAGGCTGGTTAAGTATTTCTACAAGAAAAAAGTGAGATGTGGTTCAAACCTGTTTCAGTGGGACTGCCTGCAAGAAGAGTGGGAGATACTGGAGTTCACTGGGGTGGTTGCAGCAGCAGGGTGCACCTAATGCTTCACCTGGTACTATTTACTCTCTCTAGTTGCCATGAATAAAATTCTTGTTGCTCTTTCAGAAGAGGAAGGGAAGCTATTAGCAGCAACGACGGTGTGCATCCAGCTCTTTTGATAAGATATGAACTAGTAATTGCAACTTAAAATAACTTCTCTCAGTCCATCCTGTTAGCTGTGCAGTTGTTATCTAAGCAGCCTGGAAACAGAGCTGTGCCGCTAGCCTCAGACACTACTAGGTCTAGTGTCTGACAGACTGGTTTGAAATCTGGGAATGAGATTTTCAGCTGGCCAACACAGTCTGGGTGGTTTTTTTGTAGACTGTTAAATCTGCAGTCTCGCAGGCTTTCTTCCAACTGTGTGTGTCTAGCAGGGACTCTTGAGAAGTTCTCCCTCCCCAGACCGCGTCTGGACGCATGCCAGCTGAGCACGTATGTACAGACCTTTTCTATGTCAAAATGCTGGTGAACAATTATAGGAGTACAATATGGAGGGGAGGAGGGGGAAGGCATTTGACTCTCTGTACTTGCCAAGTCATATTATCATAGCAAGGTGTGAGTAATAGCCGCTCGCGCTCTCTCTATATATGAACACACAAATGCCAGATCTCGCTTCAATTTGATTTCCAAGGTATCTGTATGCCAGAAAGCAGACTACTTCCAGATACCTTTTCTTTATGTGTGAGTAGTAAATCCCATTCAGTGTGAGTGGGTTGAACTTTTTTGGGGGGAGAAATGTAAATATATTTTAAGGAAGTTTTCCTCTGATGGGCAAGTAACTAAAAAAAGCAATGCAGCAAAATTGTCTACATAATTTTGCTAATGTGACTGAGCTAAACTGTGTTCTTTGATGTTGGGATGCATGTAGGGGGATTGATTTATTTATTATTTTTTTTTGAATCTAGGTTTTCTGTTGTGAAGCTTAAAGGGAGTGTATAGTTTTAGAGCACAGTGAATTAAATAGGATCTATCAGGAGTAGGTAGGTCCTGCTGATTGTACAGTAAGCAGCAGAAAGTGTTTGCAGTGACTGATGCCTTCCTATCTGGGAATAAACTGGTAAGGTATCTAGTTTATTTCTGTTGTCTTGCATTAATCTGAAAAAGGGTAGGGTAAATTTAATGCAACTCAGAAGCAGGCTTTTGAATCTTCTGTATCTCTGGTTACTCAAAAAATAGCCAAAAGAATTCTTTCATATGAAGTTTCCAACAAAACTATGATGCTTTAGACATGGAGATAAATGAAATACTGAAATACATTAATGTCACAAATTACAAGAGCACAGAATGAAGTTAACTAGTGTGCTGGAGGGAGATGGGGCAAGAAGTCTGGGATGCTGTGAAATTCCTGTATGACAAATTGCCACAGCTTGTATACATCTGAGTGGGTGTGCAAGGAAGCTGGTGTTTCCATCAGAAAGTTTCTGTAAAAGAAGGTTGCAGCTGGTCCTTTCCATTTGAAAAAGCTCTGAAGGGAGCAGGGAAGCGGGTTGAGTTGTAGACTTAGAAACCTAGTAAGTATCTAAGGCCTGTGAAAATCAAATTTCTCTTCCTCAAGTTTTCAAAACAAAACCACTATATGACGACTACTGAGAGGATCACTCTGCCCAAATCAACAGCACGAAGTATCTGCTGCCTTGTTTAGTACAGGACTACTTTTCTGGGATAAGAATATTTTCAGCTCATTATGCTCATAAGCTGCTATGATGGATAGGAGCTGTATTGCATATATAGACCCTCACTTTGAAGGGCCTATATCGTAGGAACCATATATGTGCTTTATGTGCATATTTCTAATGTTTGCTGTTGTGTGTGGTGATTATGGGTATTGATTGTTTTTCATAGTTACTGGTCCAGTCACAGTGATCTTCAGATGCATTTAGAAAATAAACATTACTGCCTGGGGCTTCACCTTGAGCGACACAAAGTCTTGCTCTTCCAAATGTGAATCAAAAGTTTCAACTGTTGCATTTTGAAAGGCAGCGCTTGAGTAATACTTCATCATGTTCATAGTTTAGTTGGATCAGTTTAAAACAAGCACTTTTTAAAGGCTTAGTTGTTTGTAAAGCTTAAAATGTTGTGTGGATAGCTATTTGGAAAACTAAAATGTGGGACCTGGTTGGTTAGCATTTGCTCTAGGCTTCAGTATCATTCACTTCAAAAGCAATCAACAATAGAAATGACATGGGCTGGTTTTGGCAGATGAGGCTTTTTGTTTCTTGCTTTCCTCAGTTGGAGACATGATCTTGAGAACAGACAGCATACTTTGACTAGCATTGCTATAAATACTAGTCCCCCCTCCAGGAATTCTCTGTACCAAACAAATAAACAAAACTGTTTAAAAAATTTGTCCTTTTATCTGAGGAACCATTAAAATGAATACAAACACCCTCTTACCTATGTCTTCAAACAGTTTCTCTGAAATGGATTTAAAAATAACTTTGTGTGTTGTTTTCTTCCATTTGGGGTCTGTTTGTGGTATGCAGCCACAACTCCATGCTGTTGCATGCTAGAGCATGTCGTATCATGGCTTCTTAGGCCAGATGAGTTTCACAAGTCAATTATGCTTACAATTAACAAACGCTGTAACTCAGAAATTTGTGTTGAATGATCAGTTTTGTAGTTCAGAGCTTAGTAATCATTTGAAATGCTCATCAGTCATTTCTCTTGGTAAATCCTCACTGGAGGAAAAAAATCCTCCTTTCTCTAATGTAAGAAGAGAGTGGTTATGGCATGTGGGTGATGTCAGAACTCTTGGGTAACATTTGGAGTAAGCAAAAAAACACAGTATCAGGGAGAGAATAGATGAAGCTGCTCTTAACTGGCCTTTTCAGGTCAGAGGAAAACTGTCTACTCTCTGTAAGTAATTTTGCAGAAGTACATAATGTTTCCTGAGTTGAGCCATGGAATTTTTTTATTTATTTTTCAAGAGATTAATAAAAGTCCTGCTAATTTCGATGGAAGCAGAGCTAGATTACCGATAAGGGCTCTTGAAGAGCCTGCTTCTGAGTATTTGAAAATACTTGTATTCTCTGGTATTCTGCTGATACTACCATGGTTCAAAAACTGAGAAATATGAGGAAGCAATGTGGGTGACTTCTGGTTGTTTGAATGCAGTGCCCCTGGATCTAGGGGCTCACTTCCATGAGAGGAGGCAGAGGCTACAGATCGCAAGGTTTTCAAGTCTTATTCGGAAACAACCAAGATTCAAAAGCGTGTTGCCTTAAACTTTGAACATTAATCTAGCGGCTGTAAAAGAATCTGCATCTTTATCTGTATAAAAATAAATTACAGCAAAATCAGTTTAATGCCCAAGGATGGATGAAGCTAATGCAGATATGAGAATGCTTGTGTTTGTTTAGCTGATTCCATAGTAAAGGTAGTTCAGATGTAATGGTAGCAACAACAAAAATGTGATTCCATATTAAATGTAGTTTGGTTGGAGTAGCAACAACAACAAAAATGTGTACTTACAAACCTGGCGCGTGTAAGTACAATTATTAATTTTAAATGCACTGAATAAGTCAATCCCAGCCACCCACAGCAATGGATTTATGGGTGTTGTGTTTTGGAGCACCACATGTAGGTTCCTTACACTTAGCTGCTATGGCTCAGAAACGTCGTAGGAGTGAAGAACAATAAAAATCTGTTTTCCACTGAAGAGAGCAGGTGCAAGACCATATACAAAGGACTTGTATTATTTAGTAAGAGCACCTCTTCTTGTAAGAATTGGGCTGCAGACTGTTTGAACCATGTCCAATCAAATATTTGGAAACAGATGCACTTGACTGTTGTTTCTCCTCTTTTCCCTTCCAGTGGATGCAATTGCACATATTAAAACAAGCTGATAGATTAATTCTGTATAATAACATTTTAGTTTAAAAAACAACAACAACAAAAAAAAAAACCAAAAGAAACTACACCCAAATTGCTGAAGTGTTACTTTCTGTAAGCATTTGAATTGACTTGGTTTTGCAGCCATGTAAATGTACAGAATTTTTCATCATGAATGGAATGTATACGGTGCAGAAGTCAATGACACAGTAAATGTAGAATCTGTTAGTACTGTTTCCATGGATGTCTTTCAGTCTGGTGGTAGGTGTTTTGGTGGAGTTTTTGGCTTTATCTTTTCAATGTCTTTTGCAAACTTCTCTACATTAGGGTTATGACTTATGATTTGTGAGGACCTAATAACTACAATGTTTGACTGTTGCAGAACATCCAGCTAACAGCAATGACGGAATTTTGTCTGCAAACAGTTACAGATGCAAGAGTTCAGACCAACATGGAAATCAAACTTTGGGTGTTGACACCAGTATTCTTTTAAATAGCACAAACAATCAGACAGATTATTGTTAACAATGATTTACAAACCCACCAGAGATTTGATTGCATCCAGATAATAATGCAACATTTCCCTTTGAGCTGCAAAGTCAGAGTTATTTTGTCAGTAGAGGTTGTTAGGTTGCTGTTACTTTTTTTGCAGTCATTTTGAGCCTGTGTGTGGTATCACCTTAATGTTTTTGACTGCTCAACAATTTCATGTTAACTAACATAAAATTAAAGTGAATGTGAAGAACAGCTAAGAGTTTGCTTGTATAGAGACTTGGCAAATTTCCCCCAAAAGCAAGCAAGCAAGCATTTCTTCTGTGCCTGGCAAATCCTCTTATTAGAATTTTTTCCCTTTATGCTATCAGACTGATTTTTTTTTTCTATTTATTTATTTATTTGTTTATGTACTACTTGATTTCCCTGCAGATGTATTGGCTTCAGGCATTGGCGACTGACCCGAGTTATATTTGTGGAGTTGATGTCTGTATTGTATTGATTGTGCTATTCCTAAATATAGCAAAGTCACTTTTAGACTGTTCTCTCCCAGTTGTTTTGCAGTGATCCAGAGATGCATGTTCTTCTGTGGGCTGTTAAGCACCACTATTCTGCAAGTTCAATACCTTAGTGTGTAGGTTTTGAATAAAAGCTTGCTGGTCTTGAGAAATGTGAAAAGTAGTAGTTTTAAAAGTATCTTTATGCCGTAATTGGCTAGCAGAAATTTTTAGTAATCTTTTTTGAATAGCTGTTAACGGTGAGAGTAGATTTTAGGCCATTTTAAAAAGCTAAATACTTCCTTTGTTCATTGTGCAGTTAGCAAGTCCTATATATAATTTGGCAATTTTATATATATATAATTTGGCAGAAGTCATTATTACTTTTCTAAAAAGTTACTGATATATGGTCTTAAAAGCTGCTTTGTGTTAGAAAAAAACTTGCTCAGGTCCAAAATATTGGCAATAGGTTTTCTATGGTTTGTTCAGTTCTGTAAAGCTTTCCAAGAGACTACTTATTGTTGTGGTCTTGCAAGGACAGGCAGTGGGGCCATCCTGGTGGTTCTTTGTGAGATGAATTGCTTTCCTGGCTATGAACGTGCTGTTGAAGGTCTTGCTCTGGATGCAGCTCGATGGTTAGGCCCAGCCAGGAGGAAAAGGATTGCTTCCCAGGTGAAGCAAGAAGGTGGATGAGACTGAAGTTCCCCAGGCTGGACACAGAGCAAGAGGGGGTCATAACCTGCTCCTCTAAGATGAGAGACTGTATTTTTTATACCAGATGGTGCAGGCTGAGACGATGGCAGATGAGGAGGAATTCCTGACTCTGTGCTGAAGTATTCACGTGGCCTTGTGCTAGAGAGACCCTGAATTAAGGACAGTAACTAAACTAGCCTGATCCTGAACACAGACCAGCTTTAAAAGTACTTGGTATCTGGCTAGAGAGGAATGTTTGTAAGAACAGTTGTAATTTGGCATTGAGTTGCGGTGTATTCATGAACACAGATGCAGAACTAGAAGAGTGTCATGTAGTTGCAATGGAAAATGTCTGTCCAACCACTAACATCTCAACAGTAGCAGCAGCAGCTTTTGCTTACCTAGAGCTGGACTCTGAATCTGGGTTCTGTTCATGTGCCCCAGCTGTGCCTCAGCTCCATAGTTGTCCTGTGAGCTGGAGCATCGGCTCCATGGAGGTGCCCCACCGCTGGCACGTGGCCGGCGGTGGCCAAGTGGGACGCTGCTGCTGTAGAGCAAAGTGGGACGCCTGCTACAAACTCCTTGCATGCTGTTTTTGTTTCGTAAACAGAATGTAAAGCAGTAGAGGAAGTAGCAAAGACAATAATTTATAATCTTAAATTCATGATGTCATCAGGACACTTACAAGAGGGGATTTTGTAACCGCCTTTCCTGTTTTATTAGTATTATTTTGTATTGCAAAACTCTTCCTATTACCAGATCTGTTTGTAGGTGTGTTTATTCTTAGGGGTTGGGACTTCTCTTTCATCCACAAATTGAACGGCCTGGTGTATTTACGTTACACCCATTTTGCCATTTTTGAGTTCCTGAAAGATTCCAGTCTGCAGTTTAACATTCTCCCCTGACAGTACAGTATTAGAACTGATTTAAATCTGATTTTATATGACCACCACCTTTCAAAAGAACAACCAACCTAGATAGTCCATTTCCTCTAAAAATGCTTAATTCCATACCTACCCTTTTCCAGTCCTTTATTCATCCTGCTGAAGCTATCTGATAAAAATCCTGTCCTTTGGTCTGTGTGTTGGCTGCTTCCACATAAATGTGGATTTGACAAAGCAGTTTGTTGCAGCCTGCTTTGTGTCTGACATAGCGACAAAGGTTTTAAGCAGGACCAAATTCAAACTTACAAGGGCTTAAGTCATGCAACTAAAGGATATGAATGCAATTTGTCAAGTGTTGCGGCCATAATCTCTAAAATGGTCCTTTAAAAAAAAAGGAGCTGCTGATTTGTTGCCAAGATTTTTCTTGGAGTTTTTTTAATGGAGGTGGGAAAGGTGCTTGGGCTGGATATTTTTCCCCCGTCTTGGAACTTTACACCTAAAAGTACAAAAGTGTGGTTCCAGCAATCTGTCTTCAAAAATAGAGCATTTAAAAAAAATTCTAACTTGTGCTGCAAAACATTATAGACACCCAGAAAAAAAATGCTTATGTAACCTCAGAAACCTCTTATTTGAATTGAGCTGTGACTGGTCTTAAGCTGTATTTAGTGACTACTTCCAAATTAAAATACTTGCACAAGCTGGGCAGAACATGGAGCTATGAAACAGTTTTTTACTACCTGCCTAGTTTATGCATGGCTGATAGGACTGCAAGGAATGTGCTTCCACATGTCTGTGTGTATACACACAGTGATACCTCTGATCAGCTAATTTTCTTGTGTCTAAATCTTTTTAAAGAAAAGTATCTGTATGACAGCTTCAATATCAAACTTGATTTAACTAGAGAGCTTGACAATCCTTTATCATTTGTCTTTGTAGAGCAGTCATAGTATCTTAACGCTGTTCAGATACGTAGGCAAATAGCCCTTGAGGTGGGAAACTTTAATCCTACTAAAGGAAAGCAACAGAGGAGAGGGGAAGAAGAGATGGCAACAGAATATATACATTTAGCATATACTCAGGCAACTCTAAAGAATTGCGTGGATCTATCTTGAATGGCTGTCTGATTAATTTTTTTTTTTTTTTTTTTTTTTTTGAGCTGGCAACCTCTTCCGCAACTGAGTGATGCTTCCTGCCTCCCTTTCTTGGTAGGGAGCCTGCGTGTTCTGCCAGAAAGCAGCTGTCACTTGACACAATCTGTTCTGTGCTCTGGCGTAGGCTGGCTGCTCAAAGGGGAGCTCTGTTGATTCTTACACATTAGGAGATTAGAGAGTGACTTCAACCTCCCTTGGTTATTAGGGCTTAAAGACCAGCTGCAGAATGAAATATTTGGAGCCTGTTTCACTAGCTCTCCGCAGTGAAGTGGGTCAGAGTTATGTGTTGAAGGAGGGAGGGATATGCTGTTCCGACATCTACAGATGCTTTAAGTGTATCGTGGTAGATGTGGAGGGTGGAAATTGGAGGGAAACATTTTCTTTAGAGTTTCTGAAGCAGGATTCTTGGTTTTGTTTATTTCTCTGCAGGGGTTGAAAGGTAAGGTCCATGTTTTTAAAACTGAGAGTATATATGCACATGCATATACATATATATGATACATATATAAAAAAATATATACACACATAGATACACACACATATCTGTATCTATATCTACCAAGTATATATATGTATGAAACTATGATTACTAATTACTGCTACCTCTTTTAGTGACCATTAACAATTCCGAGTTTTACAATGCTGCTCCTGAAGGCCAATCTCTTGTTACAGAGAACAGAAAAATAACAGGATAGTAATACCAAGATTCCTTAGCAGTAAGAAGTGAAGGAAAAAATATTTCTGCAGAACAATCAAGCCTGTTTGGAAGGTGATGAGCACCAGAATCACATGCCAAGACCTAGTTGCAAGGAGTTTCTGAGTTACAGAAGACACTTGTGTGCGAGCTTAATTCTCTAAAGTAAGCCTTCATTAATAAATGGCAGTGCAGTCAATTTTGCCATCTACTAAGTCATCTGAGAGTCCTGTCGAAAATGTTTCCTCAGGACAACTTTGAGAGAGCCAGTAGTGTTACCCTACTTGTATGTAATTATTTTATTTAATGCTCTGTTTCAGTGATTACTGTACAGACAGTCTGATATGAAAGTAACACCTTTTGGGATATATTAATTTTACTGAAAAGCAGCATAGCTGAAGAATGTAAGAACTGACTACCCCTTGGCATTTTTTCTGTTCCTAAAGCTGAATGAAGAAAGATATTTTTTGTGTAATCTTAAGGCATCCTTATATTTGCAATGTATTTAGTCTTAAATTTAGGAGAACTTGTGATAAAGCCATCTTTTCTTTTGCTTAACACTTATGTTTCCATGCAGAGAGAGCACGGTTTAAGACCACTAGTTAAACTACAGTGATTTGAGAAGGTAATGTGAAAAATCAAAGTTTAGTGTGTATTTAGAGTTCTCCAGTGATCTTATAGGAAAGGTGATTGTATAAAATTTGATCCATTTATTCTATTAGAAAAGCTATTACAATGTGTTAATGACTCCCAACTTGGGAGAAGATGGGAAATTTATCAAAGAATGCAAATGGCTCAACAAAAAACAATCCATCTGTTGAATTACAGCCTCATGTTTAAACGACAAACTGTTCTTGGTTTCTTAAAGAAGTGGTCTTCATCTCCTTCAAGTTGTGAAATTGAAGTTTGTCACAATAATTCAGAAAATTCACGGGTTCAACAGACGTTGTCCGTGAACGTTTCAGCTGTTCAACTTCGTTAGAGCTCATGAGATCAGATCCTTCTCGCCTCTCTCCCACCCCCTTCCCTCTCTTCTGTCTGTAAAGACTGTTTTGTTTGCGTAGCTTCTTGGAACAAAATCCACTGACAACAGCCTGTGCAGTAGATTTATTAAGCAAATACAGTAGCTCCTTCTGTAGCTTCCTTTCCCGTATCATGCCTGTGACCCTTGGAGTTTTTCCAAGATAATGTCAGTCTTATGCTTAATAGTTGGGTACAGTAGTTATGCTTATGTGGAACTGAACATCTTAGACTTTATTCATTCATTGCTACTCTTCACAAATCTTGCCCAGTTAATTAGTACCTAGAGGTGTTTGGTTCCAAAGCAGAAAGCTTTTAGGTTATGGCCTGTGGGACCACCTACTAGTTAGTCTTTGGAGAACTAGTAGGGTGGTGACTCTGTGCTGCTCCTTGTTTCCAACTTTTACCTAACAGTTAAAAATCAGGACTACCCCAGAGGCTGTCTCAGTACAGCAAACTCATTATGCTGATGGACAGACTTGTGGAACTGGAGACAGTCATTCTAACTTCCCTGGAGTGGCTGGACCACTTACTTGCTGTTGAAGTTGTACAGGGTTTGCTCTTCTTTAGGTTATTTTATATATAAAAAACATAGCTGCTGTGCAGGCTGAAGTGTTCTTACATCAAGCAAAGGACTATGCTGGTCTAACTTAGATGATGAAACTTCTGTTCATGAGGATTCTTGATGGCACATTGACTCAGTTATGCCTAGCTGATTGAGATGACACTGTGCCAAATTAAAGTGCATTAATTTGCTTGTTACCTCCGGACTAATCAAGAACAGCTATAACTATCAAGTACTTGATTTTGTCATGTCATTACTCTGAAGTATAAGCTTTCTGTAGTGTGTGTGTGTATTACCTTTTACTTAACGAGAATGGAGAAGGGTACATTGCCTAGCTCAGTTTTTCTGGAAACTTGATTTGACTGGAGTTTTTGGTTAAAGTGGTGTTTGGACTTTAAAAGTAGTAGATGACAAGTCAGGGTCTGTGGTGGATGTTGATTGCTACCAGTAAAAGCAATTGTTGGGGGCCTGCCAAAACATGCAGCTATCTAGCTTTTTCCAGGTGTGTTTTTGTTTGTGAATTCTCTTACTTTACTAAATGCTTCCTAAGGGCTTTCCTGGTGATTCAGATGCTGTCTGTGATCTTATAAATCAGTTTATAAACACATTTAATTAAAATCCATATAAGAACCTAAGGTTTATAGAGAATTATGATTGTCCTGCAGCAAATGAGAAAGATGCCTAACAATTTTGCATGGGTGGATAAATGTAAGTAGACTTGTTCCAGCATCCAAAAGAAGCTTAAACTCACTGCTTGTCCTCTGTCTGAATTGAAAGTAGAAGCACATGGCTTACACATGGGATGCATCAGTTCATGTTCTGAGGCTGGAAATCCTGCACAGGTGAGCCAAACTGGGGAATACACCCCATAGTGTGTATTAACAGGAAAATTAGCTTCTGATGGGTGGCCGCTTGGAAGAGGCGAGGTGTTTCTGACCTTCTGTGATCACAGCAGAAACTCCAGTTCTAGGCACAGGGCTGAGATTTCCAGATGGTGACGGATTACTTGGCCTAATGGTAGATGGGGAGGGAGTTCAGGATGAAAATCTTAATTGGAGTGAAACTTGCTGGTAGCAGTGGGTAGAGACCCTGCTCAGAGCTACAGCTGGTAACTGCTTCCCCCAGAGGTCAGTACAGCGGGGTGAGAAGCCAGCCTGGTTCTGCAGGGAGGGTGCTCTCACCTCTGGGAAGTGAAAGGATTGCTTGGGAGAAGGTGGGGGCATACGCTTTTAAAATCTGGGTGCGTAAACTTGAGGCACTTTCCTGCTGAGATCATTGGAGAGCTACATCATCTCACTGTGTGTCTATGGAAAAAAGAGGTTGGTAATGCTTTCCACATAAATGGACTTTTTTGTAGAAGAGTTCTTTGTAGAAGATTCTTCTACAAAAGAAGAATCTGGTCTTTCTGGAAACTGTAGGGTAGTCCTCCTTTGCCAGTCACAGAGAGGCCAGTGCAAAATCCTGTGGTGCCTGTGTCCAAAATGAGATAATCAGTGGGAGTTGGTTATCCTGGAAAACTTGGTGGACTACAAAGCTGTTACTGTGATGGTCTGTGGTTGATCAAAAACCCAAACTTGATGGCCCAGGTGACTCTTTCCAGTCCCACATTTCCGTGGATGCTACATCTAGCTCGTGCCTAAATTCCAGTAGATGTTTGAAGTATCAGAGAGCAGAAGGCCTTTGGCTAGCGCTCTGAGCAGTTTTGGTCCTTCCTCTGCAAATCAAATAAATGACGGCTTTTTGGGTAGTCTGAGCTCTGACTTTAAATCTCAGCTAAAGATGTAAAACCCAGATACCCTGGAATGGCTTGTTTCTTCTTTAGCTGTAGAAAAAGTGCAGAAGAAGGACAGTGCAGAGAGGGATAGTAGCTGTAGTGCTTGTAGGGATGTTGCTTCTCTGCAACAACAAATTATATGGGGAGCAATAATATTGTTGTTAGACCAGCCGGAATTTCACAAGACACGGTTGGAAAAGGCAGGCAGACTTTAGGGCACATGGTCCTTAGGGAGGAAGAGCTATTTTTGCACTGCACGGGAGGAACGAGGCACACGGAGTCCTTGGCAGAAATAAAAAAATGGAGGACGTGAGTATTGAAGTAGGAGGGCAAAACACAGTTTGACGTGCAGCAGAAATGATCTCAGGCTCTGATCTCAGCCTTACAGGGTGAGACTTTACGCTTTGTTTTCTGTGTGACTGGCCATTGTTGTTACCTGATGGACAGTGGTGTGGGAAGTGCCTGGTTCAGGGCGCTGTGGGCACCACGTCGGTTTTGCAGTGGTGCATTCAGCTAAGACCTCTTCTGATTCTTAGTGCTCCAGCACCTGGGAAACTTGTTTTCTGTGGGAAGGCACAAGTGAGGAGAGGAGGCTTTCTTGTTATACGGGGAGGAGAAAAAGCCATGTTGGAGACCTTCTTAGAGGATAACTGGCAGTGCTCACCTGGACACAAGTCATGTCCATTTCAGTGGGAAGCTGGACATCTTGTGTTGCAGGTGAGCCTGCTGACTGCCCAGTTTGTCAGGCATGGAAGAGAGGTGCTGCCTGTAGTCCCAAATCTAAGTAGTGAACTATGACAAAGGATGTTGTCGGATCTGAAATCCAGTGGTTGTAGTAGAAAAATCCAGTGAAAATTTCATAGAAATAACCTTTTTGTTTGTTTATATGATTAAAATAGAGATATTTTTTTAATGGATTCTAACAGTATTAAAAAAAAAACCCCAAAACCGCAAAAACACTAATGTATCTTTGTACTGTAACATGGAGGAGCTGTACTGTACTGTCATCAGGAGGATCGTGGCCAGCAGGTCGAGGAGGTTGTCCTCCCCCTCTGCTCTGCCCTGCTGAAGCCCCAACTGGAGTGGTGTGTCCAGTTCTGGGCTCCCAGTTCAGGAGAGACAGGGAACTACTGGAGAGGGCCCAGCGGAGGCATACAAATATGATAAGGGGGCTGGAGCATCTCCCTGATGAGGAAAAGCTGAGAGAGCTGGGCCTGTTCAGCCTGGAGAAGAGAAGGCTGGGCGGGGATCTTATCAATGCACACAAATATCTAAAGGGTGAGTGTCAAGAGGACGGGGCCAGGCTCTTTTCAGTGGTGCCTAGCAACAGGCCAGGGGGCAACAGGCACAAACTGCAGCACAGGCGGTTCCATCTGAGTATGAGGAAAAACGTCTTTACCTTGAGGGTGACAGAGCACTGGCACAGGCTGCCCAGAGAGGCTGTGGAGTCTCCTTTTCCGGAGACATTCAAAACCCACCAGGACGTGACTCTGTGCAATCTGCTCTAGGAGAACCTGCTTTAGCAGGGGTTGGACTAGATGATCTCCAGAGGTCCCTTCCAACCGTGACCATTCTGTGATGTCACTGTCTTAAACTGCATGTGCCTTCCTAACCTCAACCAGTTCTCCTTTAGAAGACTGAAGATAGTTGTTTACTATGTAATTTTTGCACTTACCTGATTGAGAATGTGTTAAAGGGGACTTTAGTTCTGCAAGTCCTTCTCGAAAGCATTCGTTTACTAGCTATCAATAGAAGAAGGGTTCAAAGAGTGAGCTAGGTGCATGATCTTATACTGCATACATTCCCCGTCTGTGATTAGTCTGGATTAAAGAGGCCACCCATGCAAGAATTTAATTTAGGCACTTTAACCATGTGAAAAGACCCTATCGATGTTTTTCTAATAGGTCTGAACAACTCAAAGCTATTAAAAAATGTTGATTCTGTAAATAACATCTTAGCGCTGTTTTACTTCTGATGTAATTCAGATCCTAAACGTTGTAGTCACTATAAGCATCAGGTGGGAGGCAATAAAGGCAAATACAATATACTAGGCATCTAGTAGATCAATGCATAAAGATGCCTTACAGGCTTATAGACTTGCTTAATATGTCTATGTAGTGAGAAGTACAGCATTGTATCTATGTAAGAAAGCATCTGACCTTTCTAAATTTCTTTCATTAGTCTTATTGAGAGTAATAGGTTTAGTAGTATTTAAGCTTAGACGGCATCCTGAAAAATGAGATGAGCCAAGAGGTTCTTAAAGATGCTTGTTGATGATGATGGTTAGGGGGTGGAGGGAGCTAATATCTTGATTTAAAAGAATATTGTCTGATCATTTAGAAATATTTCTAGAACTCAGAACGCCTTTATATGCTGTTAGCAGGCAAGACTTGTTGAAATGTACATAGGGTTTATCTTGGTATACTTAGTAAAATAACGTTGCTTCCATAAAAGACTCTGAAATCTTGGCTAAAGTTAGGTCACTTTTGTCCTACAGCTCAGAATGGGAGCACAGCAGGCAAACTGGAAAACTTACGTTTGTAGTACAAAACACTGTTTAGTAAAGCATGGAAAAATATATTTGAAGGAAAGAATAAACTGTGTTCATTGACAGAAAAGGCAATTCCTGTCTGTTGGTCTCATGTAAGACCATAGCATCTTTCATTATGAATGAGGATGGTTTTAATGGTATTTACTACAGTTTAAAAGTACTTTCATCCCCTATCAGATTTGAGTGTTTTTATAAAATGATGTATTTGGAGATATTCAATAAAATCTACCTTAATTAGCAATCCAGAAATCAGCCAGGCAGACTGTTTCTTAAATAATGTCCCTTTCTAGAATTCAGAGGACTAGCACTATGTAACTAATACTTGAAAGCAGCTTTCAAGATTCAAGCTGTTTTAAGGATGGCCTCTGTACTCAATGTACAAAGTACAGGAGTTGGCTCACTTAAACTCCCTCATGCTATTCTGGTTTACAGCTTTAGAAAGAGAAACCTAACGATTTTTATTTTCTTTCCAGAAAGAAGGCTGTAGCCTGTCGTACAGTAGCTTCCAGAACTTACACAGACATGAGGCAAGGAATATATTAATCATTGCTTGGGAGGCATCATTGAGACGTCACATTTTGTAGTTCTTAATTTTATGGCTTATTTCTGCCTTTTATGGTGTTACTTCAGTGTTTATTTCTGTAAACTCTTGCATATTCTTAATAAGTCTTGTGACTTCTTTCTGTAGGAGGGGAAAAAAATATGTTTGCCTGACACCTTTCAGAAGGAGGATATTCAACACAAGCTTCTTTGTTTTCTTGAACCAATTTTGAGGAATTCAAAGCCCATGTCAGAACTGTTCAGCATATCTTAGCAGGTGACAAGTAAAGACATAAATTTAATTGCTTCAAGCAACAGATTGTTTCCTTCACTATCAGCCTGTCTGTCCAACAGCATTTAGAAAAAATAGGAAACTTTTTTTATTAAGTTTAAGAATTCTACAGTTGCTTCATAGTGTTTATTCATCTCTGTTCATTAGGAACTATTGGAACTT
The DNA here is from genome assembly GCA_035590275.1 of Ibycter americanus. Taxonomy (NCBI): domain Eukaryota; kingdom Metazoa; phylum Chordata; class Aves; order Falconiformes; family Falconidae; genus Ibycter; species Ibycter americanus. Next base: position 51,320,545 of record JAVJGI010000040.1, read on the forward strand.
AAGACATTTGGACTTACATATGCATAATACCTCTCCTATCCATTACTTCCCATATTTAAAATGCTTCTTTTGACTCTTCCTCAACTCTCTGCCCATCTTGCACTGCCCTCACTGGTCTTGCACATCAGCATCCCATTTGGAAAACTATTGTAGTGATACTTGATATCAACATCATCTATTCTGTCAAATGTTCTAATGCAGTATGGTTTTGGAGTGCATATTATTTACTAGCATTTCTAAAACATGGAGAGTATGTGTGTGATGAAAACAGTTGGGTTTATATGTAAGGACAGAAGTTGTCTAAACTCAGGAATATTTTAGAGGGTTATAGCCTGAGTGCTTCCTTGCTGGGTTTTTATAGTCTCTTTCTGTATCGCTACAAAGACAGAAATCTCTGTGTGCAACTAAACACTTTCTTTGTTTATGACCACTAAGGTGGTCATTGCAGGTGCCTCTTCCTCCTAATTGTGGTCCAGTTCCGCAAGACGTTCTACCTCACTGAAACTTTTTTTAATGATCGGTTTTCTTTTTCCTGAAGAAACAGAAAATATATGTCCAAGCTGAGTTGGATACTCAGTCCTTTCACCGATACAGAGAATTGAGATTCAAGCAAATAGTATTTATGGTCTGCATCTACCACTCTGCTATGCTTTTATTTGTTTATTGAGAAAGTGGCTTTCTGATATGTCTGAAAATCAACCAAGCTATTGATGGTTGCAGTTTGAAAATTGTTGAGAGCTGAAAGGGAATCTGCTTTAGAGTAAGAGCACGAAAAAAGGTTAAAAGGCAGGCATCAAGCACGTTGCTGGCAACAGACATCAAAGATCTTCTTTTCAGCTGGTTATTTAGATACGGAAAACAAATTTAGTAATAGTTTACTTCTGTTTATAAATCTGAACATGAGTCAACAATATCATGATGTTGCCTCAAGGGAAGAGGAGGGGTGAAGTGTCTGAGATTAAAATTTAGTCTGTAGGATGATACGATTCTGCTCTGTCAGCTGTTGTTAAGGCATCAGCTGAGCAGCACGTTCACTTTTGATACTGAACTTCAGCAAAAATACAGACAACTGAAAGTCCAGATTACAGCAGCAAGAATAATCAAGACTAGAAAACACAACCTCTGAAGGAAATAGTTCTAGCAAGGGAGATTTACATGAGCTATTTCAAGTATCCCCAAAAACTTTTCTGAATGTGAGGGTGCCACATATTGGCATGAATTGCCTTCACAGTTCCTGTGTCAGAACTTTTTTAGGAACAGGTCAGACATCTGCTAGAATTGGTTTAGAGATAACAAATTCTGCATTGGAGGTGAGAGAAGGGAGGGAAGAAGGAACCTTTGGACATCTGCTCTTGTTTTTTGTGATCTAAGAACTGAGGTTGTATTAAGCTGTGTTCATATCCATTCTTTCTCATGTGTTTTTTAGTATTTCTATTAATGAATTAAAGGGCTGGGAAACAGAAGGTTGACATATGTAGTAAAGGAAACCAGGTTACATGTTGATCTACATTAAAACTATTTCAGTACAGAGAGATATAAAAATTATGTATGTAGGAACAAAGGAATATAAGTTACGTTTACTGGATAGTGAAGCACTATGTTAAGAAGCACCATTTCTGAAAAGGGCTTCATTATCTACTGTGATGTTTTTGTCTGATTCTGTGGTAAATGGGCCTAATGTAACCAATGAGTATATAAAACAGAGGCATATACAAATCTGTCTTTGGGACTGATGTGACTGCAGCCAGAATAAAATTTATGGGTGATTTTCACAGTGGAAGAGATACTGGGAGAAAAGCAGAGTTCCTAGAAGAGGCATATAAACATGACAGGCTGGAAAATAATATTGCTTGCAGACCCTGGGGGTTTGGAAGGGAAGTTAGTTTTACTCAGCTGTAGTCTCCAAGAGCTTTGCCTTATCAAAGTGAAATTAAGCTATGTAATGTTACAGCTGAAAGGCCCTGCCAGACCAAGTCACAGCAGAACTGGAGTCGAAAATAAACAAAATGGTACCAATGAGTATAAGGAAAAAATATGGATTTCAGGGTAGAACCTCCTTCCCTGGAAACATTTCAATCAAGATTGATGGTGGAATTTGTTTCTCCCCTTTGGAAAAAGCAAAAGCCCATAAGCCTTAACCCAAAAGAAATAATTCATTGCAATCCTCTGGCTTGTGCTATCAAAGAGATAAGACTTAGATGATTACATTGGCTCCTTCTGGCTTCATAATTTATTTTGCAAAGTGGGGGGTGGGGTGGTACATGAGAGATTAGGAGCTCTCATGGGAATGAAAGGAGGGTTTTCCCATGACTGGCGTTTTGTAATCTCTGAAAGTGTCTGTTTCAATCTTTGGGACTGCTCTTTTTAGGTCATTAGTATTTCTGTCAATTTTGATGTCACAGGAGCATCTTTCAGCTTTTTTTTCTTCTCACAGCGGGGAGGGGACTGTTCAGTTACCATCAAGGGAACTCCTCTCAACTCTTTGATTTATTTTTTTTTTTTTACTTTATTTTTTTTTACTTCAGTAATTGTTTCATTTGGTTCTTTTATCTAACACTGCAATTTCTGGAGTCACATAATTGCTGACTCAAATTTCTTAAATTCTTAGTAAATAAAAGCTAGAAACTACTATATAAATGTATCCTGAAAGCTGCAAAATCTGAGGAAAAAGTGCAACCAAGCAGTTGGTGGTGTGGATATTTTTCCTGTTAAATGTACCATGAATTTATTTTGGGGTAGATGAGGCTTGGCTTACATTTCCAGTATTTGTTAACCCTTTATAGATAGAATTATGAAACTATACATACTTCATGTTGAGGGAAATGGCAACAACATACTATATAAAGGAAAGTAGGTAATGTCAGAGAAGGAATATTGCTGACCTCTAAATGGTCTTGCTGGCAAGCTTATTTAGCTGTGAAGAGCTCTCCACAAATTTTAGTGTATCTGGAACTAGTAATCAACAGCAAAAAGTCACTGGGATAGTTGGGGGCCGTAATGCACGGTGTATGAAGAAAGTTGGAGGAAGGTAGGCTTGTTTAGCCTAGAGAAGAAAAACATGAGGGTGGCAATCTTCCGCCAGCCAGAGGGGGTTTGTAGAGAAGACAAGTCAGACTCGTAGTTGTGTACATTGCCCTTTCATTGTGCACCATGTCCAACAGGGAAAATTCCACTTGGATGTAAGGAAAAGCTTTGTCACCATGATTGCGGTTAAAGCTGAGAAGGGGATCACCTAAAGGTGCCATGGAGTCTCTGTCCTTGGACACCTTCAGGCCTTGATGGAGCGAGGTGCTGCGATCCACCTTTCAGAATCGTCTGGCTTTGAGCAGGAGATTAGACTTCATGACCTCCAGGTCCCTTCCAAATTAAATTGTATGATTTGTTAAGGACACTACAGATTTGTCCTGTAAGGATAGAAGTTCCTTCCCTTTATTTCCTGCTTATTACTAAAAGCTGAATCTGTAGTACTGACACCTTGGTTTAAAATGGACAATTTTATGCTGATGTTTATCTCATTTTATGAGATGCTGTTAAGAGTTGAGCAGCAAGATGAGGAAAGGAATGAACCTGTCTTTACCACCTGCAGTACACTGGTGAAATTCCTTTTCCTTGGAAAGGCAGCTCTATATGGTACTACAAGGTGTAGTGGTAACAGTTACAGCCATCTAGTTTCTCTTGTTCCTCAGGTTCCCCACCTTCTGAATTATACTATAAAATTTGGAGCTGATATTCAGATTCACATTTTTTCTCCCTTTCTGCTAGGAGCTGGGGGTATGTGTGGGAGAGGTTTTTTTCCCCTCCCTTTTCTTCCTTGCATCCCTCCAAAATAATTTTCTAAACTTTACAAATACTGCCAGGATAAAATTTGGCGTGTGCGTGTAATTTAATTGTTCACTTATTCCTAATTGACGAGAATATACTAAGAATATTCTCATTTTGCAGTTTGTTGTGAAGTTTATTTTGTATCTAATTTGTGACTAATTGGCTACAGCATATGGTTACAATGTTTTGAAATAAGATGCCTCAATTTTATTCTGATTTATTTATTTAAAGGATTTTTTTTGCTTACTGTTGGTGTTTTCTGGACACTTTTGTTAATGTTTGAGCCTAATAAGGGCAGGTCTTGAGTTCATAGCTGAGGTTCACTTAACAGATGGCCTTCCTTGGCTAGCTTGCTGGTTCTCCTCCCCCTCTCTTAAGAGAGAAGGTCTCAGTGCTTGTGGCTGTTAACTTGTGAAAACTGGATCCTACTGGTTTAAGCCCTTATGCATCCAAGTTGGGAATACTTGTGTTCATCTGAGCAGTTGTCCTGATGCACACAGTTTTGCTTCTTCAGGCTCCTCGTTTTCTTCCAGGAAATTTTTCATGCCCATCCAGGTTGCCTCTTAGGCTCAAACATCCACGCAGTTTTTCAAGAGGTGACCAGATACAAGCAGAAACCAAGGTCTGATTTTTAGGATTTTTTTTCTTTCAAGAATAAACAGCCTTTTGCCCATTTTTTGTGTCAGCTCCCCAGAATTACCTGTATGCTCAAACTTTCTTGTCGTCAAATGTAAAGACCCTAATATACTCAAGCCTTACTGTTTCCTTTTCCATATATGCAGTTCCAGATTTCCCTTAAACCACTGCATAAGTTAGTTCCTTGGAAGCTCTTCTTTGCAGTCTTGTGGACTGGAGCTTCAGGCAGGGATGGAAGGAGAGGGTTTAGTGGCGTGCTGGGATAGATGCCAAATACCTTACTCTGAATTGTCACCTCTCTTTTCCCCCCATTGCTCGGGATACAATAGATACACAGCCACTGTCCTTAGTAGGCTAGAGTTTTCTTTTTGCAGCTAAAGGACCATGATTTCTAAACTTCATGAATATACAATTTTATGCTAATTTATTTCCTTGCTAGATGTAACCATTAATATCACCAATCTTTTTTTTTTGTTTTTGTTTTTTTCCTTTCCCTTTTCTACCTTCCACGGTTTCTTTGTTGCAGTGCTGGTAATGATACTTGCCAAAACCTGCTTATAAAAGATAAAATAAAATCCCTCTCAGTGCAGAATTTCCCACAAGAGTGAATTCTGAAGTCCTGACCCATGTCCCATAGCTCAGCATAGGTATCCTTAAAAGGTGTGTTAGTTATACATTCATTCTCCTTGGGGGCAGGTGCATAAAGTGCCGATACTGTGCTTGGGCACATTTGGGTTCAGAAACCTAAAGCTCACAAATACCACTTGTAAGACAACAAACTTCTTAAATGAACTCTTAGTGTTCTGGAGTTCAGGGGATGTGCTTGCTTTAGCATGTTTCAACAACTCTTTGCTCAGTCACACCTGCTGCTCACACCAACATCCAGCCTCCCAGCAAATGGCAAAATTCCGATGTCCTGAACTTTCTTCTTGAGCAATAAATTTCATCCTGTTTAATGAAATACAAACACAGATCTGCTGCTGCTGATGGTTTTCTTTGCTTGAAATTAAGGATTTTTTTTCTGTTTGTTGTACAATATTTGAAACAGTGTTATCTTAGTGAGCCAACAATCTAACTGCTTTATCCTTTAGGAACCTAAAGTGCTCTGAACTGTTTAATATTAACCAAATCGTTTTACAGAAAGTGCTATCTCAAAACAAACTCAAACATAGCTTTACCCAGGAAAGCCATGGAAACCCATTTATTTTTTTGTTCTTCAGCTGGAAACAAATGTTCTGTTCTCATACCATGTGAAACTGGAATAGATTCAGGTCAGGCAATGCATATTCATTCCTTGAGACTCCTTGACAGTTTTAACTACAGTCACTTCCCTCTCCAGCCCACTCCTTTCACTTCTAACTATGAGAATGGGAATTTCTTCATCTTTTGAGAATTGGGCTTGCATTTCTCTGAGCCTTGATGGATAAAAATCTGTTAAAACTTTATCTAAGTGGAACACATTTAGTATGTGAATTGTATTTTTGGGTGTTGTGATATAAAAATATCAGCATTCACCAAAAACTGCTTTTGGTGGGAATTTTTTTTTTCTGAGTTATTGTGGGCACTTTTAAACTTCTTTCTGTATTACTAAATTTGTTATGGGAAATATTAATCTGGTTGAGTCATGGTAGCTCAGCAAGCCTTCCTTGACTGTGATCAAAAATGTCACTGATAAAGCCTAAAACATTTCCTTAGACAAATGCAGCTATCCACTAGTCTGCAGTGGATGCTAATTAGTCATGTGCAAGCAGACACTTAATGCCTTCCTCTCTGACCTTCACCAAACATCTGATTGGAAATCTGTTCAGTACATTAACAATTGTCTCCTTTCCTGGAAAGCCAAGAAATACCTGTAGGGGGGTGTTTCTATAAACTACCAAGCATGGAAAATATTACATAAAAGTTTTTACTAGCCCTTAAGTTGGGATGTGACATTACACCCAAAGGAGACTAAAATCAGTTATTTGCTTTATTCATTTCAAAATTGTCCTTCTCTCGCCTGTGTAAGATTTGAGGGTTCAAGTGGCAGCATAAGAGTTGAGAAGGCTGTATTGTACTGAACAAAATGAGGGCTGTTCTCCAAAACCCTGTTCCCTGCTACACAGGGTCCATCTATACTGAAGGAAAAAGAATAAGTAACAACAGCTTAGTTGTGCAGGGAACCACAAAACACATTGCCTATATGGAAGATTCAGGACTCTTCTCAACATTGAATTCATCTGCTGCTGAAAAGGTCTCCCTCCCCCACCAGTGTTGTGTGAACCAACACCTTATTTTATATTTTTTTCCCATTATAATGTCTGTTACAGAGGTTTAATGTGCTGGAGGTGGCTGGATATTTTTCTCATTAAAATTTATGTTTTTAATAGTTACCAGGTCACCAACCTGGCCAAATAAAAAAGCAGGAGGATTTAGCAGAGTCTGAGCCAGCCATTTACAAACAAATCTCTTGGGGTCTCTAATCACTAGCGAATATAGCCATCACTTTGATTTGAAGGGAGATTAAGGATTATGAATATTTTATAAATCTATTTTTAACTTTGGTGCTGTTATATGAAAGTGAAGGATTCAGTGCTACTTTTTCACCCTTTCTTACCTCCATCAGCAATCTGGAATGATTTAGTTGGATAGACTGAAAAACATTAAGTGTTTCTACTCTGTCCATACCCAATGTATGAAAAAGGTGTCAGTGGTGTGGCCAGTAATGCATTGGTACAGAAGTAAAGAAATTTTGGTAACAGAAAATGGGGCCATGGAAAGGGTTTGCCTAGTAAACTTTTAATTTGTACGCATCATGGATGGATATTTTCAATGTTCATGACTCTCTGTCTTAAAACAAGCCTGAATACTTGCGCCCTGGTTCCCACTGAGGGGAGAGTGGCCTCCGCGGGATACTGCAAGTCCTTGACACATCGCTCCTGACTTGCTTTTGTATCTGGTAGGGAAACATCCCTTGCTGTGATTTGCCATCATCCTCCTAGACACAGGGATTTCAAATGACAGCAGAAGTTACCAGGGTGAGCCTGTGTAGGAAGAATTAAGTGTTTGAATACAAGGTGATGGACCTGCCTTCTCTTGTATGTGTGTTTTGCCTTTTCCATACTTTGGGGTAGTCTGTTCAGGCAGTGAGTAGCTTTGCAGGAACTCCATGAAACTGTCACAGGAAAGCCCTGGGTTGCACAAGCAGCACCCTTTAGCTCCCTGGTGCATTACACCTTTTCCTCCATTCCCCTCTTTGTCGTCTGCACCAGTTGCTTGAACCATTTTGCTCTGCCAAGTAAATTCAATTCAATCACAAAGCAAAGTTGGGGGGGGAGGCATGCTGACTCCCATTTCTCTGAAACCTTCATAATTTGATGCTTTTTAAATGTTAGAAATAAAATCCTGAAGTGATATGTAAATGTTGATGAAACTTAGCTGGGCTGAAGGCGTAGAGGTTTGCCTACAAATGCGATCTGCGTATCTGTCAGCATAATGTTTGTTCTTTGTATTATTCTTTCAACCTGCTGTAAACAGTTTCAATGGCTTCTGGATTTCCCCTTGATATACAAATGAATCTTCAGTGCTGATCCTCCCTTTGATTCTCTGTATCAGTTCTGATGCCAAATGAAAACAAAACTCCCTTCTGTGTAACAGCTTAACTGTGTCTCTGCTCCTGTGGGACTGGTTCTGACAGGGAAGGATACACAGCCCCAATCCTCTTTCTGCCACCAGCCTTCAGGAGAGTTTGTTGTCAAGTCAGAAGAGCACAGAAAGTCAAGGTGGAGACCTGATCCTTGAAACCTGTCTCCAAGGCATCGGCTCTGGCTCTCCAGGCAAGGAGAAAAAGCAGGGCAGAGGATGAATTACAGCTTGCCCCTTCCACTGCTTTGTATGAAGCCTTTGAACCCTTGCCCTAAGGGGAGCCAGGGTGCCCCTGCAAGGCAGGGGGCTTCCAACAATGCACCCCTTGTGCTGGCTGGCTTCGCTGCAGCATCTAGGATTATCCTGTAAATTGCCTGGTGAGAAGGAACCCCCTTCTGGTGTAAGAATGCTTTCCTACTCTTGGTGATGGATGAAGCTGAAATAAAGCAGTTTAATTTTTAGAAAACTGTCGACCCTGAAAAGATTGAGCTATTATTTTAATTAATGTAATGAGCAACCATTACTTGGAAATCATTAAAAAGAACGTATATACAGCTCCAGATCCTGCTGTCTGACATGTATTGATGAAACTTTTCTTGAACCAGAGGGACGCAAGTTAATTTTTTTTCTGCTAGATTGACGGCAACGTGGGCAAGACATTTTGCTGTTGCTTTGTATTGCATTTCCATCACCAGGAAATTTGTAGTCAGATACAGCTGTTAGTATAAGTGTGGGTGAATGTTGTGAGTTAACATTCATAATGATCTCTTCATAGCGATTTGAAATTAGAGTTGGCAGAATTAATTTTCAGCTATTCCATTTTGCCTTGGGGATACTGACCTGTTGATTCTGTTGCAGGACCACACTGAGTTCAGTCTGAAGGCTGGCGCTTTTTCGGGGTTTTTTGGTTTTGATTGAAAGGCTTCTCAGATCCACAATGGAAGTAGAAAAGAAAATTGTACCATACAATAACTGGTGATTTAAAACTTCAGCGTATAATGTAAAATGTGTATGCTCATACATTTCCTGCCCTGTTGGATTTGAAGCAGTGTCTTGAAATTTGCTTCCTATGTTCATGCTTCCCTGACCATACTCAACTGCTCTACCCCAAGGATTATATTTGGAGCAGTTCATTATTGTTTTAATGTATATACAGTTCTGATGGCAGCAGAAAGATTGATATTTTTTTTCTTTTTCTTTTTTGTAGCAGGGATGCGAGAGACTGGATTCAAACCGCTAGCTCAAATGAAACAGAAGAGGGGTGGGGTGAACTCAAGTCGCTCACCAAGATGTAGGGTTGTCCAACCCTTATTAGTGGCACTGAGTGAGCATGCATGCAGGCATCCATTCTGTGGGCATCAAAGCGCTGGGAAAGTATCTCAGAGTAGTACTGCTGTAGAAAAGAAAGAAATAACTCTAAAACTTCAGATCTGTATGAGGAGGGGTGGATAAATTTCACCAAGTTTCTGAATACAGAACTATTCTGTACACTCAGTGAAATAAAGTTTTCATAGAAAGTTTGATATCCTTTGAAAAGAAGCTGCTGAAAAAGGGTCAAGCAGGTTGCTAGTATAAGGTAAAATACAGATGGAATATGCAGGCTTCCCTTCTTCAGAAAAACACTTTTAAATGGTGTAACAACTTTGTAAAAGAACACTTACAGCAAGCATTTCTTGGGTTAAATCCCTGCTCATACGGTTCTCCTTACTATAGTATGTTGTTCAGCTGATATGAGCTGGAGCACTGTGCATTGCCCAGATCCTCGTGCCGGATAGGTTTCTAAAGCTCACTGTGCTTCATGTTGCTCAGTGACAGCAGGTGGCAGGTGATGAAGATGGCAGATGAGCTGATCCAGCAGAAGCATTGTGTCACTTTGTCTTTACATTGCAGATGTGCAGTCCTTCTGCATGGTTTTGCCAAGGAGACAGCCAAAACTAGTGAAGTAGTACTACAGTGTCGGAGGAATCATTTAATGAGGGCTGAGACCCTAACTACTTGTGGACCTGAAGGAAGAAAATGAAGAAAATTTAGGATATATTTTCGGGGGGTGAAAAATTCTGATTATTCTTGTGTTGCCCTGTTGCCTTCACCTGTAAAGAAAGAGTTGTCATATTCTAACATTTTTACTATTTAGAGGTTGAACTCTGCTATAAGGCTAAATCAGATGACCCAACACTCGCTCTGTTCCCTCACTTCTTTCCAGCAATGCTGCTTCAGTTTGGCCATGGAGGTAGAATCAGATTTCATGAGGGAAACGAAAATCTCATTTTCAGACAGATGTTGGATATCAAAAGCAGAAACATGTTAGAAAGCTTGATCTGATGAACTATACATATGGTTTAATTTTTCAGTAGAAAATGTAATTAAATTGTCTGGCATTCCTGGATTAGCCCATAGTGCTTTGTGCTATAATCTTGCACGAAGATCTTAAGTGTGTGGTTTTGATATTTCTGGTATATGTAAGCTGCTAATACTGCTTTTCTGTTGTGAAGGATTGGAATCTGGCTCAATTTACTTACTAATTGACCTTCCTTTTTTCGCTAATCATCAGAGTGTTGTGCTATGTGGTCATAGCATCTTCTATTATTTCTCCAGGAGGAATGCTTTTTAACTTTCACGTCTCTCAATATTAATATTAACTCTAAACCTTTTTTTTTTATGGTGCAAGAAAAAAGAATCATTTTGAGTAGCATAGATTTTTTTACTATACAATTCATACATTTACTATGAAATATAGGTCATACTGATTCCTGGCTATACTACTTTCTAGAGGAGAATCACAAATGACATTTCTAACATATTTGTTTGCTTGCTTTTCCTTTTCTTCAGAGGGAAATATTTCTGGGCGAGGGAGAGCGGGAGCAGGGAGGAATTGGCACACATGATGTTTGCCAGGAAAGAAGCAAGTAAGTAAAATATAAAGGACCACACTAAGCTTTCAGCTCTGCATGAAGATGTGCTCAGGCTTCACGGATCAGCTGTGTGCCATGACCTTAGATTTTCCCTAGAAGCCCTGGAAGTGAGGCACATAGGGTCTGCCCATACAGCACCTTGGATGTGTAAGATCACAGCGTGTACTGCCTTGCCCGTTTAACAATAGCAGGGAAGGAGCAACAGCCCAGCATCTGATAGCAACCAAGGTCTGCGTGCCGGGAGTCCCTGGAAGACATCCTGCGCTGCTGAGGATGAAGCCCAGCGCTGCCATATCCGCCTTGCTGCTGCCAGGCGTGCTCATTCAAGGAAGCAGATGTGTGCGATAGCATACGTGAGTTGTACATCCCAACAGAATGAAGGCATACCGCTTGTCTTCTCTACTGTGGAAAATGAAAAATACCCACCTTTTTATCATACTGAAGATGTTTGTTGCTTTGTGATATTTGGCTATCATAGGACTTGTTTAATGTGAATCAGATGGAAAGTGTGCAGAGTGGTTTTCTGACTCCTGTCCAAGAAAAATCTTGGGTCAGCTGGCATACAGCTTTCTGAGAGTTGGCTCAGCTGAGTCTTCACAGAGCTGGCAACCGAGCTGCCTGGCCAGTCATGAGAAGCATGTAGCAGGCAGGAGTGCAACACTAGGGTATGGTGAAGAGTAACCTGTAGGTACAATGTTAAGTAACTGTTACAGGTATTTAGACCCCCGGCCACTTGGGCAATTCAGAGCGCAGAGTGGCTGGGGAGGCCTGCGTGTTGCACTCAGAGCAAGCGGAGTGATTGCAGGGAAGAAAGGTGAGGACCCTGGAATTGCTCCCTTCGACATCCTGCAGTCAGAGAACCCCCAGCAGATAAAATTGTACAGATTGTAAACCAGATTGGCTTGGCTTAGCTGGTGACGGTCTTTCCAGTGATTTAGCTAAACATGTTTTGTACTAATTTAGTTAAGCAGACATTGAAGCTGTGTGTAGATAAGCCTGTTGGCTGTGGTGCCGTATGTCCAGTCAGAGTAAGCTGTGCTTGTGGCTACTATGAACCCAGCACGTACTGTTGGCCAAGTTTACTAGTGGTAAAGACCAACACTTTCAGTGGCAGGGTTTTGGCGGGCCAGGTGCTCAGTCCCCTCAAGGCAACCCATCATGGTAAAAGGAGGTGGCAGACTGAAGGGCTGAGAGAGGTGTTGGGGTGCTTCCTTGGAGCAGGTGACCCATCTCCAAGTGATCTTCTGCAGCATGGTAATGACTGTGCCACTGTATGGCTGTGGTGGCTTGCTGCATGGGGGGCCACATATGCTGTTGGGTTTTGCTCTTGCTGGGTATGCAATAGTGCAGTTGAAAAATGAAGGGAAGGACTTTTTTAGGAAATCACTGCCTCAAGGAGAGCAGTTTATGCAATTTTAAAGGTGGGGTTTCTTAACTGTGTCTTTGTCTTTCTGCTCCTTATGTTTCCAGAATCTCAACTGAAATAGTCATTTTCCTGGAAGGAATGTTAAGCTGTTGGGACTTTTTCAATACTTTGTGATAACTCTAGCAAAGACCGATCTTTTGATGGGTTTTGGGTTTGAGTTGCTTTTGGCTTGGGATGTCCCATTTTTTCTGGTCTCTAAGTATCATCTGTCTCTTTCAAAATATCTACAGTAACCCATTCTAAGTGTCTGAAACCCTAATATCCCTTTTTTCTATCTATGGCATCTTCACAACCTTAAATCTGTGTGCTAGCACAAACTGCCCAGTATTGATTTAGTTTCATTGTTCAGGGAATAACTTTTTCTAACTAAAAATTTGAATAGTATTTATCTTAATCCCAGAGGTAGATGTAAGATCACCTTGTTTTAAAACTAAAGATCTTTCACAGGAATTCAAAGCACAGGATTTCTCTGGCGCATTCTCAGCTGCTAATGTTAGCTTGTGTACTTGGAAATCAGTATATAATAACATATCTCGTGGTAGTCTAGCAGCTGGGGAAGTCCGTGGGCATTCAAAGACAAATAGGCGGCCAGCCACTGTGATAATTACTACTTCACAGCCCTTTCTGTGAAAGGCTACAAAATGGAATTGGTGCAAAAATGGCTTTCAACCGGAGATGCCCAAACCAATTTTAGTGAGAAGGTTTCACTGGAAACGCATGTAGGATAAAATATTCAATAGCATTTCAGAAAGCATTAGCAAGGCATAGTATAACTCTTCAAATCATGAATTATCATTTACATGGAGAAAACAAAATCCCCTAAGTGATCTTCTAAAAACACCTTTGAAACTGAATCACTCCATGTGTAGTCTGTAGCATTTATTTTCTGTCAAGCTGTTTTAGGCTAGGCTGCCTCTACTAACTGGTTTTGTTTGGCTCTCAGCAAGCTGGCAGATGTCTTACAAGAGGGAAAAATTGGCTGGGTGTTCTGTTTCTTTATACCTTTTGGATTCAGCTATGATAATTTGAACTGCCAGAGAGGGGTTTAGATAGTACCCACCTTATTTAAGGTAATGAAACAAAATGTGTGATGGAATGCATTCAAGAGAGCTGAGGTGGATGCATATCTTGCTTAGATCTGCGTTTTAGATTTATCATCTTTGTTGCCTTCTGAAGTAGCAATGAAAATTAAATGAAGTGGCAGTGCTTTTACCCACCATCTCTCTTCAGCCACCTTTTCAGCTCATCTCTTTTCCTTTTTTCTTCTTTTTTCTTTTTTTTTTTTTGGTGACACTAGCACATGCTGTGAACATATGCCAAAATGCTCATTCTTAAAAGCTGCTTTCATTCATCTTGAGCTGTTATCAAGAGCTTTGTCTGCTTCATAGATAAATTGCACAGTGCTGAATCAATGTCCTCTTGTACTGGAAACCAGACAAATGATGCTGACAGAAGCTCTGTTGCATTCATACAGAGTGAGTGAAGAGATGGCTTACCTCTTGCAGAGTATGGGTATCAAAACACCTTCTGCTTTTCGGCTGAGGCGCTGAGGCAGTGATATAAACGTGGCTGCGGATCCTAAACCAAAAAAGTTAGAAATGTTTGCTTGCTGCAAGTTAGTTGGCATGTTTGATAGATATTATGGCGTTATGGATGACAATTTTTGGAGAATAAGCTACTACATGTATTTCATTAAGGTGATTTTCAGATCGTGTATTATTTTGGCTCTACGCTTGTTTTAAATTCTCTTTAGTATAGTTTTAGCTGTAGCATAAATGTACTTAACACTAAATACTGTCCTTGACAGGAGACTTTAGCTGAATGAACCACTTCTGTTGTGTAATTAAGGAGTTTCTGTGGAAATTGGCTTAATTTCAGTTTTAAATATGTTGTCTAATTTGTTCCAGAAGTAAAGTGAACTTGTTTTCAGAACTTGCTCGTGATCGCTGGTGGTCAGAGATATAGTAAATTTCATTCCTTCCTAATTTAAACACTTTGTAAGTATGTAAGCAAAGCTACAGTCTGCACTGGGCATTGACAATCGAAAGTGATAGTACCTTTCCCAAGAAAATTGTCTTTTTAATCACACAGCAGAACAGCAACTCCTCCTTTCCATTGCTCATACACAGATGTTGGGAACTATTTGAGCAACAGGTTCTCCAGTAATATGAGTGCAATACTTCAGTATATTTAAGTTGAGGGAGAGAGGAGGAAGAAAAAAAAATACATACTTAGCTAGAGATTGTAAACCACATGTATATTCAGCAAGCAAATGAGATATGAGCTTTGAAACAATAAGCTGCTCTATAATACACAGACGGTCTTTCAGGATACCAGGCCCAGGCTCTGAAGTCTCTCTACATATTGATAAAAATGTCTCTAACTCTGAATGAAATACGTTTATTCTGTCTCATGTAAAGCCCTGTAAGCTACTAAGAACTGGCTGAGCTGCTGACTCAGTCACATTGTTCCTGGTTTTTACAACTCCTCCCTTTCAGTTAATTAAAAAACCTGTTCCTGAACAGGAAACAAAAGCACTTTTTATACAGAATTGATCTATGTACATTTTCAAGATTTCTGCTCTGTGAATGCACTGTTTCTTTAGCTTTGTTTATTGCAGTGCAAGTGCCTGCCAGGGGCAGTACTGTCAACATGACTGTCCTTCTTGAGTGGAGTATTTCACTACACACCATCCTACACTCATGCTGGGGCTTGTTGAGCATGGGACGGGGTCAGAACCTGAAAGGCACAAAAGGCTGCTCAGCAAACAAGAAAGCAATGAATGGTGCTAAAGTCAGGCCACAGAAATGGGGATACTCACGTGGGAGTAGCAGGAGGAAAAAGATGTGTCAGCAAAAGAGCAGAAAGCATAAAGGGTGGTGGGTTTATGATTGAAAAAAGTGGCTTTGCACTGTGGCAGAAATAAATTAAGAGCTTGAGTTTTGGTGAGTGTGGACTTCGAAGCTTTTGAAAAATAAATAAAAGCTGTTACTCAGTAAGGCAGACTTAACGATTAAGCTCAGCAGTTGCTGCTGTTATTTTAGCAAAAGTTTTGACTTGCCAAGAAATAGAAGAATGTGTACAAAGTTGTTTGGAGAAGCCACTTATTGTTCTGTCAAATTTATTTTTTAAGAGATGGCTACCAAATCCAAAAAGTTGTGTCTGGTGTAAATTCACAAGTCACTCATGATTAGAATCTCTGCAATCCATGTTATGACCAAAAAGATGCTGCTGCACATCTTGAATTCTTCCCTGTAATTGCAACTCTCTCCAGTTTTTTAATCAGCAAAGTGAAGTAATACTACTCAGAGCAGGCTTGACACAAAGGTTGTATCCTGGTAGTTTCTAAATTGCAGAAGTTTGCTTTCTTCAATGCAATCAAATTTCAGTCCGCTAAAACAATTAGCCCTGGTTCCAAACTCAGCTGTACCTGTAAGAATGAAGCCTCTTCCATCTATCAGTGTAAGATTTCTCTGTTGCCACCAGCAGACAGGATTTCTTTTTTGAATGCTGGCTGGTTTTTGTCTTAACTTCAGATAAACAACATCACTTACCTGCATCCACAGGTAACGAGGAGATAGACTGAACTACTCTCCATAAGTACAGTCTATGTTTAAAATACTTTTTATCAGTGCAGAAATCCTCTTCACCTTTTTGAACAAATTTAGACACTGGAATTAGAAGGATCTGTTCAACTAGAGCTGCACTGAGCTCAGGCCCTGAAATATTGCTGCCCTAAGAAAATACTGCAGTTTCTTTCATTGACACTTCAGTTGCACAAGAAACTAAAATTCACTACTTAGCAACCAAAATAGGTAGAGTAAAAGGGAAGAAAGGTTTCTTCCCATGTAGATTTCCCATGAGGACGCATCCACTGAAGCAGGGGAAGGATGGAACTTGGTTTCTATACTCATTTGGCACTTGGAGTCACACAGATTATGAACTGTAACTGCACAGTTGCTGGTGGGGGCATCAGCCCAAAAAGAAGAAATTTGTTGTTACTATGTTTTCTTCAAACTAATCATCACAAACTTTGTTTTGATAAAAAATTGGATTTTTTTCTTTTTCTGCATTAAAGAGGAAATTGTATGCATTCATAATTTCTACTGAAATCAGTGTTAATGAGGAGGGAATCTGTAGTGTAAAGGAAGAATTTTTTGATGGAGCTGTGACATAAAATCCCAGGATGCTTGGCTAACCTTTAACAGGTATTCTAATGTGGTCTGTTTGAGCCTGCTTGAAACTAGTAATATTAATTTCAAATGTTAACCAGGAGTTTATTTTGTTACTCTCAACTTTCTTCTGTTCTTTAATTAAACATTAATCTATTGTAGACAGCCCTGTTCTTTTAATGTATGCCTGTCTTGGGACAAGTGTATACTGATGATGTGGGAGGAGATCACCTAGTTAAGAATAGATCCAAAGGCAGGTTAAGTCTATGCTGCTTCTTAATTTAAGCGTATGTGATGTCTTTCACTGAAATAGGAAAATCTGCTTGAGCAGAACAATTTAAAATGCTGTTAAGGGACTTTCTGCCATCCAGTGCAAGGGCTGATGTTCCGTTCGTGTTGACATAGCTAAGCTGGGTCTCCACTCCTTAGGACTGATTTTTAGCCTTCGATCAGTGATAATATATAAATGAAAGCAATGTATTTGCTTAGTAAGACAAGTGATTCAAAGTACAGTAAGAACTACAACCATGTACTCTTTCATCTTTGGTTCTACCACATTTTCTAGCTGTTCATATAGAGGGTAGCAGTTTTTGCTAGAGGCTTCTGTTAAGTGAGGGATAAGTTGGCTTTACCTTCTTATCAAATCTTCCTCTGTGGTCGCAGGCAGTTCCAGCAGACGTGTTCTTAAGGATCCTGGGTGCCACCGTAGTGGATTGGAGCCATAAGCTTTCAGTGACTCTTACTGTTTTCATGACTGAGGTCTAAGTGGGTATCCAGTCTGGTACCAAGGGAACAGTGCTGGTAGACACATAAGAAAAGCTTTTGTCATTGGGCAGCTGCTGTTAAACTTAGTCATCTCAACACTGTTCCGTGCAAGCTTTAGGTTGGTTTAGTTGGGGTTTCTGTAACTTTTGTCTCTTTCTCTTGATGCATTTTTGTGCTGCGATCTGGATATGCTCTGGTACTCACCAGGAGAGCATGCCATCTTCATGTGCATGTCTGTATACTCTTAGTGTTCAACAGGAAACTAGCAACAGCTTTTGTTAATCCTAATTAGGAAAGTCAGACGGTGTGGTAGTCATTATAGTCCTCTGCATGGTCACTTGGGCATGTGAACTAACATGCTGCCTATGGAATATTCTTGGCGTCTGTTGGCCGCACATGGGAAAGGAGTAGAATTATGTTAATTACAAGTTAGATCGATGATAACCCAGTGAGTAAGTTAAATCTAGTTAACTTACAGTCCAGACACTCAAACATGTGACCCTGTAAATTGGAACATTTCATTGTGGTAATCTTGTATTTGTGATGATAATAATTTATGAAACAAAGGTTAGAGGTTAAGCTTGTTTTCCCTGTCTGTCTTTTTACATCATTTGTAACCCAAAATTCCCTCTCATGCAATATTTCTGAGTTAAATCTGCTTTAAGCTATCATCAGTCACCATTTGAACTGATTTTTCTTTGTTATGCTGCCAACAAAATCAAGTTGGGGTTTTTTTTGCTATGCTACTTAAATCATAAAAGTAAGATAAGAGAAAAGAGGGCGCTAGGCTGTACCATCCCCTTTGCTTTGCCAGCATAGGATTAGAGGTTTTGATTAGCAAGCATTGCGTTGCTGTGTGGGAAGCTTGGTTGGATTCCCTTCCTTGATCTCTCAAATGGTGTCTATGCATATGCACAGGTGATGTGTCAGCATGCTGATACTCTGCTTTGACATGTCTCACCAGGTTGTGATGCCTGACTCATTCTCTCTTGGTTGAATGGGTATTCATACTGCAGACATAACACAGAGAGGAATAAAGGCGTTTAAGGCTTCAAAATCTTCATAATACTTCCGAGAAGTAAAGCTATTCATTCTGAAGGGCTCCTTCGTCATGAAATGTTGCACAATCTCTGACTGAATATGCCTTTGTGCCTTGCCCTCTGCTTTGCAGTGCCGTAAGTTTAGCTCCAGTACACTTGATGAATTCTACTTGTATTATGTTTACTTAGATATGTCTCTAGTTCATGTTTCATCTGTTTTTTTAATACATTCCCAAAATTTCCAGAAGATTGGGTACAGAAGGGGACACAGGAGGTCCTCTTCTTTACCCCTCTCTCTCCCCTCAAGAAAAACTAGACAGGCAGCTCTTAAAAAGCAGCAGCAGTATTTCAAAGCCTGTTTATTAGCTGTTTCATGGTGATTATAATGTAAGAATCAACTGTAGCTTTTCCAGTTCGTGGCCCAGTTGTTGTCCTTTGGAAGCTGTGTGCCTAAGACTCTTACTGTATATTTTCCTGCTTTATTCTCCACCCTTTTATAGTTTCCTGTATGCTTTCAGCAGGCCACAATATGAAAATAAACAAAGAAATTCTTATGAATAACTTGGGAAAACTTCCCCCTCTGTCCCCCAAACCTTTTTTGCATCGCTCTCAGAAGCTATCAATGTGGCTGATAAGGATGAACCTGTACCGTTGGGTTGCCTTGCTCTTACTTCGACTGAGGGGAGGAACTTACCATAGCATTGCATCCCTGTTTGCTGCCAGGTCCTAACCTGAGGTGGTTCAGTAGCTCCGTCAATGGGGAACCCAGAGGTGACGGAGCAGATGGCTGGCTTTCCTGTTCTCTTCGTGGGCAGCAGGGCTGTGAGTCTGTCTGCACTAGTTCATTTGCGGACTACTGTCCGCTCCCACTGCTCAAAACGGAGTTTTGTAATTCCATTTATACTTGCAGTTTCTCTCTGAGATGAGTCTTTGCCCCCTGCACTGTCCCCTCTACAGTGGGGACCCGGCAGCCCTACTGCTCCGCAGGACCTGAGCACGCAGGCGCTCTTCACTCCTCTGGAGACCTGGGAACAAACACTGAAGTTTCAACAAGCTGGAAGATGACAGAAGTGAAGCAAGGCACTTGTTTCCCACTCATCATTATATCTGCATGTCTGCCATAGCTTCTGATGTTTACTTGGTGATAGGTCCCCAAAAGAGCTGCAGCATTTCTTCGTACCTTGGTTCCAGTTAGCCACGTAATAGCTGTATCAAAGATGCGATGGATTCTTTTTTTGTTCTTCCTTTTTTTAGGTCTAGACGGCTACAGCCACTGCCATGACAATACTTCTTGCAACAATAAAATGCGACATGTAGGTTCTATGCAAAGGTATACTGGCAAATGTCAATTTAAATAAAAACCTGATTTAAAAAAAAATGCATGTAGGCTGGAGTGTTAGGATTATGTCTGAATCTATTATTTTAGAGTCTTTGGTTTGCCATGCTCCCTTTTGACTGGCTACCTTGTCTAAGGATTAGGTAGGGATGAAGTAGCTCTGCCGACCATATGATCTTGTTGATTGGGTGACAAGTGAGACCATAAACTGAGATTTCCTTCCATCATCCACCACAGAGACAAACTTATTTCTGCATCAGGTGTTGGGAGCAGTACACTGTCAGCTGAAGACTGTAGAGGTCCATCTGAAAACTGGGCCTGCTGAAGTGTACTTTCCAATTCATGCAGCTGCATTCTCCCTGATATCTAGCAAGCCACCTCTCTGTGCCCTTTGTTATTATGTCTTATTTATGCCTTAGGCTTATGCTCTTCAACTCTGCCCAGTTTCATCAAGGATCATTTTTGGGGGGAGGAAAACAGTTACTTCCTATCAGCTTGATGCACAGGAATGCTGAAAAATGTAGACAAAAGTTGTCTTTTTCCAAAATGGTGGTGTTCTGGCAGGTAGAGAGCCTTTTCTTTTGGAGTCAGTTCTGCTGTTCTTTGAAATACTGAAATGCAGTCAGCAGTCAACAAATAATATGAAACATAAGCCTCTGCAGTACTTTTGCTACCCTGCTGTGCTGTCTACACATTCTTGAGAAGCGCTGGGCTTTGCGTACAATCTCACATAGAGAGATGTGAGACTTACAAAATAATCAAAGCTGCTGAAAGACAATACAACCCCTGCCTTCTTGAAGAAACATTTAACAGATAACACAATTAAGCAGATGTTTCAGTGACCTTCCATGTTTCCTACTGATGACATGCAACTACTTTTTTTTTTGTTGTCTTTATTTTAACAGAATTTCTTTTTTCAGATTTTCTTTTTAGTGTATGAGCATGTATGTGCTCTCATCCTTTTATATCAATGAAAGCTTGACTGTTTGTTCAGTCTGTGAACCCTTGCCAGAGATAAGGACTCCCTTGGTCTAGGCACAGTACAAAATTAATGTTTCTATTTTGGAGACGTTCTGGACTGTTGGAAATGGCTGGACTATTTGGTGGTGAGGGGTAAATTTGCTGAAAAAACAAGGGGATCTTACCTGACAGAAATAACCAGTGTGAGGTGGATTAGAGTTGTGAGCATATGTAAGCCTGCAAGAACCTAAGCAGTGGAAGCAGCAGAAGCAATTTGAAGGCTGGGACAGAAAGGGCTGGTTAACGCCCCTGCTCGCAGATACTGCAGGGGTAACTTCTGGCAAGAAGGAAGATGGACTGATCTTCCTTCTCCTACTGGGTTTTAATAAATGCCTCCATAAACTGGAGGATAAGCCCTGGTTTAGGTCTTTCCCTCCCTTTTTATCTTTCCGGACTCATTTCCAGCCGTAGTGGATTTACAATCTTTGCTGTAAGTACTTTCACAAGGAAATAAGATTTCATAATCTGCAGAGATAATATATACTAGAATGAAACTGTTCCAATACTGTGCCTGTCAGAAGCCAGACTGAAAGACAAAGAGCTATAAGGCTTGCAGTAGTTGTTCATTACTCCCTTGCATTTGGCTGTGAAGGAGTAACACACCTGCTCGGTGGACCATGTAGGTATTACAAATCTTTGATCTTTCTGAACCTGCGCTGATTTACTAGAGAAACGTTTCATTATTCTTTTTGTGCTAGTAAGAGAGAGGGATGGACTTCTATAAAAGTATAGGTTTAGCTTTAGATTTTCTTTAATTTCTTGTTAAATACCTAATTAACACACAGTTAAATTGACTTGTGATTTAAGCTTGCTGTCAGTTCTGTAAAGTGTCCTGATGAAATCATGCCTCTTGCGAAGTGTAATAAAATTCCACTTTAATTTGCAGTCAAGCCAGACTTATGACCATTTAACTTGTATTTCAGCCATGCTGTCTTTTTTTTTTTTTTCTCTTTTATGGCAGGTTGAGTAGAGACTGGGGAGAAACATAACAAGAAATAGTCTCCTTCTTCCCCATTAGTTAGTAACTTGACATCTGGCTCAAATGTGTAGTGCAGGCCCCTCTTAAGCCCTTCTTTCTCTCCTTCCAATAAAAAATGTCTGCCTTTTTCAATGAGGAAATAAATTTTTCAAAACTGTAGAAAATCTCAAGTTATAAACTGGCTTTTCCAAAAGAAAGGCATTTTAACATCTAGTCCTGACAGCTTCCATGCACTGCATACTTCTTGATTTCGTAACAAGAGGAGATTAATGCTGCCCTTCTATTATATGCTTTGGGATCTGTGTGTACTCCTCTGTAGTCAACCTCCTCGTGAACTGCTGCTTATTAGCAGTGAAGGCACAGACAGCTTTGTGTTTGCATGGCTCAGCTGAAGGAAGAGGAGGATGGCACAGATAGTGACATAGATGGTTCTGAGCATCTCTTTGTACCGAAGCAAAACTCCAGCTGATTTTTTTTTTTTTTTTTGGGGGGGAGGGGTGTGTGGGGGGGGAGAACATGGTTGGACTCAATTTTTCCAACCTAAATGATTCTATCTGTAATTCTACAATAGATAGCAGACCCTGCTCCCAGTGGCACACAGCCTAAAACATTTGTTCTGTGCTCAGGAATTTGTAATTTCTTTGTAGTCATTTGGGTTGCAATGAGTAACTGACCTTTTCTTGCCATCAGACTATCTATTGTTAAATACGTAAGTCATAGTAAACTAGTAGTATTATGCTTCCAAACAGAGTAACTAGAGAACCTAGAATTAAAGACCGCTGTCTTATTCAAAGTGCTGGATGAGTATTGTTCATATAATGTATTATTATTCAGTATGTCGTTTTCCTTCCTTGTTCATGTGAATTCATGCTTTGTTACTGTGCCCAATTCAGTTCCTGCTCTGAAGTCAGCGTTTTCAGTTTCTTTCTGAGCTAACAAAATTTTATCACTACACTATCACACAGTTTCAAAAAACTGTGTAGCTTTCATGCAGCATTGTATTCAACTCTATTCTGTACATAAGGGAGAAGTTTTAAATCAGAAGTAACCCCACTGGATTTACATCTGTCTGAGGTGACTCAAACTTGCTGTGGTTTTGTGTGTGTGTGGTTGGTTTTTTTCTTCAGGGAACTTAAACTATGAAATGTCATTATAAATTGTAATCACAGCTTGCCTTGAGTAGTAACCACAGCTGGGAATCCTGCAAATCAGCACCCTGGATCCCAAATTGGGCAATCGGTTAGGGTTGTATCCGGGTGGCTGTGTTGGTAGTCAGAGGACAGCAGTTGAGAAGTAAGCAGGAGAGAGCAACAGCCTCAGGTCAGCCCATGGTGAACAAACACTGCGTGACAACTTCTGTAAAATTTAAGAACATCTTGCCCTTAGTGACTCTCTGTGAAATAGGGTCATTGGCTCTATGCACTAAAGTAGTAGTTTTTGCGTGCTGTCAGGTGCTCCCTGGTGCAACTTACAGTCCCTGCTGCTGCGTGATGCCCTGGCACGTCCTGACTCCGTATAGGAGGAAGTCTGACTTCATTCAGCTCCCCCCCAGCTCCTGAATTTCCTTTGCAGGAAAGTGGGGTGCCTGCAGGGGGAAGGAGCCGCAGTGCCAAGGAATGCATCTTCCTCTTGGTTAGGCTGTGGCTGATAGGCACATCCTGAAACCAGGATTTACGTGGTCTGTATGGCAAACTGGGGATTAAAAAGCACAGTTCTTCTCTCTTCATATCTCTCTGTCTGCGTCTCTGGTGTCAGTCACAACACAGTTTCCAGCATCACTTAACTGAACACCTCCCTGCTAATTGTCCAGATTCCCTGAGCCCAGAGGTGCCAGCTGCCTGGCCTCTCTATTGCACTGCACCAAAAGGGACTCAGAGTGCACAGGCTGAGGAATTCAGCTTTAGGATGCTGACATGTTTCTACTGAGTATGTGAAGTGTTTTTCCAAATGCTTGTCCACCGTCAGGCTTCCTGTTGCTACCCACAGCGTTTGCCAGGTGTAGCTTTGTCACTCCCAAAATTTCCACTTTTAATCCTGGAGGTATTGTAAAGTCTGTGGAAGAAGAGGTTGCCATAATTTTTCAAGATAAAGGGTATGTCTACAATGAAAGTTTTAGATACTTTAAGCAAGCAGTTAAAAAAATATACAGGGAAGAAAACCTCTGGAGCTACTAAACCCAAAGATACCTCTTCCCTGCTCTGGGCATCCTTGAGTCAGGAGTTCCTCTGACAGGTGTGGAGGAGACTCTGGGTGGTTTTGCCAATTGTGCTTAAAGTCCTCTTGCACAGCTGTCGTTTACTCCTGTCTAAAGCAGAACGCTGCACGAAACAGACCTTGGTCTGACCTGAAGAAGCCGTTCCTGTAGTTATCTACATTGCTGTAATATACTGCAGGAATGGCTTCAGCACGTCAGACCAAAAGTCCTGCTGCTTATACCCTAGTGTTGGTCTTCAAAGTACGTAAATTGTCTTGGCTGAACTTCAAAGAATAGCGTGTCCTAAAGCAGACACAAAGTTAGGAAAACTCCAAGGCAACTGATTTTTCACGTGTAGCAAAGCTTAGTAAACATTTGTAAAGTACAGTCTTGCAGGGGGAAGTATCAGCATCTTTAGTTACTCTGCTGATAATACTTCAAAGTTACTGTGGTCACTTCAGAAAGACAAAACGTATGGAAGGGAATAAAAGGAAGTCTTCTGTCTTGTAAGTTGATATGTAGCCTTACAACCACAGTACTCAAGCATACTGGTTAGAAGAATGTGCCTCTCTCAGCAGGCTGCTGGGGTTGGGTGGAGGAGCTGAGCCTCTTAGTCTCACACCTCTCTTGGTGTCCATGTGTGTACACGTGTGCGCACACACCTGGCAGGGCAGTGGGACAGGTCTTTCTCATTGGGCATCAGGACTTGCTGAGCTTATGTTAGTTTCCTCCTCTGCTGTTAGGTGGTCTGAAATAGTTTAGTGTGGGTGAATTCTCCGAAGGGGTTACAAAAGTCTCAAGTCTGATGGGGTGATAGGGGCAGCAGGGTGTTGTGCACAAAAATGCTGAAGGAGTGAGAAAATATTTCTGTAGGTGGCTGACATCCTGGTGTGTTGGATGTATTTTAATGAAGTTGAGCACTGTTCGGGGACAATAATCCAGTGGCTGCATGCATTGCTGATTTTAAAATGTGGCTTACAGGAGATGCACTAACCACTGATGTTATTCAGTCTTTTTCTTGTTTTCTGGAGTTGTTTCTTACATTGAATCTTGCTGAGACCAGCCTTTAACTTGGTAGTAGTTAATGTTTCTAAATTTGGGAAGATTGCTCCACTGATTTTAAGTCATATAAACAACAAATATATCTGTCTAAGCTTTCGTTATTGCTGTATTTATAAAAGAAAGCTTTTAAGCTTTGTGTTCATAGTGCACAGAGGTGATTGATGTGCCTGGCTGTCCCTAGCAGGTCTGCCCAGGGCAGTTGCCTCCGTGCTAGTTCTTGCCTTTTACAAGACTTAGGAAATAGCCAAGGTTTTCATGCTGAGGGGAGGTAAAGTCAGCAAGAAGCACTTCTTTATAATGTTCTTCTGAAGGTGACCACTTTCAAAAGGATTTTAAATGTGTATGGTTTAATTTCCTATGTTAGCTGAAGTTCTCAAAGGGCTTAGTTTATGGTTAAGGAAAGTTAGGTGCTGTTCCACTGTTAGGGAAGCCTAGGGGGAAAAGGGTTTTAGCCTAGCATTTTGTAATAGCTGTATGATGCTAAAAACAAAACCAAACCCCTTGTGTTTATTGTTTTGGGGTTTTATGGTCATGGGTGTGTTTTCTTTCTGTAAAACTTCTAATATTAAGGGCCAAAAAATGCTATCGGTACAGATACTATTACACCAAATTAAGTACACAAAAGCCTCCGTACTTATTTACTATTTCTAGAGAGCGTGTGATAAAAGGATCTTTTTAAATTTAGCTTTGGCTCCCATACATTCTTTTCGTTCTGACCTGGTGAAACGGGATGTCTTTCACGGCAGGTTCAGAAGACTCCTGGCAATCTTTTGTCTTCTTGTTTGGCTGCTAATAACTGGAAAAATCGACCGAGCAAAATGGTAAAGAAGTTGACCCAGCAGTTGCCACAGTGACAGTTGTCCAATATAAATATCTTACAACTCTTCTGTTTATCATCTGTTTTCAGGGCAGTTTAAGCTGCTGGAACAAGACCGAGATATTAAGGAGCCAGTGCAGTATTTTAACAGTGTGGAGGAGGTGGCTAAAGCATTTCCTGAACGAGTTTACGTCATGGAGGAAATAACATTCAACGTTAAGGTAGTCCCTGAATAAATATTTATCTCTGTCCAAATGATTGACTGTTACAACCTTTATATACGTGGCAAGTGAGCAACAGCGCTGTGTGGGAAGTGTGATTTTTTTGAGACAAATGAGCCTTTAGTGTTCTGCATTCGGTGATGGTGCTCTTCGGGATCGTTTTTGCAGTCTTAAATCAACATGTCCTCTAAGGGCTCTCCTGTCCTATGGCACTTTAGGGAGCAGTCCTGATGATCCATCCAATAATTCATCTAATTAGGATGCTTCTGCCAGATTTTAAACAAATGTTGTTTGTTGCCCACTTTGTCCTCCCCCTCTAGCAGTCTGAATTTTATTCTCTGCTAAGCAGCAGCTGCTCAAATCCCTGTCCAGAAAGCCTTGTTCTCAGAGAGCACGCAGGGTGAAATGATGGGGTTGCTTGTCTCAAAATTACTGCAGCTAAATAGCATTGTGAATAAAACAAAAAACCAAAAGACACAGTTGTTCTGTGTGTGCATGTGTGTTTGTTTGCATGTGCACTCCTCTTGAGCTCATCAAAAGGTCGGCAATCTCATGAATGTAAGAGGGCTTACTATCATCAAACACTGCAGGGCAGTGGCATGAAACACAGAACTCATTCTTCCTTGTCCTACCTATATGTGTGACACTACCCAAGGCAGGTCAGTTCTGCCAGCAGAGCAGGGTGGTTCTTGGGCTTGTCTGGTTTGCTTCAGTTGGTGCACCACCTAAGACTGGTAGAAGAGCATCCTAGAACTGGGATACAGTGGCACAGATCCACATCATGTACCCTACAGGGGAAACTGGTTGATACTGCTGGTGCAAAACCAGTATAGAGTTTCCTGGTCCTGTGTGTAGCAAGGTAGGGTTTGTATAACAATCTTTTAATGGCTTTTTCTCTTACTTGCACTGCTAGAGTTGCAGGACACCAGCTAGTCTGCAATTTTGATAGGTGAAACAAGATTGCTGAAGACTGCTGAAGTGCGAGAGCTGATCAGTTAATTCATTTAGCAACACAGACTCATGTCTTTCAAGACAGTATGTTGTTTTCATTTATGCTCTCCATTAACCTGAACCCCTAAAATAGAGCCTTTCATGAATGAAGGGTATGTGAGAAAGTTGGAACACTTTTGTATGTTTAGGACGTAGTTGGACAAATCAAGGCAACAAGAAAATTTCATTTTTACCCAAGAAGATCAGTCTAACCTTGGGACTGCTAGCCTTATCCAGTGCTGTGCCATTACTTCTCACTTGATCAATGACCAAATCAAGGGAGTTGCACAGTAAAATGTGCAGCTTTGATTTTATAGGGAGAAAGACTTGTTTAAATGTAAAATGTTGTATTTTGAGTTTAATATGAGTGTTCTTGAAATTCTTCATCATATTTAGCAAACTGAGAAATAAGCATAGTTTACTGTTAGATATCAAATCCATTTCTAAAAGCTATTATAGTGATACTCCTTAACATAACTAACAGTAATAATAATCCAGGTTTAACCTACTTACACAGTTATCTTGGCAATATTTCTCTTGGCAGTTTTTCCAGTTTCGTAGAAGCCTATTCCAAGATTATCATCTTCCAAAAAGTAAATGAACTTAACAGAATTTAGTAAAGTGTTTAATAACCCTTTACATGCAAGAGAATTATATATGCTAAAAT
This sequence comes from Ibycter americanus, assembly GCA_035590275.1. Taxonomy (NCBI): domain Eukaryota; kingdom Metazoa; phylum Chordata; class Aves; order Falconiformes; family Falconidae; genus Ibycter; species Ibycter americanus. Next base: position 51,348,228 of record JAVJGI010000040.1, read on the forward strand.
TTTAATATAGGGGAGATCCTGTCAAACTGATTAGAGCAAAGGGAGGAATACTAAATACGGTTGATTTCTGTCCAACGCGGTGTGCTCATTTAAATTCAGAAGAGCATCAGAAGATAGCTAACCAGATATAACAACATTTATGCTGAGGATGAACTCTGAAGTCTGGGAATTCTTTCTTGTTCCAAACACTCAAGTCTTTCATGGATAATTTTTGAAGAAAGAGCCTGTAGAGTTACAAGGTGCCACCAGACAGTGACTGCATGGTTTTTTCTGTGATCGTCGAGGTCTGCCTGCATGTGCTGGTATGCCATGGTTATGGTTCAGCTTGAACTTGAACTTTGTTCCTCCATGTAAATGCTTTGCTGCTCCAGCAGGATTTTACAGCTAGCACTGCTGTTCAGCAAACCGCCTTCTCACTGTGACAGGCTGCGGGATCTTCTTCAAGAGGGTTACTTTGTTTTTACTTCATGTATTAGTTGTTAAAGGGAAAAAGAAGCCACCTTATCCTAGGAGAGGCAGAGGGGATGGGTCTCCCTCCCTTCCTTCCCCACAGTTTTGCAGCTAGGCAGGCTTTCTGGGCAGTGTGTTGAGGCAGAGGGTTTGGGACCTGCCAGATACTTGAAGGAGGGCTATAACACATACCGGCAAGCAGAACTGGGATTGAAAGGTAGAGTCACTTTGCACAGAATAGCAAACAAAAATTTTAGATTAAACCCAACTTTTGTAATGGCTAAAACTACTTCTGGTAACTTCTTTGGATCGATGTACGTATATATCAGTACTGTGCTTGGATACCCAGTCGGTTGCCACAGGTACCTGGTGGCCAGCAGCATCTATAGGCACAGCAATGTACAATGTTCTGGGGATAAGCTAATTTCACTCAGTCAATAGGTATTTAATCTGTTCCTAATTGAAAATTAGAGGCATTCTGTCTTTTCTTCACTGACCAGATAGGTGATAACCTTTTTTGTATTAATATTCAGTGCATAATTGCAGATAACTTTGTTTATGTAACAGCATTGCACTACAAAGATAAGGATTTTTTTGATTCTCTATGCTAGGTAGAAAAAAATATTATTAAGAAAGTTGAGCTACCCCAGGGCCCTAGCATTTGCTGAAGCAACAGCAATATATTTCTGCAGTTGACTGCTGTGGTCACATACAGATATTGGCCTGTACAAATACCCAGGAAGTTGTTTGCATTAAGACTTAAAAACAGATCTCTCAGCAAAACCCCCGTATCATACCAAGAGCAATTCACAAAAGTTATCTTAAAAAGGAACAATATGATCTGATAGATTGAACACTGGACAAGCCATGAATTCCTGCACTCTAAAAACCAGCCCACTTAGTGTTGCAGGACCCTTCAAATCTTCTGGGATATCATTTTTGTCCTGAAGATACCACTCCGTCTCCCTGGAGAGGTTGTGAAGCTGTTTGCAGATCCTTTCCAGGATGGAGAGGTGGGTTAGTTAATTAGCCCGATAAGGATTCTTTTTTTTTTCCTATCAAACACTTTGTTTGGCTGGTGTGTACTTTTAATATCTGGTTTATTTAATTTTTTGAATGTAATGCTCTTTTCACAGTGGTTTAACTGTGTTGGCCCATACAGTGTACATTTTTGCAGAAACAAATCTTAGCAAAAACTTTGCACTTTTTTTTTTTTTTACACAAATGTTAATGCAGTACAGTGAAGCAAAATTTGTCTCCTGATTCAACTGCAATTCTGTTGGCTCTGATAAACTTGTCCTGAGTTTCCAAAAAGTACATATAGAAGGTTGTAACCTGCACTGGCATTTTTAAATGCTGCAATAGTGACTTTTTTGCAATCAGTTCGTATGTAGGTTTTAGCTCCAAACTTGCAAGCGATTCATAGTACTTCACCTTGAGAATTAGTGCTTTAGTCCCCTCATTGCCTTGTGAACCGATGCCAGCCTTATGAGGCTACAAGCCTCAGCTCTGAAAAGGTTTTTCTTCTTCCCTTCCCCCTCTGTCCCCAGTACACACAGGCTGTGCACCTCGGTGTCGTGCATGGCTTGAGTAAGAGAGAAGCAGACCTGCTGCTTCATGCCCACATTGATGCACCTGCTAGAGGGTTTCTGCTCTGAAAGGAGCATGGATAGTGAGCACCATTGCCTCACAGTGGCCTCAGGAGCTGGCCTGCCTGACATCCCACGTGAAGAGATGCTTCATGTTAGAGCTCTGCGGTATTACCTGTCATAGTTTGGGTCATTTTTGGAATGCTGATTTGAGACATCCTTAAACGGCACTGAAGCCAGCTTTTAATGTAGCAATCGGGGCATAGTCCCTCTCAGCTGAGAGGGAAATGCACATATGCTAACATGAAGAGTTGTACTTGCTGATCTTGGGAGGCACATTTATAAAAGAAAAATGGGATGTCTTACTGAATTTAGTCAACTTCCTTTAAAAACATTTGCATATTTTTTCTGCTAATAGCTCTTCTGAAGGCTGTTTGGTTTATATTTTAAAAATCTTTATCCATATTTTTTGTGACCTGTAAAAAAAAAAAAATTAATGTAGTATATATTTTATATGTATGTGTGTGTGTGTGTGTAGTGCTATGACTGGTCTCTTGGCTTTAATAGTAAAAACCGTATGTAGTAACTGTGAATCAGACTTAACAGTTAAAAAGAGCTCTACCCAAAAAAAAAAAATCTGAACTGTATATCTGAAGTGAATTAAATGCTTGCATTACTCTAATAAAATCTAGCAGGTGTAACAAGCAGTATAAAGCCACAAATCATTTTTATAAGGAGTTCATATGTGTCCAAGTGATTAAAGACTTCTACTTCAAAATATAAAAAATCAGAACAATTGAAGTCCAGGATAGGATATTGTCTCAGGTGTTATCAAAATCTATTTTTCTGAGTTAACCTTTCCTTAAGCAAAAGAAACAATATACTTGAGCTTTCCCAAAAGAACGTGTTCTCTAAATAATCATTCATCGTTTTCCTGATACCTGTCTAATGCAGTAGATGTAATTGGCTTCTGAATGTTATTGAATTGTGGGAGTTTTAAAATTTAAAACATAACCCTGTTACGTTAATGTAAGACTTAACCCACTGCTGTGAAGGAGCATAATCATAGAATCATAGAATGGTTTGGGTTGGAAGAGACCTTTAAGATCATCTAGTTCCAACCCCCTGCCATGGGCAGGGACACCTTCCACTAGACCAGGTTGCTCACAGCCCCATCCAGCCTGGCCTTAGACACTTCCAGGGATGGGGCATCCACAGCTTCTCTGGGCAACATGTTCCAGTGTCTCACCACCCTCACAGTTAAGAATTTCTTCCTAATAGTTAATCTAAATCTACCATCTTTTAGTTTAAAACATTACCCCTGGTCCTGTCACTACATGCCCTGGTGAAAAGTCCCTCTCCAGCTTTCTTGCAGGACCCTTTTAGGTACTAGAACGCTGCAGTAACATCTCCCCA
>JAVJGI010000040.1:51351782-51420247 GCA_035590275.1 Ibycter americanus
GCCCTGGTGAAAAGTCCCTCTCCAGCTTTCTTGCAGGACCCTTTTAGGTACTAGAACGCTGCAGTAACATCTCCCCAGAGCCTTCTCTTCTCCAGGCTGAACAACCCCAACTCCCTCAGCCTGTCTTCACAGGAGAGGTGCTCCAGCCACCTGACCATCTTCGTGGCCCTCCTCTGGACTCATTCCAACAGGTCCATGTCCTTTTTATGTTGGAGGCTGAACGCAGTACTCCAGGTGGGGTCTCACGAGAGCAGACAGGGAGAATCACCTCCCTCGACCTGCTGGCTGCACTTGTTTTGATGCAGCCGAGGATTCAGTTGGATTTCTGAGTTGCAAGTACACATTGTCAGGCCATGTTTAGCTCCTCGTCCACTCACCCTCAAGTCCTTCTCCTCAGGGCTGCTCTCAATCCATTCTCTGCCCAGCCTGTATTGATTCTGGGGGTTGCCCCAACCCAGATGCTTGAAGGTGCAAATCCTGCTGGGTCAGTGCCAGAAGCTTAGAGGGTAGAGGGAGCAGAGTCTGATGTGGTGTTACCCATTCTGCCTTTTAGGAATAGTTTATGATAAGCACTTTCTTGCAGATCATGTTGTCTTCAAGCATCCTATTTGGCATGATTCAAATCTGTTCTGAGGAGATGCTGTGCTTGACTGATTCCTGGGCTGATGGGGGCCCAGTGAAGTTCACCAAAGGCAAGTGCAAAGCCCAGCACTTGGGATGCTGTAAGCCCTGCAACAGGCTGACAGGCTAGAAAGTGGCTCTGTGGAAGAAGTCTGAGGGGTACCTGGTAGGCAGTAGTGGTGGCATGGCAAAGGTGGCCAGCAGCATATTGGGCTGTATAAGCAGAAGTGTAGCCAGGAAGCCGAGGACGGTGATTATTCCCCATCATTCAGCACTTGTGATGCTGCAGCTGGAGTATTGCTTCCCATTTTGGAAACAGCTTTTTTCCAATCACCCACTAATACAAGGAAGACATTGGCATGTGGGAGTGAGTCCAGTACACCGAGATGGTCAGGAGGCTGTACCAAATTATGTATTAGGAGAGGCGGGGAGAACTGGATTTGTTCAGCCTTGAGAGGGCTGAGGGAAGGTTTCTCTGCTGTGCATACCTACCTAACGGGAGGGTGTAAAGAAGACAGACTCACTCATCTGGGATGCGTAGTGGGAGGGCAAGAGACAACAGGCACAAGCTGAAACATGAGAATTCTGCTCTGAACTAAGAGAAAAAAACTTCAACATGAGGGTGGTTGAACACAGAAAGAGATTGCCCAGAGAAAACGTGGATTCTCCATCTTTGGAGAAACTAAAAATTTAACTGGACATGGCCCTGAGCAGCCTGCCATAACTACACCTGCTTTGAAGAGGTGACTATGTCAATGACTAGTCAATGACTATGGGGGTCCTGCCCAACCTGGAGGTTTCTACAAGTCTCGCCTGAGCTGCTGTGCTAAAGTCCATGGCCCTTTGTTGATGTGTTTGTAAGTTTTGTGGCTACTGATAAAGTGAAATGTTTTGAGTGAACAAGACAGAGCAAGTTTGATTTTCATAGGTCATTGTTACAAGGACAAAGTATAGATCATTCAGCTATGTAATCTGAGACACGAACTTAGAGGTATCTGTGTATTGCTATGTATGGTATGATATATATTGATATATATATGATATGTATGGCATATATTTGTTGCTAATGACCTGGAACACATACTTACCTACCATGTATGCTTTATAATGTTAATTAGCATGTGGTAATGAGTGAATTAACCTAATGTAAGAAGAGAGGAGTTATCTTTCTTGACTTTCAGAACTTAAATTTTAAAATATACTCAGCCTGCTGAGGTGTACCAGCAGCCGTAACATCACCATAGTAGAGTTTAGTGGATAGGGATAAAGTTGTGCTGTCTTAGATTTTTCATTTCACTTTTTCAGTTTTTTATTACAATTTTGGACAGCAGCTGATATCTTATATTTTTGTTCAGAAGGAAGAGTGCAGAACAGTATTTTTTTCAGAGTGACAAACTAGAACCATGGCATGATTTTTCTTCTGTTCCAGCACAGTAAAATTCAGCCTCATTTCACCTGTTACTATCCTGTAACTATATATTAAAAAAAAAAAAGTTTTCCAGATTTTTTTAATTGATAATAATTTTGTCTTTAAACATGCCAGTTGAATCTAAAAATCCGTTTGCTGTTTGGTTGGTTGAAATGGATGCTGTTAACAAGCAGCTGCTTCATGAGATCTTTGTTGTGAAGCTTGGCCAGTTAGTTACCTCTGTGGTTTCACATCTGACCCATCGTTTCCTTCTACAGTGGCTTGTTTGTTTGTGAATCACCAGGGAACTGCGAGTTGGCCAAGCGGGAGCTCCCACAGCCGTGAGCTGTGACACCTCCCTCGCTCCAGCCGGTGTCCCACAGGAAGAGAGAACAAGCTGTAACTGCACCAGCTCATGTTAAAATACCTGACAGTGTAGCTGGCATTGTCCAAAGAAGCCATTTGTGGGGACTTGTTGATGCTAGAAACTGATATTCTTATGGAACGTGCCCTCTCAGAAAGAGAAGGTGGGAATGATTGGTACGTGCACAGAGCCCTGTGTGTCCTCAGCCCTTGCCAGCTCCACCGAAGGCAGGGCTGTGTGGCCGCAGCCCAAAAGCAGCACTCGGTGGCAGTTTTGAGGAGAAACCAGCAATGAGCGTCACACCAGTGTTATCAGCACAAAAACCCGAGCGCTTTCCTTTCATGTCGTGGCGTTTCAAAATGCTGTCTGGCCAGCGGTGTGAACTGTGAATGAGTATTACGTACCATAAATCCTAGTAGTTTCCTGGATTAGACCAATTAGTGTTTGTTTAGATAATTCAGGGCTTGGAGCACTTCCTCTGCGGAAGCCCCGAGACTGAAGTGCTAAGGCAGCACACCTCGGCTGCGCTGCCTGGGCGTTTGCGCTGAAAGGCTTGCAGAAGATCATCACAACTTCACAAATACAGGCGAATTGCAGATCACATCTTGCAAGGCGAAGCGTTATCCGCGGCACTTCTCAGTTAATAACTGATTGGAATTACAGCCTTGATTTCACGCAGTGGCTGTTCTGTGATGATACTCAAGTTTGAAGCCTGATATTTGAACTTCACACAGCTCCATGAAGTCTTTAGGGGTTGCAGAGGTGAGGAAGGGATGTACAATTTTAGCATATGTTTTCCTTTGCACTTTTTTTAGTATGTTCAATATTTCCAAATAAAATGGTCTATAACAGACCAGTAATGTTTATCTGATGCATCTTCCTTTATAAGCAGATATCTGCTGCTGCTGAGGAAGAACTGGGTGGGTTCTGTTAGGTCCCTGAAAAGGGCTTTTCATGTTAAACCACGCAAATGTGAAGTAGAGCAATCTTTTCTGTAAAGAGTTATTCCAGTCTTAAGGAAATAACTTCAGGAACAAATGAGCCTCGGACATCTGTTTTGCCTTTTTTTTTTTTTTTTCCTTTCCAGTACAACTTCCATACTAGAAAAGCACACACATGGCTGTGCATATGTTGTTTAATCTCTTAAACTGCAATTGTGATCAAAAAAATGAGGAAGGAAGTCTATGACTAGGAGAGCAAAGCAGTGGGGGAGTTAGGCATGTGGGGTAGACAGATATTCTTGACTTCTTCAAGGAATAATGTCATCTGTCATTCCCCCTAGCCTGGAAGAGATTATATCAAAGGGATATGCTTCATCTATAGTGGTGACATCATCTTTTCTGCTCCTCAGGGAGCTGAAGATGGTGAAAGAAGAAGTTTGCTTCCCTCAAGAGCCTGGTGAATAAGTTCTAGCAAACAGAAAAAGCAAGGGGACGGGAAAAAGATACCCGTACCCAAGGGAATCCAGATTTGCTCTGTCATGGCTGTATGATACCAAGTGGCTGTTTGAATTGCTGGGATATGCGGATTTGTCCTTTCTTTAAAAACTGGTTATGTTTGTTCTCATGCCTTCTTTGGCAATTTCAGGTGGTTGTTTCCCCTCAAGTAAGATGCAGGAATGTGCAGAACAATAAAAAAAGTTCACATGGCCAAGCTTCAGGTTAAACATATTGTGCTTAACTACTCAGCTGTTCAAATAAAGTGAGTTTAGTTTCTGCCCATATGTGGTCTTGTAAGTTCAGTCCTAATAGATTTGATATGATTTGAAGTATTATCTTCAGTGGGGGAAAAACAAATTTTTTATTATTATTATTTTGCAGGTGGCTTCAGGTGAATGCAATGAAGACACTGAGGTTTACAACATTACCCTTAGTACTGGGGATGAGCTCACTTTAATGGGGCAAGCTGAAATCCTTTATGCAAAATCTTCTAAGGAGAAGTCACGACTCAACACTATCTTCAAAAAAATTGGGAAACTTAATTCAATTAGTAAGCTAGGCAGAGGCAAAATGCCCTGCCTCATCTGCATGAACCACAGGACCAACGAAAGCATCAGTCTCCCTTTCCAATGTAAGGGCAAGTTTAGCACTCGCAGCCCACTGGAGGTGCAGATGCAAGAAGGTGAGCATACGATTCGCAATATAGTGGAAAAAACCAGGCTGCCTGTTAATGTGACTGTGCCGAGTCCTACACCAAGAAACCCTTATGACCTGCATTTTATCCGTGAAGGGCACAGGTACAAGTTTGTCAACATTCAAACCAAGACTGTGGTGGTTTGTTGTGTGCTTCGTGGCAACAAAATTATTCCCATGCATTTTCCCTTGCACTTGACGCTTCCGAAATTTACTCTACCTGACAGTCTGGTGAAGGGGGAGCTGTGGCACGAATCCCTCATCCAGCATTGGTTTAATATATGCCAGGAACAGTTTGACATAGATGAGTATTCCCGTGCCGTGAGAGATGTGAAAACTGATTGGAATGAAGACTGCAAGAGCCCGAAGAAGAGCCGATGCACGGGGCACAGCCACGTGCCGAACTCCCTCAGCTACGCACGGGACGAGCTTACGCAGTCCTTCCACCGGCTCTCGGTGTGCGTCTATGGAAACAACTTGCATGGGAATAGCGAAGTGAACCTCCACGGCTGCAGGGACTTGTGTAACGAGTGGGCGCTGTTCTCTCACGATGCTCTTCAGTACCAGGAGTCTGGTGACAGTAGCAGTGATTACCTTTTTCCTGAAGTTAGCGAAGAATCGATGTTTCTGCCTGCAAAACCAGAACTTCCTTATGAAGAGCTGTGGTTGGACCAAGGGTCTGGAAAAGCCGGTGACCAGCCCCTCACTCGCTCACTAAGCGAGAAGAGCAAATGTGACAACTACAGAGGGTCTTTTCGATCAAAGTGTGGTACTGCATCTCTTCCTGTGCCTGCAACTGTTGGAGCAACCACAAAGTCTTCAGATGTTTCCCTACCTCCACCTCCAGTGCCTCCCAAATCCGAAGCAGTAAGTCAAGGTTATTTATGTTGGTGTTTCTTTTTTTAGCTGGTAAACTTTGCTTGGGGATGTTTTTTGGGAAGACTTGGTGGAGGGGGCACATGGAGGGCAAGGAGATGGTGAGACCTGGTGGGATGTGCAACTTCCAGCTAGTTTCCTACCAAGTGTAAGTTGTGTCCTAAAAATCACCAAAATATATTTAATATAACTGATCTAGTAGTTTAATCCTGATGCTTTCTGGTTTTTTAAATTTTTTTTCCTAAATATTCCTAAATCCTTGTTACTGTGTAGTATCCAGTGCAGGGCAGCGTCAGACTTCTGTGGGGGAGATACCAGTTGTACTCACCACATGATCCCTCGCTTCACTAACACAAATGCATTTACTTTTTAGATTCTTAAGGTTTCCGCATTCAAAATTACCAGCTTGTATGGACAAGCAGTTATACAGCTCGTGCAGCATGTTCGTTATTATGTCCTTCTGTTAGTGTGTCTGGGTTTTTTTGCTCACACAAACAAGGTCTAAGAATCGCCAGGTCACTTGCTTCCCTTGCTTTCCACATCATCTCTCCACATGGCCTCCATGTTTTCTCATATTTTCTGTGGCTGAAGTGTGTGGGGCATGGCCCCACTTTGAACGGCCTCGGATCACCTTGGTGCGTGCATCTTCAGTGAACAGGCCCTGATAATGACGACAGCTAGGATTTTTATGAATTTGAAGTGTTTGTTGGTGAGGGATTGTCTTCTCTGTTAAGGAGTCTATGGCAGATTTTGAAGACTATAAAGTGTCGTTGTCCCCAGGGAAACTTTATCAAACTAGACCTGGACTAATTGCTCTGTACTGCTTATTGAAAGAAAATATGTTTAAATAAGAACTCTGTGGAGTTGATAAATGAGCCTTCTAGAGGACTCAGTTTTAAACAGCATGTTTTCGGTCCTAGGGTTTCTAATGAAAACTTGTGGGAGAAATCACTACAAACCTGAAATGTCATGGAGACTTCAGAGGCAAAAATGCAAATATGTTTTATCAACAGGAGCTTATGTGGGCTGGCTGGAAAATCCACCCATTGTGTGGTCTCTTGACGTAGTTATTTAAAAAAAAAAAAAAGGAAAAATTCCCCCAGGAAAAAAGTGTCTAGGAGCCTTTAGCAAAATGTAAATGATATGTACTTACGTCATGTAACTCTTGGTGGGTATTAGTATTTAACAAATCAGTTTGGCAGTTTTTCTGCTGGAATATAAATTTTAAAAAATCATTCCCCTTGCAGGTGCTGTGGTATTTTCAAGAGCATGTCAGCACAGTAAGCTGAGACTAATCTAAGACCAAACTGCAGCAAACCACGGTGATCCCATCCCTTTCCTATTGCCATCTAACAGTCCAGCGGCGTTGGCTGTAGCCTTTCCATCATGATCCAGGTCACAATCTGGTTGAAAGCTGCATTCATTTGTGCTGGGTTAGCCTGCAGCGGAGTGCTGTGGAGATCCCCCTGGCCAGGCTGTGCAGCTGCTGGGGCGGTGTGGCAAGGAGAGGGGAGGAGGATGCCAGTGCAGACACAAAATGCACAACTGCAGCCCTTTGACTGCACTGCCAAAACTTCCCCAAAAAGCAGCTGCAGCAGCTTCTGCAAAGACAGGAAAGTCAAGATGTTACGCATTCATAGTAAAGAGTGTTTACGTGTAATGTCTAAGTGCAGGAACTCACGAGCACTTCCTTGCTGCTGAGGTCAGGTACGCGCTGACACTTTGTCCGGACTGGGACCGAGTGCCCAGCAGCACCACATTGGGGTGAGGTTCCCTGGCAGCCTACACTGATGTAAACTGGCATGGGGCTGGTCCCACCCTCCTCCTCCTTTCCCAGCCACATGGTCCTGGCTCCTCTTTTGTGCTGGCTCTGGCACTCCTGTGCCTGGGCAGGCAGCCAGGTCTGGATCTGGAAAATGATTAGTTTCCTGCTGATTTCTGTGAGCTGAACTGCTTCAGCACGGGGTCAGAGGAGTGCCGGAGCCAGGGCTGGGGAGTGGGCGGGAGGGCGAGGGGGTGCTGGGGTGAGGGCAGCCCTCCTGGCAGGGGGGTGCTGGCCCCCCGGGTCATGCCTGAGGCATGGGTGATGGGATGCTGAGGGAGCTGTGAAGCATCTGCACAGCATCGGTGTGGACCCTCACATTTAGGGAGGTCTCATTGCGTAGCAGCTCCCTTCTGCGGGCAGCAAGGTAGCATTTGGGATAGATGTGTATGCTGCCTCTTAAGGTCTTTTTGAAAAGTGTGCAATTTTGTTATGTGTCTTACATTACTGAGGTAACACGTGAGTACTGTCAGCAATTTCAGTATTGCTTTCTAGCTGCATAGAAGAAAAAATTCTGCTAAAGATATTAGCTTGCATTTAGAGGTGGGCAGGGGGTGTAACCCCATAAAAATAAAATAAAAAATCGACATCTCCGTAGATGATGATAATATAGACTCGGTTTTGTGGCTTCCTGGAACAGCTTTGGAATGAGTATCAGTGACCTACTGAATTCATCAGTGGGCTGGGGCCGAGGAGATGTTTGCATGGTTTCCATGTAGGGTATTTATAGAATAAGTAGATCTCAAGAGCTGCTGATGAACATGCGGTTTAGTCATCACTCCCTCTAGAATGATATTCCATAGCATTTCTGTATAAAGGTTGGCTGACAATTGTATTTTTGCATGCACTAAATTTAAAATGTGTGTACAGGAGCTGTTTGCAGGAAAGAAAAGGACAGTTGGGTATTTCAGAAGCTGTTCTGGTTTTCTTTTCTCCGGCAGGATGAAGAATTCTGATGTATTGTGTATTTTCTAAATACCTTTTAGAAAATCAAAGTAGCATGCAGGCAGAAGGGGGAGGGAGGGGGGAAATGCCCTCTGAATTAAGGCCTGTAAATTAGAAATTGCTTCAGTCCCCAAACACTAATTTGCATAAAATCAGAGGCTGTTTTCCTGATTGATTTAAAGCATCTCCCTGATGGAGTGTGCTGGAAGTTCAGGCTCCTGTTGGCAAGGAGCGTTGAACCACTTTGCATTATGCTCGTGGTCATGCCAGTGATGGGGTGAGTTTTATCTGGGCAGCCTCGAAAGCATCACTGTGCCAGGCACCTGCAATGCCCAGATTCAGGAGTGACACCCCAGGCACTGCTGGCGGGGCTTGGGCTGGCACCAAGGAACAGGACCAGAGGTCTTAAAATCAGCGTAGCACCTCACACCCTTGAAAAGGGTTCACTGTCCCCGAGTCACAGGAAGGAGTGTTGGAGCATGGGAGAACTCAGATGGTGACAAATAAAAGTCCCAGGACGTGCAGTGCAAATGCACTTTGTCTGTATCTGGCAGCTGTATGGCATCTAGTGCTTCTGGGTGAAAGAGTGTTTCCCACTAAGAGCAGCAGCAGCCATCAAGGTGATTGTCGTGTTGCACTGCGACTGTTCCCCTCCTCTCCCACATTTATTTCGTTGCTGTTGTCTTGGACCTAGTGAGGGTAGCTCTCCTCTAAAGTTTCCCCTTGCTCCTGTCAGTTTAATCCACAGAATCTCTCCTTCTATTCCTTTGCTGCATTTCCTGAAGGCTGTGCCTGGCATCTGTAATCGCAGTCTTGTGACACGGACCAACTGGGACTGCAAAACGGTATTATTTATGGCCTCGTTCTGATCAGCAATCTAGGTCAGCAAGGGAGCTTGGCATAGTTTGTTACGCCAGCACCTTTGAATGCCAGCAGTCTTCCCAGGAAAGAATCCCTTTAACCCCCTGACCGTCTGCTGTGCTCCAGGAGCTCCCCTGAATGGTCTTTAACCCCCGTGAGTATATATATTTATTCAATAGCATGCAGTATTAACTTTGCCTAGTCTGACTGTGGCAGGGGGAGAATGAAGTCCTTAGGCATCCTTGGGGCACAGCACTAAAATGGTTGAAGAGTTTTATGCCTGAATTCAATAACAAACATGAATAAAATTGATTCTTCTTCTTTTTCTTTTTTTTTCTTGAAAGAGCAAATAAGAACCCTTAGAGCAAGATTTATTTCAGTGTTTTATGCTGTCGGGCATTTCCTGTAATTTTGACTTGTTTTGAATTAGGGAAAAAATGTACTACAATGTTCTAGTCCCCAGTTTTCCATTTCAGAAAAGTACTAAATGGGTTGTTGCATTTTGAAAGCACTGAAGTGGATTGCAAAAGGTTCCACATTTATTTTGTTTTTAAATAAATTAAATGACTTTAATTGCTAATTATGTGTTACAGAACTGTTACGATAACTTTTAGTTCTGCGGTGTTGTTAAATTTAAAAATAAACTATAACTTTCAAACTCAAAGATAATTTCACATTTCTGGTGTATCTAAGACTGTTTCAGACAAGGAGAACTTAGAGGTCTCCTCCTGCCCAGGGGAAGGTGGTGGGTCCTTAAAAATCCTACCTGACAGCCTAATTCTCAGCAGCCTTGCTCACCTCTAGCCCAGCTAAATAAAGTTGCTCTCCCAGATATGTACTGGTGAGATGAAGATCTTAATTCAATCATTTTTTCTATGGGGATGGATATTGATATTTTGTTCCTACCCAGCCAGACTAAACTAAATGTCAGGTAAGCAGTGCTAGTGTCATGTGTTTTAAGCTGCAAGGTTGGCTGGCTGCAAAAAGTAGACCTGCTGGCTGGATGCATTATTTGAACAGGCTCTTCTGCCCACACCTTTCAACTTGTACGTTTTGTAGTTAACCTTATCCTGGACTGCTTTGGCAGCTACAGAAGGACAGAACCTCCAGATACATGTGCTATTCCCGGGGAAAGAAGGCTGAGAATTATTCTAGAGCTGGATGGCTGAGGATCACTGATGAAGTCAGTCAGGAAACATCAAAGTCTGTTCAGATCTTTTCATTATGTAAGCTTGGTTTATTACATCTAAATAAACAACACTAATGAAGTTTAAGCCTAATCAATTGCTCCTTACAAAATGTAAAATATCTAGAACAGTCTGTCTGATTTTGTTTGTTACTGAAAGGTTATTTTACATTGCTTGATTACTGCTGCTTTTTAAATGAGTGGATATCAAACTACTGAAAAGCATGCTAAAAAAGATTGCTAGTAGCTCTCCTGGTAGCAAGGCATTCTTTCGGACTACTTTGACAGCTGCATACTGTTGCAAATGTATATACTTAGCATCATTTTTCTCTTTTCCTCCTTTTTTAATTACTTCCTTTCACAGAATAAGGCAGAACCAGATGTGTTTCATCTGGTTGAGAGTGCTGCTGCCCAGATTTTCTCACTGCTTACTTACATGTTCTTCTTTTGTACAGGTAAAAGAAGAATGCAGGCTTCTGAATGCTCCTCCTGTCCCACCACGGAGTTCGAAGCCGTCCTCCACCAGTCCTTCCATCCCTCCTCGTACAGTCAAACCTGCACGACAGCAGACTCGCTCTCCTAGCCCTACTCTGTCCTACTACTCTTCAGGACTACACAACATGTATGTGTTTGAGCTGTGAGAGCCCCATACTAGCACTTTCTGAGAAAGTTAAATTTAGCAGTTTTCTTTTGAAGGCGCTCGTTTATAAAGGCATGGTACTGTGTCAGAGTGGCTGACTTTTTGTGAAATGGGCTAATCTGTCAAGTTATTTTTAAAGATTCAAGAGGAAGCAAAGCTCCAGCAGAAACTTATGTTTTACTAGATAGGACATAGCAATTTATATCAATGTCTGCTCATTTTGCTATAGGTAATCTCACTGTAAGGTGGCACAGGCTGTCTATATGGAAAATCCCATACAGTTCTCTATAATCTTGAAGGGCTTGAATCTTCAAACCAGAACATCTTGAAACTAGTTTTTGCATGGGATTCCAGTGCAGTGCATGCAGTGCAGCCAGCTCTGATAAGTGCAGGCACAAAAGGGGCATGGTAATCCAGAAATGGGTTGTGCCAGCTATATGGGAACCTACGGGATGGGTGTGATAGAGAACAGAGAGGCCAGCAGGCACCACTAAGTGCAAAGTAAGGTGGAATGAAAGGGGGCCAAACAGCTTCCAGATGAAACCCACTTCAGCACAAACCTAATTCACAAACTGGAAAAACCACTCATGCTAGTGGAAAGTTGACAGTGAATTTTGAATTATGTAGCTGCGTACCTTTTTCTAGCAATGCAGTGTTCTTCCTTTGGCTTTAGAAAGTATATACACCTTTTGAAGTCTCACCTCCTTTTTGCTGTAAATGTCTTCTTGCCGTTATTTTTGGTATCTCTTCAATGACAAGATACTACGTGCCTGGACATTGCAAATTGGTCTGAAATGCCACTGAAATAATTTCAGCCTAGATGCAATTGGTGTAATAACTTACACTGGAATTGCCTTTCTAAGCCATACTGCTCATTTGCAGCTTAGTGTTGTGTATCTGGCACTGATCACTCTAGATCAAGGCTCCTCATCTGTTTTTTTGAAAGCCTGTTGGGTAGTTCTGTCAAGGTCTACTCCACAGGAGGCTGAGCACAAG
This sequence comes from Ibycter americanus, assembly GCA_035590275.1. Taxonomy (NCBI): domain Eukaryota; kingdom Metazoa; phylum Chordata; class Aves; order Falconiformes; family Falconidae; genus Ibycter; species Ibycter americanus. The sequence goes on from JAVJGI010000040.1 coordinate 51,363,634, forward strand.
ACCGCCCAGCATGTGGGGCCTGCCAAATGCTGCTTTCTCTCTCTGTAGCTAATAGTACATCTGCCTCCCAAGAAACCAGGAGAACAATGAGAAGTAAAGTTTCTTAGGAATGCAGGAGGTTGTAGCGAGGTGGGCATCAGTGTCTTCTCCCAAGTAATAAGCGATAGGACAAGAGGAAATAGTCTCAAGTTGCACCAGGGGAGGTTTGGTTCGGATATTATGCAAAATTTCTTCACCAAAAGGGTTGTCAGGCATTGGAACAGGCTGCCCAGGGAAGTGGTTGAGTCACTGTCTCTGGAGGTATTTAAAAAGATGCATAGATGTGGCGCTTAGGGACATGGTTTAGTGGTGGACTTGGCAATATCATGTTCATGGTTGGACTTGATTTTAAAGATCTTTTCCAACCTAAACAAGTCTATGATTCTGTGATTCTGTGACTTGTCTTGAACTTCACAATATTTACATGAAATTCCTCTCCAGCTTGGGTCCAGACCAGATATCTCTATTTTGGTAGAATTGACGTAGTGCTGCAAAGGAAGCTGCTAGAACATTGGCAATGTGGAGTAACCAGATTGCTGGTGAAGTTGCTTTTCAAGTCTTGCCATTTTTATCAATGATGTTATTTTCTGGATCGCAAAAGGTTGCAGCCAATATTTTAAACACAAACAAAGCCAATATGATCTGTCCTTATCTGCCTATAAAAAAGCCTGATTCCTCACTTCAGCTGTATTTGAGGTTTCTCTTGCATCCTTTGGCACTGAGTCCCATTGAATTAATTTTGGTGGAGGATGAATGAGGAAGTACGTTGGAAATGTTACTTTATCAGTTTTGGGTCATTCCGTTAATCTTTTAAATCATTAAATGTTTCCATTTCTAATATTGAATTAGAGAACAGAGACAGGATCAATCAATTTAATTCCTCTGTATAGTTAGTTGTTTACAACAGCTCACTGACTGTCTTCTCTGAATCGAGCAGCCCGATGGCTTGGTTTGTGAGAAATGCTTTGCACTGTGTATGTTAGACCAGTTGGCCTTTAAGCAGCCAGAAATGACCAGTTGACAGTGTATTCTTGTTGAGGGGGAAAAAAACCCCAAACATTTCTGCTATTGTAAACATCCAACTGCTTTAGCTGGCAGACTTGTCTTAGTGACATAAAACAGGGGGAAAAAGAGTTTGGAGGGCATAGAGTGGAGACGGAAGGATGGTTAGATAGAGGGAAAGTGCATCTGTTGGGGTAGAGTTTTATAACTGATTTTCCACTAGTATAGGTTAGAGCTGCTTTTAGGCATCTGCGCTTTGTGTTTGAGCTGGGCACGTCCAGGTTGGCTTCCTCTCTGACTCACTGTAAGCACACAGGGAACTAATTTTGTGTCAATCTATTCAAAACTATGCTGCTTTTCTGAAAGCTGCTGCCCTCCTCAAGCAGTTTTCACTGAGCTGTCACAGAATGACTACCGAGTTTTTCTTGAGTAGTTAGTTTCCAGGAAAGAGAGGTGCATAATTAAAACTTTTTTCAACTGTTGGTTTCAGTCTGTTGTATTATGTAAAGATTTTATAAATCTGCTAATTGTTTTTCCTGTGTTCAGGCTTAATTGGCCAGAATTCCAAAGGCCAACCCAATCCTTTAGACTTTCTTTTAGGAAGTGGCATAAAAGCAGCAAACATTTGCTTTTGATAACAGATTGCATGCTTTTGTTGGCATCTCTGTCTCTTGGGAATATCTGGATATAAAGCATCAGTTCCTTCGGACAGGCTGAGCTTGGTTTACCACCTGGAAGTAGGTCAAGGTAACTTTCTTTAGGTGCCTTTGAAGGGCAAGTGTTTGTCGTCATAGCTTTTTAACGACATGGACACACAAACCAAGGTACTGTGGGGTAAGCTTAAAGCGTGATACTTCAACACATACAGCTAGGTCTGCTTACTCTTCCTTTGGCAGTAAGCATTAACTTATTCTGTGTTATTGTACTGTGCACTGGTGCAGTTTTTGCACTGGTGACCAGTGGGGAAGGATCCTGTGCCCATGCAAGTGCCATAACAGATGAAAATGTTGGCTCCAAAAGGGCTTCTGGTCATCTCTGAAGCCAGTCAAGCTTGGGTCTAGTGTAATGGTGACCTGCCTCTCTTCCCAGCTTTTGTGTACCATGACACATCTGTGGTATATAAATATAAAATACAGGATTAGAACATCTTCTAGTATATGTGAGTCTGTTCCTTTTCTGCGGTGGTGTCCCTCAGGAATTTGACAGTGGAAAAGCTGAGTATTTGGGAGGTGACACAGAACTGAATTGAGACATCTACTTTTCTATGAGCTTGAAAAACCGAGACGTGAGGCTTTTGGGTATATCAGCATCTTGTCAGGCTTGTAGAAGGAGTAAAAGAACTGTCAGTGCATTATTCAAACGTGTTGTTAATTCAAATCTCAAAAGTTCTGCTGGAGGAAAGAAGATTCTTTCCTTGTGACAGCCACCCTCTGACTCTGTCAGATGATTTATGAATATATTCAAATGCGCTTTTTTTTTTTTGGTGCTAATGACATGCTTTTTGCTTTGTTCCTTAAGCAATGTCACAGAGAGCGACACTAACCCAGCTGAGAGCACACCTGTTTCCTGCTACCCTTGTAACATGATGAAAACTGAATCCAAAGAGCCTGAGAGCACGATGCCTTTGGGAAGCCCCTCAGCCGAAGCTCTGCCTTCAAGGCTATCTTGGCCAAACCATTTTTCAGGAACTGCTGAAGGCCTGAATAGGAGTGATTTCCTGCTTGATCCAAGCAGGAGCTACAGTTACCCCAGACAGAAGACTCCAGGCACGCCAAAGAGAAACTGCCCAGCACCTTTGACTTTTGACTTTGATGGGTGTGAGCTCCCGGCAGGGTACTCCCCACTGACCCCAGCAGAGTTTACGAACACCATGTCTAGTTGTACGAAGTCAGCAAGTTACTCTCTAGACTGCACTGATGAGAAAACTCTGGGAGTCAGCAACGCAAAGCAGAGCCATTCGTGTCCTGCCTTACCTCCTCGGGCACCGAAGGCAAGTGAAGAGAAGATGGTTACAGACATGTGTCCCTTGCCACTGAAAATAGATGGTGCTGAGGAGGAGTCGAAAACTGGTTCTCCAGACCTGTTGGAAGATCAGTATCTTATTAAAAAGGGCACGCAGGATACATTCTCTGTGTCGTATCCCTTCTCATCTCCCCTCCACCTCCAGTTAGCACCAAGATCTTGTGGGGATGGCTCTCCCTGGCAGCCACCCACAGACCTTTCTGGACTCTCGATAGAGGAAGTGTCTAAATCACTGAGGTTTATTGGTCTGTCAGAAGATGTCATATCATTTTTTGTTACAGAGAAGATTGATGGCAATTTACTGGTTCAGCTTACGGAAGAAATTCTGTCAGAAGACTTTAAGCTAAGCAAATTGCAGGTTAAGAAAATACTACAGTTCATTAATGGCTGGCGGCCCAAGATGTGACACTAACTAGTTATTAGTGAAACTGTGCAAGATGTGCTTGTTGCACTTCAGCTAATACATCACTTCCTGTTTTTTGCACTAAAAGCCCTTCGTGTAAATAGTAGTAGAAAAATTCTTACTATGCAGATAAACATTTTTGAGTGGTGAACAGATTTTGGTTTGGGGTTTTGGTGGGTATTTTTGGGGTTTTTTTAATGTCAATAATAAAGGTAGAGAATCTGCAGAGGTGCCTTGTGCATCCCTAAACATTCAACAGCTGCTAAAAACTGGACACTAAGGGAACTTTTACTCCATGGTCTGTTAAGACTTAGTCGTATTTATTACTGAACAATGTAATGCTGAAAGACACACACCAATTCAGTTTACAGTTTTGTGTTAACTGCAAAAAAAATTTATTTCTTATGGGGTTATTTCTGTTCAAATAATATTTGGCAACATGCTGTGACTTTCTTCCATTTCTGTTAACAAAAAGCATGTTCAGATACACAAAAACATTTTAACACTACATCTGAAAATGTTAAGAATTTCTGTGAAGTGCCACTAATACACTATTCTTGCAGCATATTTTTATTAATGGTATCTTCCTGACTACCTGTAATGTGGATGCATTTTCCATGTTACTTTGAGTGAAAACAAATGTTTTTAGAACTAGAGTCTTGCTTAGCTCATTGCCCAGAGGGGAGGGAGAAGGGGCACTTTCCTACTGAGCCACTCTGCCCTGGCCAATTAGAAGTTTATGACCTGTAGATTTCAAAAGTTGCTTTTGTAGTCAGGTGGCTGGAGTAAGTAGCATGACTTCTGGTTGTGCAGCTTTCTCATAGGAGAGGCAGTTCAGTGCACAGACTCTTCTTTTGGCAGATCCCGCCTGCCGCTGTACCCTGCTAGCACAGCCCTTGCAATAGCCTGGCTCTGGCGAAAGGCACCCCCTTATGGTTCCTCTGCTGCTGTTACGATGATCTGAAAATGCGCTGGATGTGCTATCCTATTCCTGTGGTCGGATCTGTGTGGGAAGGTGATAGTACTCCTGCAGGATGCCTTTGAAATAAAGCATGAGCAAGGTGGGAGAGAACAGAAACAGCACATGGCATGCTGGTAAGAAGGGGCCAAGTGAGGTTTTGGGCCATGCCACAGGAAATGCTTGTGATGTTTTAAGTTCACCTGTCTTGTTTGAAGAGGTCTAGGAGGATGTGGGTGTCGAAGTGGGAGGGACTGCAGCATTGTAAGATATGCTAATTCAGTTGCCCAGCTGCAAAAACTCACTGCAATAGACGTCATGCAGAAGCAGCAGTCAAAAGGGAGCACAGAGATGGGAAGGCGGCACTAGTCTGCCCCTGGAGACCTTTCAAATTTTAACTGCTCAGAAGGCTAGAAATAGGGTTAACTTTTGACAGTCGATTGTTGATTTCTTGTAATTGGCAGAGCTCTCTGAAATGTGTCTGAATAACCCCAGGATCCCCTGCCTTTGTAGTACTGAATGCAAGGATTTTTGGAGGTCGTCAGGAAAGAGTCTGTGGTGTCCATCCTTAGCAAGTGTGCCAGGATCCTCAGATAGTCAGAGCCAGGGATGCTGAAGCAGCTTCACTTGCACTTGCTGCTGAGCAGAGCCCTGGCCAGGTTACACTATTACCTGCCTTTCTGACCTTTTTGAAGTACAAAAAATATCTCTTTGTCCATTGTAGGGCATTTGGTAGGAGCATCAAGAGAAAATAGAGAGCAGGGACAAAACTGGGAGGCTGATTTTGCCTGTTTTCTCAACCATATTGACTTATTAAAAAGAATTTATTTGCAAATGGAGTTTTCTGTTGCCTGGGCAAATTTCATGTCATGTCTCCATGCCAAAGCCAAGATGCATCATTTGCATCTTGCAATAATGCAAACCACCAGTTCCTAACCAGAGAGCAGAGCCCAATTGATGTGGGTACTAGAAAGCAGTGAGCCAAAAAATATCGCAATAGAAAAACCCCAAGAGTTCATAATCTTACTCTTCTTCTAAATGTATTGACTTTTAGCAGCAGATTAATAGCTTTGTCTGGATGCTTTTTAATTAGCATCCTAAAATATTTTAGCTGCAAGTAAGACTAAATCAAATTAAAGTACTGTTCAGATGTGTATGCTTGTTGGTAGGCACGTGCAAGTTGAAGTCAATTGCATTTTAACCCTCACTATGTCAAATGAGCATTCAGATTTGAAAGGGTTAAATTTTAAACGTTAGTTACTACTCTTTGGTTTGCTTGGCTTGTTAATTCCAGGTAAAACAAGTAAAATCTCTTTCTCACACACACACACACACACACACACACACACACACAAAAAAAAGAGAGAGAGAAAGACAAAAAGAGGAGATTGAGTCTTGGTGATATTAACATTAAATATTGCTAATGCCCCCAGGATATTAACATCCCCAAGAAAATAGTGTTCTTTGACTACGGATGGACACCTGTTCTGTTATCTCTGCTTACCTGCTTGGAATGCGTTTTCTTGCAAGCAGCCTGATGGAACTTGCGTTCATTGAGTGTGCTGCGTTAGCATCATATATGCATAGACCAAAATACAACTGGCCTGTTCAAAGGCCCAGAAATGTGCAATGATTTCAGAAGCAGAGCCTGTGTGCAGAAGTACAGCTAAAACCTCTAACTGCAAACTTGCTATTGATGTCCTTCCAGTTGTCTTGTTCTGGCTTGGCACTGCTTACTTATTTTTATGCACAATATGTTAGCATTTGACCTTTTATTTTGCCCTTAGCTGCTCATCACCTTAATTTTTCAGGCCCTTTTTAGTGATTTAGGTGTTCCTAACCTTTGTGTTGTGTGAATCGTATGACTGTAGTGTTGAGCTACCTGCTGTGATGCCCAAGCTGGACTGAAGCGTCTGCTCTGGTGAAATCAGGAGAGTGATGAGCAATCCAGGCAGCTGGAGTGTGGTGACTTGGCCTCTCCACCGCTGTGTAGGTAGCCAGGCTATGGCAGCGCTGATGCCCATGGGAAATAATGTATTTGCTTTCCTCTTGAGCTTCCCTGCTGTGGTGTTAAGGGGTCAGGACTGTCCTTGGTGCTGTAGAAAGCAGTCTGAACAGGACAGACCGATGTGAATGCGTTGGTCTTATGGATGTCCCCGGCAATAAAGGGATAGTGGCACCTTTGGAACAGGGCAGGAGCAGAGGAGAGCTTCAGGCCTCAGCAGAGAACCACGCAGTCTCTTTAGGAGGATGGGGTGTGAAACCTGGAGACTTAAATCTGTGAAAGGTTACGAAATGCTGCACTGCTTGCTGTAGTTTGAGATGGAGGGTTACTTTAATGTTCCCACTGTGATTAAGAAGTGTCCAAATGCTCCAGGGAATATCCCTGTGATACGAACTTTTTACCAGCTGATGTGAATAGAAGACTGCACTCAGCATTTGATAGGACTTGCAAGCCGTACCAGCAAACTGAGCAGCACCGGAGCACAGGCACTCTCTGGTGGGGGTCCCTTGCTGCTGAGCTGTTGCTGTGGGCTCTTGCCTGGTTTGGTGCAACCCAACCAGCCTGTGCAATGGGTGATCCTGGACAACTCCCAAGCACAGCTCGGAGGTTAGCAATGGGGGAAACCAGCCTGCTTTTGGAGGGTAATGGAGTTCAACCACGTTGATGCAAGCTGTGTTGATTGTCCTTGGGGCAGGCTCTGGCCCATTTTGTCTACTAATAGAAATGTAGCCATTGAGTTCAGACAACATGCGTCATGCCAGAGTGGACCTAAAATCTCTTACTTTTGGAGGCAGTCTATTAAAATAGGCCGGTCCTAATCTTGGATTTCTTTCCTCAGATTAAATAAATGTAAGGCCTGTGGTGCTTATTTAGTTATCAGTGTCTGAAGTTGTGTGTTATCCTCGGGAGTTTTTGTTTGTCTGGGGGGTTTTGGTAGCAAAAAATCTGGCGTGTCATTCTGTGTGAGTCTGTTTGTCCTGCACCAGGGAATACATCCTTTCTATGCAACAGTTGCATGGCGGCGCAGGGACTGATGCTGCCTTCAGTGGTGAAAGCTGGATTCTGGCACGGGGGCTTTTCTGGAGGGGGACACAGAATTGGCTGGGGGAGGGATGGGGAGGAAGCTTGAGGAGAAGTGCTTGTTTCCTTTAAATGCTCCTTGTGCCTAGGATTCAGATTCTTTGTATCGCTGCCTGGCTGGCTAACCAAAGCTGTATTGAAATCAACTCAAAGTGCATATTTGCGCTCTTATTCTTGCTGTATTGTAAAAATTGCCTACGGCTAGAAACTTAGAGACAGAAAACATTTGGTCCATGCAGAATTAGAAGGAAAATGTATTTTGAAGTATTGTTTCCAACTAGAAGCAAAGGTGTGAAGTAACTGTGTGTTACAGAGGGTTTTTTCCAATACAACAGCTTTACTTGCCACTTTAGTGGACTTTATTCCACAACAGCTTCAAAAGAAACAGCATAAATAGCAATACTGTCTCAAAACCCACCGTGTTTCAAATCTGTCTGTAAATACTTCAAGTGTTTTCTCCTATGTTTTCTTCTTGAATCAGCTTCTTGATTGTCTCCCCACTAAATTAAATGTGCTGGCACCAGCTACTTGTGTGCTGCCCAGCGGGGTGTCTGCCTGCAGTGCAGGTCAGCCAAGCCCTGCCTGCGGGCCAGGCAGGGGGGACACCGCACTACTGAAAAGCCAAACATCAGCCCTCTGTGAAAGGACTAGGGCTTAGCCCAGCTCTCCTGGCTCCTCTTGATGCTCTGAAATTGCAGTGTTCCCATGTACAAGCTAGAAGGTACAAATGAAATCCTAGTCAAAGTGAGAGATTGTCCTATATATTTGCAATATTAGGGACAGCAGGGCAGTGGGGAAATGCAGGCCCCTTCTCGAGACCTAGCAATAAATGACTCTTCATTTGTTCTGTCTTCAAATCCTAATAGTTCGGAGTTGTTCAGACTTTACTGTTTCTGTGCGTAATAACCAAATTTTCAGTGTGAAAATCTGCAGAGATCTGCAGAGTGATTCTCTTGACTTGGACAATCTTTGGAATTATATTGAAAATATCTGTTAGTTCTTAGCTCTTTAGATTCACTTCGGGTAGGTCAAAAAAGTAACACTTGGGACAAAAAAGAGAAAGCCCCAAAACTTTGGCTTAGTACATTTCCGTTATAAAACGAAGCATGGTTTTTGTGGAATTCTGTGCTGTTTTGGGCTTTTGTTTAAAAGGCTGAAGGCAGATTATTATTTAAACCAGGTGCAAATAAATATCCCTGTAATGTATATGAAAAAATTTAAACCGCGTATTGTAAGTATATAAACTGTATATTAAAGACACTATTTTCATGGTATTTCAAACGTGTACAGAATTTGTTGTACTAAATTGGTTGGGTTGCATGTATTATATAAAATGGTTAGTTTTCATTTAGTAATTTCGCTGACTTATCCTCTTGCTCATCTCAGTATAATTTGGAAATAAGCTCTTCTCAGTGAATTCACAAAGTAAGATTGTGGTAATTGAGAGGAGCAGTCAGGCTTTTGCATTTAGCCTCTCAAGACACATTACTTTTCCCTGTCTTGTAATTTCACTTGATCCCCTTCAGCAAGAGTATCAAGCTGTGTGTTCCCCAAAGAATTTGTTGCCACATAGCTCCAGCAGACATTCACCTAAAACATTATTTTCCAAGCCCTCAGCCTATTATTTTTGTTTTAGAGAAATGTATTCCATTATAATTTGCATATGCTTTTAAGTGCAAGACCATGCACAAGTATTTCTGCTTTGCAAAAAGTCTCTGAAGCATTTACTGGGTGGGGAGAGAATTAGAGGCAAAACAACGTCGTGCTCTAGGTTGGCTGTTCACGTTTCCTCCACTATTGGCAGTAGGAGGAAACATCAGTTCTACAGCCATCCAGGTCGTGCAGATAAGTTGCTGTTGTGCCAAATTCCCCATGGCTGAAGCTTTGTTTGCTGATACTAGGCCAAAAGAAAGTTTACTCCAGACAACAGTAGTTATGGAGGGTTTTATGGAGGGAATTATTACTGTATGTTTATGAGAAATAAAGCAGGGCAGAATCTGCCATAGTGGTTGCTATTGGATTTGAGACAGATGGGGCTTACTTACCTCCAACCCTCACATCTAGGAGAGGGGAGAAGTGTGTCTGGAGGCAGGATGTGAATCTGGGGAGAGGGAAACAGAGAGAAGCAGAACTGCTTTCACCAGTTAAGAAATAATCTCATTCGCCATGAGCAGGGCTGTCTAGGGTGCATCTCTGCTCCGCTCTCCAAAGAAGGGGAGGAAAAAATACTTAATTTTTTGAGTGCTCTAGTCAGCTGGATTCAGGCTGAGTGAAAGGTTCTGCTGGGAAGCATTCGATGCATGAAGGGGAAGGGAAGGGCTATAGCCCAAGTGAAAATGTGGCCATCTCCCTATCTTATCAAGGAAGTGCTGTTCTAAGGCAGGCATTTTCTGTTTATCTGTATTATAGTAGTCATCAAGCCTGACATAAATCTCCTGTCTGACTAGTTGCCATGGCTACCTATAAATGCAGTAAGGAATACAGGCAGGGGCGGGACCTGAAAACAGCTCTCTTCAGTTTGGGAAGTGCAAGCTTAACGCTCGTGGATGTGCGACTTCTCTTGGTGTGATACATTCACTAATTAGAGCTCCCCTCGGTCTGTTAGGTGGGTATGTACCCTCTTCTCCCTCTCACTGGGGCTCCTGTCCTTGAGTTGAGTTGCTGTGGGATTCAGGATATTGAGAGAGCGTGACGTCCTGTCTCATGACGCTGGCGACTACTCGCTGAAGTCATTAGTTGCAGTAGACTGTGCTAGCTCACGTTGTCACTAGCTTGGGGCACTCTACACCACGCTCTGTTGCCCAGGTATAAATACGCTGTATGTCACCAGATGCACACATCATATGTAAACACTTTCTCCTGTGCACAGGGTGACCTGCAAAGCTCTCCTGCTCTCCCTTTGTTCCATGCTATGAGCAGATGGTGAGATTTGCCATTTGCAGAATGGAGAGAAAATCTGGGCTGCTCCGGCAGTAGCCCTAGGTGATTTTGCCCAGGCCCTTGGTGCTGCTGGACCATCTCCCTAGCAGCCTTGCTCCCATGGCAGCATGATTTGTAGGGGTTCCCTTGGCACCCCGTGCTAAGCACTGCCTCTGCCCCTATGGACAGCTGTTGGAATGGCAACTCTGGTAGTTCCACAAAAACTTAAGATTAATTTTATTCTGTATATAGATACTTTTTCTTTTTCTTCTCTTGCCCATGGTTGTCACACTCAGTGAAGATCAATTTTTATTGAAAGTAGACAGTATTTATATTTTTATTCAGTTGCCTGGATGCAGTGTTTCTCCTTTCCCAGGATAAAACATTGCTGTTCATTTCACTCAGCACAATGAAGAACTGACATGAAGAATGGCTTTGAGAAGGAGGTGTCTCCTCCCTGTTCTTACCATCAGATTCCAAAGGTGGAAAGTTCAAGATGGGTAAGCAAGCTACCACAATGTGAGCATAGAAATACGACCCAAATCTTTATTGCTCAATGAGACCTCAAAATACCCTTGACTCCTGGGCAGGACAAAAGGAATGTGGTGCCAAACATGCTTGGATTAAACAAAAACTATTCCTCACAGGTGAGTCTGGCCTAGGAGGAAGAAGAATAAAAGGAAAGAAAGTAGGGAGGAAGGAGAAAACATATTTAAGCTGCCAAGTCTAAGGAGCTGGCAATGAAGTGGAGGGACATGTCCTCTTGCTTTGTGTGGCAGTGGCTGCCATAGTACTTGTGTGTGCCACGGTGTCAGACTGGCAGACAGCTGCAAAAGATGAAACCAGCTGTAGGGATTGCAGAGGGTGATAGATGGGTTCAGGCACCTCATTAGGACTCTCTGCTAATCCCATAAAAGCTATGCCACAAAGAGGAGATGTCTTAATTGTGCTGCTGCTATTCCATTATACAGTATCAACAATTATTCTTAATGAATATGGGGGTCAGTGAGGTAGGTCTCCAGAACTGTGTTTCCAGTGGATTAGTGCAAACAGAAAGCAGGGTCAACAATATAAGACCTGGCAGAAGATCCGGCAGAGTCCTGAAGAACTGCATGTATCTTGGGTAATCTTGTTTATTTAACTGCAGCTCTGCAAGTGTGAGAAACGTGTGATAGCTAGGATCTATCCTAAATGTTAGTCCCAGACAGCCTCTGCTCCTGACAAATGAAGCATAGGCCATCGTGTTAACAGCCCTACGGTTTACTCCTGAAGAAATTTATTTTTTTTTTTTATCCCTCAGAAAGGCTGGAAAATCACACTGGATTAGTATTTCATAGAATGATCGAGTGGTTTGAGTTGGAAGGGACCTTTAAAGATCACCTAGTTCCAACTCCCCTGCCATGGGCAGGGACATCCTTCACTGGACCAGATTGCTCAGAGCCCCATCCAGCCTGGCCTTGAACACTTCCAGGGATGGGGCATCCACAGCTTCTCTGGGCAACCTGTTCAGTGTCCCACCATGCTTGTTGTAAAAAATGTCTTCCCTATGTCCAAACTTAATCTACCCTCTTTCAAATTAAAACCACCGTGTCTTGTCCTGTTTGTACAGGGCTTGGTAAAAAGCCTCTCTCCGTCTTTCTTATAAGCCACCTTTATATATTGAAAAGATGTAAGAAAGTGTCCCTGGAGCCTTCTCTTCTCCAGGCTGAACAGCCCCAACTCTCAGCTTCTCCTCATAGGAACAGTGGTTCCAGCCCTCTGACCATTTTCATGGCCCTGAAATTTCTCCTTTTACTAAAAAATCAGTGAAACTGCAGTAGAGATGGGCATGGCCCTCTGTCTACATCTGTCCCACATAGGTCTGCATTTACTCTTGCCTTACTATTGATTTCTCAAATGTTTTTCTTTTCTGCTTACTGTAATGAAAGGCAGTGATTAATTTAAACAGTTTTAGTTTACCTATCTAGCAAGCTTTCCAATAACCCTTCCTTCCTGACTTTAAAAAAAAAAAATCTAAGGACACGTATTGTTTTTTCTTTTGATTCTTTTCTGCTCTGCTATGGCTGGTTTATTGAAAAAATAGTGTGTCATTTCACAGGTTCCCCAATGTTCATTTTTACTTTCTAGAATTAGATCTGAGCTTTTTGTGGAATGCTAAAAACTAGGACTTGGAAACTGAGCCTCCAGCGGGAACGCGGCAGGCCAAGGATAAAAAGCACACAAATTTAAAAAGCAACAAGCAATAATACAAAAATGAGTTTCCCAGTTTGACCTACAAACTCAACCTGTCATATCATTTCATTTCGTCACCCTCCTCTGCTACCTTTTGGCCTCCAGATACTGGCTGGGTGCCTCTTGCCATGGGTGACAGGGCACTTGCAGGGATGGGTGGCTGCCTGTGGTCCCATGCAGAGCCCTACAGCTATGCCCAGGCAAAACAGCCCATCCTTTCCTGCCCTGCTCCTGCTGTCAGCACCCCTCTTGCTTCGAGAGCTTTAACCTCTGAGCCTTCATTGCAGGTAACTTGGTTTTGGCTTCCACCATGGCTGCAAATCCTGAAGGAATCAGGTAGGGTGATATGCACACACAAAAGCAGGCAACTAATGTTTGTAAAATACTGCACCGCTGTTGAGTAGTGAGAACTGTTTTGAGGACCACAAAGCTATCAGTTGGTGGAGTTCCTTTCATTCTTCTTCCCTGGTTCTTCACAAGTGAAATGAGCCCATCCCCAATCCTAGTGTATGAAATGAGATTCTGCTCTTACCACCCTGAAAGGGGTTTGGTTATTTCAGCACTGTGGGGATTACTGAGGCACCTTCAGCTACTGTCTAGTTGTATGGAGTTCAGTTTCCTAAACATGTATAATGTCATTTATATTTGATAGCTAGCAGCTGGAATTTGATTTTTTGTAGTTTATCCAAATGGCTTGTTTTCGTATTTCCTTGAGCCAGTGTTTTTACAAGAAAATTTAAGTATCTACATAAGTAAAACTACATAGATGATCCATGAAAACTGGTATAATACTATTCCTATTGATAGTTTTAAACAGAAAAAAACAGAGATGGGCAAAGCACAAGTAAAAGGAGTTATATTAAGGCTGCAGGTTCTTAATCTCCAACATGAAATCTCAGGGCTGATCATGAACCTGCCTGGAGCCATGAATTTCCATATACAAGATGGAGCTTTGAAATCTTTTTCAAAGTCTTATGTTTGAACTGTGGAAAACCAGAGATGAGAAGGCAGTTTCTAAAGTAAAGAGGAGAGGCCTCTCTGTCGTGCTGCACCTTTCATCTCCAGACACAAAGGACCAACATACAGAAAAAAAGCAAGCATAAGCTGAGGCACAGTGGCTCAGAGCAAGGTTGTAGCCTGGTATCACCTCCCTCACAGCAACCCTGAGCAAAAAGCATGGCAAAGGAATGGGAACAGGATAAACCAGAGTATTTCTTGGGACTGCTTTCCCTGTCTCCAAAGATTTACATCTGGGGGGCTTTCAGAGACAGAAGTGATATTTTGTATTTAAAAGTCACTGTCTTCACTAATGAGTTTTGAAGTTTCATGCTAAAATGCAAATTTTTACCTGTGGCTTATGTTGGATTTTATTCAGAAACGCTAAGCCAAAATCAAGATTTTAGGAACAGATGCATTTAAAGACCCCAGTGCCACCACTAAAACAGTATCAGCATGTTGTGTTTGTAAACCATATGTGACTCTGCCTCTGGTATTTTTGTTCTTGCATGCTTTTCCGAGGTGTTACAACTTTCTGTTGGTACTCACAGAGCTTGAGATTCATGCAGTAACCTGTGGAGCACCTTGAATTAAGGGATGCTTGTTACTGTGTAAAAAAAAAAAAAAATATCTCCCAATTCTCAAGAGGTACGGTTTGTACCCGCTCATTCATGGCGATCTAAAGGAAATGTGCCCAAATACCAAGGAACAAAGTAAATGTTGTCTTGGACCCCAGACCTCAGCATTTCTCAAGTTCTGTGTGAAACCAATCTTACTGCATGGGTTTCTGCATTTATTTCTGAGACAAAATTCACCCTGAAATGAAATAGTTTTTTTAGAAGCCAGAGGGGATTCCAGCCAAGGAACTAAGATAATGTTTATCAGCAGAATTTGACCCAAGGCGTTATTGAGCCTTTTAGACCTGTGTTATATATCAGAAAAATTCTTCCCAGAGAGCTATTCTACATAACAGCCACTGCTTATTGCTCTTGATTTTGCCGTAAGCCAAGCTCATAAATGCAGTTTTAATTGATGTTATGGAAGACTTGGAACTTTGGGGGGGAAAGAAGGATTGTAATTCCTTCAATTATGCTGATATATTTGTAAGATAATTTAAAATAGGTGTCTTCTAGAAGGCTTTGCTGTTTCTTCATTTTTAATACTTACCATAAGCTATTTCAGATGGGAGCTCTTTAAAAGTCAGAGCATCATTAAAAGGTTGTTAAAAGCAGGCTAGCCTCTGGTTAGCTCAGGTTTTTGCTAAAGCTGTGTTACATTACAGAATGCAGGTGGGTGTGTATGCACCTGTGTGTCCTTATATATGCATGTAACTAACAAATAATACACGAATAAAAAATCACCTGCTACTTGTCTGCTGCTTACTGTACAGCTTAAGTGCTTCTGCAATAATGAAAACATGAGTTTTTCTAGCATGTGAGAACAAGCAAGTGAACTTGCCTGACAGACGGGAAGGAAAATCTGTTGATGAAGACAGACTGACAGTTCAAGTTCAGAGAAAAGGGAAAAGGGTAATCCAGGCTCCCTTTTAAGTTCACTTAATAACAAGTTTTTCTTCTCTTCTGAGAAAATCGAAGATTACATTCATACAGGTAAAGGGCTTTTTAATTTGCTTGTTTTAACTGAGTTTCTTTATGCAATTTTCCATTTGATTTGATTCTATTTAGTATGATAAATGCTGCTTAATCTGAAATTCTTTTTTTTTTTTTGGGGGGGGGGTGTTTTCATTTATGAAAAACAGAGATGAAAGATTAACTTCTAGTATAATTTGTCTGGAAGTGAAATGAATTTGGATTTAGCTGTATTTCCTGGGTAGTTTTGCTGCAACAACAAATCTTCATAAAGTTAAGCTGCCTTTGCTCAAGGAGTGGAAGAGGTGTGTTCAGCTGAGCTGTGAGAAGCTCCCGTGGTCTCTGCCCTGCCTGTGTGTGTCTGACTGGAGTCAATGCCATCAGATCCTCAAAATGTAAAGGAATTTAGGATTTTAAAGTAAGATTATTGCAGCAGCTTTTCATGGTTTAATTATTTTATATTGGAGGCTGCTGAATGATGCGTTCGGTGAGCTGATTGCTTTTCAGAGAGCATTAAAAGATTTAGTTGCTCCCTGTTTCAAACATTTGGAAATTTTTGCGCTGGGATTGAAGGGAGCTGTGGAGCAAATCATGTCTCTCCCCGGGTGCTGGCGGCTCACTTCCTTGGTAGCTTGGGCTGTGTGGAAGGAATTGTGACAAAATGTAATTATTTTGGATTTAAGCTTTGTTGTAACTTGGTCTGTGTTTTATCTCTCAGCTGTATAAAAAGCAATATGCGCTGGTTGTTGGGTTTTCTTAATCGTAAGTATTACTGGCAAGTATTAATACAGCATCTTCCCCCTGCTCTGCCGGTGGCACCGGTGGCACAGGACACCCGCTGCCCGGGCTGGGCCCGGGCACACGGCTGCGGTGGGGAGCGGGCATCTCCGGGTGGACATCGCTTCAGGTCCCAATGTCCTTATTTACCTCAAGGTGTTAGCTGCAGCTCAGGGTAATGCAGGCGCTATAACAGTAATGCAGGCAACTTAGGTGCCATCGCGCCCTTCTTTCCTTGCCGTACCGTTGTGTGGCTGTAGTTGCTGGAGTTGCCATCCATCCTCCTCCTTGGTGGGGAAATATCCAAATAGCGCATATCCCAAGAGCCAATGGTTCTGCTTACAATATTACAAACATCACATGAAAGGTATTTACAGAGAAATTAACTTCTTTTGGATAGCGTGGAGCAGGAATAAGCGGTCATAAAAATTTCCTTCCATCGGGATACCTCTGGCTGGCAGCCCTCCCCGAGCCGCTGGCCTTGGCACGGCACAAAGGGGGCTGCCTGTCGGGCCCGGCTGGAGACAAACTCGGTATCAGCTGGGAAGGATTGGCATCTACTGCACAGTTAAAAAATTCTTGTCAGCGTGGCTTCAAGTGCTATGGATTCTATTGCAAATGTCTTCTGTACCGATTACAAAAAAACGCAGTAGCTTTTCCCTGAGGATCCACTGGGGAAGATCCTGGTTTTTTAGAGCCAGAGCTAAGCCTCGCCTGTGGCTGCGGCCGTCTGCTGCAGCCCGTGCCCCACGGGGATGTCTGCCACACCGCATGTGAAGACGAGAACAACCATCCCCACCTACCTCTGTCTCCTCTTTGCCAACTTTTCCCCCGTTACCGGGGCCCGGACCCTGCCCAGTGACAGCCGAACGCCCCCGAGCTGCCCCCCCGCTCCGCCGGGAGCCCCCGTTGTGGGGGGCTGGGGCAGGTCCGCTCCGGGCAGCCGGGAGAGCTCGGCCGGGCCGCAGCAGCCAAGACAGGCTGAGCAACGCAGGGAGGCTTGCCAGGGGCCTCCAGCGGCAGTCCCAGCTGGAAACGGATTCAGTTTTGATTTCGTTTTCGTTCAAGTCCTCTTACCTGGGAGACACAGCCATGCCCAGGGGGGGTTGTGGTTCTCACGCGCAGATCGTGGGCTGCGTCCGCTGCTCTCTCGGGATGGCTTATACCAATTGCACTCTCCTCTCCCCAAGGCGTTCTGTCACGGCCCTTCTGAAGCAGCAGCCGTCTCTCCCGTTCTTCCCTACAAAGCCCGTAAACCTACAAAAGATTGATAGGTTCGTAAAAATTGAAGTTAAGGTGGTGTTTCCCTGCTTTCTGCTTTAAAATTTAGGTTTCTGGGGTGGTGGCTTTTTCTCACCCTCTGGGGTTTCCAAGGGTTGTCTGATTGATGTTTAGAAGAAGCCCAAGTGTCTGGCAAGCCTTTTGAAAACAAAGCAAAAAATGAGTTGTGTCTCTTTCCTTCAAAGGTAGCCCAAACACCAGAGCACATTCTTTGATGGGATGTCACACCGTACTGCTCCCCGCCACACAGGTGTCCCACCCACCCGTGTTGCAAGGTAAGGAAGACATTAAATCCTCGATGCTGTAAAGCTATCTGACCTACTTCTAGTTCTTTTGAATTCTGATGTTGGAACTTTGTTGAATCCTCCTTTAGCGTGGATTTCACTCACTAAGCCATAATAAGAGGGATAAATCTAAATCTGATTCTTTTTGTGTTGTGAAAACAATGGTCCAGTATGTATTTAATAGTTCATCTACGTAATAGTTAATCTCATGACATTTCTCTGCATCTGGAGGAAAATACCCAGGACAATAATGCTGGCTAATAATATCAAACTGATGAGCAAAGAAATAGCATCCACATTCTCAACTGATGATGTGGCAAAGATCAAGAAATTCTGCAAAACTCAAACTAAAGTAAGTTATAAATTGCACTAATACTGGCTAATGGATAATGAGATTCCATTCTAATGTTGGTAATGTGCAATGTAAGTGTTTGCTGTTTCTTAAATAGGATATCTTTGACCATTTAAGCAAGTCTTTAGCACCAAACGTTCATGGCCATGAGTATATTAAAAAAGCCATTTTGTGTATGCTACTGCGGGGTAATGAGAAAGTTCTCAACAATGGGACAGACATTAAAGAAGACATCAATATCTTATTATTAGGTAAGAGCATGTAGAGTTAATAGTGCATTGATAAGTTATTTTATTATCCCCCCTCCTCATCATGCCAGTGTAGTTCTGTTATGCAATATTAGCAGGAAAATAAAAGCCAACCCAGTACAAAGACTCATTTCGTCTTATACAAGAATGTTTGTTAGTGTCTTAGGATCAATTTATTTTATCCTTGGGCACATTTTTACAATTATTTCTGTTTTGTCCCACACTTCCCTATTTACGTGACATCTGTTCTATGTTTCTAACTAGTGCCGGCACGATGTGCAATCGAGTCTAATCCCACTGCTCATTCGGGCAAGACACCCACTGATTTCACGAATGGGCTTCAGTTTATCGCTCAGGTTGATGGAACTATTCTACTTCTGTCACTTATAGGCACGGTGGCTGTTCAGTTGTGCCTTCATTTCTAAGTGCTTTGAGTACCCATAGTTGAGTTACGTTAGCCTGACAGTGCTAACCTGCTGCATAACAGGTCCTGGCAGAGGTGTCAGCTTCCTTACATAAATCAAGCTCTTTATTTTTCTACAGAGCTTCAACCAAATATTTGATGACTTGCTTTAAAAATAGATTAACCTAAACCAATAATCATTTTCAAATCTTTCTGTTTGAGTATGTCTTTTCTCTCCTGAAGAGGCCAACTTGCACAGTTGCTTATTGGCAGTGCTGAAACAACACTTCATCCACACCGCACTGCTATGGCATTTTCACCATGTCAGTACAGATGGGATCTGTTTTCCAGCAACCCCTTGCCAAAAGCACTTGCCCAGCACCTGGATTACCTTGCTGTGTATCCAAATGTAGCGCATGTGGAGACATGAAGATTCAAAACAGCTGTATAATGGCACTCAATGACATGTTAATGGATCTGCTGCACTTTGCAATCCAAAGGACTGTCTATTAAAGCTTTAATAAATCTAAAAGTTGGTCCCTTAATAAAATGCAAAGCTAGGTTGGACATAGGCATACTTCTTTGAAATTAGGAATGAGATCTTACATTAAATAAAAAAAGGATTTATTCTGGGAGGATTTTGAAGCAAGAACTCTAATAAGGAAAGTATAGTTTGAGCATTTCTATTTGATTTATTGAAACAGTAGGATTTCTGAGGATGTCTAGTACTTACCTGTGTTGCAGTAATGTCTGGAGGGGTGTTAGGTATGTATTAACAGTGTAGTAATACCAGCTTTTCCTTAAGAAAACAGTTATGGTTCCTTTAGATATAGATATATATATATATATAAATTTACACTCATTACCTTAGGAGTGCCAGCTTCTGTTTCTTTTTCCAGTTTGAGAATGCAATGAACAATTGCAATCCTTCTTATACACCAATACTGTTGGTGTAACCTTACAAGTGGCTAAAGCAATTTAGAAGCTAATCAGTGGTGCAAGATTTCCAAGACTCATGAGCATTCTAGAGGGGAAATTCTGGAAAAAACAAACTAAAATTCTATCATGCAGAGGATTTCTTACTAGAACCCTTGAACTTTAAAGCCTAAGCACATGTCTTTGTAATGCTTTGCCTTCTTTCAGTTGCCTGAACCTGTGCTTTTGGAGATGCTGGTGGAGCATGGCAGGCTCCCATACCTGGAATGACCAAAGGTGTTTATTTGCTCGTAGTTTTCTTCCATTAATCTGAAGCTGAATGTTACTCCTCACGACATTTATATGGAAGCTATGTTTCTGAATAACATATGAAATAAAAGGCTGCAAGGTTAGGAAAAAAATGTAGCAATGATGTTTCAAGGTACTTACAAGGTTTAGGTGAATGTTTTAAACTTTGGAAGTTTTGATCTTTGTTACTTGAAAAGAGGAAAAACTTTGACCTTCTCAATATCCATCTCAACATACTCACAACATACTTGCAACACTGTCAGACATCCTTCTCCTTTTACAGGGAAGTAGCTTAGAAAATACTGAATAAAAAGTACTTATTATGAAGATCAAGAAGCAGGTTATAAAACCTGGCTGTAACTGCTGTTCAGCTGCCTGGTAAACTGTGTCTTTTGAGACCACAGCCCCAGGCTCCCCTGCAGTTAGCAGCATCAGAGTTAGCATCCCCTGACCCATTAGCAGGGACTCCTGGCTCTCCTGCTCCCACCATTTTCATCTAGCTATTGAGGTCTATCTGCCAACAGTGACAAAGCTGACAGCTGTACGGTTTTGGGGACCAAGGAGGAAGAAGTGTCTTAGTGACGATTGTGGCCGTGCCAGAGCAGTGCTGCGAGAGGTCCTGGGCTTGCTCTCACCAAGTGCCATGTTCCTGCTTGTGACTGCTGGACTGAACAGCACCATCATCGGGGCAGCAAACATCAGACCAACCAACAGGTACTGGTGGGTTGTCTTTTCTCAGTCTGGTTCGACAGTGATTTACTCTGTGCTCTTACTTAAGCCTCCTAATAGTCCCGATTTAACTGTCTTTCCAAGAAATTGAGGAAACTGATTTTCCATTTCCCAGGAATATTTGGGCAATTAATTGCAAAAATACTTTGTAAGTGCCCCTGACATTATCAGCAAATATTTAATGACTATCCCTAATGCCCAGCTCGGAGGTCTAGGCCTGCATCCTGCAGTCCCTGGATCTGAAGGAGGTGACCATGATGCTCCTCCTGCCCTCATTTCTTTTGCACATCCATGGAGAGGAGTCAGGGCTCTGGCTGCTGGGACCCACAACTTTCCCACTTCCGTAAAAGTTTTGTTCTGCACACCCGTGTATTTGCATGGGGTTGCTGTGTCGGTAAACATAACTGAAGTTTGAGGTTTAATGACAAATAAGCCCCGCTGCAGCTGGGACAAGACCTTTAGCAAGGGTAATCCTGCTAATGTGTGGCTCCATCCAAGATGATCCAAACCCTTAGGAGTGCACGGCTATGTCTTACACAGTGACTCTTGGGAGGGATGTGCAAAAAATATTCTGACTTCACCAGCAGCTACTTAAATTTCAAATACTTTAGCACACTTGTGACAAAAGCCAAAAGTGGCAGGGAAGGAAAGGGTATTTACTGCACTCCTGTTTAATAAACTAAGGGAATTCATGCACTCACAGATACTTTGCAAGTTATTTGGCACAAATTAATCATTCACATATATGCTGAATAAAATGGTAGTAAAGAAAGGTTAGGACTTCTCTACTGCTTATTAAGCTGTTTGATTTTTTCCAGTGCTCTCAAACCAGTGTGCAAAAGGCTTTGGCCCTACAGCTGAAAGATGAAAGAAATGTTCTGCTTTCTCCTTTAAGAGGTGAACTTCGTATTGCAAAATATTCCCTAAACCACTTCCACCACCAGCAGGGGATTGCCAGGAAGGCAGTTGACAGCAGCTGTAACTGCTGATTAAGAAACTCATGCTCAGCCTTGCATTTCCAAAGATACCGAACTTTCCATCTTTTGAGCTCTAAAACCCTCCTGTTGTGCGACGGGCCCCGCGCGCCCGGCTGCACGCTCTGCACCCATGTGCGCAGCAGCAAGCACCCGTGTACCTGAGCTCCTGCACTCCAGCCCATGGGGTTTTTTGGTAACAAAGCCTTGAAATGGTCTTGATGCCATCTAATACGAAATGTGGAAGTGTTTTATATTTGTGGAATGAAAAAAAAAAAAAAAAATTTTAGCCCACCTAGTCCTAGTCCACCAGATCATTGCGATGCTGTGGGAAACAAGTGAGAAAGCAAATATGCAAGTAAGCCCAACCACAGCCAATGTGAAAGTAAGCTGACACACCTGCGAAGTGGTTTGTGCAATGTGGGTATAAATCAAGGCAAGTGGAAACCAAGATAACTTGCTCTGAGGAAAGCAAGTGGCACCACCTAATCTAGGCACTCAGGCTTAATTGTGGCATAAATGAAAGCATTTCTATGGCTTTGCTAGCACAAAAGGCAGCGTGGCTTGCTCATTTGAACCCCAGGGAGGAAAAAGGTAAATAACCTCTGGGGAAGAAAGGGTAAATAAAATTCTATTCCTCCTTTCCTCACATTTCATTTCAGAAATACCTTTGAGGTTGCTGGGACTGCATTCAAAATGGATGCATCTGTGGCTATTTGTATTTCTCAGAAATTCAGATTTGTTCCAAAGCTCAAGATTCATTCTTGGGGGGAAGGTGGTTGCCAGCCAGTGCTCTGCAGGTCTTTTGTGGACCGGGGTGTAGTCAGCAGGGAGGTTTGATGTCAGCCAAGTTGCTATGCATTCACCCCCACCAGGTGACTGTGTGGGGACCCAGCCAGGAAAGCCAGCATGGGCAGAGCACCGGGACAGAGGCAGCCCCACTTTTCCTGGCAAAGGAATTGGGTGTGGGATGGGGGCTTCCCACCCAAGGGAGAAGGACAAATATTTATATCTGGTCTTCAGTGGCTGTGTGAAATAGAGTGTTGGTCTCCGCCAGCTCCTCCAACAAATCCTCCAAGCCAAGAACCACTCTTATTTATTGCCCCTGGCAGCAGCCTACACAGGGAGGAGTTCTTCATGGGGACAGCAGAGTGGGTACCACAGTGGGTACCACCTAGCACCACTGGCTTTGTCCCCAGCAGAGGCCATGGAAGGGGTTATGCTTCCGAGTTTTTCTTCAGTTTTCCAGCTTCCAGTGACGAAGTATGTTTTGTGTGACGCTTGTGCCAGCGCAGCCCCCGCATCACCCTGACTGCCAGTTTCGCAGGTGTCCCCGAGCAAGAGAGCTGCCCAAGGAGGCTCCGCAGTGCTGCAGCTGAGGCAGCTGGAGGTCTCATGGTGCTTGTAAGTGACAGACATGCTAAAGGAGCTAGCTAACGGAAAGCTAATGGAAATGGGTTTAAAAAGGACACAGGTAGTGGTGATTGATCTTGCTGTGAGCTGGGAACCTATGAAAAGTAGAGCAAATGGGTGGGCTGCTAGGCAGGAGGAATAGTTCAGGCTTCATGTTGCAAAGGAGCATCTATCTGCTTGGGAGACATGGTCTGCAGACTATGTTCAGTGGCCCATAGTAGGTATTCACTATCTCAATTTAATTTTCTTTTTTTTCCCTTAGAGCTTTTTCCCCCTTAAGGAAATTCATATTTTCTTACCCCAGTGGCTTTTTTTTTTTCCCATTCCTCCCAATCACACACACTAAGGCTTAAGCACTATCATTATCCTTTTGGCCAAGGCAAACCTGCAGTTGTCCTGAGTGGCTGCAGACGTTGTTCCTTACGCAGCTGAGATAATAGATACTTTCATTTTCTGTTTCTCTGCTTACCTTTAGCTCACCCTGACAAATCTTTTCTGGTGACAAAGGCACGAGAGTAGCAGCCAGAATGAAACCCGACTCTTCCAAGGAGCAACAGAGACTCCTACCAGAGTTAATAAACAAAGTTTATTAAACTTAATAACTACTAAACTTAATAAAATAATAGCTTACTTAATAAACTAAACTGAAGTTGCAATGCTATTTTAGGTAATTTCCAATGCTCTGTTCTGAGCAAGGAAACATCATTTACCTGAGTGAAAGCTGCTTCCAAACCCAAGTGTTCACAACATGATGAGGAGTATGAAGAAAAAAAGCAATCGCAGATGAAGAGGCAGACAAGCTACTGATAAGATTTGACTGGCTTTTTTTAGCATAGACTGCATGGATCCAGATGGTGTTAAAAAAATAATAATCAAGGGCAAATGCACATATGCAGAGCTCTAGCAGAACAAGATGTCTGGGTCTAGTTACATATTAGTAACTGCTAAGCAGAAGTGCTATCATTAAGTTAATCAAAATGTTCCATGAAATTGTTTAGAGGTAAGGTTCAAATCTGATAAAGAGCACACAATCTTTTTTTCCCATGAGTATTGCACTGGAAGAGCAATCATGTTTATGTATTGTAGGATTAAGCATTGCAGCCTTGGGAAACAATGAGGTTTGATTTTGTTCTTTTAAGTTCCAGACATTGAAGTGAAGCTTCCTTGATGCTATTTTTTTACAGTAGGTGAAGTCAAAGGCAGAGATCAAGAATGGACCATTTCATCTCAAGTGGAAGGAGTTTAGGAACTCGTGAGCAAATTAAAATGAAAACTGGAATGTAAACCTGTCTGCAACCTTTATACCGGTTATAGCGTACATGTTGTAAGTAATAAACTTGGACTGGGGACGGGGGGTGGAGGGGGAGAAAAAAAACATTCCATGAAAAAACAGGAAAGGTGGCATTGGTGATAGTTTTTTAAGAAGCTTAATATAAAGGAGACTGATACATTTGCACTCTAGAAAATTATTAATTTGGAAGCAGGAGGAAGGAGGAGTGATCTGTCTAAATTGGTGTGGTCATTGGTGTTTTTTTCCCAGTTTGTTCTGCTGATGCTCAGAAAGGGGAGAGGACAGGGAGAACAGCCACAGAGAATCTGTCTGCTGCAAAAAAATCATAATCTTCTTCTTGCACAAAACAAATCATTAAAACTTGACGTTAGAGCTGTCTTTTGTAATAAATTATGATGTATGTAGTTGAAAGATGTGGGAAAATGAGATCACCGTCTATTTAATTTAATAGCTTCATAACGCAGAGCAAAGTACAGATATTTTGCCATTACTGCATCAAATACTACAAAAGTCTCTAAGCAACAACTCTACATTTGAGAAACAGCAACTGACTTTTCAGAAAAGGCAGTTTATTTAGTGGTTATCTTCTTTTGAGACATGACTATCTGTACTACTGGCACTGAAGATGATAGCTTGAAAATGCAGTCCAAGTAGACAGAAGAATTAAGATCCCATTTAAGAGAATCAAAGGTACGTTAACTGACATGTGGCATCTGTGTCATAGCAAAAGCCCCTGAGCTCTAATAACAGCGGAAAATGAGAGCTGTGACAAAAAAATGGAGAAATATCACTCTATTCTGATCTGTGCCTGAAAAAATGACAGCTCATGACTCCTGCCCGGCACCCTGGAACTGTGTCTGCCAGGTGTGGGTGGTACAAGACACCTGACGTGCTTAGCTGCAGTAAGAGAGCTAGTGTCTAGGATCAGTCCCTTTTTTGCATTTAGACAATGCAGTGCCAGCCAGACTATTAAACATTATGATTCAGTTATTTGCTACTTGTGCAAAAGCTAGACCGAGCGAGCTGATCCGTGTGATGCAAATAGCAATGAAATTGGTCTAGTTTGCCTATATCAGGAATATGAGGCTGTGTATACTGTTTAGCATAGATATTAGGTAGCATGCCTAAAAGATTTTCTGCAATGCTGAGATTCTTGAAGAAAGACTGCTAAGTAGCTAGAAAAACAGCCTACCTTTTTTTTTGTTTGTTTGTTTGTTTTTATTCCAAACCTGAGCCACTGACTTGAATATTGGGGTTATTTTATTTTATTTTATTTTTAAGCTCATGCTGTGACTCCTGATAGACTCAGCAGTGGGGAATGAGTCATGCACACCGCTCTAAATACAATGTGCACATACTCTGCTGGGTCCAGCTGTACAAGCTAGTCCAAAGCCCAGAAAGGGAGGAGCAGAAAAGACAACATTCACTTAGCTTCGGTCTTTGCTAGGGGGGCAAGTCACCAGGTACCAGCAGAGACCCTTTGAATGAGGAACAGGAGCATGGCAGTCAACCTGAGGAGTCAACATCCACAGCTCAAGCCCTTGTTCTGCACATTGTAGGAACCCAATAATAAGCTTTTTACACTAGTCCTGATCTGAAGAGAGTGGAATGCGCCTGACCAGGGATGCAGGCAGAGCAAATCCTTGTTGCAAATTTTAACCTGAATCACCACAGTGTGAGAAGGAAGGGAAAGAGAAGTGGAACTTGGTGCAGATTTAGTGCTGGTGGCTTTTACTGTAATATTAATATCTCAGTTATTTCACACAGAGATGTTTACATTAAAGATTTTTAGTAAATCTTTCTGTGAATAAATCTGCTTTAGGAAAGTATACACTCAGGCTACAACCCCACATATGGCTCTCTGACTGACCAATGCAGTGTCTGATCTGTGATGAAATCTGTAAATGTGTCAAATGTGTGTCTCCAAAATTAAGCTATTTCATGAAAAATAATAGATGCAGTCCTAATAACCATGTAGGAAAAGTCTTTGTAAAGCAGGGAAGTCAGCTCCAGAGGAGAATGGTAGGACCTGGGCTGGTGAATTTTCATTACTGTTTTCGCAAGAGGTGACCATTAGTGAGGCATTGCAACTTTAACCAGTTAAATTACAAATCCAAGTAAAGCATCTAGTCATAAAGAAGAGAAGTTCAGTTGAAATGCTTCATTTCCTAAACCACATGTGTACTTTTAATCTCTCACCTCCTGTCTTCACAGAAAAATACCATCACTGTAAGTCAGTTGTGCTACAGCTTTTTAAGGAAAATGTATTTGTTCAGGAACTTGAGCTAGTAGTGTAACTTCTGTGATGGACAATAAAGGGCAATATTGAATCTGATGCTGGACTTCCCAAGTAATTTTTTCTGCATTGTACACTGAAACAATGTATTTTTCTCTTGAGTATTTTTAGGTCCGTTAATGACATTAATAAAACCTCAGTCTTTTCTGGCACTATGGAATCTGCACACCACTGAAAAGTGAGTTGTTCATACTTACTGGCCAGGAGATTCAGTTTTAAGTTGTACTCTTCACTGATTCATGTTTGAAATTAATAAGCAGAAGCTTAAGGTTTTTCCCCATGGAAGTTTACCATTTCAGGATATACCTTGTGGAATTTGTATTTTGCACAATATATTGTAATAAATTGCTCAGTGTATTAAGCTGTCTTCTGATGAAAGCATGGGTATTTATGCCATTTCATGTAATCCGGATTTCAAAAAATATAAACAATCTCTGCAGTCATAAATGTGGTAGTTCACATTTGAAATTATGAAATGCTCACTGTTTATAATGTTAAGTATTTTAGCCAGAGTCAAATTTATGAACAGTCTCATTTGTGTCTTCTTAACTCCATGTAAATCTATGTGCATATCTTAACTGAAGGCGCATTTGGAGGATTATTTGCATGAAAACTGCTGATGAAGACATGTCAAAATAGGAAAGTTATTTTAAGACAGCTATAGTAGGGTATCTTCCTATCCAGGATGTTTGCTAGCTCTGACAAATCTTTGTTAATTTTGGCTGGCTGTTTTCATGAGTCTTTGGGTTCCAACAAAAGCTAATAAAACCAGCTATGAATGCTTTAAATATAACTACATTTCAGAGAATATCAATCAGAGGAAGACTACGTATGTAATGTTGGTACAGAAGCATACACATTTGTTGCTTTGTCCCATGCAATAGCATTCAGAGGGAGGCTAGTTCCCTCATCAAATTTCCATACATTTGAACTGCTCTGGCCCAGAGTTAGAATAAATTGCACGACAAATGTTAAGATCATCAACATCCATTTCAGGGAATCAAAGTAGCTGCTGACCTTTAAACGTGAACATATTAACATACCAGTCAACAAACCATCTGGCGTGACCTGACATTTCTGTTACTGGCATTCCTGTCTCTTGCAGCCCCCTTCCAAAATACTGAAAATGTGATGATCTGTGCCCATGGTGACTGCCATCTTCCTCTGCAAAGTGCCCTCAGGGAAGTATGCTTTGCTTCCTCTGGCCCTTGTATTTCCATGCCTACTCTGTTCTCCAAATCCCACTGAACTGTAGCCTGACTTGCCACAGGTGTTAAGGGAGCCACCAAATCTAGCAGCCCTGGGACCCTTCCTCCCCAGCCAACATGCCCAGCCAGGAACAGTCCTGGGTGATCTGTACTTCCCAGTCCCAAGGGTGCAGCATGAAACCTGTTTGCAGGTCTGGCCTGGAGCAAGGTTTAGTGTGTACCCAAGCGACACGCAGACAGGCACACAGCGGTCCCTAATGCAGCCGGCTGCACAGGCTGCTGTGTGCACACCGAGCTATGCAGGTAGCACCACCCACCTATAACACTACCCAAACTCACACAAGTGCAGGCAGCCCTGTCCTCTTCCATCCTTCCAGCTGATCAGAATGGAGGTTCTCTGGTGAAAAAGCGTGCCCTCATAATGAACACACCCACATTCACAGTCCCCTTGAATGTGAGCATGGCCTCTAAATGCGTTTCATATCCGTGGCTGGACCTGGGGTGCTTTAACTGGTATGCAAGTCACCTCCTACTTGCCAGATAGAGCAATGTGATGCTTGCTAGTGAAACGGATGCACACACTCACCGACTCATCACATAAGCATTCCCACAATCACAGATCCCTTGAATATTAGCATGAACTCTCAGTCTACCTAATATCCATGCCTGGACCCTGAGCTCCCTTACCCCAACCACTGGCTCAGACCGAGTCCTCCAGATGTGGAAATGTTTCCTCCAAGTCACCAGCTAGTCCAGCTTGACGTTTGGTAATGAATTAAACACACACATACACACAGAATTAAATTCACTGAAGAAATATAAATACACCCAGGTCTCCTCAGCTGCCAGCACTTAGACCTCTTACGCATCCACATACAACCTGATCCCTCCCAGTTGCTGCCACCCAGACCTACAGCCCTGGTACCCATGGCCTCTTCTCCAGTTGCTCGCACTTGGACCTTTCAACACACACACACACCAGTCCCTCCAGTTACTGGTGGTTAGACCTACAAGCCCTGCAACCCACAGTCCCTCCAGTTACTGGCACACAGACGCTTGCTTGCTAGTCCCTCCATAGGCTAGTACCCAGACCCACAAGCCCTAAGACCTGTGGTCTCCTCTGGTTGTTGGCACACAGATCTCTTTTGTAGGTCAGTCTCTCCAGTTGCTGGCACCATTTTCCCACGAGTTCCTCTCTGAGTCACTGTGATCCTTCCCCTTTTCTTTGGATCCTTGGGCCCTTCCCCTAAACATCCCATAGTCATTTTTACTTAAGTCCACAAACGTCTTCTGATAGCCCATATCCCAATTTTCCCATAATACTCACATTAATCATGTTTCCCCCTTCCTATCAGTTAAAAATTCAGGTTGACATTCTTGAAGGCTCTGCCTGAGTAGTTCCTTTAATGGAGCATCAATCAGCAGCTGAAGCATTCTGGGTCCTCATTATTGTCTCTATTGTGACTTCCTCATTAATGTTTGTGTGTCTGTGTGGTTAATTTATCACTTTCCTCATTAGTTGTTATTTCTTTTATAGTGAATAGATCACAACTAAATAACTTAATGAACCAGACACTCCCACACTGCACATACCCTGACACTACTGACTGACAGCTGTTGCAGGACTGAGAACAGCTGGCTAGCCCATGATTACAGGGTCCAGCTCCCTTTTCTTAAAGATGTCTGTATCATGATAAGATAGCAAACCTAGACTTCACTGTGTTGATTGAAAGTCAGGATGCAGTTTTACATGTTTTCTTCATGTTCAGGTAGACTTACAGGACCAGGCAGGCATGTCGCACAACATATTTCCACTTTTCTCCGTTGCATGGAGATACACAACATTGTCAGACACTTCACTGACTTTAACATAGTATTTTATGCAGATGATGAATTATTTTCCAGACTTTACAAACCTTTATCATGATGGCTGAGATAAAAGTAGTAGAAAGAACGATGATGTAGTTGTGGTTTTCCAGTGACGTTCATCTTGTGTCTTTGATGCTTGTTTGCATTATCTTCAAAAGGATGTTTTATTCTAAATGGGGGGAGAAAAAACAAACAAACAAACCCACATCTTAAAAGTGTGTAGGGAAGGGAAAAACATGTATAATGTAAGAGTGTTACTTGCAAAGAAACCAAAATTATATATTGGAAGGCCATAAAGTAACAGTGTCAAGTATCTGGCATTGCACAGAGGTACTGCACCTCAACAGGATATCACACAAAGAATATTAGTACAAAATTAAAAATGGAACTCTGCTGTCTGGAAAGCCATTCCTATTCTATTTGCTTAAAAAACTTCTCCTGTGCCTTGTGAGTCCCTCTAAGCTACGTCACCGTTGCTATTTCCAAGTTTAAGTCTCTATTTAAACTAAGAGTCCATGTGCCTCAGACTTTATGAAATTTGCTATCAAAACCTGCCCAAATGCCGCTGCTATTCACTACATGGGCTTTCTGATCCAGTCATTCAGATAGTTTTATCTGCTGTCTTCTTTTACCTCTTCCTAAGCCATGATTTCCATGGCTACTTTGTTCCTTGCATAAAAAATGGCCATTGCATAGGGGAACTAATTTTTAGATTTGCTTTTTGTTTTGACATTTTGGGTTGGTTTTTTTTAGCACCGTATCCAGGTGTTTTAAGGGGAGATCTTTAGCAGAAAATGCAGTAATAGATTAAATACAAGTCCACTAAGCAGAAAACATGGTTTAGTTACAAACTGAAAATTAGCCGCTTTGTTCACACTCTCCCAGTCAATGTAGACTGCCATCAGGGCAGCAAGTGTTGTGGGGGTGGAGAAAAACAGGTTTTGAATGAAGTGACTTTTTGGTGTTTCATAAATTAGTAGCACTTAATGGAGCTCTTTAACTCCTAAGCTGGTGTCTTCAGACTTCAAAAATGTGACATCTTCCAATTTACTTCTTACTAAATTTAATTGTTTACTTTTTAGTAAATATAGATAAATATGTGTGTGTGTGTTATTATATATATACACACATATATATATATGTTGAAAGAGGCAAAATACTTACTTCTTCTAGAGTCACGCTCTCCCCATTTGCCTTTCCTTGGCTGTATTTCTTTTTAAGGCACACTGCAGTTGTAATAGTGACAATAAGCATTACAACAAATACAGTTATGGTTGAAGAAACAGCTATTATAGTATTTTCTTCAGTTGAGCCTTTTCTTTCACACTTTTCTCCCATGTACCACCAGTTGTCACCTGCTGGACATCTAGAAAGTAAAAGAACAAATGTGTGCTATCATCTAAAGATTAGAGGCATGAAAACGTCTACTTAAGGAAAACAGCATCTCTGATGCACTGTTTCTGTATATAACCCAAAGCACGGTGAAGTTATCTTAAAATGGACTTCTGTTTTAAAGTTGTCTTGAGTGGCTCACTGTCCTTGCACATCTGGACATGCTTCTTTCAGCTTCCCACTCTTTTACAGGTCACGTCTTCAGAGAGAGTCTTTGCAGGAAGCCCAAGCGCCATCCTGATCCTTTTGACTGCTTAACGCTTGGCTGCAGCTGATCTATAGAGCTGCTGCTACAGAACAGTCATCTTTTGATACCAATAGGGGCGCCCTCTGGATCACTCAGTTCACTCATCTGCTTCCTTTTCCTTGAAGTTTATAGCACTTCTGTTGATAGAAAACTCACTTGCTGCTCCACGAAACTGATACCAGTCACTAGGACCAATGTCATGCAATATTTGCTTGCGCTGTAACTAATTAGCCTCATATCCTGATGCAGTTCTGCCTTTTGTCATGCTCAGCTTTTACACAAAGCCCTTCTACCTTCTTCACTCAGTCAATCTAAAAAAGACTTTATAGGAAGGAGTTGAATCAGATCCTAGGGCAACTGGTCCAGAAGCTTTGAACTGCTATTTTTATCCAATCGAGCCACATTTACCACCCTCCAGAAAACTTCATCCTCCTGTTTCCTCACATTTCCTTTGGGTTTTTTTTTTATTTCTCAGCTCACCTTCTGCAGCAATTCAAACCTGGGAGATAAATGAGGTGGAGACCACACACAAGCTGGACTCTCAAGGCATCTCTGACCAGATAGCAGCTGAACCAAAACTTAGATGCAGGAACTCCTCAGTTCAACGCCTGAGCTAGCCAAACATGTTCCCACCACATTCTCTTTCCCCTGCTCGGTGCTTCTCCACTGGTAGATGTGGTACATTCTGATTAGACCTCCTCCTTGCCAGAAGGGGCTAATTTTCAAATGTAAAGAACTTGTATGAGCTGGCTCTGCCCTCCCCCAAGAAGAAGGTAAGAAAAGAAATTAACATCCTAGCAGTTGTCTAGGTTTAGGACTAAAAACAACCTCCAGGCCTTGATACCTTCACCTTATCCACCATCACAACCAGCTGCGAAACATTTTACAGGGAGCATATGAGGGTCCCAATGATCTAACTGACAAAAAAATATCTGTGCAGTACTGCTGAGTGCACACCTGCCCTATCTTTCTCACCCTGGTTGTTCCTTATGTATTGTTTTTCTAGCTCCTAAGCCATTTGTTCAAGAACTACCCTCAGCCCTGAAAATAAGTCTGTCTGCAGTGTGCTGCAAAGACACTGACTGTTGGAGGACTTCATGTGATCCAGCTCAAACAGAGTTCCATATCGCATTCCCCCTTGTTTCCCAGTAGAAAATTGAAGCAGAAACTGACTGCTGGTCACACACTTCTCTAGGATGGAAAGTAGTTCACATAGGCACTAGAGTTTCAAATAGTCCAGAGGTGTCAGAAAATAAATGTTCTCTTTCCATAATTTCAAAATCAAGCATAACATTCAGCATAACTTTTTTTTGGTCTTCTAGGAACAGCTTCTTGACATTTACTCATATTGGTGACCTGCTTCTGACGGGTTGCACAAGAACTGGTTTTTAAAAGGTTTCTAAATGGGGAGATATAACACATACTGAGTAATCCTGACTCCTGTTGCTCTCAGTCTTTAGATGTTTGCCTCACAGCGCTCCCTCAATCTACCTGCCCTGGCACAGCATCACATAAGGTTACCATCTTCAGCCTTAGAGCTTGTTTGAGAGCTGGAACAACGCTAATGAGCCAGGTGGGTTACACAAATGTATCCACAGAGAATTGAATAAAAGTTGATATTCATTTTCTTGCAGGGCAAACAATCTTTTTAGTCCTCAGCCTTCATTGCTGGTTTCAAAGGCAAGCAACTACACTTAGGTAATTCATGGTTATAATTTGCACTACATGATATTTCTGAAACAAATTCTGAAATAATGTCTGTGCTGCCTCTTGCCTGCAAACTATTAAACATCTTTTCTACTGATATAAATGCTCTTTTGTTTCAACTGCATTTATATTTAACTCTTCTAAATGTTGCTGCAGGGACTTCTAAGGAGATGCACAGTCCATTTTATAACATTACCGAAAATTATAAACACATTTAAAATACAATTTACAGGGAAGTCAAGCAAAGTACTTCAAAATGGTCAAATGCTGAACTTAGGAGCTTTGTTGCCCAAACTGGTCATAGGCTTTAGTCTCGCAGTAGCAATTGGAAATATTTGCCTTAATCAGCTATAATCTGTCTTTTCTTTCATTAGGAATAAAGATTTATTCTACTAGAAACTTCCATTATTCACCCTAAAACTGCATTTGAGAGTGAGTGAAGGCAGTTACCTGCACACCGGTGCTCCATGTACAATAATGCAGACACCATCATTTTCACAAGAGTTGTCTGGACAGAAACCTGGAACCTCTGAATCTGGCTTTTCAGTCAGGGTGACAGAAGCTGTTGTGATGGGTGTTGTGGTGGTGGTAGACCTAGTGGTAGGCTTGGTGGTGGTGGTGGGCTTGGTGGTGGCAGTGGTGTTAGAGGTAGGTTTGGTGGTGTTGGCACTGGGTGTGTTTATAACAGAAGTAGGTGAAGCACTTGGCTGAGTTGATAGTAGATGTGATATATCTGCATGATAAAAACACAGGAAATAAGATCTTTACTTCATGTTATTCTACCTCTTATTCTAATGGTGAGTTCTAATAGTAAAGAGCAAAAAGCCTGTCCACAGGTAGAATGTATAAATAGTCTTTTTTACCCTTCAGGAGCATGATGAATTTTGGAAATATCCTCTAGGTTTTTTTCAGAAACAGACAATTTTATTCTAAGTACTCTATTCAAAATAATTTGCACAGGACTAGCATCGTGTTACACACCTTCACATGAGATAAAGGAATTGGACTGTGCATGTACCTATCCACAATTTATTCAGATATATGATTTGACTACAGATACATGCATAGTTCCAAAACTGCTCATGTGCAAAGTATCCCATGTATTTATGTCTATAGCACTAGCGACTTAGTATGTGCCATTCCATGTTTAGTGTATCGTAAAGAATATCAGCTATGTTTACATACCTTCTATTGTTATAAGAATATAAACACCATCTTCTTTAATAAAGTTGCGGCTTCTAAGTCTCTGATGAGTCAAAAATGAACTCGTTCCACTTCCTGGACCCCTCATGAATGTAGTTCCATTGGGAAAAGATGCTGTGGATCCCACTTTATCTGGCCTATCCCAAAAATAAGTTGATGAGGAAGCTGGGGGGGAAAAATTAACCGCATGTGAGTGTAGAACCACTCTGAATTTCTTTCTCAATAGGGTCCTTTCCTTCTCAGATAATCTCTGCTGCAAAGCAGTACTGAAGCGTCTCTCAACAACCAAGACACACTGTGTCCTACTTCGCCTGCTTAACTGCTCATGGATATCATGAATATGGAGAAGACAATAAATTACCTGAAACTCAAGGAGTAGGAGCAATGCTGAACCTGCCTACAATATTTGCAGATTTTTTGCCTGAGATTCCACACTGGTGAGATGCACAAAACAATGGAGATCTTCAAAGGCTTGGTTTAGCCTGAGGTATTGAGAAAAGAACCTCCTGGAGATGAGGTTATTGCAAAGCTAGTTGAAAACCTGTTGTATTCTCTTTTTAGTTCTTTTAAACTGTAGTGGGCAAGAAAATGAGTAGCACGTGAATCAACTGTAAAATGAATTAATTCAGTGCTTCTCAAAAAAAAAAGCATCTCTTAATGTGAATGTAGAGCAAAGGGTACTTGAACAACCTGAATGGTCACAGGCCACTGATGTTCCCTCCATCAGACCCTGTTCTAAATCTCAAAGCTGAGCCTGATTGTCTATGAAAATATCTGACAGAGGGAGAAGAAACTGCCTGTTACCTCTGCTGGTTAGAGAAAGGGTAGAAGTTACAAGGCTTCCCTTGGGAATCTGGAGCTATCAGAAATATATGAATAAATAAAGGAAGGGAGAAGGAGCAGAGTGCAAACAGACTGCATGTCCACAGGCTCAGGGAAGTAAAAGGGCTGCGCACTGTGGCCATAACAGCAGAGAGCACAGGGAAAATGTGAACCACGTACGGAGAACCTGGTGTGCTGCGTCTTTCACTTACAGAGAGGATATTTAGACTTTCTAGATTACATGCTTTGTTTTCATGTAGAGACAGTGTCATAGAAAAATGAATGTAAATCATAAAAATTTTAAAATAATACTGTAAATTAGACGTTTTTGTGCCTTCCTTTCTTCACTAATATTACAGTCTCAAAGCTCAGGAAGCTCATTCAGTGGTGGAGGTGGTTTCTTTGGCAAAACCCTTACATCGACACAGAAAGTCATTATGGCTTAAGTCCAATCTCTATCCAATGATGCATATGGGAGTTTTCTTTAGTATCTGTCTTTACAGAGATTCCTACCATTTCTCAGAGTTACATCTTTACCTCAACTGCCTCCTTTCCAAGTTATTGTGGACCATTGCTCCTTATCTTCTCACACCTTGAACGAGTACAGATTATGTAATATGAATCAGTACTTTGTCCATCTGGAGATTCACTGTACTGTTTACGAGGGCAGGGGTTTGTTTCATAGTTGCACTTTTATCTGGTATGAACTCTGTTTATTGTTAATTCAGTATTTTTCTTTTCAAGCCTTCTGGAAAACTTCCATTCCCATTAAAGCATATATAAATGCACAGAGCATACGAAAGAAATTTTAGGAGTGGATCATCCACCTGCTTCTTATGCAAATCAACTTTGGAAGCCAGGGTCCCAGCTTAACCTACTTGTATGTTTAATTTTTTTCTTGTCTGTGGATCAATTATATTGTTGCTGCAAAAAAATGAAACATTCCAGAAACTAAAAAACCAGCACTAATTTACACAAAGAGAAAATGTGACTCCTTTTCTTTTGGCTGTGTTTCAAATGTACTTAATAGCACATCTGATTTTAACTAACCTGATAATTTCAGGGGGTCTGTTGTTATACTTCTTTGGTTTGACATCCGTTGACGAATATCAGGATGCTGGTCAAGCAGAATCACAGTACCTTGTTGCCATGCACAGGGCCATTGCAACTGATCATCATTTGCTCCAGAAATCAAGTGCAAGTACATTGCTAAATTAAATGGGTTATCGGTGGTACCATTTACATACAAGCTGACCTGAAAAGCATATCCTTTACTAGAGTAAAAAGGTGGGCTGTACATTATTCCTGCTGTCCCTGCTGGACTTGTGTTGAGGAGATGTGTGAAATTTCTGATATGCCAGACGTGGTGGGGACACTGAGTTTCTGACAAGTTGATGTCATCAATAGAGAGGCCTCCGTCTGATAAGCCGCTTCCTCTCACACCTTGAAACACAACCCGGAATTTATATGTGACATTCAAAGAAACGTGATGGAGCTGCCAATAACTCGCAGGTGAACCTGAAAAATAAGGGTAGAGATTTCTGAGTAAGAAGTACAGTCAAACACTGCACAGGTCAGGTCTACAGACCCTATACCAACACTGTGTAAGAATTTCTCCATTCCACTGGCACCGAGGTGATGGAATATTGCTCCTGTGGATGTTACTTTTTGATTGCAAGATCATATTTTCTCAATTCAATTTTTCAACAGATTTAGTATGCATAACAGCTCTTTACTTTGAGTGAAAACAGTGTTCATGGGTTTTAAGACTGCTTTTTCTCTTCTATTTTTTAAGAACAATGCATTAAATTAGTCCACATGTTGTGATAATTAAATGCACAAAGATGGCTGTCACCTGTATTATTAGAAAGAAAAAAATTCAGAACAAGGTATATTTAAATAACTGAATAACAACATGCCTCAACAAAAAAGTGCTACAGAGGATCCTGGGAGCCCAGAACGACAAGATTAGTTCACACGGTTGGTTTTGTATGTTTAAATAGCTTGTTGGAAATTTGCCTATGCAGGAGCACTATCCGCCCATCAAATGATTAATGGTACTAAGTTCAAATTAAAGCCAGTCGTTTGCAAAACCTACTTCATGTGATAAAACCTCACTGTGAGACTGGTGCTGCATCCAAAAGTGCCTGCACTGGCAAATTCCACTTAACTCCAAAAGCAGCATACACAAATGCAAAGACCTCTGCACAGGGGCCTTGTAAGGCAGATGAAAGTAGGACATCCTTTGTTAGTAGCATGTGCAACAAAACAGTTTCCTTTGCTGTCTGATTTATGTTAACCTGCGCAGCAGACCAGACTTTCAGCTGCATTTATGGAATAAGCAGTGCTAATCCCAGGTACAGAAATCATGCTTCTCTCCTAACGATTCTAAACACAACACAATGGATCTCAGATACGAGTCTTAATTTCTTGCCATTTTTCATTACCGTTATAATTAGGAGGGGGAAAAAACAAACTGAGAAATAAGAACAAAAGCACCCCGCTGTTTTCCATTAAATTGCCTTCCGCATAAATGAAAGGGGTTTGAACTGCACAGATTATATGCAAGACTGGGGTTTCTGACTCATGTTCAATGAGCGGATCAGCTACTGTGCTGTAAAATGTCCCAACCACGCAGCCCCCCCTGCTCCTAGCTGAAGGCAGCCACAGCTGCCACAGACGAGCAGAAAGGGTTCGGGGCTTGTCCCTCAGCCCCTCGAGCATGGTGTTTCAGTGCAAAGCCATGAGCAGCTCAGCCACGATACCAGGTGATGGCTGGAAAGGGCTGTAGTGTCACTGTTTCTTCCACTTCGTGGACCACCTTGGTGAGAGTAACTTCCCATGTGAGAGAAGTGACACTGCTAGGGGGAAAACATTATCTGAAACCATTCCTGAAAATTTCACCAGAGATTGTCAAAGTAGGGTGCACATTTGGAGATACATGTGAGATCAGAGACTTAAAAGGAACTTACCAGACTTGAGAAAGCAGGAATGGGAGATGGGACCTAATATACATGAAAAAATATTCGTGAAGAAGCCTGAAGTGTGGAGAAATTAATCTTGGCTTCAAAGTAGGGTTTGAAAGAGTTTGGAGGGCTCAGACTGATCTGAAATCTACACCTGCCTCAGCAGTCCTGACACTTCCATTAAGGATTCCTGATGGCTCACAGGGATGATGAAAGCTCAGGTTGAAGAAAAGAGTGGAAAACAGAAAAGAAAAACAGGCACCAGCAGCAGTTGAGCCAAAGGGACAAAAGAGGCAGAAGAATGGACTTGATACCTGTTTAGTGAAAGAACTTGCTCAGACCCTTATGTAACCAGAAGACTGAACTAGTCGTAGCTGTAATGGAGACCAGTAATAGTTAAATATTTGAGAAAGTAAACTAATTATAAGGTGACTTTGTCAATTCTAGCTTAAAGAGCTCTTGTCTGTTGACTGACCTCCGTTGCCCATTCTGTAGGTCATAGGCTCCTAAAACCACAAGAACTTAATTTTCTTCAAACTACAACTCAAATCATGATCTGCTGCCCGTATATTTCATTTAAGTAATTTCAAACCTTGTTTAAAAAGTAAGTTAAATCTTATTTATCTTCTTTAAACTGGCATGTTAGGTATTCCAGGGCACTTTCACTTTCCATTTCTTTACTATTACTTTCTTATTCATTGTAATTTACTCTAATGACCAATTTCACCTGTTGCTAGTGAGACCAGCAATTCTAGAACAGTTAAAATGACTGCTCATGGAACTTTAGCTATTTTGGTGAGAAAACTATCTTGATAATGCAAGAGTTTGTAATTTGTGGTAATCGATTATATTATAGGAAAACAGCTGACTGAGGATCCACCAAGTATAATTTCACCAGCAGAGAATCAATTACATAGAGAAGAAGCCAAAGAATAACGCTAGGACATGAGTCACTTTGCTACAATATTTGCTCCCCCCTCCCCCAGTACTTTGAAAAGGTACTGGAGCATTGATTAAACCAAAATGCAACTTTATTCCATACCTTTTAT
Organism: Ibycter americanus; assembly: GCA_035590275.1. Taxonomy (NCBI): domain Eukaryota; kingdom Metazoa; phylum Chordata; class Aves; order Falconiformes; family Falconidae; genus Ibycter; species Ibycter americanus. The sequence goes on from JAVJGI010000040.1 coordinate 51,402,614, forward strand.
CTCTTCAATGAGTCTCAAAGTACCGTTCGGGTGGGCTGAAGTGTACTCCCTGACCCAGACATACAGCCGGTTGCTTTCATGACCGCTGTTATAGAAATAGAACTGTAAGCACTGAAAGCCCCTTTTGGGATACAGAATTCGGCTCTCCAGGATAGCTGTGCTTCCCTCTGCTCCAGCGCTGGTGTTGAAATGCATGAAGTAGCCAGAATCTGTCAAAAGTCAATGAGAAATGAATGGCAGAGGAAGGAGAGAGAAAACAAAATTTTCCCAGTGTACTGGTATTCATAACGGTGTGCTGCAATAATACTAAAAGGCATGGTCGAGCCAGAGTAAGGTAGATCCTGTACGAATTTGCAAACTGAGGACTGTTATCTGTTCACATTCTCCAGAGGCAGAACTGCTCTCCTTGCAACTTTTTTCCTCATTTGGCTGTCTCTATCTAGCAATTTGTACTCAAACGCATGGGCTTTTACGCTTTACTCAGTGCCAGTAACTCACAATTGACTCTCTCTCTGGAGGACTGGTTTAAGCTCCTGAACTGATGAAGTTTCCTCTGACAGGTCCAGAAACAACTGGCTATATTCTCAATTAATTGTTCACCTGAGCTCTGGTAATATACATAATTTCTAAATCCCAATCCTTTCCAAAGACCTACCGAGCAATTACTCAGAAAAGCAGCAGTCTTTCTGGTGTGCTTGTACCATAGGTTAGCACATTTTGTATAGTTTTTGTGTCAGGATGTGACACTAAGACTAGAAAACAGATCAAGAGGTAAGGACATTCGGTCTCCTCAAATAAGCAGACAATCGAACATATCACATGATGCCCCTAAGTATGTAGATTTATGTTGCTTAGTTAAAAAATAAACTGTAATTTGACAACAAATAAACAGAGAACAAGGCCAAGAGCAAAGTCAACTGACATGCCTCTGCAGAAAATACTTCCCAGAGAGATAAGAACATTTTTTTCGCATACCTTCACATTCTCCCATATTAGTGTGATCAGTATTTGGCCCAGCAGGAACCCAAGACAAACGCTGCCAATCACTGTTGTCATCTGAACTTTGAATCATGCCACATATATTTTCAAGTTCAAAACTGCATGTGTCCATGAAACTTATGGAGGAGGCTATAACATAAAAAAAAAAAAAGTTGTGAATCTTTATTACGTGACATACATTTTAATTCTGAATGTCCAAAGCCAAGAGCAGAGAAAGACTAAATGCAAACACCAAGTAACCAGTGGCTTCAAATACCATCAACATTCACAGGTGTAATGATCAGGAACTCAAAGCATTTGGTGACTAACACTGACGTTAGTAAGATGTCAGGACCACTCTGGGCACTTAGCAAGCACAGGAGGGTGCCAGCTTATTATCTTATCACATCTTTTATTTACAAAAGGAACACTAACACCAACCCAAATCCCTCAACCTTCACACAGTCAAAATGTCCTGAGACTTCCCATTCTTTCCTCTGCTTTCTTTGGGCCAGTCCACACATGGCCACAGATTTTTACAAAAGTTCAGTAATATAGCAGCTGGAGTGCTCATTTTGAAATACAGTAAAGCAGAAAGTACTTCACTGCAATAAGCAAACCTTGATTTTCAAAACGCTGAATTGAAAAAAACATTTGGCAAAGGTACATTTGGGACCAGTCTACATCTCATCTCATACAAATTTTTAAGATGTCTTGCATCTAACAAGTGGAAAATTAAGTGAAGGAAGACTATGAAGTTGAATAGGAAAGGGAAAACACTATATGAAATGTTTTCTCTGTCCAAAGCAAACCCTGGATGGGTGAGAGAAGACGCAGCCCAGGTTTATCCCTGCTGTTAGGTTTGTTTCCCATTGTACCATGTCCGAGCTCTGTGTAACACTAGTCATGATTTGAAAACAACTAAGTTAATAAAATGCTTTTCAAACTGTGTATAAAATATTGTGGCAGGTTTAAAGGTTCATTGCACCACAAAAAGGACCTTGAGCATCACAAAAAGCAACCTCAATGGCATGCCAAATGCTTCACTTAGGCTGTAGCTCAGGGAAGCACTTAAGTATGAACTGCTGCCAAATCAGTTGTACTGCTGAGATATTTTATACTGTCCTCATAGAAAGCTAACAATCCTCTAGAGGCTTGCAAGGCTATCAGAAATGTTGTGTGACTGATACCTTTTAAGATACAGTATTGGTATGATGCTGTAAAAACCAAGAAAAGATTTTCACAGTAGATTTTATATTGACTGCTGGAGGAAAAAAAAAAACAAAACCCAACCAGCTAGGCTGTCAGCAAGAAAGTAACCAAAAATGGAGAATTATTAAATGAAAGAACTCATTGAAATCAAAATACAAAACATAATATGAAATGGATTTACCCAAACAGAAAGGAAGTAGCCTAACTACCTTAATTAGAAATTGTTGGCACGAAGTGGTGACCTGAACAACAGGAAGGGAGAAAAAAGCAAGACCCAATAGCTTACAATGTATTTCTTAGATTAATTCCTTAAATAGGGGATGGGTGCACTGCTTGAGGCAGGTTTTGGACTCCATCTGCACTAGAAGCCAGATACTTTCTCGCTATGTTGTGAAAGGCTGGACTTGGAAGGAAATACATGGGGGAGGAGTGCTGAATCCTAACTTCCAGTGGCTGAGGGAAACCTCATGGTCAGCTCTGCTAGGTAACATGCTAGGAGGGGAAAGCAGACTACAATCTACTGTTACCAGATGGTCTGAAAGACAGTTCTGAAGAAAATATCAGAACAGCACTAAAGTATCAGTCAGGACTTCTCATGCTGTAGATTGGGGTTTTTTTCAATTTAAGAACCCAGTTTCCCATCTTTAATGCAATTTCCTAACCACACAGGCCTTTAGCAGGAATTCAGCTTAAACTTTTCCTTATATCATGTTCACCAACAGAAGTAATCTTTTGATTCCTCTGAGAGGATGCATGCCATCCAAACCATGTCTGGCATTCTCAGTCTTCCCCCTAACAAAGGATCAGTCCAGCAGCTGGGTGGGCAAGGGCTGGGACCTGCAAAGCACCCATCCTCCTTGGCACAGGGAGCACTTAGTCAAATGGTGGCTGATCTGAAGACCATTTACGGCCCTGCGAATATCATGCACACTATACGAAGCCAAGGGACGGACTGGGGAGCAGGGCAGATCCTGACTGCACTGAAGGTGGTGGCAGTTTTGTCAGTAATTTCAACATGACTTGGGGCTTATTCCACTTGGGCAATGTGCCTCTGGATTAAGAAGTTAAAATGTCATGAAGTATTTACATAATGCACCAGAATGATGGAAATTATGTAAGATTAATGGAGAGGAAGAAGGGCTCCATCCACTGTTAAAGACATCCCTGGCTGTAAGCACTTCTATAACGCCTAACTGACTGTGTGCCAAGTGCTAGAAGCTAAGGCTGCATGTGTGCGCTCAGGTTAGACCTACATGAACAGAAATATTTTCATCAGAACTGTACACTCAAAAAAAATGCGCTGTTTTAATAGAACAGTTTAATAACTATTTAAGGTATCTGTAGAATGAGGCTTAAAATATAACTGTAAACCAGTACTTGCTACTTGGGATACTGAGGCAGTGAAGTAAAAGCTTTTATCTGAGTGCCAGGACACATTTGATGCAGTCACAATTACAGAATTATATTCCAGTTTGGTAATAGAACTGTTTATATTTCTCTGTCTCTTACTTCCACTCAGCTGTCAAAAATAAATCCCACATGAGCAAAACAACTCTTTTGACCATTTCTGTAAGAGACTGGACTTGAAAGTAAAAATAAAAATTCTAAAAGTCTGCATTTTCTTCGTAATAGCATCTGTACCCTGTCTGCATGAACACACACTCTGTCTCACAGATTCCGTGAAAGCAGAGTAGGTGTGATAGTCACAGCAAAGGTACTCATTTCTGTAGTGTCTGAGAAACAGCTGTGGAATAATGGAGAGAAAAAACAAAAAGCTTTGTGCAGAAGCACAGATTTTAAACAACCACCCAAAGAATGAACAAAAATCAGCTGCTGAGTAAAGCTGTTTTTTAACTAAAGGTCAGATAAAATTGCACAGAAAACTCTGCTGCACAGCAGTGTTTCTGCAGGAGGGCTATGTTATTTCTAGCTGTACCATTATTTCTGGTGTTCTTCTCCAAATACGTTAGCATCTCTTTTACTTATGTCTGTAGAAGTCCAGCACGTATACATCACCCTCATTTCTGTCAAATGCGAGAAGCAAAAAAAATTAAAAGAAATGGGAGAAACTTACAGCAATTGTACAGCCGGTTCAGTTTCTGGATATCATAATCACTGAAATCCATTCGCTGTCCTATAACATCCATGAAGTCTGGTATGTTCGTGATGATGGTGGGTTCAGTTCCATTCCTAAATGCATTTTGGCTATAGTGCATCACAGAAGTATAGTCATAGGGAACATTCAGGGAGTCTGATGCTTTATCATCATATTTTTCGAAATTATGCTCTTTACCTAAATGGGAAAAATAAAAGGAAAGATTGTTTGTTGCCCAAGAAGACCGAGTTTTAATGTAAAGACTTAAAGTAACAGAGAATCCATCAGATCCCCAAGTATTTTTTTTTTTTGTAGTCTTTACTTGTACTTACTCTGTAAAACTACTTTATTTCTTGTCTAAAGTTATTTACTTTCCTCTTTCAGTCACTAGAACATGATGTGATGACTTCTGCTGGATGAAGCAAAGCTTTTTTGCTACCAGAAATCTTTTTCCCATGAAACTACCTGTAAATTTTGATGGGCTTCTGATATCCAAAAGTGGAGATTCTGTTTCAGTACTCAAATTAATGCAATTTGCAACTGTAATGCCTCACTGTTTCTAATCTGTATTCTCTGATGTTTAATTACCAGTCATTTTAGCTTACAATAACAAGTTAGAGTTGTCATCAGATAAGCTTCCAGAATTTAACTTTACAGATATTCTCTGGAGTCTGAGCAAAAAAACATTACTAACTACCCAATGGAAAATAAAGTTTTAAATGTTTCGGATTAGTCAAAATACAGTAACTATATTCTGGTCAGTGTAAAAAAACTGCAGCAGTTTCAAATGGCTAACAATAGCACAACTTGTCATTAAAGAGTCAGCAAAATATAATGGAAATCAAGTAACAGAGCCTAAGTAATTTTCTGTAATACATACTTGCATATGCACCTGACTATTGATCACAACTAAGTAAGAATGCATTAGATTTAATCATTACCTATTTCTTCAGTCTGCTCTGTGTACCTGTGTTAGGAAAGCATCAAGTCTGTGTATATAACTTTGGTTTTGAACTGCCTGAAAGCCACAGAGGACAATGGCGAGCTGAAGAGGCAGAGACCGAGCAGAGTCCTGAGGAACCCTGTGCCAGCCCTCAGGCTTGCACCAAATACACCAACACTTAGGTTCACAAGCTGCATCGTTAAAGTCACCACTCGTGTGTTGTGGACTCTGAAAAGGGTCTCTCCTCTCTGCCCACCCTCTCTGCATGCTCCGCCGTCAGCTCTGCTGCCTGCACTGGGTGTAGTGGCCAGGAAGAAAGAGGACAAACTGTCTTTTCCCTGGAGATTTTCTACTGGCTTTGGTCGCACCCACTTTTCCAGAGTGGGATTTTTTTTCACTTTCATTTTGTCAAGGGCTCCCAGAGTAACAGTGCTTTTAGACCATTCATTTAAAACAAACTAAATTATTCTCTTCTGCTGCTCTGCTGTACAACATGTAGCATAACAGGGCTCAGATCTCTAGTTAGGGCTTTGGGAACTGCCATGGCACAAGGAATAACTCCAGCAACAACAAACAAGGCTTTTGGTCCCAAATAGATGTCACTTGATATTTAATTTATTGATATGATGGCTTTGAAAGAATAAGCGTAAGAGAATAGTGTGACCACCAAAGCGTGGCTGGGAGGGATGTTCCACAGCTAAATCCCCAAATGCCAGAGCCTGAAAGGAAGAGCAAGGGAGTGACTGACCAGACTGAATCCTGTCCCAGATGATGGACACATAGTCATCCCGGTCGGACCGTGACTGCTCGTGCCAGAATCCCAGGGCATGCAGGAACTCATGCTGGATCGTCCCAATCCTGTCACAGTTGGCTCCGATGGAGAGCTGCTGCAACCCCTCTTGCTGGTTTCCCACTGAGGACCAGCAGCTACCATTGAAATAAAATGAGAGAGGACTCTGTGAGATACAAACCATCACCTTGCCACGCCAACTCCAGAATCAGTCTGTTCAACAGGTATATTTTTAACTTGAGCATTGAAGTTATATTTTGCTACAGAGAGCACTTTTTCATTGATCTGTTCTTTACAGGACCCTTTCCTCTCACATTTAGCTCTGTTTCGATGAACAAGCAGTTCCCCCGCTCTGTCTCTCTGTTTTTAATGGGTTTTCTTTAGAAGAAAAATATTGAGCAATTTGTGACAGAAGAAAACTGATGAGGATTTCATTGGTACTCTGGCAAACATCAAAGACTACGGACATGATTTAGAGCAATTAAGTTACTGCAAATTAACAATTTTTAGCTGGACCACAGTATGTGACTCTGAGCACACTTTGAGCCTGTCCCTGTCGTGAGGGGAACCAGGTTCATGCACATCTTCCCTCTGCCATTGAAGCTGCTCCTCTCCTTATTGCTTTGGCCTTTTGCTTTGCGAGGGGCTGTAGCTGCCAGGCAAGGCGCGCTTCTACACGGCTGTGTTTACCTTCTGAAAGGCTGGTGGATCTGACAGTGCTTTTCATAAACTCTTTTCTTTCTAGCTACTTGTGAGCTGCTGTACTCGAGCACTTGCTGCTGACACAGGCTCACAAGGAAGAGCAAAATCACAGCTGTGCTGGAAGTTTTTATTAAAGGATAAAAAAATTCAGGGAGCTATCTGCACAAGCCAATAAAATGGCACCCTGTGTCCACAAAGTAGCAAGCACAGAGAGCTACATTTAAATTGATATTTTATGCAGCAAATAAATCAACACTTACCCAATGAAGTCCATAAAATTAATCGGGCACAAAATATGCCATAGGATTTGCAGTCCTAGCCCCCCAGAAATTTTAAAACACAAGCACACCATGCGCTTGCGAACCCTGTAACTTATTAGTGCAACATATTCCCTGGTATTTCTCTTTCCACAAAGCAGCACAGGCCTTGGCTATTGATTACTCATTAAAATCACAGCATGAGACCTGGGAAGGAGCACATGTGGCATCCATAATTTCATGGGTTTCCCTTGAACAAGGCCGCACATCGATCACAAAGCTTTTTATTGTGTTTTGCAGAGGTCTAAGTCCATCACAGTTCTGGGTCCACCTCATACCAAAGCAGCTGCCTCTGGCTTCACAGCTGCTGCACAGCGCACACAGGCTACAGGCACATCCAGGACACTTGGCAAAATTAGCATCCAAATGCTGGGGGATGCAGCTTCCCCCTGCCTCCAGTGCAGCTTCCCCTTGCCTTCAGATGCCAAATGCCCACACCACCATCATTCTGCATCCGCAGAGGGAGTAAACACATGGTCTGTGTCACCCAGCACTAAGAATAAAATGAGGTGAGTAGGACAGGGCACTCCAGAGCAATGGGCACCTGGAACCCCGTGTTAGCAGCATCTTCAGGAGGAGAGAAAACGGGGAAAAGTCCCAGCTTCCCCAAGCGTGAGAGAGCTGTATCTCCTCTGATTCAATGCTTTTTGCCATGCTAGTTGCTCTGTCAGAGGCCAGAGGAACAGGGAAGTACCTGCTCTGACCAGTCCCACCAGCCTCCTGTTGGAAGATGGGCCGTAAGTAGATACATGCCATCAGTAGCAATGATGCGACTCCAAGCACATTTTTATACTAATGTCCTGCTAGTAAATAACTTCCCATAGTATCACAGATCACCCATATCAGCACACAGATGCTTTGACTTACCAGCACCAAGCTGGTTAGCCAGGGCTCTGTAACAATCCACTTCTGCATGGGTTCCCTTTGCTGTGTGCCACAGAGGCAAAAGCTGAAGTGACCTCCCAGGACAGCTCCGTGAAAACCTGATTTTCCATGTGGAAATGCTAGATATGGCATCAATCCTCCCTCACCTGCTAACCATTTGACTCTACCACACCATGCTAGTTTTTCTGCTGAATGAGTCCTGTTCATGAGCAGAGCAGGGAGAAATGGCACATCCATTGCAGATTCCCAGACTGTTCTGTGAGCTTTGCAGGCACTTGTCACATTTGATGCTCCTGCGCTTCTGTAACCCACAAGCGTCCCTCACGTATTCTGTTCAGCACACAGGCTGGAGTCAGGAAAAGGTCATTAAATAGATCCACAGTCTGACCTCCGCTGCAGATGCATAGACCTGAACAGAGGATGAGGTGAAAGGCTGTGTGCTAGCGAACCTTACATGTACCTCCACTCACTTTGCGTTATAAAGATATACCTGTTAACATAACACAGGCAGTAGCCAAGGCTTGGCGAATGGTAGATAAAGAATGTGGGCAGGGAGTGGCTCTTTGCACAGGGGTTGATGACACTGTGTACATACATCAGAGACTACAGATACGTTTTTACACAGGGCACTCCACACAACAAAATGGCAGGTGGCTTCTATAGTGGCTGACTTCATTTGAATTCAAAAGGATGATCCAGACGAACACTTTATGGCCCACTACAAATCCTTTTGACACAAAATTCCTTCACTTTCCTCTGTCTGTTCTATAGATGCAAGCCAAGATCAGAAAGGCAAAGGTGATTTATCAACTTTTTCTTCGTGCAATAAAGCTTTATGAATCCAGCTGGTGTTGCCAGGAACTTTGTGCTCCTGTCGGCACTGTACCCTCTGGACTGAGGTCTTTAGTCTGCAGTTAGAGGAGTCCTAACTGATTTTAAAAAATAATGAGGAATGGCAGAGGGAAAATGTGTTGGTTTACCCACCTTTCACCTTGTCCCGTTATATCAGAAGAGAGGAATGTAGTGAAATGAAAGACAGTTAACACAGAATCAGTCCTGGCAACTCCTTTGTAGAACTTGAAGCTGCCTCGCTGAAACTGGACAGCCGTTTTCAGGAGACTGCACTGTTTAGCTGCAATCTTTTAAAAAGTGCTGCTGAGCTTTAATTGTTTTGCAGATGTGTCAGCTGAGGTGACAGAAACATTCCAGGGCAAGCAACACACCAGGCAGTGAGGGCAAGACATGTTATCCAACTAGAACAACTTGTCTTCTTCACCACCATGACTCATCTATTTTTAATGGATATATAAATGAAATATCGTGTAGAGGCCTCTTACTTGCCATAGGCTAAACACTGTGGTTCTTTTTCAGGCACAATTATTAGCAAATTCAATGCATACTTTATGTGATGAAGGATTAAAAAATTTAGCTACATGAGTTTTCCATTTGGCTCAAAAAGCCGAAGAGTCATTAGCACAGGAAAATGCAATTATTCCCCAGGTCTCCATTTATACATCTTTTAGGGCTGAGTCTCCAGGTCATGTGTGCAGTATGAACAGTAGAAAACATACAGAGCCAGAGACTGAAGAAATTTGAAAACAATTATCTGCTACAAACATCTCAGAACAAGCCAAAGGGAAAGGGAAATATTTATACTGTCAGAAAATCTTTTCCCATTTCTGAATGCATTCTCATACCAGGAAATTATTTTCTAAATTTACATTTCCTCACCAGGCTATCAAGTTTTCCCTGATCTCTTTTTCTAAAAGAGAAATGATTCAGCATAGAGTTGAGAATATATTTGTTCTTGTTGCACTGTTTTGACAGAAACTACCTTAGAAAGGGAAGCAGCTGGGGCAATTTTAACTTCTTTACTGGAGTCTCATTTTGCAAAATTTAAGGGGGAACAGCATAACTGTTCCTCAAAAGAGGTAAATAAAGTGAAACCTCTGTAAAATATCCCAGTGTTATGCAGCATTTTAAAATATTGCTGTTATATCTGAATGCTGGTGTGCTAGTGTGACATTGTTCAAATGCAAATCCATTGTTATAGTCAAATTCATTGTCCCACAGTTAGAACTATCATATTTCTGCTGGGATATTTTTTTTTTCCCCCTAAAACCTAAGGTATACTAAGAATGACCACTGAAAGTAATACTCCATATATCCAAAGATCAGTCAAGAAAATAGTTGGCTTTTTTCTGAGTTTTTTTACCACGCCCAGAAAATCACCTCTTAAAGGACTTGATTTCCTTTTATATTAAAAAAGTAAGTATCAGCAAGAAATTGTTCATTACTACCAGGTAATACCTGTTCTGGAAACTACTACAATTTCCAGTTAAAAAGAGACTGGAAAATGGACACAACAAAACCACAAAATTGTAATCAGATATATGTGTTTTAGAGTGAATACTGGCCATGAAAATTGCCTGAAGCCAAACAGGATGAAAGTTATTTTACATTACTCCTCTTACCCTGTTCCTTTGAACACAAATATGTAATTCTTCTCCCCTTCCCAGGGTTTGAAGTCAATACAGGTTTTCAGTCGATACTGTTCAAATGCCTTGAGGATGAGTCCCTTAGCATTCATTTCTGCAAAGCAAACAGTGTTATTGTCAATACTGAGCCAATAGGTTTGTACTATTATCCGTATGAAGTGAGTCCTAAGGGTGGGTCTTGCTCCAGCAATCTTTGATCAAAATAAGCAGGCTTTTTGCTGGATTGAGACCTGAGCAGGGACCTAAAAACCATCAATTATACTGTTGTGACATTATATCTCCCTCTTTTTTTTTTTTTTCTGTGTAAATTTTTGTTGGTACTTGGGTTTAAAATATGGCATGATGAGTATATAAAATATGATAGTGCATGGTTCTTAATTTTGTAAATTCTTTCATTTTACTTTGCTGAGATTTATGTGAGCAAGTATTAAGTAAATAGGGAACTAAGACATTGGATTTTGCTTAGTGCAGACTGCAGGCTACAGATCTCTCACAGAACTCTCCAGGACTTGAATGGCTAACATTATATCCGTGTTATCTCCTCTAAGTAACTTGCATGGTTTCAAGCCAGTTTAGATCTGAATCTAAACTGTGGGGTGGTGGGGGTGGGGGTGATTATTTTTTTTTTCCTATTATGTACCAGAAAGATGACTCCACATATAGTGAGAGTGCAATCTCCCCATGTGGTGTACAGCAAGAAACGAAGCTCCCTGTCTCACCACTTGCCTCTGCCCTGAAGAGCCACAGCTGGGTGGATTCAAAGGGATGGAGACAAGCTAGGATGTGTCACTGGCCCACATGAGGGGACTCAGCAATGTGCCATTGCTAACTGCACTGTCTGCCAGAATGCCACTTTGTCATCACCACTGTAGATGATGTAATGGCCAGGTAAGCTTCCTGGCTTTAAAAAGATCTTCAGTGCCCTGTTTCTTCTTCTGCTTAGTAGAGTTTCATGTCTCAGACACGTGCTTTGAAAACCAACTCAATCTGCTGGGCCATAGCAATGACAGGGTAAGAACCACCCAAGAGAGGAGGCGAGAGCCGGCACCGACACCAAGACGATACACCCTGCTTGCGCGCACCCAGGCCCAACCCTGCCGCGGGCAACGGCCTGCGCTAGACTTACAGGAGGAAAGGGTGCCACAGTATCTTTATCAACCTGTATTTCACATTTCTATCAACATGACATACAGACATTGTCAAGGGTAAATACTGTACCCAGGCTGTCATCAGGGACATAAGGGATAACGTGGGGCCACAGATAGTTGTCGCCAATGATGGAGTTTCGTTCCTGCATTTGAGAAAGAAAATAAGCATGCAGTCCTCAGTAAAAAGCGATTTAGGATCAGAGATTAACAATAGTGCTAAGGCAAAGCATGTCTCCTAAAGTTCTGTGTAAGACAAATAAGAAATCAAAGAGCTCAAAAACTTCGGAAGCTCACTCAGAGGTCTAAGGCTTGGGCTGAAATCCCTTCGCTCCCTTCTGTCAGTGTCTCCAACTTCTGCAGCATTTTCTCCATAGGAATTACCTGAGATTTTGATGCATGTGTGAGGAGAGCTTCAGCTCCTGTGGGAAGCATTAAGATCTAAAGTCCTGCAAACTGTACAGAGATTAATAATTTTGTAATTTATCATAATGCAAGGCTTTGCTCCTGTGCCCTTAGCAAGTGCTGTCCTTGCTTCTACTCATATGCTCAAGCCAAAGACCAAAGTGGAGAGTAAAACACTACCGACTTTCAGGGGCACAAGACATTTTGGAGGTTTCTACTAGGTTTTCTTTGAGATGTAACCTGCTATGTAAATAATTTTTTTTTTTTTTAATTAATCAGCTAGGGATATTGGACAGATGATTTAAAATGTGATATTACAAATCTAGTTTTCCCATTGGTTTTAGTGAATCTACTTACACGATGAAGGTTTTGCAGCACAGGTCTGTAAATTTAATTGGCTCAGAATAAACATTGCACAGACAAATGAAGAACCTTTTATATAAACCTGTCTGGATGGTGGTCAGTGCTGCTGAGTGTCTTAAAAGTTCAACTATAAAAATACAGCAAAGGAAACAAGAAGCTAATAATATTGATCTAATGGCTAAACCGACCTTATTCTGGATAACGTTTCTGCAAATGCACCCAACTCCTTCATTGTCTATGGCATTTTGTAGAAATCCATCCCCAAACATTTTCAGTCTATTGTTACATAAACAGCATTTATTGTCAGCGGGAGCAGGATGCATTAATCATTTCCATGCCAGCGATACTTTACATTGTGTAAGTCAATGACATATCTCTGGTTTTATCTTTTCTATTTGAACTCACCCCATCAAGTTTGATGTCTCCCTCAAAAAGGTCTAGTCCTAAAGCTAAAGGGAAGAGGAGATTAACATCCAGTTATTGTATTGATCTGTGGTTACCATCATGAAAATCATCAAAAAAAATTAAAAGAGAAACTGAATTTTAAAAAACCTTCATTGATGTCAAAGATGTCTTGATCAATTCCTCCATCTACATCTATTTCTGAAAAATAAAAAGACAAGAGAGGTAGGACATTAGCCCTTGCTGTTATCTTTATGAAGTGTGAAAATTAATGCAATAACAATAACAGTAATTATAAATCTGTGTCTGTCCTAGCGATGTTTATGAGCAGCTGGTTTTGTTGACTGCCTCCCGTGCATACAAATAGATCTCTAAACAGAACTCACCAGTTGTCTCTGAAGCAGGCTGGGAAGGGGGAAGAAAAAAAGATATTATTAGAAAGGCATATAATGAAATGCAGCTCACGTTACTCTCTCAACAGTATTAGCGATGCAATTTAAGCTCAACTGACAGCACTTAGCACATGGCTTTGTATTGGACTGACTGGACCCACAGCCTCCTCATTTGACGGGAAATGTTTATTTGCTTCTGTGTCAGCTTTGTGTCCTCCCCACTTCAGGCTGCCCAGCTAGTCACCCAGGACTGCTTCCGTGACGCTTTCACAGCCTTTGTTTTTCTCTCACAACTCAGGCAGTACAGAATATTCTTTCACAAAAGAGGAAAAAAAGAACCTATTATTTCTATGGCATCAAGTATTGCTACTAGTCAGAAGCTGTACAGAACCTATGGAAGTTATGCTTAACTTTCCATCGTAAAGCTGACGATGGTATAGAATGAGTGGTCTGGTGTCACTCAGCAAGTCTTTGAAGGACTAGGTAGAGAGTCCAGGTCACTCCAGCCCCAGTTCAGTGCCTTAGCTGGACTCCATCTACCTAAGCAATACCAACTCAAAGACTGCAACACGTAAAATCCACAGACCATGATGAGATATAATGGGATATGCATAGTACACTTTCTTGCCATAACATGCTTATAGAATATAATCTATAAGGTTTTATTGGACTAGATGCTTCATTTTGGACTGGCTTGGACATACCCGACATAACGTTACGCAACTTTCTCATGCAGCAAGTAAAATCATGAACAGTTTCTCTAAGCAATTGTTGCTGGGTGGGTTTTCCTGTTTCTCACACAAAGTCTTGTATTTGTATGTTTGAAAAATAAGGTCACAAACTGAAGGTAAAGAACACCCTTAAATTCTAAGCTCTGACAATATAGGTTACAAATATAGCAAATGTTAAGATATAACATCAATTCTGCAAAGCAGGATGGGATTTGTACTTTTATTTTTACTATAGTTCCCCCCATCCCCCGACTGTTTTTCTTTCTCCGTGTAAATAATTTGTTATCTTTTGTACATGCAGTTTTGCATGTCGGTCTTATTTTTCTAGTGCGATAAGCATCTGCAACCTCCATTAGAAGTAATGAACAGCACAAGACCAGAATGCTGAAAAATGGTAAAAATCAAGTCCATGCAGTCCACAGGAATATTAATTGTGGACATTTCTATCACCTGTATGATGGATAAGAAAACAGTATGGCCAGAATAATCAAGAGAGATTCAAATGCACATGTTCATCTAGACTGACTTTTGGCACATAATGATGGGAAGAATTTTGAGGACAAACATAACTGTGGGCCCTAAAACTTACAGCGTACATATAAAAACTTTAATCAAGCGTGGGCGTGGCGGGGGGACCAAAACAAACTTCCATGAAATTTCTTCATTTGGAAAAGGTTGAGAAAGAAAGCTTTGAAATTGTCAGAATGTCCTATTTTAGCTTTTCAATGAAAGATTCATTTTCAATCTGAAATGACTGTCTCATGAAAATTTCAGCAAATGCCAGAAAAAATTATTGTAAATACAAAAGCCTGAAATCTCATTTTACCATTTTGATTCACCTGAACTAAAATTAATTCAAACTGTTGCTTCACAGTTTTTGTCAGATTTTGATCATTTATTCTGATTGCCTAAGAGGAGAAAATTATTATTTGCCTAACCAAGTAGAGGCTATAATTTATAGGTCTAAGAGATAATGCCTAATCGGTATGAGCTGGCATAATCAAATGCTTAATATCTAAATGTTATATAAACAGGCAACGTTTTTAATCAACAACTTCTGCTTCTTAATTTTCTTAATGAAAACTACCACCCACGTATACCCTTACCCAGCCTAAAGACAGGATTTTGACCTTGAAGTGCCAGTCACAGAAACCATCGAGTAGAATCTGTTTCCTGACCCGGTTTCTCCTGAAACAACCCTGTTTCAGCACTCCACAATTTTGAGTTGTTTCAAAATTTGGTAGATTTTAAGATACCTGACTCCTAAAAACCCAGCATCATTGTGGAAAAGTGACTGAGTCCATTGAAAAATTGTTTCCAGAGCTGGCTAGATGCAAATGGCGAAGGATTGATTTTGATCTCACATTTCACTGAGTTAATTGGTATTATTCAGATTTACATTGATACATGAGAAATAAGGATGGGGATTTCAGAAAAAAGAATAAGCATACAACTGTATACAGATACAGTTTAATAACCCCAAATATCTTTTCCAAATTTATGGATGACAAATCATCCATAAATTTGAAATGTCAATAGATTCCTCTTACATTTTGAAGTTTTATTCCACATATATCCTATCATTACATTTTGTTATCACTGGATATGCATAAGCAGTATCCACATATTCAAGTTTTGAAATGAAAGTGGAGCTTGTAAAAAAGGCTGAAAGTACACGGGCAAAGTGTGTAACACACATTTTGAAGACTTCATTTTAAACTCCCACTCCCACACAGATTTATAGCTAATGTAGAAGAAAAAAATGACAAGTAAAGATTGTGGTATTAAAAAATTAAAATCATGTTATTGTCTTTTGCGTTAAAGATTGTTGATGGAGGAGAATAATTATACCCTTTTATGTTGAATCCCTTTATAACCGTTAATGGGGATTAAAATGTTTCTGCAGTTTCAGTAATTATAAACTGCAATGTACCCATATCTACTAATCACAAAGCGTAACAGTGCTAAAGGTAAGAACTGGCTAGGTCATGGAAAAGCCCCTCCATCAGCAGCCAAAGCTCACAAACCGAAATCAACGTAGCTAAGTCCAGCAGTACTTTTGGTGCATAAACCGACATGTGAGTCCATGACTAATACCAAATTCAGCAATCGACTGAAACCCAGTCTGATCCTCAGTGTCTGAAAAGGGTCACAGAATGTTTTATGATGAAGAAATCCCTTCCATCACTCCTTTCCACTTTCTTCTCAACTAAACTGGGTCTCTCATCCTGTGAATCTCAACGGCAAAACACTGCATTTCAAAAGGATTATCTCTGCGTACAAGTATTACTCATTTGAGTAGCAATAACTTCGGTTTCAATACCTGCCTGACAACTGAGACCTATATGACGCATTTCTAGTTTCTGAAAGTTTTGTAAATGATCAACACATTCACAGTTCAGTCACATACAGAAGAAGGCTGATTACCTAAGGTGTACCAAAAAGGAATCTAATTCAGTCTGATCAATGCTGCTTTTAAATCTACACACACACACAAAATTCTAAACTAAATTAGTCCTTAACTTTAGCAAACAAATAGTTTATGTAAATTAAGTTACAGTAAAGGTTGGTCAAACCATGGCTTGTGACCACTTTTAACTGGCAAATAATTCAAGGGCATCTTGAATAGGTGGGAAATATCTCATGTAATCATGTAAAAATTACATTTTACATGTAATCATGTAAAAACTAAGTAAGCAGACTCACTCAGTGATCAGTGGAGAAACAGTTAGGTAATTAATCTGTCCCTAAAAGATCTATGGCACCACCATGATGCTCTGACATCTCCAGAAGGTGAGCCACCTCACCTAGCTTGGACATCTAATTCAAGGATGTGATAAATCACCCAATGAATATTTCCCTGTATCACCATGAACTTCAGATGGAACATAGTCAACCAGTTTGGATGAGACACCCTAACTTATCAGTGCTTTCTCCAGACTACATAACTCCTGGTACTGGCATCCAGAAATATGAAAGAATGTCTTCCTGGCCATAAGGCACATGGAAACGAAACAATTACCCCTAGTGATGAGAAGACCCTCTCTCACACAGGAGCTGGTTATTAGGAGTCAGTTTGATGTATGATAGCTTGTAGATATTAGTAGCACCCTGCATCACCTACTACAGGCTTTACAAGAGCCTGTCGAGGAATCTAACCAAAGCTGAGACTTGAGTTTCCAAAAGGCTGGGAACAGAGGAACAAGTAGTCGTGATGAGTGGCAGAAATACAAGTGCAGTGTGGGGCTGGGGTAGTGGGGATACTGGAAGGCTACGGGAGTGTGGGGGACATGATGGGGGACATGAGGTTGAGCTCTTGACTTAGGAAGATGTATGAGCATGTGTTAGTAGAGAGGAAGAGATTATGACACAGCGAGATAACAGAGCTGGATTCACAGAATCAGTTTAGTTGCATAACTTAAAATAGGTAACATTATTCCACTTAAATAATGTCACAGTAACTAACACCTTACTCTGTAGATTACTCTGCAGCTACAAACAGCTGAAATGAACTTTCAACAACCTACTGGGTTTTGTTCTCCAAACTAATTATGTTGTGTTTTACCAAAATTCCTGGCCTCTACAATAAATTATCACAAGATGAGCAAAATGCTACATTTCACTACGAAAGACAGGAAATACAAAATCTAAACTGTTTATTTTTGGCATTAAATGTTTCAGCTGGAGTGGAGGAACAGACAACAGTCATTTCCAAGTATATCCAGTGGCTAAAAAGGCATCAATTTCAATATAAAATATACTGTGTTGGGGGTGGG
>JAVJGI010000040.1:51420347-51438462 GCA_035590275.1 Ibycter americanus
GGGTGGAATCGTATTTCCATTCAAATATGGAGTAATAAAATAAATTTTAATACTTATCTTGGTTCTAACCACAGATTTGATATTCTGGTAATGGTACTTTGAGTACTAGTGGACATTGATGGGGAATGCAAGATAAGCTCTTCCCATATATAGCCAGGCCTATTAAAAATAGCAGCACTAAGACCCCAAAGAAACTGAAATCTTTCTCTCTCTTCCATGCAGATGACAACAGAATTCTTATTTTGCAACAGCAACATACTTAAGTCTTTTCCTTTCAAATTTATCTTAGGCTGCATTGCTTACTCGATCATATAAAGAATATACATTCTCTGTTTTCTTACCTGACTCCAGACCACCTGGAGAAGCAGCCAAGTTAGGACCACAGGCACAGAAAACCAGCCCATGTTGTTCTCCAGTCAGCAGTTGCATGGACACAGTTTCAGACCTCCTTGGTATTTAAGACAGTGAATATCATAAATGAAAACCTTTGTCCTTTCATCGGCAATTAACCTGCCTACCTTTTTCTTGCCCAGTAAGCAAAGTCCATCATTACTACATTGTAGTAACTAACATATACCTAACTATTTTTAAGCACTGTTGTGAGAAAAAGCACTGGACACAAAGGGAAATACAGGATGAAATGGACACAAGAAAATGGAAATACAGAGGAAATGGACACGCTGAAATACAGGAAATTCCATTTAAAGATAAGAAAACTTTTTTGTTATTCTAAGAGTTTTTAAGTGGTGGAACAAGTTGCCCAGAGAAGTTGTGAAGTCTCCATCCTTGGAGACAGTCAAACCCAACCAGATACAGCCCTGAGCGAGCTGCTGCAGGTGACCCTGCTGCAAGCAGGAGGACTGGGCTGGCTGATCTCCAGCGGTACCTTCCAACCTCAGCCATCCTGTGATTCAGTGAATAAAGCTGGCACTACCTTTTGAACAACAGAAAGCTAGCAAGACTCTTGGCAGTTGAGACATATTAATAAATATGTATTTTTTGACAAAAAGTGAAAAGGAGAAATGTGTGCACATTAAAAAAAAAAAATCTGTCAGCAACATAGTTTCAGTATCTTGCTTTTAGAAAAGGCAATGCCATTTCTATTGTTGCTGTATGTGAAGTATTGTCTTTGTCACTAAATCATATAATGGTATTCTGCTGGATTATTTAAAAATTCCATACAAATTAATTTGTTAAATGTCAGTATCATTGTACTATCACCACTGTCTGTGACTCTTTGGAGTTTTAGTTTCTTCCAGCTTCAGTCATCTTTTCTACTTACTAGCTGCCAGAGAGTGCTGAAATTGCCAGTTTCTTCTTATGCTCAAAACTGCTCTTATGCTCAATTATTTGTGGTAATTGTATGATCAGACTTGGCTAACCTTTTACTTTCCCAGACCAACTACCTGGTTAGACCATCATAAAAACTAAAAATGGTATTTAGATTTTGTATTGTAAATACAGACTCCCAAACGATTATATCAAAATTCATAACATTTCTCATGCTATTTCAACTATCAGAACTGATAAGAAAGAACGAGTTGACTCGAAGTAATGAGGGCACCTGAGCAATTTCTCACTGCTCAGATCCATGCTTATTTCATTGCTGATCCATTGAGAAACAGCAGTTGTAGATATTGTTCTTATAATGTTACAGGTTTTTCTAGAAAAGTAACAGTAAGTATTGAAATCCTTTACTCACCAATAATTATGGTGTCAATTGTTCTCAAATCAGTCATGTTTGGTAGGTTGAACAGCTCTTCTGTCAAAGTTTCTTCTGCAAGTCCAGCAGTCCTTGAATTCTGCATGCTGTCATCTTCATCTGCTGGGAGATGATGGTACTTGTCATTTTGGAGGCTCTCTAGGTTAGATTGGCTATGACCACGGTAACAGGTACTTTGAACCAACCGGAACAGATCCATACATTGAAACATTTGGTGCTAAGAACCTGGCCATCTATGCTGTACACATCTCAAAGGGTTTTACTTCAGGCTGACTCTGATTTGATCCCAAGGACTGGACATCAGTGGTGGCAACTGGACTGCATTACATGGGGATCTGAAGAACGTATTCTGGTTTAATTTCAAAACAAAAGAATTAAATTTGGACACTCCAAAACTGCTCTGTGATGTGAACTGAAGCATGGTAAGTGAGAATGATGATGACACTTGCTTAAAAAGTACACTCCCGATCAAAACTAAAAGACTAATGCAGCTGCACCCATTATTCCTTGATTGTAGTACCTTACAAGTGTTTTCTTGAGATGGTAGAATATGAACTCCAAAGAAATAGCACTTTCTTTGGTCTTTCTAGGTGTTGGAAGAAAGCCTAAAAGCCTGTTTTTCTACTTCTTCGCTCCCTTTTACATGCAAATGATCAAGCCAATCTGCTCTCTGTTCCCACATCCCCACTTATAAGATACATCAACCAGCACAGAGACCTCACACCAACCTCTTCACAATAGGAGATAGGAGGATGACTGTCCTGTTACAAAGAGGGGCTGTATGAACCTCTGTGTCATGACCATCATTGCTCTCAGGACTGGCTAAAAAGTGAGTTACCCGAAGAAAACACTAGAAGGTGTTAGAACTGGCATGTAGTGACATCAAACAGAGAAGGCACCAAAGTTATATTCTAATCCTGCATTGTAAAATACTGTCCCTATACACATTTTTCCTCCAATTCACACTGCTTTTTAATTAATTAATCTCAGAGGCACCTCAACCAGTCATTTGGTATAGTAAAAAAAGATGCAATGGTAACATAACCAATATATGAACGACAAAATGCCAGGACTTTTAACATGGAAGTTCTTGGCATAAATTTCAGCGTCACTCACAAAGTAGCTGAATTTTTTTTTAATACATGTTGAAGAGAAAGTAATAAATAGATTGGCAGTCTTAAAGAAGGCGGGTTTTTTCTATCTAATCACGGAAGATCTTTTCTACAGACCTTACCTACTTTTGTGACCACATTGTCTACCATGACAAACATCTTGCTTTATCACTGACTTACTGTCTATAATCAGGCAATATACCCATCCCTTATTTTCCTTAAAGGTTTTGCTACACGTCTCCTTGCATTTTTCTTTGAAGATGAAAAGCACTATAGCCATATCATACTTCTAAGAACGAGGCCCACAGTAAGAAATAACTATTACTGGAGATCAATTCATGAAGGATAGAGCAACTTATTTGAATAGATGGTGAACATTTTCAGATGTACAAAAAGAATGGCAGTCTTAGATTGTGCCTTTATTCTACAGTTACCAGGGCATGTAACAGCCAAAAGTAATGCACGTCCTTTCTTGACACTGTTGTGTTGGGGACCTGTGGAATTCAAGGATGTTATTTCCATTACCATTTTGATCTGCAGGTAGAATCCACCAGTTTTCTGACTACAAGCTTTGTGTTTGAGGAAAAGTAAAAACATTAAACACAAAGCAGAAGGAGCAAGTCTTTAACTGGTTGATTGCTTTTTCCTTTCTTGCAATTCTTTGCCTTGAACATGTTCCACAACTTTTATGGGTACTAAGCTATCTAATGAGCCCTGAGTAACTATGAGAGACACCTGCAAAATCCAAGCTTTTGCCAGTCAATTACATTTCTTTCCCCGTAGACCCACATGCTCCCATGCTGCTCATAGAAGCAATGAAAAGGAAAGACATCAGAACCTGATGCGGAGCTTGCTGCAGATCTACTGCAGTGACCGCTTGGCTCTCCTTCTGAGTTCACTTCACTAGCACCAGACGGATGGGGAGCACCACGGAGCAGACTGAGCGTTCCCTTGAACAGGCACCGTCTCTTTACAGCCTGCCCAGTACCACTGTTGCTGGCGGGCACTACTGCAGCACAGGTAATAATAATACTGCGGTGCTTACCCCCTGCCTTGCTGTGGAAGAAGGAACGTTCATCAGGCATTGTCCTATGCAGATGGGAAACATCACCTGTTTTAGTATTCTTCATAAAGTCACATCTGCAGATAATAATTTGGGAATAGACAGTAATGGGGGCAGAGAGACTGGGGAAAAAAAGAGTGAAGTACAGGAGAGAAAGAATGCTCTCCTTAAAAACCACAGGAACTTCAAAATGTAATGCCAACAAACTACAGAGAAACATAAAAGCAACTACAAATAGCTCTATAGGGACAGTGATTTTCTAGCATTTTTGGTAGGTAGTTTCACATTTGAATAGTTTTGTTGATCTTCTGTATTTCAGCACAGATACTGTGGTAATTCTGCTGTTGGTATACTGCTCAGCAAACAACGGTGATTCACGGTTGCTTGTTGACATTTGGGTAGAAGCTGACTGATCGTAAATTTTAGTGTCAACTTCAAGTGATACGAATTCATCAAATATTCCTGAAAAGTGCTGGCTTGTAGAGCATTATGTACCCCACTTAGCAGTGCTCATAGACCAAATGTTAAAGAGTAGGAGCATACTCAAACAGTCTATTATTCTCAGATGGCAGATTGTTCCTTGCCCTGCCTCAAGCTCCCTGCATTATCCTGCACAATTAGTTTCACTTCTTCAGTTAATCTCCCAAATGGGGATAACACTGCAATAGTATCTCCTTGGCTGATGAGGCAAAAGCACCCATGAAGGTAAGAGTTGTCAGATAAACCTGCAAGATAAGAGACCCTCAATCAAATCCAAAATTTTTCAAGTTGAATACCTAAGTACCTGAAGTTAAGACACTCCAAAGTTTTCAAACCCAGCAGGTGTCACATGGAATATGATGTAAGAAAGTGAAAATCCTAACAGATATCAAATACAAGTGTTCCTTCTTCTTGCAGAGGAGCAAACAAGACATGTTTGCTTTGATTAAGGGTTATCAAGAAAATGAAGCAGGCCTTCAGTTTCCTTGCACTGCTTAGCTACATGTAAATTAAAAAAAGGTTAAAAAGCAAACAGCAGAAGCTTGGATGTGTAACATTTCATCCCTTCCTGCCCACCGCCACTCCAGACATGTACTTTAACCATTATCTTTTATTTTATGTGAGAAAACAATTTTTTGTAAATCAAATAATTACTCATACAGGATCACACTTCTCCCCCTTTCATGGGAATGTGAATCATGTCTGACATGTTTTTACACAAACATATTTTATGGCAAATATGAATCAGATTACAGTGTGAAACAAACTGTGACTGATACGCAGCTACTGAAGTGGCTGTAGCCAGCCACTAAGTATCATGCCACTACAGAAGCATACTCCAGGGACACTTCATTCTCGCTGAGACGATGGAGCATGAGCCTTGGCAGAAGAATTTCTCTCTTCATTCCAGAGGCCTGCAGCAACCCCAAACTATCGCGTGTGCTGCCAGGGAACAACTTAAAAGACCTAAGCAATACAAAGGGATACTGAAACATACCTGTAACTTGGCACCTGGTGGACCTCATCACCGCAGCAGATGGAATTAGAGCGGTCGTTGACATGCGTGCAGTTTCAGCAAGCAAGAAGTCAGGAACCAGCAATAACCCCAGCGCTCGTTATCACAGAACGCAACAGTCCTCAGATGCCCTCGTGTGGCTCCGGTGTGCACTGCAACGCCTCGGGTTTGACGGCGACCCCTAAGGAGCGCGCGGGGGGGAAGGAAAGGTCTGGCAGGTAAACGGAGGTTGCGTGAACACGTCCCGGTGCATGTCCACTCGTGAACGGGGGAGCGCTCAGGTCTTCCCGGAGTGGATCCCTGGGGGAACACAGCTTACTTGCCACAGATGATAAAGCACCCCAGTAAATCTGCAAGCCTGAGGTTTCAAAGTAAGTTAGAAAGATTCTTTCTGTAGATTGAAATGACCCCAGTCAGCCTCTTAACCGCTAAAACATAGAAAAGATTTATTACATTTTATGAAATACCTGGATGGAAATCCCGTATGTAAAAATGTCTCAGAGTACAACTCCTTAGTGAATTAGCATCCTTTAAATATTATCCGTATTTAGAGACAAGCCATAAATAGTCAGTGCCCTCTTGTGGTTTGATTTACGAAAGAAGAAAAACTCAGAAAAGAAACTGAAGTTGAACAGTTGCACAACTGAGCTGGCACATAAATCGCACCTTCTGTGACACTAGTGCCACAGCAGTTACCCTGGAGAAAAACCCCCACCATTTTCCTACTGTCTTCTGCCCACACCTGCAAAACCAGAGAACCTAATGCAAGGCTTTTTGAAAAACAAGTACTTATTACCATTACAGACCTTGTCTGCATGAGATGCTTTTGATTTTAAACATCATCCTAATCTCTTCAATCCAAAAAGACACCCCCTTAATGAAAAAAAACAAAGTAAATACTTTAAAAAGCATTTAAAAGCAAGAAAATTTGACTTTCAGATTCTTTCAAACTGCAAACACATTCTGAGAAATATAAACTCCTCCAGCTGTAGAAGTAAAGATGGTAGGTGAACGCTGGAAATCATTGATGCTAAATTTCTTAGTTACTGTACTTACCCCCGAGGCCCACATCAGCCGCAAGATATTGAGGGCACAGCCAGAGGAGCTTATAAAACATACAGAATACGAAACAATACTTAGCAGTAAGTCATACAACCTTAGTTATCCAGTTGCTGATTACTTTAAAAGACAGAAAGAGGAGTGGGAGGGAAATGGCATAAACTCAGGAGAAATGCTGTAGGGAAATACATACAGAGGAAAATGGGTGGTGAGACACTGGAACATGTTGCCCAGTGAAGCTGTGGATGTCCCATGCCTGGCAGTGTTCAAGGCCAGGCTGGATGGGGCTGTGAGCAACCTGGTCTAGTGGAAGGTGTCCCTGCCCATGGCAGGGGGGTTGGAACTAGGTGGTCTTTAAGGTCCCTTCCAACCCAAACCACTCTATGATTCTATGAAAAGACAGAGACAGAAACAAAAGAGAAAAGAATGTAAATTAATAGTGAGGAGCACTTTTCTCTTGCTGAAGCGTCCTCATAAGCTTTAGCAAGTTCGCAAAAAACGTATTCTGTCACTAAGTTCTGGGAAATGGCCTGCAGTTTCATGGAGCTGAGGACTGCATCCTAAACGTATATAGAGGATTTAAGGCAAAGACTGAAAATGGAATTAGATGTAGATTTAAAATGGAATTAGACGTCTTCCACAGAATGCATTTGGGAGGGATGACCTTTTTTTTTTTCTTTCTTTCTTTTTCTCCAGTTTCCTAACAGCTTGGGGAATGGTGGAGGAATAAGCATAAAATTTACTTTCCTAGCTTTTTCCTGATCACGTCCACAAAAATAGAGAAATATGACTGTGGAGGAAGAAAAAAACCCCACAAAAACAACATTACAGATACAATAAGGCTGGTTAGGGCTGGAAAATGAAAAGGTGAACACAGTTTGAGAAGAAACAGTACAGACCTACTTTACTCATTGGGAGTGGGGGGAAGTCCATACTTTGACTTAAAGTCTGGTTATTCACTGGGAAGCAGCAATTTTAACATTATTGAAAAACATTCTCATAGCAGAGGCCTGAATTTTGTCTCCTACGGGTTTTAAAACATACCCGCAACAGGACACCAAAGAAACCTGCTGCCTAGAGCAAGTTTAAATGTACACTGTACGGAGAACAGACTACGTAGTGTTTGTCCCCTTTCATCGGTTTCTCCAATTCCAAAAGAAACCTGAAGATGCTTTTGTCAGATACTCTTGTAGCCCTGCTTGCCTGCAATAAAACAACACTTGGCTGCCAGGTTTGGCAGCCATCTCACAAATGGCACAGTGTTTGCAAGACATAGCAAAGGGCACATCTCTTACAAGCACCCACAAATTAGTGTGTCTGTTTCAGCATACAGCAAAGGATATAAAAAAGATTTTATAGCAGAGCCCTCACACACACTTATGCGTTCAAATTTTACTCAAAAGCCATATCTAAAAAGAGGGACCCAGGAATGCTTCCCAAATACAGAAAACCTTCCAGCCCTGACCACCTGTCAGAAGTTGACCTGGGTGCACAAAGGTCACCCTCTCTCCCTGGGAATGAAGCCCTGGAGCAGGACAGAGGGGGCTTCTACAGAGCTCATGTATCCTACAACCAACATGCTGCCAATGAGAATCAAACGCATTGAGTGCATTCTCTCTGAATAATGAAATACGCATTGCTGTAGTAAAAGAAAATCAAACGGAATCTCTAATAAAGGGCTTATAACCAGATTTAGGAGATACAGTGATTTATTTAGAGCTCAGAAAACTAGATTCCAAGGGGAGAAAGAACAATAAACTAAGAAAAAGTAAATTTGCATAATTTTGCTATATTTCTATATTTCAAAATAAGGCTTTAAGTCAATTCCATAACCGTATTATCACCTGTATGTCCTTAGAATGTAAAAGCACAAGAAGTAACCAAGGGTTTTTTCAGTTCAAAAATGCAGGGTGGAAGAATAAATCATCTAGATGCCACCTTGCTGGTCCAACAATGCAACCAGCCCAAACTTACTGACAAGTCTTTCCTCAGAAAACCATTAACTCTTCTCAGTAAATCTACCTTTAAATAATGAGGTTTGCTATTGGCCCTGAGCATTACATACCTCTTTCTCTCTGCCTTTAAGAATGTTACTTCTCTATTAACATTACATGGCACAGCAACTTACAAACACTGAATGGAGAAAAGAAGCACAAAATGAGTTTTGGCCAACCTATCATCTTTTCTGCTTCATAGAAATATCTTAAGATGTGATATAAGTTAACTTGTCAGCTCGTTAATGGATCATGAGCCACAACTCATCAGTTTCAGCAGCATACATGCTATTCTAACCATTCAAAGTGTGAAGGCATGCAACTGACCATGTACTTAAGTTTAGAAAGCATCTAACAGGGAAGAAGTAGCATAAAGGAGACTGATCATCTTTATTATGCAACAAAAAGACAAAGAGAAAATAAAATACTTTAATAGGAGAAAAAATAGAAGGAACAATTCAAACATAATATGGCATATTGAAACCATACACAATGCAACATGAACATGAAAACGTTGTTAAACAGCAATCTTCTAGTAAAGATTGCATGTTTCGAGTACAAGCATCACCCATCACAAATACACAGCTTTTTGTGCATGTCTGGGTTTCAGTGAGAAAGATCATGACCAGCACCAGCACATTTAAACAATTGTTCCATTTTCATTAAACGCTTACCTAGTGAATGTATTGGATGCAACCTCTTCATATTAAAAGTATAAAATCTTAAGCAAGGCAGTGCCTGCCAATACAGATTTTAACATATGCAAATAAAGAAGATAAAAATTTTGCAAGTTTTTTTTAATATTGCATTTATACACACTTGTTGCTTTAAAACGTGTATTCAAGTCTCTCAACATTTAAACATAACTAAAATGCACAGCAACTATGCATCTAGTGACAACTAATTATTGCTATAGAAAAATCTGTTTCCCAGAGTTTTAAAATAATGTTAATTTCATTAGCAGTTCTCAAAATATGTTCAAGTAATAGAAATAACTAGTTCCAGTGTCCATGAGGCATTCTGAATCTGTATTGGCTGTAGGCATTTATTGCCAGTTCATAGAAATATTTTACTGAATCTAAAAAAATTAACTAAACTTACATATAACTATTAAATTCCTTAGGAAATGTACGCAGTAATAAAATCACCATGGTATGCATTTTTAAAAAGCTAAAACTTTAGCATCAGGCTACCTTGAAAATTCCTTTCTGTCTAAGGGCACTATTTCATAGCTGGCTTTATAGAGCAAGAGAGCAAGTAAAAATCCAAACAACCTTCGGTTGGATCAGTGCACCACTCCAAATCAGCATGTGGTCACACAAACACTAGAGCTGACAGGCAAGTGAGAATATGCAGACAGGAGTATGGGGGGGGCAAACAGGCAAGCTGGAGCACAAGATCAAAGCATGGCCCGCTGTCAAAATACTGCATTAAGTCAGTAACAAAACGCAAGACATGTTAAGTTGTTATAAAAAGGATATAACCCCCAGATGTTTCTGAAACAGCCACCTCTCTCTGCATTTTAGCCAGCTATGCCTTCAGTAATGTTTTACACTCTTAAAAAATATAAGGTGGTAATGTTAAGTTACAGTGTATATTGTTTTAGTTCCAACACTCAACACGCTAGAACTAAGATTCAGTTCTGAAACCAATCACATTGCAGAACGAGGCATTTCAATCTTACCAGTTTTGGAATATGAAATATCCCAGTATTGAAAGAATAATCAAAACCTCTATTTGGAGAGCAAATGGGAGCCAGGGCACAAGAAGCAGATTGTACATTGGCTGCACAACTGATATTATTACACATAAATCACCAACAAGAGTAGGAAAATTACTGGGGATGTTTTCCACCACGTATACGATACCCATAAAGTAAAGCTTTACAACAGGCGATGGTGACACAGGATGAAAAGTCAGTCCCAAAAGGTACATATTCAGAACAGTCTCTATTTAAAACTCCAAAATGTAAGCTGCGCAGCTTGCTTTCCCCTTCTCCCCATTAGTATTAAATAAAAGACTTCAAAGTTCTTTTACAGATGGATTTTCCATTTAAATTCAAAATTGCATTATTGCTCTGTTTTCTCTGATTTTAATGACAGTCTTGCTGGGAATGTGGAAATCTAGAATAGGAACCCTTAAAATATGTTAGAGCAAGTTTTTCTTCTCAACTGTTTTTTCCAGCCTTTGGATACAGGAGATGTCCAAGTTTTAAACAGTCTTACCAAAATAAACAAGTTAATTTATGAGTGTTGGTAGGTCTGAAGCCAGTTAGTTCTCTAGTTACACAGCCTTCCATGAAAGGCAGGACCAAAACTTGAATTCCAAATACAGCAACGGAAGTTCTTAAAAAGCTCTAACAAAATGAAAAACTAGCTGGTCACAATCATATACCCAAAAAGTGTATCTTTTTCATGTCATCTTGAATTTCTCAGAAAGTATGTCATCTTCCTTAGTAGTTGGGAGTACAGGTAAAACTCCTGACCCATCACTTTAGTAAGCAAGCGTCCTTTCTCAGTTATGTTCCAAAAGGGGAAAAAATAGATATAATTATTCCCAGGCAATGGCATCATTCTTTCTCAACGAAAGGTGGAAAAAAAAAAACTGCTCTGCATTGTTATCTATAAGAAATAAAAACATTTTTATTTCTTAAGTTGTTGATATTTTCATTCACATTGTAACAGTAAAAAACAAATCACAACATCAAACAAAACTTTGTTCTTGGGCAGGAGGAGGAAAAAAAAATTTCATCTCATAGATAGCTTAGCAGATGACAACAGAACTTAAACTCAACAGTGCAACAGAGCATCTCTGCATGTCTTTCTAAAGATACTTTCAAAGTTGGTTTTGGTGAATTAAATCACCTGACATTAATATAAGAAACCGTGTAATTAACACAGTAGTAAAAGTTAGAGAAAATCAAGACAACAGTGAGAAGTTCCAAAAAGGTCCCTAATTCCACAGGGCCAGATCTCAGTAAAGATGTCAAGTTTGAGTTTCAGCAAAATCATTTATGAAAAGTCCTTATGAGCATGAAAAAAAATTAAGCCTGAAAAATGGTTACTGAATAGCATTTTTATTAATATACACTTCAGATCAGTAACAGAATTCATGTAATTAGTAAGATGAAGGGGGGGGGGCTATACTTTAAAAGTTCACATGACAGGATTCTTGAACTGCATTTTGGTATTGGGCTTCTTCATCAAGCTGAAGATTCTAAACAAAACAAAAACATAATCAAAATGGACAAATACTCAAGACGTACTATAGTCCTTAACTTAATCATTCATTTTCCACATTTTTACATAGGAACTAGCACCTAGATGAAGACTCTCCGTCTTAGTACATGTACTAGATGATTGTTTATGTTGCACCATATATTTTATTTAACCAAGTACCAAGATACATGAGACGGGAGAAGAATCAGATGAGTGGGGCAAGGCTCATTAAGCAGAAGGGTCCATCTTCTCTCCCTGGCTCAATTACATTACAGAACAGCCAGCTCATGCAAGCTGAGTGTGTCACACAATTCTTAGAACAGGGCTTCCAACCAGCCATAACATCCTCCATTAATAAAAAAAAATGTGATCCCCAAACAACAGTAATCATAGATTGTTGAGAATATACTGCTTCAAATGAGAAAGCAAATACATAGCACAAAAGATGGGTGGTTAACCCTGCTAGTTTTGAAGAGCTATCTTCCAAGTCATTAATATGCCAAAGTAATACACCTTTTTAGTGCAATTCTGGCAGCTTCCCTAAATCTGAATTCCAGTCACTCGTTTTACATCCTCAAACACGCAAGATGCACTCATATTGAAAAGCCCAGTAGTTCTTTGTCACAGATCACTCAACACAAAGAACAATATGCGTTACCTTTGCCATCTTTAACCAGTAAGGCTGCCTATGCCTCAAATACTATGCTTGCCCCACACAAAGCTCAAGCAGGGTACCCCAAAGCCTGTCAAACTCTGTAGAAACTACAACACAAACTCTCCAGCTCTCTGATCCCACCTGTAAATCAAATGATTGGCTTGACTTATGATCCATCCCCTGACTACATCTCTGTATGTAGTTCTGCACCTGCTCTAAGGTCATTTACCCAAAGCA
The DNA here is from genome assembly GCA_035590275.1 of Ibycter americanus. Lineage (NCBI taxonomy): Eukaryota > Metazoa > Chordata > Aves > Falconiformes > Falconidae > Ibycter > Ibycter americanus. The sequence goes on from JAVJGI010000040.1 coordinate 51,432,904, forward strand.
AGCCTGAAAGGTGGCAACCAGAACAACGATTTAATGACATATCTCTTTTTCACATTGCAGCCTCTCTCACAACACACTGCAAGAGAGGCTGTAGCAGCAATACCAGCTAGTCAAGCTGCACTTTGAGTCCTGAGAATTATGATTTTGGCATTTCTGCCATAAAAGGTCAAAAATGTCAATAAAACAGAGTAGCATCTATTTTATTTTCCCCAGAAGCAGCAGTAATAAACTGTTTTGTAGGAACAAATAGTTCGGACTGAGAACACTAAGCTAAACACTTAAGTCATCAGTTCGGAGCAGAGCTTAAATGTTGACACCACCTATTCCCACAGTAGCACCTCGTGTTGGTAACAGAAAGTTTAAGAACAGACAGGCCTACTTCTGAATTCTCTACAGAGCAGGAACACAGCATGTCCAGAGCACAAACAAGTTTGGTACAAATTTTTTATTTGGCATTTTTATTTATAGAAAAAAATTTACCATTTATTCCCCTACGCATCAAAGAAGAAAAAGCTTACCACAAATTCTCCGTAGTCAAACCGGTGTCTTAGATTTAGATGGCTAACAAGATTTCTAGTAACCTGATTAGTATCTGCCCAAGGAAGAGATACACAAATAGGACAAATCTGAATTTGGAGGGGAAGGGGAAAGAGAGAGAATTAAAAAAAAAGTTATTGGTAATACATAATGCATTAAAGACATGTTTTACAGGAATAACTAGTCTACTACTCATTCACAACCAAAACACAACAGACATGTTCACATAAAATCATAGTTATAAGTATTCTTTTCCTCAATTGTGTAACATTCAAAAATTACATTTCAACTTGCCAAATTTCTTAAGTGTTTCTCTTAGGAGTAGAGGATTGTCATGTCTGTCTGGTACTCTTTTTTGTCAATTTTGTTGTTTAAAGTTTAAAAAAATGTGATTACTGCATCCTACTTATTGTTTGGGATAACTGTCATACAACTGAGATGATCAAGTAAACCAAAAGAAAAAATAACACACCCTATCCAGATGAAAAGAATAGAAAACCAAACAGATTTTTCTCCTTCAGTCCCTCTGATTACCTTAGATTACTTTTCAAGTAACTACAGGTTTCACATGAAACAATAGTTACATTACAAATGGGATTCTATAGAAACAGATCTGATTTACTAAATGAAGAAGAGTGTCAGGCTCAAAAACTGAGTCTGTTTCACATCAAGATAAATGAGACAGAAGTTAGAAATGCCTCAGAACCGACAAGAAGCTGGACAAAATACATTTTCACATGAAAGTCACTCAAGTTACATGCACTGCATTAAGTATATTGCCTTTCTCAGACCACAGTGATCTTTATAGATAGAGAGTAGCCACTGCACATTTTAAATTGTACACATAATTATAATGAAAGTAGCTTAAAAAGCATACATAAACAACTCTACTTACTACAGGAACTATCTGATAAAGATGTCTATTATTACAGTGATCCAGCAAGCGTTGTCTGGTAAAATTGGCCTCCTGACACAGGGGGCATTTGAAGGTTGGGTGTCCACTGTAAACAGAAATACACAGTATTAAACAAAATAGAGTGTTTTAGAAACAGTATTACAGAAAGCTTAAATCATCTGTTATCTTGTCATTGTTTTCCCTTAGTCTGATAACAACAAGAACACCCCACCCTCACTGACATAGTAGGGGATCTCATGGAGTTCCAGTGCCACTACCAAATTGCAATTTAAAGCACATTTATTATTTGTATGCCTAAATGCATTCTTCTGAGACTTGGACTTTAGAAAATTCTTTTGTTCCAACTGCAGCTGCACCCTGTTCTTACTTACTGGTAACATCTTTTAGTGTGAACCCTTCAGGAAAGTACTGAAAAAATACAAATGCTTACACATAGATGCAAATGTAGAAGAAACTATGGGGGTATTTTAATACAACTTACTGTAGGTTTTTGTGTGAGGTTTTTTTAAGTTAGTAGAAGCTTGCACTATGACTGTCTGGATCTAGTTTAATAGCAACAACAGAAAAACAAGCAGCCTACCTTGTTTCTCCTTGAAGTATTTGATTATTAGACATCTCGCCATTATCAGATATTGCATCACTCCTGCTACTTTAAATGAAGAAGAAAAAAAGAAAAAAACACCAATGAAAATCGAGATTATTTTACTCCACTATCAAAGTTTCTAAAAGTTTAACAGTAACAGGGTGGGGGAGGAATCCATTAAGCCCCATGAATTTCAAGGTAAAACATTCAGCAGCACATATTTTAACTCTCACAGCTCTTCCTTTGGATCAAGGTATGTCTCAGTATTTAGTTACCATGGTGACCCGTGGTGGAACACTGCACAACTTTATAGGAAAGTGGTATACAATACAACAAACATTTAGCCAACAAGAATGGCAATGGAGATTACAGCCAAGTAGCTCAAAAAGCATTATGAACTACATGAATGTAGGACAGGTAGCATCTTCTAAATTTTTTGACTTAGATCTATGTAAATAGGCATCTAACTGCCACGCGTTTACACAAATAATTGACAATTTTCAACTACAGCAAGATAAATTTTCTTACACTGAGCATAAACTAAACTATTTTCTAAAGTAAGCGTGACAGACAGGAACATTTTAGAAAGTAAATTTGACCACATATGCACCTCTAGCTAAGCCATAAGAAACTGTTCAGACATGCTGACCATTCTAAGACCATGAGTATTTACAGTCACAAATCTGGTCACTGTACATTTTTTATACTTCTGTAATATTATAAACACAGGTATTCTACTGTGGCATAGTCAGTAAATAGTGATATAACAATATCCAGACACTTTGGTGAAACATTGCTGCAGCTAGTTCTGGTAACAGCTTAAACTTCCGCTTTCAATATGCTGATGGCTTGAAAACCAAACACAGAGAAGTTCAGACTGCTAAAAATAGAAAATAGATGTCAAAAGAAAGTAAACAAAGGACAGGCTATATATAATAAAACCCTATGAAACTAATATGTAAAAAAAGGTCTTCAAAAATAAGCAAAAAATCCCCAACCAAACCAAATACATCAGTGAGAAGGTATAAAAAAGAAAGTTTTTTAGCCTTACTGGCTGAAAACAAATGATAAGCGTCATTTGTATTTTATGGTGTGTAACGTACTGGAATTCCTTATACATTTTGTAATAGATCAGCTCAAAATAAATTCAATCAGAAAGCAAAAGCTTGCACAGTTATGTTTTGAAACAGGATACCCACTAAAACAGACTTAGGAAAGGGGGGTAAGGGTGGGGTGTGTGGGTAAAAAGAGAACTTCCACGGGGCTAGATATTCTGAAATATGTTACCAAGTAAGCTGCTCGAATGCTGTCAAGGCAAGGAAAGCAAGCTACAAATACTATACACTTTTTAGGGGAGTCCTTAGAAGACATTTCAAACCATCATGCAGAAAGGTGTTCTTCTGTATGCTAAGGGTGAAGAAAAATACCTGGAAAAACTGTCATTTTTTTTAAGCACAAAAATATGGACAATAATTGTTGCAAAAAGAAGGCATGCCCTGGGAAAAAAAAATACTTTCCAGGGGCAGGTGAGGGGGAAGAAGAAGATGTATTGTTATACATAAAACACCCTGATTACCTGTTCCCTGTTGAATCTTGAGAAATCTGTAAGTTTGGAATAATAGAAGAAACACCATATTCATCCTGATACTTCTTACACGTTTTATAATGCTGTCTCATCCACGAAAATCTAACCTGTAAATGAAATGCCAAATTATTGAATTTATACTAAACAATCCAGGAATAGAAGGAAGAGAGAATTCTGCCAACAGAAAGCAATGCATGCAGGAATTATATAGCCATCATATGCAGCAGAAACCAGAACTTGTGTCTCCCTTCTCAACATGAACACTTTCCTCAATGGGAGATCTTCAATTCCTTTGTCCATAGAGCCTCTGTCACTCTGTGAGATTGGAGAATATTCCCACTCCCCAAACCCCCAACAGCCAGGCATCTGAGAGCTCCCTCAGGGGTGAAAGATGCGAGTGAACTCCATTTAACTGAAACAAAGTCACAGAAACTACACTTCCCACATCCAGGATCAATAACTGATGAGCTACAACAGAGAGGGACCATGAGGATGGGATAAGCACCACTGCTCCTTCAGTCTTCTCTGGCCTGCTAATACCTTGTGCAGAGCAAAATCTTTTTGCATTAGGTATGTTCTGAGAATATGTAACTTTTCTCTTTTTTGGGGGGCGGGGGGGAGGAGGGAAGAGGTCAATGAACTCCAACTTAAGGCTGCCTATCCATCTTAAATGCAAGGTAAGACAACGAGTTGCGTAGATTTGTCAGAAGACAGCTGTACTTGACATGACCTAAGTCAGAATTTCAGGTCCACACTATCAGAACGTGCTCACAGGTTTAGAGGCTGAACAAGAGCACATCTCACATGCCTGCACCTAAATTCCATTAAAGTTCTTCTCGGGATCTGTTTGGTTCTTCCTTCCCATTTATCAGCTTTCTCCCAGCTTTTCATCCTAATGATTTTCTACCGTTTCTTTCTCCCAGCTTTTCATCCTAATGAATCATGTGGAACAAAGCAAGCAGCTCACTTTCCACTAGTGCTAGTCTTCACATTGGCAGAACTAAGTCCCAAGTGAAATGGAACAAGCAAAAAGACTACCTGGATTTGATGCAACTTGATGTAAACAAAATGTGTGGCTGAAATCCTGCATCCGTTTATACCAGAAGACAGATTAGTCTTTATTTCAGTGGGGGGGGTCACAATTTCACCCCATGTTCTGAAAATAATGACCCCTTTACAAAAGGAACAAAGGGAACACATTGATGGGGCAGGGGGAAATTACATATAATTGTATGAACACCAAGAGTAATTAATTTATTGGTTTTAAATTTTACAGTAGCTCTAAGCACTGTAAATTTCAGTGAAAAACCACAATGAAAGTTTCTGAGGTTTTCCATGTATCTGCAATTCTCATTTTCAGTTATCTAATTTTTCTTTTTCCAGTTTTATAGTTATATCCAGCTTTCACATTGTTTTGGGGAAAAACTGGCACTCCACTTTAAAAAGTCTTTATAGACGATACAAGGATCCTCTTTCAGTCTACGCCTGTTAGGCATACCTAGCAGGCACTGCACGCCCAGTTATACGCACAAGCCATACAAAGCCAAGTTCAAACTGCTACAGGCTCTTTAGCTCCAAGACAAGAAGGACACACGGTAAAAGTGTGTCTGGTCAAGAACAAGAAAAATTCATCCAACTTTTTGTAAAGTTTTACTCTACCTGCTTCTCACAGCATCTACAGCCCCCAGAAGCTTTCTTCATACTGTTTTCAACATCTAGAGCCCTTTTGGGATAGGTTCTTTCTTTTTTAGTCACGCTCCCCCGGCAGAGAGGACAGTGTGTTCCACTTTCTCTGATAGCTGTCAAGAAGCACTTCCTGCAAAACCTGAATTAAAGAGTTACCACAAACACAAGTCAGCAAAGTGAGGAGGGTTAGATACTTTGTCCTTGAAGAGAGCTGGGTGATTATTGGGGGGGGGGGGGGGGGGGGAAGGAGTG
>JAVJGI010000040.1:51440189-51454242 GCA_035590275.1 Ibycter americanus
CGCATGGGCGGGCGGTGTTCGCGGCCACCTTCTGCACAAATAAGGCGACGGTGAAACCGTTGCTGCCTAGTTTGTCGCTTATTCGTAGGTCGGCTGATACTGGCGGTGATGTTACGCGGTAATTTTAGTGGTATTAGTGTTATGTGGGGCAGGATTTCGGCCTCCTGAACGATGCTGACAGAACCTTAAGTCAGCAGCGCGACTGTGCGCTTTTCTTCCAGAATAAGGAATTACAGGAATGTTGTTACAGCGATACAGTGATGCCAGCACATTTCTCCAGGCAGAGAAGGCTTTGGGCCTGCAAAGCGCGTCTGGCACTGACCTCATTTGAATATAACTCAGCAGATAAGCAACAAACAAAATGTGGGCAGTGGTCGAAAAAGAAAGGGATTTGTAGCAAGTATATCAACTACATTAATTTGTAAAGATTGTATTCATAATAAAATTAAGATTCAGGCTAGGCCTAGTCTCTCGCCCTATATCATGGATGTGGGACAAGAGTTGAGGAGAAGCAGGGCCATCACCTTCTCTTCCCCCATCTCCTTGGGACTGCTGCTGCCTGTATACCATAGCCAGGTGTCCAGAGGAGATCACTAGGTGGGGAGGTCCCTCCCTCTCTCGCCTGAGGCTAGACATTCGGGGAAGAGAGAGTGCAAAGCACCAAGATCTGTGGTTCATGTATGCCTTCAGCTTCCGGCATTTCAAAAGTGTTTAGGCCTCAAACATCCATCAGAGCTCCTTCTATCTGCCAGTGACTGGCAGCGAGAGGCAGTGCCCACGCCACAATCTGGGCTCACGTTTTGGAGGGGAGAGAGGGAACTGCAGGAAACTAAGCTGAAGTTCAGGTCTCCCTTCAGGTAAGGATGAGGGGCGAACCATCCTGTGATTCTGTGAGGATGCCGGCCCTGTTTTCTTCCTCAGGATCTATCGCAATTACTATTAGCTAAAAATGGTAGTATCTTCCTAAGCAAAAGCAGAGACAGCAGAGCAAAAGCCAACGACTACCCTAAGTACCTTCTTTTTAGAACACATAGAGGCAAAATTTGAATGCCTCTAAGTACCAGGAGATCCGAAACGCTGAAGAGAAGCGTGTCTGAAGCAATGGGCCCAAGATAAGAGTTAAGTCACCTGGGCTGCAGTACTTACTGCCCATGTTTCAGGTCAGGGGAAAATCCAGTGGAAAAGGCAGAACTCCTTCCTGGGCAGAGATCTTCCAGAAGACAAGCCTAGGATTTGAAGGATTGCAGTAAGAGGTGCTCTTGCAATTGTGGCTGTGCTAGCTCAGGAGGTTACTGCTCCACTGTGCTCATCACTGCTCTGTTAAGAGGCTGCTAAGGGTTAGCTGAGCTATTAATGGGCTGGCAAAACCCCCTGCTATTTAAAGTGATTAACTGATTATCTTCTTCTCTGAAATGAAGTAGGAAGCCAGGCTGGTAGATCTGAGCAGGCAGGATGGGTAACATGTGGCAGCTGGTGGCAGTAACCTCTTCAACAGTGCAAGTACAGCCAGAAGAAGACACAGAACTATACCTTAAGTGGTAAATAGCCTGCAGAACACTTCTTGTGTGTTTTTTGTGTCAGTTAAGACTACACCATAGCTGTATAGCCAGCTTCAGGTGTGCCCTATCCATGCCATGACAATACATTAAAAGGAAGAATAACAGAAGCCTCAGTGCAGATGCTACACAACCACCTTGTGTTACTCATTGGGTGAGAGGCAGCATGGCCTTTGGCCTCAGCATGCGAAAGGCTGGCACAGATGGGCTTCCCAGCCTTTTCTGTCTTCCTGTATGACTTCAGCAAAGCACTTCCTTATGCCTCAACTTCTCAATCTGTAAAAGGGGAGCAGTTTTTAATCAGCAAATAAGGCTGCTGGGAAGTTAAATTAATTACTGCAGGTAAAGAGGGTTATGTCCTTCAAAGGCAGATGTTAAACAAAAGCAAAGATTTATTACTAAAGGAACATGATGGGTCCATTTGAACTTTGTTCAGGAGGCCACAGTATTTATCGATTAGTAGCTTTTGGCAGGGGGAGAAATTGCACAGATGACCTCAGGGAAGTAAACTACAGGAAGGTGTGTGTGAAGGCATTCATGCTTTTGCTAATGTTATTGTAAATCTTGATCCTTTAATAAAGCTGTGACCTTGGAGTTGACAACTAGCATGCCACGGAACAATATATAGCATGGCACCAGCGTTGTAAATCTTACATAGTTTTTGCCATTGACATAGACAACATGTAAAGAGAAATCAGGCAGCTGAAGTTTATGAAACACATTTATTTGAAGGAAAGCATTTTAAATCAGACTTTTTAGATGAAATGAAACCAATGGCCCTGCCAACTTTTATTCCTCATGATAAAATGTGTTTGTGAAATGAAATCTCAACAGTGAAAACTTGTAGAATTGCTTATAAAATTTTGCCTTTTGCAGGGGGAAACTCCACTGAAGAGGTACATTTTAGATCACCTTTGCACAGCCATCGTACAACTATTACTTTGGTTGCTTTCTTGACAATGCTGCTGCTGCTGCAAAAACAGCACATCTCCTGCCAACATGAAAAGGGCAGGGATATGTTCTGTGGGAGCTGTCAAAGATGGATGTGAGCAGAAGAGGAAAGAGGAAGCTGTGTAACTGCAGGGGGATCAGAAGGTGCCACATGCAAGGGAAAGGACATCTTTTGGTCTTGCCAGGTGTATCTCTACCAACAGAACACTTGCAACCACAGACAAAACTAAGGACAGCACTCCTATGGTGGTTGCTTATTTCATACATATGAAAAGTTCTCTATACATTATTTAGATGTGCAGAAAGCCATAAATCCAGTAACTTTTTCCCTATATCTTTGAATACTTTGCTCTGGCAGACCAGATTTTTTTTTTTTTTGTTGGTTGGTTTTGTTTTGTTAATCAAATGTTCCCACAAATTCCACCCTTTGGAGCAGCACTGTCCATCTTTCTGACTGAGGGGTTCTCGTTCCCAAGGAGAAAGGAAAGCAACTTTCCCAGGCACACGGAACATTGAATCTTTCTCTTCCCCGAAAAAAGCTGCTTTCTGATTCCAAGAGAAACTGGTGAAGACCCAAAGTCTCTTGGGAGTTTCTTTGTTAACATGTTACCATGTGATTAAAGCTACTTTAATCACTGTACACTGCTTCTATGCATTAACATGAATTTTAGTTTGTTACAGATCAACTGCATCTCTGAAAGATACTATGTTATACTGTACATGAAAAAAACTGTACATACTTTTTAAAGAATACAGGTTAGTTAAAAGACTGTCAATCTCTTAAACAGGTTTCTATTTTTTTATTGTAAACATAATAGTAATTTCTTGCTATCCTTTCAAGATGGCTTTCACCTACCAACTTTGCTAATTTTGAATCTCATCTTATACTGTAAATGGAATGCGGTCCTTGACAGTAGGTAGTATGCCCAATACTGTTGGCGGGGGGTGGGGGGGAGGGAATACGTGTGTGTTCCAATTTGTTTGGTCCTGTAGCATCCAAGATGCTGCTGTTTGTCATCTGCCTCCAGCATCACATTGTCATCATCAATGCACACAAGACTGGCCAGCTCCTGGAATGGATAGGAGAGGCTGTTGTCAAAGGCAGTGTATCTGTATACTGGACCAGCAGCAAGTTCAGGACCATTGTATTTTAGGCAGAGAAACTGACAATATTTTCTTTTATCCTTGGGGAAAAAACCAACCAACAAACATTTTTAAACTAAACTGAAGTTTAACTTTAAAAAATAGTTTAACAACAAAAGAATGTGTAAGCAAAAAAAATGTAGGTCCATGCAGGTTACTATCACTCCATTAATTGCAAAAGGCTAAATTTTAATGACCACGTTTATCTACAGAACATGTTCTTCCACTGTTCTGCAGTGGTCCTTATGTGATGTTTGGATGATTCATGTGCACATATTCTAAGAATGACCCATCTAGAACTCTTTCAATAAGAACTTCTCCAACACTGTTTATGTCCTGAAAGAAAAAAAAAAGGATATTTTATTGAATATCAAGATAGTAATTGATATGTTAATATATTTAGTTTTGACTGCTTGAGTTACCAGTTAACAAAATACTGGTTTCCGTGGGTTTACATCTATTTTTAAAGTTTACTGCCTAACCTTCTACTCCTTGTTAGTAAACACTGCAACATAAAGCAAGAGAAATCATTATGAAACTTGAAATAAATGAGAATGTCAGATGCAGAAACAGATTAATTCAGTGATTATGCAAAACCCAACAATGCTAATGCTCTTTAATAAGGAGTCCAATTTGGTAATGCATGGTATGTCACTGTGTATGGAAATAAAAACTCTAGTCTTAGCTATACTTTGTGAGCTATCATTAAAGTGCTGTCATACAGAAGTCTATTTCTGCCATGTGCATGAATTACAGGTTTGAATTATTAAGATGGTTCTTCACCCTTGCCCTCCATTTGGACATAATTTTCTTTAGTACTTTTGCACCATTTGAAAGAAGTTGTATATCTTTCTCTGGGATTTTGTCTGGATAAGTATCAAAAATAAATATAAGAAAGTACTAACTAATATTCTTGAGAAATTCTAACAGCATGTTAATGCTTGTGCTGCACTTTGTTTTACAGCCCACTCAGACAGCAAACAGCTGTGGCAGCTTTCAAAAATATGACTGTGTAATCTTAGGTTCTTACTAAATAAAAATGAGTTGTTGAAACAACTTTCATTTAAAGTACGTAGGTTTTCATTTGAGGATCTCCAAGTAATTTATAATCATGAATCAGATGCATAATACCTGTTAAGAAATGAGGAAATGGGGTACCTTTCCCTCGTTCCACCATTAGACAGCAACAAAAGTGAGGACAGAATCCCTGAGTTGGCACCTCTGAGTACCAGACTATGCTGTTTCTGTACACACCTGCCACACTTCATGACTTCATGGTGCAGTTACCTGCTCCGTTCTTTTCACAACTTCTTGATTGTAAAAGGTGTGGAAGAAGATACACATAAAGAAATCAAGTCCAGTAGTTTGCAAATACCATTACTTACTACGTAGTCTTTGTAATGGAGCATGTCTGAGTTGAAGATGCCTTACAAAATTTCTGCTTAAACAGCTTGGATGTCTCCCAGGTATTTAACAACACATTGGAAAATGCTATAAATAAATGGAAGGAAGTATTCAGTTTTCATCTTGGAGGTCTTACAGAAGAAATATTATCAGTGTTTAAAGAACAGGAATATGAAATAAGTGGATCTGTTATGGCCAAATGGCATTCTTTGAGCAAGACAAATACTAAGCACAGTGCCCTTTCACATCAACTGTCAATTATGCTGATCCCTGTTGCATAATTAGTGTCTGCAGACGTTCCAAGGATTGTCAACCTATATAGATCTGATGGTTAATATATTCCCTCCTACTAGCTACAAAAGAACAGTAATGCAAAAGCATTTTTTAAATGCAATACAAAACCTGTTTATCATCCAAACAATTCATGTATCCATTTGTTTATCATTCAAATAATAAACTAATAACAAATAACTCATTGTTTATCATCCAAGCCACTGTTTGGATGATAAAATGCTACAAGACACATGTAAGATTTCTCTGGTCATCAATAACAAATTCATGTGTGCATTTACAACAGAAGTGCCTAAAACTTCACTGAAAGAAAAGCTGAATTACTTCCTGTGGGTTCTTTGTAATATAAAAGTTGCAGTTGCTGTGACATTTATTTCTTCAAGCAATATCATGAGAACACTGTGTGTACGCTAAAAAGATGATTATCATGGAACGCCATGTGTGAATATACTATATGTAGACTAAAACCAGCTTTATGACATGTTATGGTAATGAGCATAATGATACAACATGCCAAAAAATCTTATGCATTTCTTAGAACTAGAAGTCCAATGTGTTCGTTCTAGGTTTGAAATAAAACTGTTGAAAAAGCTGTGCCAAATCTCTTTTTCAGGTACGCCTGAAACAGTTACTCAAAGGTATTTTAGGACTAAAGGGAAGGGTCAGCATGTCAGTAGCAAACAATGAAGTGCACCTCTCAGCATGTTTCCTCTTTGCTTTGTATTAACAATGCAGTATCTACAGTTTATAATTCAACTAAAGCAGTTACGAAGCTAGTATGACTTAAAAGATCACATTTTCATTTCCCTGGTTATATTTTTTACATTATTTGCAGGCAAACATAGTTCTGGGCATTGTTTTTTATATTAAGTTTCACAGAAATGTGCAAAAGAGGCTGTATAATACATATTACAAGTCTCAGGGTCAGCTTCTATATGCAACTCTGAATTGAGCTAAGGATTTAATAATTTTCTAAGTTTTAAGGCTTGATTCTGCCCTACAGCTACTTATTTTTTCACTCAGGGCAAATTCATAAGAGCTTATAGGCTGATAGGTGTGATAAAAATTACTGAGAATTATTGCAGTTGCCTAAATTAAATACAGAGTCTAATCTGAAGAATACAAAATTTGGCAATATGTTATGCATTAAAGCATTAACTCAAACAAATGTGAACACAGTATATACTCCGAGTGAATGCTTCCTTTAATTTACTCAGAGCTCTGGCTCCACAATAACTTACTAATATGATCATTGTTAAGGTGGTGAAAACTAAGCTGCAATGTAAAAGGGAATGGAGCTGGTTTCCCCCATCCCACCTGCTGCAGGAAACGGGAGCATTGGTTGATCTGTCTACAAGCCCTTTGGTCTGTAACCTCTCTAAAACACTTCTTCTGCAAGGTGTGAGAATTGAAGTCTAAAATGCCTCAGCAAATAACAGTCAGGGAAGTAAATTACACTTGTCGAGATCTGAGTCTACACCATATGGACCTCAGTCCTACAGACAGGGTCACAGTAAGACTTTGCAGCCTCCATGGACCTCCAGAATGAAGCCATTTATGTGAAGTTATCTTAACTTAAAAAAAATTAAAAACCCCACTATGACAGACTCCTATATAAGGCCACTTAAGCAGTTCTTATAACTTCAAAACCCAGATAAGAATACACAGCAAATGCTGCACATAAATCTGACTTAGGGTAGTAGAAATACCATGTGGGATTTAAAAACAGGCGAATCACTGAACCTAATAATGCTCCTTGTCTTGGCTGTAAGTAACTTGTTGTACCCATCATAAGACTTCCTACACCATTTTCAGTGCTCCTCTCAGCACTCACAATGATAGAAGTGCTAATGTTTTAAATACTATGTGCATACACACTTGTCAGTGAGAGATGGGGAGAGGGAATGGATATAGGTATGCTTTTCCTTCACTGTCAAAACTAATTAAACAATTACTACATTTTCTCTTTGTCTATTATCTCCTATCAGTAATGCTTGCTAGAATTAATCAGTTTAACCTGTGAATTCAGTAAAATACATACTTTTGCACATTTCCAGTGCTCTCCTTTCCACTCTGGTAAGTCAGACAGTGGTCCATCAGCTCACCCTTATCTACTTTGCACTGGCAATAAGGACAGGGATATCTGGGAATAAGAGGTAGCATGTTGTTACTGGATGCAGATATAACTGATACATTTTCAGCAATAATTACAAGCAATAAAAGAAGTGTTTAGATTTCTGAGGTCAGCTGTCATTAGGAGCTTCTTTTGCCAAGCCAAAATGCATCATGGGTGTATGACATGTACGTGGGCATGATGTATGCTATGCTGGCAAAAGGTCAGCCTTGCTAATGGATGCTGCAAGTGCTGCACAGAACTGTGCCAGTGTGTCAGGATATTGATCCAGAAAAGCACTCTCAACATAACCATGACCTTAGAGAAGAACAGATGAAAATACTGAACACTACAACTATAGACATTTGATAAAAGCATCATTTAATTGCTGTGATACACTTTGAGCATGTGTGACCCAACTACCAATTCTCAGGAGCTCCCATTAAGTATCGACGCTTTCTTGCAGAGGATTCCTACTTAGTTTTCAGGACAGAGTATGGTCTTGTTGCATGGTGGAGGCACTGTTTTCAGGTTAGTGCAGTTTTCAAGTGTGTGTGGATAAATGTTCAGGTTTTTCTGAGCATCAGAAGGACAATAACTGATAAGATAGGTCTTCTGAGCAAGCAGCCTGAATAATGTGTCATTTAGGAATTCAACAAGCAAAGAGTATAGGGACTTTAAATTACATAAATAAAAAAGCATTTTAATAGTGATATCAAAATTGCTTCTAATCATTAATGGATAAAACTGAAGGCCATTGAACTTCAAGATCTCGGTCATTCTAGAATTGCTACACACCTAACTGATTGCTCTAACAGCTCCTGCCCTGAAAAAGAACGGCAGGGACAAAAGATTTAAACTTTTAACATACAACACACATACATTCTGTAAATATTTATGTATACTATAAACATATAAATAAGGAAAGCTGTCAGTCTTCTTAATTCAAAACTATTTCTGAAGAACAAATTATTAGAAGAGAGCCAATTACATTATTATTAATCCTATTCATTCTGGAAATAACCAACATTTTCAAGGAGTTTTATTTGAAAGTAAACATAATTCTCCCCCAATCAAAATAGCAAAAACTGCTGACTTGTCAAAATACAGTTGTTTTGTAGAAACAGGTCACATGGAGCTAAAGTCTATCAAAATCATACTGACTGCAAGTAAAATGTATTATTTTTTAGTCATACACAAAAAAATTAGCTTCCATTTTGAGTACTATTTGAGTATTATGTTTTAAAAATAATAAAGGATTCATGTTGAATTCTATGAAACAGAAACAAGTTCCAATTAAAAAAATCAGAGGATTCTTCTCCAGTTTGACTTTACTACGTTGGGATAACAAACTCAGAAGTGGTTTTACAGTGTCATCAACACTGATGTCTACCTTGTTGCAGCATCTCCAAGCTCCTCTACAGATCCATATTTTTCTGTATATTTTTCACAAGTTCTTAAATGAGCTCTCATTTCACTCAGACATACCTAAGCAACAAGAAGCAGCAGTTTGTTATGTTTTATACTGTGACACTTTTATACTAATACATCACTCAACATTTTCTAGTGTAAAGGCTTATTACAACATTGTGGCTACACCTAGGGAAGCAAACATCTCCTTTGACTACTGGTTCAGTATTGCTGTAATACATTTTATAATAATAACATTCAGCTTATGAGAGTAAAGTCAATTTGAGTGAAATAATTATTGGTTTGTGGTGATTTTATTTGTCCCTTACATTGGCCCTTAATATTTTGGAATGAAGTTTGGGAGGCAAAAGGGAAAGATTTCTAACTGGGGGAGGGGGACTCTCCCAGTTCATATCTTGCTCTGTTCTTAATGGTGAAAATTTGGACCAACCCTGTTAAAACCAAAAATATTCCAAGGTGAGGACCCAATTCTGACCTCAATGAAGTAATTAGCAAAACTTTTGTATAGATTCATTAAGGATAAGATTTGGGTTGTATATTGCTGCAGTGCTGACTGCCCTGTTTCCTTTAACTCAGAATCTCCATGTAACAGATCTGATGAAGCACAATCATGAGGTATTTGCTATAACAAGAAAGAATATGAAATTATATGAAGCTGTCATGTTGAGGTATTAAAATATCAGCTGCACAGAAACAGTGAAGAGACATTAATATTACTTATACATTATATTCTACACTCTTAACCTTTAAACATTGATGACCAGTTCTGGTGAATCTTGGTGAAGAAATTTTATATATATATAAAGCGCCTATCACCATATTGATAAACATTCTTTGGAACCACTCTGTCCCAGACAGCTGTGCCATGGGTCCCCTACAAATGATCATCCTGACTGCAGATGCAGCAGAATGAAAATGCTCAGGGCACAGTCACTTAATTGCAATTTCCACTCCCCAAATGGAAACTACAAATGAAATTAGGTTTATACTAATACAGTAATCCATGCATTGGCGTGACTGAGACACTGCAGGAGCATTTGCCAAGGGTAGTCTGCCAAATACCAGAAACAACATACAAAGGTATCTTGATGCTAGAATGCATTAAATGCATTCTCCTTTTCAACATATCTTAGAGGCCTCACTGATAGTTTTACACAAGAAATACAGCCAACACTTTCTGCAGCCATAAGAAATGTTATAAACTACTGCAAATATCCATCATCAGGTCACTTGTGCTCTGCCACTAAACAGCAAAAAGCAGTTCTTAAGCTCTGCTAAGTATTGAGAAGCCAAGGTAAGCCATAGATAGGTCAGCACTTCTTAACATACCTGTTACAATTGGCTTCCTTTTGCAAAAAATGAATTTAAAAAATTGACATTAAATTCAATATTTAGCTACTGTTAATACCAAGGTGTTGCAGTTTATGCATTTCATTGTTAGTTTTAAGCAGAACTTTCCCAAATAGAAAATCCATGGCATAAAGGTAAAGAACCAATAGTTTAAAAGCAAATAAACTTTTGCTGTTTTTCTTATGTTCTCTGTAATTCCTCACAACCCTGCAAATAACAGTCTTTCTGAAGTTCACACATTTACTTGCTAGTTTACATTTTACAGTATTTTCACCCTGCTGCTGCTAGACAAGAAAGATTTAAGGGTACTGTTTTGCAGCTAGCAAGACAGGAGAAATTATAAAAGCCAGATGCAAATCCATTCAGAGAAAAAAGAAGAGGGAGTCAGTTCTAAGCTGTACAATCTTCTCCCACAAAACAACAACAGTATAAAAATATGAGGGAAGAGCAGGACTGAAAAGCGTTCATTATACAGAAAGAGGCACAGAGTTAATACAAACATGGGAGAAAATCTTCGCTTTTATATGAATTTTCAAGTAAATGTATATTAATTGAATCTTGGTTAACTGCTTTTTCTATGGATATATGCCCTGTCCTCCACCAGAAAGCCCTATTAACCTTTTGCTTTGCACCTTTTTTTGATGAAACATAATTAACACCTTCCAGTTCAAACAGTAGCATTTAAAACTTCATTTTCATGTACGTGATGCTTCAAAGGCTTCATTTAGATTAAGGCAGTTGCAGGGGAAATGTTATGCTGTTGTGTGCTGCTCTAGCCATCTCAGGGTTTGGATGGCATAAAGGCATACCTACCTCTGGGAGCATCTCAGCCACTTCTCTGGTTTTAGTAATAAAAGCAGATTGAATTAGTGGTCACTGCAGCTGCTTTTGAAAGCTTTTTGTCAGTTAGGATTATGACAGAGCAACTTTGGTGAATCTTCCTGTAGAGATGTAAAACACTACTGCCCTTCACTATCTGAGCACCAGCAAAAAGTTCTGGTGCTAATGGGATGGGAGATGGCCCTTCTTTGCATCAGATTATGGCTCCCCATCGTATCTGGATAGGGATCTGAAGGGTAGAGTAACACCCTGGGACCATAAGGAAGGACAAAAGAAAGGGTGCACACTGACTGGCTGGCTGGCTGACAGACAGCCCCTCTGGCTTTGGAGGACCTAGAAGAAGCTGTTGTGCCAGACTGCAACCCACAGGAGCACACTGCTCAGCTTGGGCAAGTGTGCAGGCAGCAGATGCATAAGGGCAAGCAGGTGGCAAAAGTCCTGTGCCTCTATGATAAATTTGCACTTGTGCCCCTCTAAGTCTCACAGCCCTGCAGCAGAAGTGTCAGGAGCAAACTTATGTCTGCAACCCCAGCTGCATGAATGCAAAATTTCACTTAAATAAACTGCTGACTTCACACTGAAATGGGTAAGAAGCAGGAACATCTGTTTCGCCAGTTCTGCCTGGAGACTGAAATGCAGTAGCTTCCAGAAGAGAGGCACCTGAAACCATAAGTCACTGTGGTCAAAGCAGCTAGTGCTAGTGGCCGTGCTATGCCAACTTAAAGTGTTGCCACTTGCCTCCTGCGCTGTCCCTCTGTTGAAGGTTACCCACCTTGCTTTCCATCTCCTCTCCCAACCCTCCAGCCCAACAGAAGGTTTCACATGCTCATCTCTCAGACACTTCTACCCAGTCTGGCATTTTAGTGCAAACCCACCTGCTTTCCCAGTTGCTAAAATGCTAAGCTTCGCACAAGAGCTGCTAAGTCACAAGTCCACATTGCCCTCACCAGCTCTGCTATATTGATAGCAACTCCAGCAGAGGAGTGGAGTTGGAATGTGAAGCAAAACCTTCTTAACCCACTGTAAGACAACTTGCCTAGCTTGCCAGTACACTCTGCAACAGCATTTCTAACATACTTAACCTGTGATTGATCTATAGGAGGATTTCAGATGTAATATCTCCTTTGGAAGCATCTTCATATGTAGCTCCACGGAGCCACTTAAAATACAATCAAAGCCTAACTCACACATAAGGTGGCATTTTGCAGTTACTTTGCAGAAGTATCAGTGATTACACAAAGTGCGGAGAGTACAGCTAAGACCCAACATGCTCCCTGTCCAAGGATAAACTTGGAATTGTTACACACGGTTTGCCCTCGGGCAGGTTTTAACTTAGATTATTCCTGGACTTTGAACAGAGTTGAAAAGGTTTCTTTGTTTCCCTGAGGGACAGATGAGTCTTCTATAAATAACCTTGTACAAGGTTCACACATGCTGCCTGAGAGCTTTCCCCTTTTAATGTCACAAAATATAAAATCAGATTATCCTTTGTCAGTTTGTTCACCATCCCCCTTAAACCATCAGTAGCAGGAAAAAAGTTAATACAAAGAATACAAGGATTGGTGAAGAACAACTAAACTCATGCATTATGCACAGTCTTTTGCTATTAGTCATGATTTGGTCAGCTGACTATAAAAACAATTTGCAAGAATTTCCAGTTCAACAACAAAACCCCCTCCACCCTTAACCCAATTTATCACTCTGCTTGATTTGCCCAGTCCATACCTGAACAGATAAAACAAAGAAACAAACAAAACTTAAGACACCGCAAGTAGACAAATAAAACCCAAGCATCTCAGGATATTGACCCTGAACATTGCTAAAGCCCTGATTTTTCTCTTGTTCCATTTAGTAGCCAAACAATTGCCTCAAGTCTCTAGTTAGAGGCTGCATAACACTTCTCAAATCCAGAAAAAAAAGCTAATGTATTAGTTCTTGAAGATACTGAGGGTGCTGTAAACAGTTGCACTTTTAGACATACATATATGTGTATGTCTCAGCTCAAGAGCACATAATTTTCCATGATTTGTGACCTGGAATAAATAATAAAAACAAGACTTGCCAGGTGAATAGCAGAAAAGGCACAGCTGCTCAGCTGGATCTCTGTTGGGACAGAGCTCTCAAAGTTGCCTGTAGTTTCTGAGGCCAACAAGTGGTCCTGGAAACAAAGGGACTCAGAAACACGATAGGAAGCCTTTAATCCTTTTTTTCTTGTTCTCTTCTCCCCCCCACCCCCCCAATTATTCCCACACACTGGCTTAAGCCAGACTTCTGATTGCCATGATCACTAGAAGGATGCCTGTGCCAGGTGCCACGTTTGTAGAGGGAGTCACTAGCAGATGGTTCACATTTGTTCATGCATTTTACACGTGTATACATTGCTCTGTGCTGATTCTAGATGGGTTCTTTATGTTATGCTTGCATCTGGACAGCATTCAGATTAGGGGCAATACGTCAATTATGGCTCACATTAAATTTGTGATGAAGACAACTATTAGAAATGCTCACTTGGAATCCAAACCAGAAGCACACGCTCACTCCAGAACAGCTGGTTTTACGCATTGATTTTTTTTAAGTGGTCCACAATAACTGGCCTTATCCCAAAGCAGCTATCCCAGAACTGATTTACTGGCATATCCAGCCCTTAAGCAGATTTAGCTAGGATGAATCCAGACGTGTTTCTAGGTATTTAACAGAAACACGCGGAGCACAGACATCTGAGCCTCTCCGCAGTCTGCAGGGAAGCGCACACAGCTCCCTTGAGGCAATTCCGCCTCGACGGGGCGGCTGCCCCACCTGCTCCCGCCGCTGCTTCGCCCTCACCCGTGGGTAAACCGCTGATGGAAACCCATCCCCCATCCTCGGTCGGTCCAAAGCGATCTTTCCTCTCGGCTTGTTTCCTCAGGCCTCTCCCCGGCCGGGCGAACCCTGCGTGTCAGCACCCCGAGCCTCGCCCATTGCCAGATCCCGCACT
>JAVJGI010000040.1:51454766-51469425 GCA_035590275.1 Ibycter americanus
CTCCTCAGTGCTATTTAGCTACTTAGCCCAAACAAGCCACAGCTGTACATTATCCACATCAGCCAGCCCACCACCCCTGAAGCAAGCCCACAACTGTATATAATCAATGTTAATTAACCCTCCCCAATTCTTCTACAGACCATCAACTACCAGTGTCAAAATAGGGAAAGACATAATGGCTAAACATCATAAACAGTAACAATAGGTATTTGGGAGGCATTTCTTTTGCTCTATTTGTAAAGGTTATGAAGGACCTTGATTCTCTCTGTTACCTGTTTTCAGCCTCTTATTTCTTCACCCAGTACTTGATGATAGCTGTGATGGGGGTGTCTGTGGCGAATAACAGCACAGTGGAAGACATGAGGCATCTCCTTGTGTTGGCCATGGACACAAACATAGGTTCATTTTAGTGGAAGGTAATGTGCCCAAGGACTGCTGAGCTGTGGAAACAAAGCTGTGATTTTTCTCAATGTGCTCTCTCATGTCATGCATCCCCACTCGTGGAGCTTCTCTGCCCACAGTGAAAATGAATGCTGAAGCCAAGGGAGTATCCTGGAAGGGGCTGAACATGTACAAACATCACATGGTGGCCTGAATGTGTCAAAGCAACCCACCAAAGCAACTGTTGGGTTATTTGTGCCTATGATGAATAAAAATGAAAGCAGATTCCTTCTAGGTGTCCCCAGGTATGTGAACACCCAAAGAACAAAGGTAGTATTCCCACTTATTTCTAGAAGTACTGGAAACTACGATACATGTAGTAATGCACATAACTGAATTGGGATCTGTCTAGGTTTTTCTTACTTGGCTAAAAGTTGTATCTGCTCTATTAGGTACAGTTGGAATAGGTTTCAGTACCTTTTGGGCAATGTATTTTTTATTGTGACAGATTATTACTTTTTTCTTTAATATTGAAGAGATTTGAATATAGAATCAGGAAAACTAATATCTGGGCATGTCTTAATATATGTATATATTTTCCAGTATCCAATGTATTTTCTGTAACTTAATATTTTTACAGAAGCAAACTCAAGTATGACCCACTTGTGAGAAAGAAATAAGAAGGGAAATGCAGTATATTTGGCAACTCCAAGATGAAAGCATCAGCAAGTTCAGTATCTTTCAGTTTGCATCTGGCCTGCAGTAAAACTAGTAATCTCCTGTCAAAATGATTTCCTTGGAAATTTCCATCACAGATTTGGTTTTGGAGAAGATATCACCATTTTCTGGGCCTGAGCTCTGCAGTGATGATTATCTCATATAAACAGCTTTTACAGTCATGTTATTAACTTGTCAGATCACATACGTAATGACAACAGAAGGACAGCAATATTTCCTGTGCTGACTATTTACTCATATGCTACCCCACTGATGAATAATAAAAGCAGATCTAGGAAGAATTGTATCTCTTCTTAGGCAAAAAACACAAAAATCACGACAGCAGTATGCATTGTTCTAGAAACTGTAATGAAGTGTGTTCCAGCATATGTGAAATCTTGTCAATCGGAATCAAGTCAATGCATTTCCATTGTCAGTTACTGGTTTTCTTTAGTGGTCAAATAAATCACAAAGAAAATAGTAATACCATCCCACTGGCTAAACTCTAATTTTGTCTATTGCTGTGTTACATTTAGTGTCACTTGGTTAAGATATAGATCTCTGTTTATACCCAAATATAATTTCTTCACGTTGCGTTAATAATAAAATGTGATAAAAGGTCATTACCCACTGTAAGATAATTAAGTGCAAAGGTTATAAAAGAAAATCAATTAGGGATTAAAGCTGTAGGTTTTTTCCAGATAAATCACACACTCATTTAAAATATGACCTAATGGAAGTATGAACAATGTATGGGAAACATTAAAACATGAAGGATAAATTAGAATGCTTTTTAAAAAAGCATTAAAAACCCCAAATAAGCCTTTAAGTGCCTGTCAATAATATGTGAAAATAAACCCAGCACTGTTATCATTGGTGCATGGAGAATGGAAGCTCATGAAGCAGCGGTAACACTGCATTAGAGATTTTAGGAATTACCGACGATAATTTTCCAGTACTGAATTGGTGGCACACACAGAGACCTAACCATGGTGGGAAGGGCCAGAATGATCACAAGACTGGAAGCTGGTGGTGGCATGAAGATCAGAGCTCACAACCAATTACATCAAATACAGGCAGGCAGAGTACAGACGCAGCCAACATCTGTTACATATGCACGTGTTTACGGCTGAGTAGGGATTTACAGTTGTGTATGTATTTCCTTAGATACACACATACAGAAATTACCTACATCTGCCTGATCAGTTTCCTAGGAAAAAAATAGTTAAGAAATAAGAAAATCTGAAAACATGTTAGAGGAGAAACTTAACAATATTAATGAAAATCAGGATGTGTAGCAGAAGACTTCATTACATGGTAAGTATTCCAAAATATTTTAAATATTAAATTGAACAATTTTATTAAAACTCCTTTCTGGAAAAGGAAGGAAAGACAATAATTGGAAGTAGATAGCAATCACAAATATGTCAATAAAAATTACTAAATGAAGCCAAAGAAAATTCAAGCCTAGTAAAACTAGAAGGAAATCTAAAGTATAAACAAAGGAAGCTACAACAGCAGCTGTGACCCAGTACTAGATTGACAGGAGAGTGCTAATGGTGCGAAGAAGCATTCAACAGTTAGCTACAGTATTTGGTAAAAAGGAAAAGGATGTATTTATATCTGATCAGGGTGTTGGATAATTTGCCAGCCCATAATGGCAATGTAAGTATTAAACCACATTAATTAGGAATAAACATTCTAAAAGGAAGGCAGAGAAGACTTTCACCCAATAATCCTAGAAGAGTTGGCCGAAGAGTTTTCTTTCTTGCTGTTAGTTGCTGTTAATAATTCTGAGCATGCAATAGAAGTCCTCCAATGCTGGACTCAAATGACGTGGTTGACCTCATTGGTTATAAAATGTAAAAAATTAGGTTCAGACAATAAAAGTATATTGATGCTCAGTAACATGGTTTTAGAAATAGAACTTGGCAAGCTGAACTCAGGTTGTACTCTGATGAACTTACAAATATATTTAGATTTTGTAACTGTGCTTGATGTAATACACTTCTGTAGGGTATTTAACTTAGCCTTTCATGGCCTTCAAACTAAAATAAATTAACATATAATATGAATAAAATACACAGGAAATATAAAATGCTGTATAGCATCTTACAAAGTAGCATCAAAAACATACATACCTGATATTAGGTAATATTTTTATGAATAATCTGGAAACAAATATAAAACCCCCAAGTGACTGTACTTGCAGGTACGAAAAACACAGGTGAAGTGATAAATCACCACAGCAAGAGACATTGCACAGTGCAATCTGGATTCCAGGATAAATTTGACCCATTTTAATAAAGTGAATCTTAAAAAGTCAAGTGCAATCTCATATAAAGAGGGGAAAAAAATGTGTACTGTACTTCTGGAAGAGTAACTAGCAGCTGAACACAACCTAGCAGCAGGGTGGAGAAGCAGTGTGTGCTTCCAGAGTAGCATCGCTATCAATGAGAGCAGGTGACTTCTGACGGGCATAATGACAGTAAAAGTTGAAAATGAGAATATTTATTGAATTAGATTCACTGCTTTAAGTGCAGAACAAGTGAAGGAACCTCTGCTTGGTGCAGCTTGCCTGAAAGTTTCTTTTCTTAATCAAGAGAGAGAATTAAACCCTTCAGCTTAGTTGTTGTTCATCTGAGTGCTGTGCACTTTCTACTCAGTTTTGAGAGATATAGCTGCAGTACACCACTGTTCAAGTAGGGCAAAGCTGGGCATTTATCAGTTCATATCACACAACTTCTTTTACTCAGGCCTAAAATTTCAATCTTTGTTCTTTCCTTATTTTCTATTTTTGAGGGCTTTGGGCATTGTTAAACTAAGTATTCTGGAGAGTCATAAAACTTTAAGGGGCTTGCTAGCTCTGGAGGGACAGTGATGCTTATTCATGAGTTTTTAGACTGACTACCCAAATAGGTTAAATGATACCATCATCTTCTCTGTGTGTATATAAATGTGCTTGGTGGTGTCTGCCCTTGCTAGAGCCTCCACCCAATGACAGAGCTGCTCTGTCAGGACTTGAGCCTTCTCCAGTCCCTCACCCAGAAACAGTCCCAGCCCCATCTGTGACCACAGAGCTGCTGTAGCTGCTCCAAATGCCAGTGCAGAGCCTCCCCAGCACCCTCTGCCGAGGCACCCTGGGGCTTGGGAACCAGACGTCCTCACCCAGTACTCGCCATGGGGAGGGTGTCTTTGGGCTGGTTGTTGGGGCAGGCCCAAGGAAAGAGAGAGAAAGCTCGTGTACGAAGACTCTAGCAGGCAGTAGCTTGAAGAGGCTGAGCTCAGCCTGCTAGCTGGTTTTATTAGCTTTGCGGACAACAGCAAGGGCTGCCCAAGTCACGATATTAACAGAACACAGTTTGCACTGAAGTGATACAACATAACCTCGAGAGAGAAGGTCTGGGAACATGGTAACATGACGAAACATGGAACAGCTTACCCCCTTGGGCCCTTGACGTGGCTTTGCCATCCCTCCAATGGAGGCATAGCATACTTCAGATAACCCATGCCCATAGATAATCTGCACAAAGTTGCATTAAGGAGACGGGAATAATCAAAGGGGATGAGACACAGAGCACTTGTTCCCAAGCAGAGGCTCTGGGTTACATTTCCCCCCGTGTAGCCTGAGCGTGCGTATAGTGGACACTGCTGCTGAACCACAGAGCATTTTCCTTCTCACCCATGCATAAGCCATGGTTTTTAGTTGAAAATTCATGTTGAAGCACAACGGATGTTTGTTGACTGGCTTAACAAGAGCATACTGAGCTGCCTTTCCTCCTTGTTCCCTTGTCCTAATTAAAAATGCTAAAATTGTAGAGGATTTCCTCGTATGAGTTTCCTGTCATTTATGCAAGTCAAAATCAGGCATTTCCCAATCCCAAAAGGGAGACGCTACAGCATGCACGTATGTCAGGCAGCAGCGCTGTTGCCTTGAAATGTGAATTCCAGTTCCAATGAGCTTCCTTACATGATGAACGTTCATCTATTTACCTGATTTTAATGAGACTACTATATGAGAAAGTAATCTCTGACAACGATATTATTTGGTATAGCTTTCTAAAACCTTGATGTCTTAACCTTTGATAGAGTGAGTCATAAAATTAAGTAATTGGGTAAGGTCAATTGAAGCAGACACGTGCTGTCTGGTGACAGCATGTGTTGCCATGAAGTTAGCTTTCTAAAATCATGGTATAATCTCTAATTTCCCCTTGTACCTTGAGGAATGATAGAGTTTCTCCAGGGAAAACCCTTGTGAAGTCAGCTAAAAAGACAAACACAGACATCTTTGATGGTTAGCATTTTAAGAGAAGATTTAACATCCTTTTGTTAATTCATGAAATTACTCAGCTTCCATGCTTCTTTCATGGAAAGTGGCATGGAGAAAAACGGCAATGAGAAAAAAACAGCACCTGAAATTTATTTTTTGTTATCAACATATAGGAAAATAATCTACTTAAAGTCAAATAACTTTTAAAACTTCCTTTGGTATTTTGATTTCCCTGTTCCTCATATTTCCCTCCAGCTCTGATCCTGTCTGTAGCTGTGGCTTACACCAGACTCCCTGACCATCCCACCGCAGCCATCAGGGCCCTCCATCCTGCCTGGCCTTCACCTGCCCTCACACTACTGCTCTGTCCTCTTCATTGCACTGAGATCTGTGTCCAATGCTTTTTCCTTGCAGCATTGCCCTTCCAGGTCCAACTTTGTATGGATGTGGTGTTTTCCTCCAGTGTATCTTTCCAAGCTGTTAACCCCTGTCTGCTGGCTTAGTGTCCTAGTTTTTTCTATGGCTTTTTCATGTAGTATTGCCTGACCAGTAGCACTCACTGCTTTCCTGACCAACTTGAAATAGAAATGATTTGTAATGCATAAACAGGTTTTCTTTTTTTTTTTATTTTTTTCCTGTGCAAGAATCCATGCTTCTGTGAATGTTCATTTTCTGTGTATCTACACCGCATTTTCCCCTGAAAAACCTGCCCTCAGAAGGGGGCCGGCAGGCCTGAGTCAATGGCTAGCTGAGGGATCTAGACAGCTCGCTCCACCGGGCTGGGCTTTTGGAAAGTGAGCTGGCAAAAATCTTCAAATTATTTACAAATGGTGTTGCCACGCAGACCACAGCAAGATTAGAGGCACTACACTTCTTTGCCAGTCTCAGCTGAGGAGTACATGATGACTTTGATGAGTGTAGTAGGTATAGATCTAACAGGTAATTTCTGTTCCTCAAAAAATGACCTAATTAAATTTTTTCACCTCAAACTGAAACAAAAGTTGAAATTTTGAAATCTCCTACCAACTGGCGTTTTGGGGGGGAAGAAAAAAACTTTGTCTGAAGTCATCTGGAATGTTTAGTTTTAAAAAAGCTTCTGTTTTGATTTGGCAACGTCGTGTTTTTGGTATGTAATTTATACTGTAATATGAAATACCTTTCTGAATTACATGGAATTACTAAATGTAAAAATTTAAGCAAGCTGTTTGGAAGTGGTTGGAAAGTTTGGATTTCACCTTGCCATGGCTGGTACAGGACAAAAGACGTGGAAGAAAAAGAGATTACATCCTGTGGCCATGGCTTTCCAATTTGGGAGCCAGCACTGTCAGGCTCAATCTAACACTCCTTTTCCTTCCTCCATTTCCCTTCTTTCCCAAACAGCAAAAATATAATTATCCATTTGATTCTAGTTCCTAGCAGGGAGGATGGTTTTCTCTTCTGTTGGCATTGTGCTGTCTGAAAGCTGGTGGAGTAAAATACTCTGATGCCGTCTCCCCTTTGCTGCCCATCTCTTCCCAAACTAAGGACTATATCCCTACAAATCCTGGAGGAACAATCACATCTTGTGCACTAAATTCAGTGACTCCTGGTATAATTCAGATCAGAATTAATTCCTTTATAC
Organism: Ibycter americanus; assembly: GCA_035590275.1. Classification (NCBI taxonomy): domain Eukaryota; kingdom Metazoa; phylum Chordata; class Aves; order Falconiformes; family Falconidae; genus Ibycter; species Ibycter americanus. The sequence goes on from JAVJGI010000040.1 coordinate 51,461,756, forward strand.
TTCAAAAGATAATGCAGCAATTGAGAAGTTGAAGAATATTGCAGAATAAAAGTAGTATTTCCTGTATTCAGCAGGAAGTTTTAATACAGAATAATCTCAATAAACAAAATTACATGTTCTTTGTTTCCCTGTTGTCAGCCTTTTGCCTCACCATTACCGAAGAAGCAGCTCTGGTGCTTTCAGTGCAGGCAGTAGCAGATGATTGAAGTTACTTCCAAAATGGAGCTGAGAGAAGGTAATATGTGGCTATGTCTACATCAGCAAGTAGTGTGTCCTAATAGGAGTGGATTTTGCAGACTGGAGCAGCTGACTCTTTTTGGCTTGTGAACTGGACTCCCATTAGCAGTTTGAGTACAGTAGCTGTGTCCGTAGAAAGTGTTTTCCAGATCAGTTACGTCTAAACCCGCTCCTTCATGTGAACCCAAAGTGCAGTGAGCAAGATGCTTCTCATCCAAACCAAAACAGCACCAAAGCTACATTCTGCTATTGCCTCTGCATGTCCAGCTCACAGCATCTAAGGAACATTTCATCACCTCTAGGGTGGTTGTGCAAATGGCTGAGGCCACTCACTGAGAGCTCAGGCTTCCTTTGAAAGGGCTGGTCCCACCTCCCTAAAAATAGGGTTAATTTTCAGATGTGTTATTTCATTGCTCCAGGTGATTATGTGTCCACTTGAGAAAGATTTAGCAGGTACGAAGTGGTAGTAGCACAGAGTGGAGAGTAATTGGGGAGGGTGCAACTGCTTTTTTATTGGAATTGAGGCTTAAATTGGCTTCAATTGCTTGTGAAACTGTTCAATAAGAAGACAGCCACGTGATGGCTCCTAAGATAAATAGAAAACGCCCAGTAGATATTTTTATTGCTGATTTTATTCAGTGAGCACTGGGGTTGAAATAATTATTAAACCAAGTAAAACTCATAGGTTTTACATGTTATTTGGACAGTTTCATCTTTCCCTGAACTCTCCAGACACACAGAATGAAAGGAACATGTAACTTGAAGAAACCTTTCCCAAAAGAATTTGTGATTGTGCCAATTAGTAAAAAAGAAAAAAAAAAAAATCTCTTGAGTGGTATTTCTCTTCTGCTTTTTCCTGCTCTTCAACTTTTTTGCCAACCACGATAATTTACAGTCACAGAGAATCTAAACAGGTTACTTCCCAGCAATACTGCAAATTCTGTTCATTAGAACCCAATTAACAAAATGTTGGTTTGTAAATATTACTTCTCACACCTTTTTGCATACAATAAAGGCAGTTTTAAAAATTTCATTCTATTCAATCAGCCTGTGGTGTGATAGATGAATTGCATCTACTGGACTGTTGTGTCTGCTACATTCTAGCATGCTTCAGATGGCCTTTCTGTGGCTAGTTAATTATTTCTAATGTACTGAAATACCTTTTGCAGTGAAAATCTGCACTGTCAATTCAAAATTTAATTTCTTTAACGATGAGGAAAAGTTTAGTCTTTTTGCTTTGTCCAGTCTCTTAAACGTGGTAAAAGAAATCTGTTTGCGGAAAAACAGAGGAGATTCTAATTATACAAAAGACAGGAAATCTAAACTTGATTTTATCCCCTGGAGTAATATCTGGTGAACAATGGAAAACTCTGATGTTATCATCCCAAGGCATTTTATTATTATTGTATGACTTAGCACTGTGTAGCACTTTATTTACGTAACTAAAAACCTGGGACAAATACTCTTTAGGAGCCAGGAAAATATTGATTGCTAAGTGACAATCCATTGTTCGGCTCATTTTCACCTTCTCTTTCTGTCTCCAAGAGTAATTACCTACATATGCTGAAAAGCAAAAGAGTAAGCCCAGTTGAATAAAACAGTAATGTGCCACAATTCCCTTCTAAGGAAAAAGATGAGAAAAATTTCGTGTTCCTCTGCTTTAAGCACGTTGCTGTTTTGACTCCAAAGATTAAAACATAACTGAATAGCAACAATTTGTGAATTCAGTATCTCAGAACTTTTAATAACACAATTTGCACAGGTAACATGAAAATTTGTAGCTTCTCTGTGGACATGAGTAACAAAAATCCATATGCTAGAAATATTGCATTTGGTCTTCATAGAGTCATAAAATGGTTTGGGCTGGAAGCAACCTTAAAGATCATCTTGTTCTAACACCCCTGCCATGGGCAGGGGCACCTTCCACTAGACCAGGTTGCTCAGAGTCCCATCCAACCTGGTCTTGAACACTTCCAGGGATGGGGCATCCACAGCTTCTCTGGGCACTTTTGTGCTGCTTCTCGCTGGTCTTAAACTGCAATCAAACCCAACTACATTAAAAGTAACTTGAGGACAAGATAGCTTCTTAATCCCACCCTGCTGCTGCCTGTGCCAGAAGGCAGCAGCACCACTGGAAGTGGCTGCAGTGATCCAGGGTGGCAGGGGCATCAGTCGCAGCTGGCAGCAGTGGCTTTCACAGGCAACAGGCCCACCTCAGTGTGAGCCCCCAGTCCTGTCCCAGCATCATGCTGCTGGTGGAGTGTGCTTGCAAATTGCCTTGCAATGACTTATAGGAAGGTCGGTTTTCATATACGACGTGGTATGATCTAATTTACTGTAAATTTTTTGCAATCTAAAGTAAAAAGGTAGCTTCAGGTCAGGATTTATTCAGTGTTTTGCTATATAGCTTGGTATAAAAAAAAGAGAATTTTATGTTAGAAGATACTGTTTATTTTCATGGTACAGCAAGGAAAAGCTCTTCTTTTTCTTTATTTTAGAGGCTTTTCGTGTGAATTCACCTCAGGTGAACAGATGTAGTATGCTCATGATTACATCATGAAAAGTTCTGAAATAACAAATCCACTTGACAATGCATTTTCACATCCCCAGCTGTCTACACATTTAAGTTCTCTAATTATTGCCCCAGTGATTGTTTTTCTTTATATTGCTTAAATTTATCATCACTCTGACAGCTAAGCTCAGTGAAATCAGAGTGGACTCTACAGAACTGGTTTTAATTAACTGGTTTTAATTAATAATTTCAGTTATTTCTCTGCATTCCCGTGTATGTATACTGTAACCAGAGCTTGCCTCACATCCTACTTGCTTTCGACCGCCTACAAGTCAAAGCTGTGTATTACCCATATACTAAGCCATATATGCCAGTATGCACGTTGATATAGGGCCATGTTACATGTAGGTCTTTTGCATGTGACTAAGACTGCAAAAATGAAACTGGTTGGGGGAAATTAGTTCAAATGGTGCCTACACATTAAGAATCAGTTTGTTACTCAGCCCTTTGTTAATTTAGTGACTCAGTTTCATCAAGTAGGGGCAACATGCCCAGGAATTCCTCTGACAAAGGGCCCCCCAACCACAATTTAAAGAAATGTACAGCAAGGATGACTCTTTTAAAGGAGAAGTCTCTGAGATCATTAGAAAAAGGAAAGTGTAGGAGAGAGAGTATGAGAGAGAGAGTGAGTGAGAGAGAAAGAGAGCGACTTTTGCTTTTTCTTACCTGGAAAGTGAGAAGAATTATACCTGTCCCTGAATTTTGTGGTGAGTGGAGCCAAGGTTTCCAGTGATGAGTTTGGACCCACTTGCTCTCCCTCCTTTCTTCTTTTCTTCTACTTCTCTCTCTCTCTTCCATTATGTGCAGGCCCGTACTTATATGAAAAGCTTACATTGATTCTTATGAAGTCTTTTCAGTTTTACATCTGTTAATAAAAAGAGGCTTTTAACTTAAAAGCCTTGGAGCAATGCAATACTGACAAAGAATAAAAGATTGCTGTTAATCCTGGGCTGAGTCAGGGCAGTGGTATATGGCTGCTTCTATGGGGGACAAAAGAGTGGTTCTAGAGAACTGTTACCTTGGAATTCCCACCCACGGTAGGATTGTCAGGAGCTACCATCTCTTCCTAGCTATCTCCAAGTACTGGGAGTAGTTCACAAAAGAAGCTTAATTACCAAGCCTGGAAGGAGAACTGCATGACCAGGAATTCCCATCCCATGCCCATCAAAGGCATTGGGATCCTGGAGAGTGTCCCATTGATTCAGAAGAGCTGGAGGCTGACCATCTGCTACCATCTACTCCTCTTTATGACCCACCCTGAGGCACTGCTGGGCAAAGCTTACTGTTTAACCCTTGCAGCTTCAGCCAGTGTGTCAGAGTCAGGGGATTGCATGGGCCATGTTCCAGACACCATGGGCTTGGTACATCCGGGTCTGGGACATACTTGAGGCCCCTAGCACAATTTGCACTGCCTTGCTGTGTAAAATTTTCCTTCAGAACTGTTTTTTTCCTTGCCTTTTAGGAAAATGTGTGTTGATTCAGCACAGGATGAGTTGTTCTTTCTTCTGTCTGCCTGTGTTGTTTTTTGTTCATCTTGCAAGCTGTAGAAGGGCATTTCAAAAGCTGTCCCTGATACATGGAAGGCAGTAAAAGTCAGAGGGCTACTTGCGCATGGCAGATCACAGGGACCACAGCCTCAGACACCATAGACTCACTCTGGCAGCAATTCATTGTCCATACCAGTGACCTTGGTGCAGAACAGCTAACACAGAGGATCACATTGTCCAGGGAGCTTGTGAAGGACATATGCAAATCCAAAAGTCAAGAAATCAGGGTCACAGATTGACCTTGAGGAGCTACCACATGACAGCTAACTGGCTGTAAATCTACACTGGTACCTAACTTGCAATGATTTTGTCCACTGTGGTTTATTAAAAAACCCTCAACCAAGATCCCCATATGTGGCTTCTTGCATGGTTTTAGCTACATCATAAATCTTACTTCAGGTTATGCTGGAGTGAATTGCTGCGCAAAACATCACTCCTGGTAACTCTGCAGAAGCTTGAACTGAGCAAAACTCCAATGTGCCCTTGAAGTTTGCAGGGAGCTGAGAGTCTGTAATGCAAACTTTCAAGGATACAGTTTAACCTGTAACTAACTTACAGGGAAACAGACATGTTCCATATTTGAATAATTGGAAATGAAAGCACTGGATTCAACTTCAGATTGCAGCACTTGCAATTCTGTATTCTTTTTCCTCTGTCTTAAACCTACACAGTAACACAAATATTGTTTTATTAACAGGTGAAAAAAGCCTTTCAAATAAACTTCCTCAGCAGCAGCTTGTTTCAGCAGAAAGTTCCTCCTCTCTGACTTCGTGATCTGCATAAAGATATCACAGAACTTGTAAGTACAGGAAGGTTCCAGCCTGAGGGAGTGAAAAAGCACTCCTGGCAGCAGCAAGGAAGCAGCAGAGGGGTAGAGGCTAAGCACATTCAAGTTCAAATTTTACAGTCATATTGTTTTTTTACAATTGAAACAGTGGACATATTTTTCTGTCTCTGTGATGTTTTTGTTCTGGGCTATTCAAGACGCTTATTGTTTTTTCTCTTTTTCTATTCTCTCTCAGTAGGCCTCCCCTGTCCCACCCCGTACTACACAATCTCAATTTATTCACCTGCTGTTTCCTTTGATCCATCTTTTCCTCTGTGAAAAACAGTATTTTCAGTTAAATAATTCAGATGGGTCAAGCATGGTTTCATGATTTTGTATTATCCCTTTGTACTTCTGTCCGCCCTCTGTCCTATCTATTGGTACGCTGTCAGACTTTGAAAGCAAAATTTTGTGCACAAATTGCCAGGCAATGATATTTTATATCCTTCTAATGTGCCTTCTGCCTTGTAAATAAAACCAGTATTATTTGAATCCTCTTTGACTACACTGTTTTTAGCAACATATCTGGGATACAACACCCTGAGCTACTGTGTTCATTGATGGTGGGGTTGTTTATCCCTCCTTAGTAGGGCAGGTGAATCAGAGGCTGCATTAAAGGTCATGGGAAAACACTACCTTGTCTTGGGACAGCACAGCCCATGAGATAGCAGAGCGATATGAAACTAGTGTGATGGAAGCAGTCCTTTGGACAGTGCCATGCTGTGACAGAATGCCACCAAAGAGAGAAATTCTAAGGACCAAATCCCTAATACTGGGTGAAAGGAAAATGTGTACAACATATATTCATACACGGAGAATAAATTTTGAGTGCACAAATGTAGGTTTAGAATTCAGAGCTGCTCTAATTAGAAACCCCAACCCACTGGCAATAAAAATGAACAATTTTTCGCTATGTAATCGTTACCAAAGATTGCTGATAGCCACCTGGAATTTGAATCTCTCCAGAAATTTGAATAAAAAGTCGAATCTCTGCCAGAGAGACATAATGATGATCAGAATTTAAAAACAGTTTTTAATATCAAGTCATGTGTGAACAGGATCGGGACTTCTGATCCACTTCAATCTACCACATGTAATTTCTATACTGTTCTGAAGTAATGGCTTAAGAGGAATGGGGGAGAAGCACTGTTCTTCCAAAGTGGCCATGTGGAGGTCATACTGTAAAGTATCCGTGAAAACATTATTTTGGAATAGCTCTGGGGAATTTCCAAATGTGGACAAGTCATAAATATTTGCAGAATGTTGGCCTTCACCTTGTTCTAAAAATCTATCAAAGCCAAAATATTTTTTTCTGCAGTATTTAGTAGCTTTTGGATAAAATTCCCAGGACTCAATCCTGAAAAACAGCAACTTGTATGGCCTATTGGTTTTTTTCTTACTGCCTACATTGAATTAATAACTAATTTTTCATTCACAGAGGAAGTTGCTGACCCGATTGCTGTAGATGAATCAGTTAACACTAATTTCCAAATTACTGAATTTGTTAGGGAAGACAGATATTATTTTCCCAAGTTTTATTTGGTTTTCAAATGGGATGTATTAATTCTGTAATGTCAACTATAAAAATAACCTCATCTACCATTTGCTTTTTTTTTAAAGGTTCTTAGATGTGAAGATTTACCATGGAAATTAGTTGCACATAAAAAGTACTTCTGGCAGCGGGAGAAATAATGAGGCTCAGCTTTTTATGCCTTTGTAAATCATGCATCTCAAAAATAATGTGTGATCTCCCATTGAATCTAAGCAATAATAACATCCCTGCCTCTGAAATTTACATTTAGGAAGGAGCGATCTCATGTTTTAAGTCCTCCCTCAGAGTAAGCTCTCTCCTGTAGTTACCTAGCTCACTTCAGTAATTTGTGAAAACTTCCTGCTTCTGACAGGCCTGTCAAACACTCAGAAACTGGCTAATGGTTTCCAAACCTTACTGTTGAAATCATGCTCGATTATAGTCTTAAGCCTTGACTTCCAAAGACGTAAGAGCTTTTTTGTGATGTTTACCAGCCCTGTCCTAAAGACTGTCCCTGACAGCATGTTAAAACCCTGCCCTACTACAGTACTCTGTATTCCTAAAGAACATACTCAAATTCCCTCGTTCTTAATTGTCAGAGATCATCACTGTTGTCTTCCTCCTACGTCACTTCCTTCCTCGGGTTACAAACGTAAAAGGACTTTGTATAATATCATGCTTTAATAAGTGAACCTCGAAAATGAAGTGATTTCACACGATTTTCATTTCATGCATGCAATTGAGCAGCGCCAGGTCCACCAGAGAACCCCCAAACAACTCAACTCTCATACTTGTTTGAAAATAAAAACTCCAGAACTGTTTTTCTGGGGGGGTTAGGAATTCTGCACTGAACACCCCCCCGCACTCCTGCCCAGGAACGCTCACCGCCTAGCAAAGCTCTGCAAAACCCTGCCTGACCCAACCTCCCCCTCCTCTCGCACTTGGTTTAATAAGCAG
>JAVJGI010000040.1:51470473-51536747 GCA_035590275.1 Ibycter americanus
CGGCGGCGGCCGCTGGGCCGGAGCTGTGGCAGGCTTGGCGGCGGCGGGCGCTTGCCGGGGGCTCCCCACGTGCCCGTTAAGTCCCTGTAATGTTACTCGATCTGTTCTCCGTGGAGCCTTGGAAGTTAGGCTTCTCCTGGAGACATCGCAGAGCGCACGGCTGAAGAGAAGGTGTCTGTAAATCTAGCTCTTCCAGGAGGGTTTTTTCTTCGTTTAAAACGAATTCACAGTTAGTCTGGCTAATACTTCTACCGGAGTCTTGCTGTAGGTCTTCTGGGCTTTCACACTTGTGGTAAGGCTTTTAATAAAGCACCCGGTTGTTGAAGGTGTGGTCAGTCTGTCAGAAACACTAGTTGTCATTTCAGTTGCAAGTCCTTACTTTCTCTCACCTCTGGGTTTATCACATATACTCTTTTGTTGGTGTTCCTGTAAAACCTGTGCGAAGAGACGGTGGGAATTGAGCTGATTATGTGGCGTAGGTGAAATGACCATGTGAAATAGCAGTAAAACTGGAAATTGACCACTTAAAGAGAAAACAGTAGGATTCTTTTACTGTAATGCTTTAACTTACTATCTGGATTTTTTTTCTTTCTTAAATTCACTGTAAGCCATCCTCTCCAAGCCACTGCTTGTCCGAATAGCATGCAGAACGGCAATTGGAATAGAACTGCTTGTCAGAATAGCAGTGCAGTGACATTTGTCAGCTATGGTTTCTAACAGACACTTAGCTCAGACTTCAGTCTCTTCATGTCGTTTGAGGAAACAGTGTAAGAAAATGAACCTTGTACTGTCGCTTGAGTTAGATTTTTGCATTGCTACTTAAAAAATGGCACAGACTTAAAAGCTAGTATGTGTTTAAAAATCTACCTTAATTCTGTGACAGATCTTAATAACTTACATAACTTGTTTATAGATGTTTTTCCCTTTGTTTAGCAACACTCATGAGCTATGTGAGAATGCAGGAAGAGGCAAAACCAATAAAATCAAGAAGCTGACATCCTTGCAGTTCTGAAGTTGCCTAAATATCTCTTTAGGTTCTTTGGTGAAAGGCTTTCAAAATGCATCTAAACAAAACCAGGCAGACTATTCAAAATTAAGCATTCCCTCTGAAGAATACTTCATTCTGTTGTCTCTTAGTTGTAACCTTTTATGTTCCAACTATTGTAATAGTTAAAACTTGCAAACCTGAATCATCCTCAGTGTTCCCCATTTAAATGCAGACCTCACTAGCGTGTGGATGCTTATAAAACCAGTTTTCACCCTCTTGCAATAAAATAGTTACGGCTAAAGATTAGACTTCCTCCCTTGATATAAATGTAAGGCCTTGAGCTTGTTACTTGAGAGACTGATACTGACTTGATTTTGGCATTCTTCTAAGCTTGTGAAGGAAAACTCCACTGTTTAATTTTTATAATTTCCTAGTAAATTTTGGTGTTTCTGTAACTTGTTTTCTGCAAGCTCTGCCATGTAATAGTATAAATGAACAACCTTGTGAACTGCCTCTAAATCCCCATGAATCAGTTTTAATTTCCTAATTTTGCGGCTGTGCCCATTGTAGTGAATCTTTGAGAAGGGGCACCCTTGCTGTTCTGTGTAGGCTGCGTAACTTTGTCAGTCTGAACCCATCCTGTTCAAAACCTGACCCGAGGGTCAGACAGCCAAGAAGCTGAAGCTTGGTACAGTGACTTCTGTTGCTGCGCTGTTCTCTGTGTATTTGTATTCAACAAGCTGCAAGCCTGACTGCCATTCTTCACTCCAAGTGTGACTTCCTCTTTTTCTAGCTTCATGAAAAAAACGTTATGGCATGCTATTTGTAACTTCTTGCAGTGAAAGCCAGTGTGCGTGAGGCGAGGAGAAGCAGTACTAGGCATTTTATTCAGACAGAAGAGTAGTTCAGTGCAGTAAAATTTCTCATGAGTTTGTATAAGGGTAAGCAATTTCTCTGGCTCCAGAATTTGTGGAACCCTATGACAGAGAAACATGCTTGTTGGAGTCTGCAGAAACACTGTTGCATAGTGACATTGTTAACTGTATCCTGTGCAGGAGATCTGGAAACAGGATAAATTCTTAAGTTGCTCTACCTTAGTAGGTTTGACCAGACTTAGAAGTAAAATTTTTCCGTGATGCTTTTCATGTCCAATTAAGAGGAAGAGAGGCATGATTAATGATCTGATCATGGTACAGCAGAATGTGTGTACATACATGTACATACCTCCACAACTGTGTGTTTCACTGTTTGTTTGTCTTGATGTATTCACTTTTAAGCACAGTTTTTCTTAAGGGAGCATGAAATGCTGTCCTTTTTTTATTAATACTCCTGTCTTCAGAAATAAGCTGTCTCTTGTGCAAAACTTTAAAGTACTTGTGTTACTTTCTCAACTCTTCTGTAATTTGAAGAGCTCAGTCACTGGTTTGCTACTGCATTTTTAGTCCTGTTAAGTGCAGATTTTTTTCTGAAGTTTAAGACTTGCATAGTTTATGAGCCTGCTGAAGGCTGCATGTTCATCAGTGTTCTTGCTTAGAGAAGCAGTGGAGTTATAAATTAGGAGATTTATTTCATGTGCAGACCAGTTTTGATACACAGAAACTAAGCTGGTCTTTCTACTGTGTATGATTCAGTTGTCCTTCACATATTAGCAGAGATGTGAAGGCCCAGACCACTGCTTGATTCTTCAGGTGGTGTTAAACCACGTGCTTCTTGTGATTGCTCAGTCCAAGGAGATGAGATTGTATCTAATTTCAAGTAGAACACCACCAACATACATAATGTAGATGTGGTGGTGGTGCCTCGGCACTGATCAGTATTAATCTGTTCATCAACTTTTGCCTACGAGTGACTTGCTAATGTTGGTATAGCCAAAAATACCCTTGCAATATAGCAAATTGTGATGGTAGAAAATCCTAAGCGCAGGTTCAGTGTGCTCCATACTGTAATTTTTAGTTTCTTGACTTTCATAGGTAAGACACTTCTTGTTATTGAAAAGGAAATAGTTAAAAAGGTGAGAGAACAACTTCACTTTCCTGGTAAATCTTGACTTTAGAGGAAAACAAAACTGTCCCCGAACTCCCCCCCTTTTTTTTTTTTTGATAAAGGAAACCAAAAGTATATTGTGGATTTTATACCTTCACGCTTATTCTCAAAGTGATAGTCTTTCTCAACTGTTGTTTGTTAGTAACGATTGATGCCTAATTTAACAAAAGTATGTGTTGTATAGGTAGATTTTCTTTAAAATAGCATCCTGTTTTTAAAAATCTTTTTTAAAATACTGTCTGAACTAATATGTTAGTCAACTTCTGATGAGAAAGATCTTGTTCTAATATGTTCCTACTCCCAGTTTTGGCAAAATACTTTCTGAAATGATCTTATGAACACTTGAAGGAAATGTAGAACACTGGAAGTCTTTTACTAGGGATTAAGGGAAGAGATTTATGGGATTTCAAGTACAGCCTTTATGTCAGTCTTTAACATTGCACATATGCCAGAAATGTCATCCCTGTCCTTTATGGAAATGCGTTTGCTTTTCATTATTATGGCTATTGTATTTTAGGAGAAATGCTAAGGATGAGTTTTAGTGTTACAGCTGCACTGGTAAAGGCAAACAGGTTTCCTGTTTGTCCCTCCTGCTTTCTTTACATTTGATCTTCTCAGTAATCATGTGGCAGTAGGTTGATAATTCACGAATGTGGTAAGAAGGAATAAAAAAAAAATCCCCCCCCTTCAGCTTTCTGATAGAAACACTGAACTGGATGAATTAAGTTTAACTAGCACAGTTGCCTTCTCCGTGTTGATACGGCCTTATGATGAGCCAGTTCGATCTGATACTTACAGCTGAAAAAACCCACAGAATTTTAAGTGGTTTTGGGCAGGATCTGTTCTCTAAACTGCTTCACTGTATTTTCCTATGAGCTTCAGTGTTGACTAAAGGTTGGGACTGAATGTGTGATGAAGAGGGTAGAACTACACCAGTCCAGGTTTGAACTGTGATAGAAATCTGCTTCAACAGCTAAGATGGACTGTAAACACATCTTACGTGATGTGGCTCAGGCTGCATCGCTGTTACTTCTGAAGGGGCTTGTGGAAAAGGTGTGGAGTGCCCTCCAGGCTTGAGGGAACAGAAGACTGGGCTTCAGACCTTTTATGGTGTGAATTTTGTGGTTAGCTGCAAGATGAGGAGAACAGCAAGAATTTTCCTTTGTGCTGCCCTTTATATGCTGTACACTGATTTGTGAAAATAAAATGCAAAGGAGTTGAGGGCTATACTGTGGAGCACATGGTAGCACTAGGTGTATTAGGCAGCTGTTAGTCAGTGTGTCCTGCCTGCACTTAGTCTGGCTTGCTTGATGGTGCTTGTGGTTTGAAATGGGCAAAATTACATGAAAAATCAGAGCGGACCTAGAATTGTAATGTCCGTTAAAAAATCTCATGAATACTTTTTCAAAAACAGATGGCTTGAGGAAGCAAGTTTCACAAAGATTTCTACAAAGGGAGCTCTGCATTTACAAGTTGTGTGAAGCTCAAATTATTGTTTACGGTAAAATTAGAACTTTGTCTGTAAGATATAAAAGAGATTGCAGCCTGGTCAAATTTTAGGTAAAAGAGCACGGAGCAAGGCCTTAAGTAGGAAGGTGGTCCAATACATGTAAATGTGAAAAAAACTTCATTTTCTTGTAATGAATAATTTTTTGCTTTTCAGAAGACTGAAGCTTTTTTTTTTTTAAAAAACAACAAAACCAACAAAGCAAAAGCAGGGACTTAGGGAATAAAAGCAATCACATATAATTTCAGAAAAATTAAATTTGCCTGTGATTTTTTTTTTTTTTAGTTACATAGAAAATAAAGGCACCCCACATGTAGATGTCACAGTTATATGGAATTTCAACTTTAATTTTCAGTTTAATACCATTGTTCATGAATTTTCTTGCTAGACTCTGCTGCTTTCTCCTTTAGGCCTGTTATTGACTCCTTTGCATGGGCTTGGGCCTCTTCCTTTGGTGTTTTCTGTCTGATGGCTCTCTTGGAGAAGTTGGTCTTATATTTTTTGGATAAGTAACACAAAGCCAAACCAGTATAAGTTACTGTGTGCTAATAACATAAGGTTGATTTCACCCTTTTCGAGGCTTGTTTTAATAATGAATCTGTTTCTGTTTTGGAATATTGTTTTCATTGGTAATGGTCTACTTCACTTTTTCTAAATAAGCAAACTATCCACACCAACAACTTACATGCTTGCCAGCTGTTTCTACTTTTGTCAGAGACACTAGGTCCATGGACACTTTCACTGCATTGTTGGTATTTTTTTTTTGAGGCTGTATACAATAATGTGCTACTTGTCAGGCAAAAATCTCATGCATAATTCTGAAATCAGTAATTAATGCTCGTAAGATTTTTTTCTGGTTTTTAAACAAGCATTTAAAAGTGAATCAGGAATGCTGTTACTAATATTGCCTTTATTTTTAGTTGATTAATTTTAACCAAAAGTTTGTCACTCAAGAATAACTTTAACATTCTTTTAAGATAAATCAGTTGTGTGATGCTGTTTGGAGAACAGGAAAATTCTAAACCCATTTCTTAAAAAAACAAAACAACCACAAAAAAAAACCCCAAATCAAAACCCAACTGAACTTAAGATAATAACACAGTAGTGTTAAAAATTAAAGGATATGTTCATCTTGGATGAACTAATACTATGCTATCCTTGTCAAGTTTCCTGAACACTGCTATTGTGTACTGGGGTTTTCTTGGAAACTGGTGACTCCTTGGAACGTGAGAAGTTATGTGAAATCCATATGTTTACTATAGGTTGGCTGTGCAAGTTGAGTACATTCCACAAGGAAGGGGGTGCAGCAGTGTAGGGCGTATGTTTTTGGGTGCTTTGTTGCTCTGAGGAGTGGATATTCTTACAAGGTACAATCCTGTGCTGTTTTCATCAGTCTGCCTAGGTGAGCCTAATATTGAACATGAAGTAACTTCTCATTCTTGCCTCCCCCCCTCCATTTTTGATACTCAATTATTACGAACTGTGATCTAAAATGGATGATGGAGAGGTTTAGTGAAGAAGTAATCCTTAAAGAAAAAGAAGCTATTGGAGAAATACTAATTTGTGGTGACTGTTTTAACTCTGTTATACTCAACAAAACCTTTTTTCCTTTTTTTTAGTTCACATGAGAGATCCTAATAATCAGCTTCACATAATTAAAAATTTGAAGATTGCTGTCAACAACATTATTACTCACCCACCTCAGCCTGGTGCCATTCGTAAACTTTTGAATGATGTTGTGTCTGTCAGTCAGCCTGCTGAAGGACTGGTAGCTAATGTGATCACAGCTGGAGATTATGATCTCAACATCAGTGGTATGTAATGATATTGTATTTTTTGTAACTTAAACTGAAATTTACTGTAAGGTTTCTAACCTTGATTTCAACTTCATGGCATGTTATTAAAATTACTGAGTTGATCAGTTTTCAGTCATTGTTTTTACTGAAACTTCCAATTTACCAAGTAGTTTTGGTTTTATATAATGCTAAATGGTTGAACTCAGTAATTCTTAATTTAATGTTTCCTAATGTTTTAATTCTTCTGAACTTGTGTTAAGTCATCGTATTATTTTAATGTAGAAAATACTCATGCTTTGGTTGTGTTAACCTCTCATCTGATGAAGTATTTTCTTGTTACAAACCTGGTATACTTACTTGTTACACTTGGCTGAATAAATATCAGAACTTATTTTTAATGTTGGTACTAATGTACAGTTTTATATTGAAGTTAGTCCTCCTGGCTTCTTTTGTTTTTCTTTTTACTTAACTGCTAATGCATAGAAGTCACAAGGCTGTCATAAGTTTAAGGAAAAAAGGGTTTGAGGAAAGGTGTGTGATTTCTTGTCTTGATTTTTTTTGCCATGAAACTCAGTGCTTCATATGTCACTGTCAAAATGGCTAGAATATTTGAAAATTTTTTTCAGCTCTCCAAGGGATGAGGCATTGTGAATAACACTAAATGAGACCTGATCTTGAGAGCTGAGAAGATTAAACTCTTCCCTATTAAGACCCTAATCTATTAAAACCTTTGAGTACATACTTAGTTCAAAGCATGTATACATTGCCCTACTTAAAAATGAGTAATTTATGGTACTTAAAGTTCAGCATGCAGTGAGGAATTTGACTTTGCTGTAGCAAAGGACTGATGAAAAGTCTTCGTGAGAATTAGTAACTGATGTAGTATGTTGATTTTTTTTTTTTTACGTTGATGATAAAATACTGCATAATTCTGTACCCTCTAGCTCATTTACAAGCCACATCTTGAACTTGATGTGAAATATTGATAGTAAAGGAAAAGAGCCTGGAAATTCTAATTCTTGAATGCCGTTGGAAATTGCCCTCTTTTTTTGTTTCCATGCCCTCATTTATCTGTGAAGTTGGTGAATTTACATTTTTTGGAGGGAAAGTCTGCTTCAATTCTAGAGACTAGAAGACCTTAAAGCAGAATGGTTTCAGTGAAGAGACTTTCCCATAATGTTTCTAATGATCTTCCTTTAGAAATGAGGTATTAGAAGAAAAGAAAAATAGTGGCACTATCAAGCTATGCTTTGTAGTTGTAGAAGCAAGTAACTCTCCTTTTTGTTTTCCTTATTTGTTGCTGGAGCCTCAGATGTACAAATTATCGTACTTGACTGTTTTCTGTCTCTCCATGGTTAGGGTCTTATTTCCATTCAGACTGACTGTATACTTTTTTTGACAGAAGGAGAGATGTGTAAGCTGTTTAAGACCATACCGATGGACAAAATTGTAACAACTTTGTAGTACCCTGTTTTAGGGCTTTAGCACAAAACACTGGCATAGTGTCCTTAATGATGAAACTTGGATCCATTACCTTGTAGGAGGACATGAAGAAGTCCCTAGCTTGTTAGGTAGAGTTCCTTTTCTACTTAGAAAATGATGAGTATTCACCAAGAAACTTTTTTTTTCAACTTTGTTAGAGCACTTTATTGAAAACCAATGGAAGTGTTCATTCCTGGCAGCAAAATGCAATCTTTTGGCATGGAAATGTGAAATACTCTCATCTGTTCTTCAATTTGCTCTTTTTCTTTTGGTAGATTGGTTTTCTAGGATAGCAATATTGAAACATATTTTCATAAATTTTAATGATGATCAAGTGCAGTCTAGTTTGAAGGAAGACACAAACATTAAGAAGCTCATGTATGTTTCCAGCACTGGGATCATGATCCTGCTCTTTTTTTTTTTGAGAGAAGTTTTGGAACTGTTATGGTGAATCAGTTTAATTGTTTGTAATCCTACTTTGTAATGCTTCTTGTTTCATAGTCTCAGAGTCCCATACTCTTGTACTGAGACATGGTTGATGGCTGAAAGGGTGCTTATGTTCAGCCATGCCTGCTTCTCCCATGTACTAGCACATGTGGAGAGTGAGGAAAAGTGATCTCACTAAAGACTTAAATTTTTTTCTTCTCTCGAGTTAAGTTTTCTGCTGGATCACTTCCTGGACTATGTTTGTTCAGGGCTGCATGATGCTAACGCTGGCATGTAGCAATGCAGGAATATGGTGGAGATAAGGGGGAATGTTGGGACAACCACTTTCAAGAGCTAACATCTTCAGTTACTTTAGTACTATAGGCTGGATCATCTCAGAAATTAGTGTCTTCCATTTATAGTATATTCCAACTAGAAAAATAGAAATAATATCTAAATAAAAATTAATTCTGTGTTACTTTACAGATTTCCATTTTTACTCAAACCCAGAACTTGGGCTGAACCAGAAATTAATATTGAATTCTGTTAAAGTACACTGTCAATCATTGAGGAGCCTGAAACATTCATGGTTAAGGTTAGCTGGAATCAAATGTCTTCCGTCCCTGATGGGCCTGCATGGTATAGATTTTCTACTTTATGCTACCAGAGCGTAAAATCCAATAGTGTGTTTGCACCTGACCCTTTTTAGTATAATAATACCATGTTTTTTCTATTAGATCGCTCAGTTAAAGCTAGTGTTCCTTGGTACAGTAATTGGAAAGAGACACTGATGGAACTGAACACATCCACGTTTTATTCAGGTATTTTTTTGTGGTTGGTGCCAATCTGCCAAATTGCCCTTTATTCCTTTTCCGTGTGCCCCATCCACCTTTCCTTACCATCTGCTACAACTGTTTAGCACTTTTCTTGGCCTAGGTGTGTGTTCCTCCATTTTTTCCCCCTAAATGAAAAATTGTTGGTGATGGTTTAGTTTTTCTTTTAGTCATATTTCTACTCTTGTTAATCTAAATCATTTAGTCTTTCCATACAGTCAATAAGTGCAGAGTGGTGGTGGGAAATGACCTGATGCTGTAAAAGCACTGTCTTGTTTGATCCTATGGAACTGTATACTGTCACTGTTCTATATTTCAAATGTAAATACTTTCTGCTTCTGTGTAGAACTTCCTTCTCAGGTGAATAGTAGCACTTTCCAACTTGCAACTAAAATGTTGACTGTACTTAGAGCACATATGCCTCTGCTGTATTGATATTGTTTCTGGAGTATGGCTCTCTTAAAAAAAAATAATAAAGCTTTCTAATACATTTTCACGTAGTTTATAAGACTTGTTGCTACTGAAATGCATTGGTTGTTGGACTCTCAATTTAGTGAAGCTCTGTGTTGTGGTCTGAGCCACATTTTGTTGTTTTTCAGTTTTGGATATTAACAAAGTTTATGCCTTTGGTTAATAATAGCTATCCTTTCAGTAGTGTCTGTTCAGATGCTGCTAAATGCCTGCCTTTCTGAATGTGCTAGTGTACTGGTACCTGTGAAATTCATGTTGGTTGGTCAGGTAGCTAAAATGTACACAACTTCATGAAGTAGACTTCTCATTCTTAAGCTGTTATGTGTGAATATTACTTCACAGTTCTCTTCTTAACCATTTCTGAACACAGTGAAAGGTTTGCCTAAACTTCAGTTCTGCTTGTTTAGTGTACTGGAAATGTATTACTGGAAAAATGCGAAACATACAGGTCTGTGTACCTAAGTAACAGTGTTGCTGTGCACTACTATAATGTGTTATGAAATGTTACATCTGTGAAAACTTTTTCAAATGTTGTTTTTGCTTTGAATATGGTACACATTTATTATTCTAACCAGCTACCATAAATGATTACAGCCCTCTAAATGCTGTTAAGTGAATATTGTTAGTGTATGTTGTGGTTGTGTAGAGGGAAACGAGTTGGCTTTGTAGCAACTTCCAAGGTTCTTAGTAGTCTGAATGAGAAAGGTGAGGGGAAGAAAAACCATATCCCACAAAACAAAGTAGTACTTCCCTGTTCATAGCTACATCAGATTTTAAAACACTTTTTTGTTGTGGCTCAGCTGTAAAATAGAAATGGAAAACTGAAAACAGAGCTTGAAACCAAAACGCAGTTGAAATTTCTGCCTTTAGTTTAGTATTGTTTGGTTTGAAGCTGTGTTACTACAAGGCCTTGTTACACATGTGAAAAATGTGCATGAGTCACTTTCTCATGGTTTGTTTTTTAATAACAAGTATGTTTTCCTTAATTTAAGTAGTTGACATGTTTACATGTGGGACTTTTAGTATTATGCCCCTAGATGAATGCTCAGAGAGCAGTTGCTAGAAAGGCTATAAACAAAAGCTAGAAGTTTGCCTCCTACTGATCTTTATGTGAGATGTGCTGACTGCTGCTGAGTTCAGTTATGAAGCGTGACTATATCTGACTTCTGTGTGGATGAAACTGATGTAAGATAGTCTGACAGTGTAGGATTAAACAAAATGCATTAACTTAATGCACTAGGAGATAATTCCAACATAAAAATGAAACTCAGTTTCCTAATGTCAGCTAATAAATAAAAGTGGTGGGTTTTATGTGGGGGTGGGGAAGGCTTAAAAAGCATTAGAAATTCTTACTGTGAGTTAAATAAAGGAATGTGTTTTCTTGGGACCATGTAAAGAAAATAACATAACTTCAGGATTTCTTATTAATGGATTTTTTCTGTACCTAGTTATGGTTTTCTAGTTTGCAGGTGAGTGTACACTGGGTTCCAGCTAACTTCAGTGTGAAATCAGGTTATTGGAAGTGGACTGATTTTGCTCTGGGGTCTCTTTCCCACTCAAGGAAAGGATTTGCAGAATTGAGATGGTATAAAACAGGCTTGAAAGAAGAAATAATACTTCATTGCTTGACTGATAGTTGGAGTGGAAAGAAATGCACAAGACTTCTAAGTTCACATGTCCTTTGGATGTCCCAGACATACTTGGCTTCCCTTGATTTGTGACTCTTAGAAAATTGAAATCTTTGCTGTAAAAGGGCAATTGAACGTGTCAGGTTAACATTATAAAGCATTTATGGCACAACTTGGAACTGAGCTTTTAGCTCTTTGGATCTCTCCTTTGCTAGCTGATGGCTGAACTGCTTGTTTTAGCAGAGCAGAGGAAGGGACTACTATCAAGCCAAGTCAAAAACTTGCAAAAAGCTTTAGACAAAACTGACAGGATAGGGTTTTGGTAATTTAGTTTTTCTACATACTCAATTTTGCTTCTTGGTCAATTCTTATATCCCTATCTGAGGCAAATTCAATGATTGTTAGAAGAATTTTTGTTTTTTCTTTCCCAAGTGTGTGTGTGTGTGTTTAAAAGGGTGGTAAGGAGTAGTTAATCTAGCAAGGACTGAATACATGTGATCCTACAATATTGAGGAAGTTGGTGCTTAGATGCTGTTCAGTTTCACAGAATTTGATGCAAAGTGTTACTGTTTTTCCCACTTGTGTGTATTTTATATGCTTTCTCCCTAGACTGTTCCCCCTTCTTTCCCCTGCCATGCAAACCTTGTCAGAGTTTGTAAGCTTCACTTTTAGGTGTAGTCTTTCATATTTCCTTTTCATGAATGAGTAAACAGGAAAGTTTTGCTGAATATTCTAATTCATCCTATCTTATTGTGTATTCTAGCTACTACTCCTTGGTTTGAATCGTACAGAGAGTGCTTTCTTCAGTCCATGCCTGCATCAGATCATGAATTCTTAAACCACTATATTGCGTGTATCCTTTGAGTGTTACAGACCTCTAGTGAGGCTGTTACAGCTGGCTGCAGAAATGTAACGGAGACTTTGAAATTTTGCAATAGCTTTTTGCCATTATGATTTGAAATAGTCTTTTTTTCAATATGTCTTAACTATGGAGACTGATTTCATAAGGGGGTTAGGATTTTCTTTGTGGCTGGTTGTTGTTGTTGTGTTGGTTTTTTTTTTAAACCATGCTTTATGTGTCAAACTGAACTCTAAGCTAATACCTGTAAACTAAACTTCCTCATCCTAAAATGCTTTCTGCTGTAGCTCTTTAGATATCTGTTGATTGTCCCTTATGTACAACAGAAGCTTGTGTGTTTGGGATGCACCTGCTGCTTTTTATAGCTGTTTCTAGCAGATGGAGGTGGGGGTGGGTGGGTTGGGGAGGGTGTTTTGGAAAATTGGTGAACTTTAAGCTATTTTGGACAAAAAAGTCTGGAAAGATGCCTGAATGCTTTCACTTTTTTTACACCAAAACTTGGGCCCAATTTGCTTGTCTACAGGGAAAATAAAAATATGCAGTGTTTCATGATGTAGCTGGTGTTTAGCTTCCACAATGATTATAATGCTTCAGGTTTCATAACACTTACTCTGTCCCTAACTCCTTGCTGTACTTCATCATTTCAGTATGGTGGAACAGGTATGTTATTAGCCATTAGACAGAACCATTTGTACAGAATTAACTTGGCATAATATTAATTCTGGCTTTTGACTTCTGAGTTTTGGAACATTTAAAGTACAGCTTTCTGGCTTCTCTGAATTTCTTTGATTTGGTGAAGAGATGTAGCAGAGCAGGATGTTCCTTATTAATGGTTGTGTAGTTGCATGAGATAAAAATATGAATGCTGCTGCTTTTAAACCAGAAGATGTTGCTGTGTTTATGAATATTGGCTGTTATTGTTGCTCAAGTGATACCTTAAAGTCCCAGCTCTCCTTGGAAGTTGAAAACTAAAGTACACTGGGGGTGAATTTCAGTTATATGTTGGATATGTGAACAGTTGGTCTGTATTTAAAATCTTAAATGAACTATTAGCTATTATGTATTGGCTTAAACTTGAATTCAATGTCACAATTAGAGCAAGCTCCTGTTTCATTTCATGTTATGGATGTTGGTTAACTGACTGTTTAAACGCTTTTTTTTGTTGAGACTAAGGCCGAATTCTAATTGCACATAATCCTGTGGTAGTGCGTTTTGCAGTCGTAAACATAGTACTCATCTATTTTATATGCTTTCTATTTTATGACCAGTGGTTGTTCCTGTTTTTTTGGTAAATGCCCTTAACAATGAGTTTAGGTATGCTTGTAGTTTCTTCTAGTGAACCAGAGCCTGTGGAGCAATTTCTGAAGCTGTCTCAAGAACAACATCGCATTCAGCATAGTAGTGAATACTTATATCCCAAGTGGTTTATACCAAACACGCTCAAATATTATGTGTTACTGCATGATGTAAGCACAGGAGAAGAACAAAGGTGGGTCTTCTATCTTCAGTGAACTTACAGATGAACTCTTTGACTGAAATGTTTGCATTTATAAACTATGTTAAGATTAGACCTATAACAGGATCCATTAACTAGTATGCTGACTATTATCATGGCAGATTTTCTTAAGTATCTACTTCTTGTGTTCATGTAAAATAAAATAATCAGTCCTAGCTTCTTGATATAGATGCTTGCTTTGTTGGCTTGCTGGATTAATTCTCCAAGAGTCTGTTTCACTTTTGCATAAAAGACTGCTTTAAAAATGGGAGATTTTTCCTTTTAATCCCTATGGATAATAGTCTAAAATAGTTTGTTGCAGTACACATTTAGAATAGAATAGGTTTGATATCAAGACAGGATAAATGTTGTTTTATTTTTTTCAGAGCTGACTCCATTTATGAAGAGATGAAGCAGAGGTATGGAACCCAGGGTTGCTATTTGCTGAAAATAAATTCTCGGGTGTCTAACAGAGGAACAGATGAACAGATACCAGATCCTTGGAGTCAGTACCTTCAGAAAAACACTATCCAGAACCAGGTATTACAGTATTCTAAAGATGATTAATAAGGTGCATATGAAATCCCAATTTAACTGTGTTACATTTTGCCTTAGTATTATGAATATGTTACTACAGAGTGGACTAATAGGCAGTTAAGATACTTCTGACATAACTATGACTTCTTGAGGGCATAAGATTAGTCCTCTCAAAGAACTGTCCTCTGTGCTACTTAAATTGGCAGTAACAAGCACCGAAATACTAGACTGTCTGAAATAAACTGACAGGAGCACTGAAATGATTAGACTTTAGGCACTGACAAGAGCAGGTAAACTCAGAAGTGTCTGTCCTATTCATAGTAACATTCTACCTTCATTTGATTAATTTTCTTCACCCTTAAAACTGGTTTTATTTTATTTCCAGGTCATCTTTACTTCACTTTACAGTGTGGGTGTGTTTTGTGGGGGCATGTGTGTTTTTTCTGGTAATTCCATGCCATCTTAGCAGATGAGAGACCAGACTGGACTGCAAATGATAGTGTGTGTTAGCTCAGACTCTTGAGTTCAATTTGCCATAAACGACTGTATTTCTGGCTTCAGGACCAAAAATATTCCTCCTTGAGTTTGCTTTTGAGTGACCTGCAGTTTTAACTGCATTTGATTAAAAGATCTGTTTGTGGAATCATAGTTCTTCACCAAGTCTAGCTGGTACTGAACAAGTCAAAACATCTCATATTCTGTAAGCTAAGAGGACCAGTAAGTAATGTTCCACCGTGAACTAATTAGACCTTTATTTTTTCTGTCCCTTGTCAACTGTCCAATGTAGACGACTTTCTTTTTGTGTATGAGCTTGTTCAGGA
Source organism: Ibycter americanus (assembly GCA_035590275.1). Classification (NCBI taxonomy): domain Eukaryota; kingdom Metazoa; phylum Chordata; class Aves; order Falconiformes; family Falconidae; genus Ibycter; species Ibycter americanus. Next base: position 51,485,360 of record JAVJGI010000040.1, read on the forward strand.
ATTGCTTTAGGGAGTGTATTTTCACTGCTGTAGGCATTGCTGTGTAAGAGTTGGGGTTGCTTGCTTTAGTTGACAGTGAAGCTATTTGAGCAAGCCGGAAGATACTTGCTTCATTTGGTGAATATAACTTCCATCTGTGCAATAGGAGAGGTTCTTAAAGCCTCACAAACTTACTGAAGCAATGAATATGTGTGAACAAACATGTTTTCTTAATAATTCAGTTAACTGTTATTAAAGTTAACAACTGCTGTTGAATGACTTTTGTGTGTGCTCTAGTATTCTTAAAATTCTGACTTTTTTTCTTTTTTTGGGTCAGGATTGCTATGAAGACTGTCCTTATACTGTCATTTCAAACAAGAATACTGATCACTTGATATCAGATGGCTTAGACAGTGAAATTAAAGGTATTTTTTATAACTTCTATCAAAACATTGGTAGCATTTATACAGCTGTCTTGTCTTGGATGGTAATCACTTGAGTTATTTGTTAGGAAATTATTAGTTTGAACTCCCTAAAAGCTCAAAGGTAACGTAACCTGGTGTCAGGGAAGAAATGCTGTGGTGCTGATCTACTGGATTGGTGATAATTGGTAGATGAATCTTCAATGAGATGGCTGTTGATGTGTTGGGCTAATCTTTTGTAAGATTAAGCATATTGTCTACAAACTCTTGACAACTACTAAAAAGTAACATAGGATTAAATAGTTAATTCTCATCGTAATAAAAGTTTCACTTAGTGGGGTCTGATGTAGCTTGGAAGCTGAGGGGATTTTTTGTCTGTTTTTTCTTTTAAATCTGGAAATGACAGAGTAGTGACTTCCAAAGTAAGCTAGCTGGAAGAACTTGCCTTGCGATTGAGCTTGTGGATGGCAGAGGACAGTAAATGAAATTGAGTTCAAATTAATGCATGTCTTCTTTAATTATAAGGCAGCTGTGTAGGATTCAGGTGAGAAACATCATCAAATAGGGAAGAAGTGAAGGTACCGCACAGCGTTTGACCTGACTCAGCCCAAATCCTTCATACCTGACTTGAAAAGCACAAGGAGACCTAGCGTATGTAGGAGAGCCTGCAGTTGTCTAAAAAACCGGCTTTCTAGAGCTTTGCAGCCCAGATGTAGCCTGCAAGCTGGTGTTTAAACTTAGACGTTACATACCCAGCTTTATACTTCACGAGTAAACTCCATTAAGAATTTGTTTCCACAGCTCAGCTTTGCCCAGTGCTAGCTAGGGCCAGATAAAGCAAGCTGACTTCCTTATATAGAAAGGAAATAATAAGAATTATTTAAGTCTTAGAGTGAAAGTGTCTATTTTGGGTAGTTAGATGCAATAGTGGTCAACAGCCCCTCTCATTGAATTAAGAGGACTTCGTAGGAGTTGTTTTTACATCGTGATTGCTCAGAAGGGCGTGGAAAATGAGTTTGTGTTTTCTTTTTTTAATCTTAAAGTGTAAATAGAAAAGAGTGAGTGGATCCAATGGAGCCATTGTAATAATTGCCTGCATTTCCAACTTTTCATGATATTTGACTTCAACTTTAATGTTTTCATAGTTTTACTTCAATGTTGTTGATACTAGTCAGCATACTTGGGGATTCTTTGCACTGTAGTTGAGAATGAAAAATGTACATATTTAGCCATGTTGTAGTTCCTGAGATTACTTGAGCTTTCTGAAGAATTTCAGGAGTGATGTCATACTTGAGTAGTGTTCTGCTGCTGTCTGTCTGTTTAGCGTTGATCTATAGTGCAGAATAATTGGTGAATAGCTTTGCTTAACAGAGTTCTGAGTAAGATTACTAAAAATGACATGTAAAAACCAAGATGTTTAAGTAACTTTGTACTTACTGGGGTTTTTGTTTCAATCTTTCAATAGATGGTCTGTCAAATAACTTTAAGACTCACCCCCTTCAACTGGATCATCCCAGTGGCAGTTTGGATAGCACTGATTACATGAAGGCTACTGCATCATTGCAAGACTCAAAGAAACCAAATTCTGGAACACCTCATGGTGCTTGTTTAACACTGACAGATCATGATCGAATTAGGCAGTTCATACAGGAATTCACATTTAGGGGACTTTTGCCACATATAGAGAAGACAATTCGGCAACTTAATGATCAGGTCAGTTTACTCTTAAAAACACTTTGTGCCATAATAATGAAAAACAATTGGGGTATAAACCCAGTTATCCAAAAACTTGTTTTGAAATTATTACTTCCTTCTGCGTCTAATGATTGAATGATCTTATTGAATACTGTAAATAAACTTAAGACAAATAGCTGAAGTTACCATTTTTGCTCGATTTGTCTTTTAAAAAACCAAACCCCAATTTCTATCAACAGAGCTTCAGTGCAGGGTGGCTTCTTGGTGAAAGCTTATCTGAACTGTTGCCAGGGATATCTGTCCTTGCTCTTAAAATCTTAGTATTTTATGCCTTTGGACAATTCTGGCATGGGGAACAAAATGTAGTTTTTATGTTTCAACATGAGAATGCACGACTGAAGTCAAGGAGTATATTTTCATCAATAATTGTCTGCAAAAGAGCTGTATACCTAGTTGCTGCTTCTTGACAGGAGAGAAATGCGTGAACACCCTAAATCATGCAATTCTGTTTTGATCTCGGCAGTTTTTGCAACTGAATGTTCTTCTCTCAAACTAGGATTTTATGGACATGTGATAGTTAATATCATGTTAAAAAGGATGTGTGTTCCATCACAGTAAGGTCCTTTTTTAAGTGTTTCACTTCTGTGTGGTCTTAAACGGCTGGAGAGATGGATTGACTTACATTAGTACAAATTATTGTGTTTAGCATTAGACTTGGACCCAAATATCAGTCTGTTATCTTAACTCTGTATTTTGATTGCATTCTCTCTTCAGGTCATAGTTTTAAGTGTGAGGGGGTTTGATACTAAGAGTCATATGGTGTAAGGAACACTCTCCCTGAATTGACTTTCAGGGGGTTGTATATGCTGACCATGTTTATACTTGGAAAGTTTCATGAAGAACCATAAAAAAAAGTGCATACATAGTGTTGCAAACAGCTTTGCCATTAGGAATGTAGTAATACATTCCTAGCTGCGGTAAGAAAAGCATGATGTTGTTGTCTTTAAAAAGGGATGTAGTTTGCCTTAAATCCTGGGAATGGTAATTCCCTGTGGAAGTATCCTCATTAGTGGAAATTACGTAAAAGAATAAAGTTGTGTGACCTTGCTTGCATGTATGACTAGTACTCCTTACACTTGAAATCAGTGTTCACGATGTGGTAATGCTTTATGTGGATGGTGACGGGGAGAATGTTCTCTCTTGAAGTATGTACTTAGTCCAGCCTAAAACCTAGACTGATACCAGAAATTAGATATTCTATTAGATTTCAAACAGACACATCAAATGTTTCAGTTCTTAGGATTGAGATCTGCAATTTACAGTAAAAATAGTGAACCTCAGCTGTGTAAAATAGAACAAATATATGATGAAACAAGTTGCAAATATATGAATTGCAACTTGTCAGTGTCAGTGATTCATTCTAAAGAAGTGTGCTCTTAGTTGTTTTATTGTTTCTGTTTTATGGAAAAAACAGAATTTAGGAAGCCTTAATGCAGCTTGGATTTTTATACAAGTTTAACTTGTATTAGTATTTCTCTTGCAATGTACTACTCTAACTCAGTGTCTTTTTGCAGTTAATTTCCAGGAAAGGCTTGAGTCGATCACTGTTTTCTGCTACTAAAAAGTGGTTTAGCGGCAGCAAGGTTCCAGAGAAAAGTATAAATGAGCTGAAGAATACTTCTGGTTTGCTGTAAGTAATTTCAGTCCTTACCTTTAGATCTAAACTGAAATGGTACGTTTTTTTTGGGGGGGGGTGGGGGTGGTGGGGTGGTGGAAGGGAAAGCCCTTGTTTATTTGATAGTGTTCCACAAAGTGAACTAAATCAGCAATATTTTAGAAGACTTTTTAATTGGAGAAATCATTAGAAGTACTGTGCCTAAACATGTACAGTAAAGGAGTAGCAGAACTTAAAGAAAAAGGGGATAAAAGAAACTGTTTACAGAGCCATCTTCCTGCTATATTTACAGTGAAGGTTTCTAAGTTACAAAGATCGTGCATTTTAAAAAGTAATAGTAATAAAAAGAAGCTATGGTCTGTAAGGGATATTTTTAAATTAGTACAATCTTTTCTTGTTTAAGGCAAATGCAGTGTATAAGTGTTTTTGTTTATGTAACTACATAATTTACTGCAGTTGAATATTCAACTATATTGCTTTTGCAAGTGCGCTTGACAGCTAAATTAAGGGGAATTTCATATTTTTTTGCACCTGTATTTTACACTAAAATCAGGTTTTGAATTTTACCAAATTATACATTTTGTATGGTTTGTAGTATCCCTCTATGTATGAGGGTGTCTAATCATGAAAAGCTCTCTCTTCAACTGTCTTATTTTAACCATGGAAGTCTGAATAGTTCTTGGACATCACTGAGCCAAAATTAATGTCCCTGACACTTACATACAGCTTTAAACTTGTATGTTGTGTGTCTTAGGATTCATAATCAATGTTAATTTGAGCTTTCTGTATTGAACTTGTAGGAGGCAAACCATGCTTACAAAGTTTGACTAAAAAGTGTTTGTGAAAATGTATTTGATCTTCACTGAAGTGATTTATATGTATTTGACTAATCAAAAGTTACTGATGCTTGTAGAGGACAGGAACTTGTCCAGGCCCAAGACATAGTTTTTTAGTGCATTTTTTTTTTCTTTCAAGAGTAATGGGGAGAAGTAACAATTATGGCTAGGTGACCAGTCTGTCTTTTTTTTTTTCTTTTTCTCTTTCTCATATAGCTCTGTTTAGCTCTAACAGTTAATCTTATTGAGCAGTTTCAGTGATAGCTGCATATTTTTTTTCCAGTATTTCTTGGCTAAGAGGAATGCTTGCTTTGAATGTCAGTGGAACAGTGAGTCTTGTTAATTGGAAAGTAGGGTGTGAAACCAAGTTATATGTGGCAGAAAACAAGCAGCTTCACTTTTCTTAGCTATTTTTTGGGTAAGGCTGAAGCAATGCAGTTTTTATTCCTACTTTATGAATAGGAATTAAGATGAGAGGGCATGACTTTATAGAGCATACCTTGCTCTATTTATTAAAATGACTTTAAATTTAAATATTTGTATTTATAGGTATCCACCAGAAGCACCAGAGCTTCAAATCCGGAAAATGGCAGACTTGTGCTTTTTGGTGCAACACTATGAACTTGCATATAGCTGTTACCATACAGCAAAGAAAGACTTCTTAAATGATCAGGCAATGCTTTATGCAGCTGGAGCACTGGTTGGTACTTCATATAACATAAACATTCTGTGAACTTTTCCTAATAATTTCTAAACACTTGTTTGAAGGTAACTAAATGCGATCTCTTCCCTCCATCTCCAAATTTATAAGGGTCTTGCCAAATCTGCTGCATATCTTTAGCAGATTCTAAAGGATTCTCAAAATGTATTGGCTGCTATTCTATGAAGGGAGTAAAGGTGTGAATAAAAATTGAAGAGTTAATTCTTAAAATGTGAAATACGGGAAGGAGAATACCAAGAATGCAATCTCCAGCAAAATGGATCTTTAAATTTGTAGTCTGATAACCCAAAACCAGGAGCAAAATAATTTTATAGTAGCTCTTTTAGACTTGGGCAGAATATTATTTGCCAGGAAGTCAAGACTATGTCACTATAAATATGGTATTGTACTTTTTTTTATAAGGCTCTTGAGGGATATAGTTTGAGTATGTCACTGCTGAACTTCACTGTAAACACATACTCATTAATTTGTCTTGAGATTGAAGGTATATGTGACTAAAACAATTTTCAACAAGATAAATGGGAACACTGTGGAAAATAAGCTTGTTTAACAATTTTTGGAAGCTATGTTTTGTAGACTTTAGTTAACTTGATAAAATTCTTAAATCTACTTTGTAGAACTATGGAAGCGTTCTTGTACACTGTCCCATCTTGATGTAAAACCATCTTGTACACTGTCCTACCTTGATATGTATGTTTGCAGTACAGACAGTTGCTCTGCATTTGAATAATCTGAAAAGTTATCTTAATTAATGGTTTGTAAGGGTCTTAATTATGATTTTTTTGCAACCTACAAGTCTTAGTCTCTATTTACTGCAGAAAAACTTTGCCATCTTATTGTCACCCCATAGAGAAAAAAGTAAAATTTCAGAGTCCAGGTTTACTAGAGTTTCCTTGGAAGCTGGTGATGTAACTTCATTTAAGGAAGTCTCAGAAATCAGTCCTCATCTTAAAATAGATGGTGGTGCTACTTTATGAGAAAGATTGTTCCTGAAATAGGAAGTGATCTCTTGGATTTGTAAAGCAGTGCTGAATCAATGCTTCTGCATAATGTTGGGCTTACCATCAACTGAAAACACTTTTGTGTGTGTAACACTCTTGCTGTTGTCCGGCAGACCTATAAGTGGGCTATTGTATTAAACCTTTTATCAGTTAATGTTGTGTACACTTTTACATGCCAGTAACTGATTAGATGAAGGTCTTGAACTAGCAGGTGTTGAAATGTGTTCCTCATAACTTTGAGGTTTACGGTTTGTTGAAAACAACCTACAGTGACAGTGCTGAATTTCTCTCGTAGGAAATGGCAGCAGTATCTGCTTTTCTTCAGCCTGGAGCTCCTAGACCGTATCCTGCTCATTATATGGAAACAGCAATTCAGACCTATCGAGATATCTGCAAGTACGTTGTCTACTTTTGTACTGATCCAATGAAAGTTGAAAGACCTGGTGGCTTACTTTCTTTCCCTGCACAGTGATAGTGCCAGATGACTAAGATGACAGAATGATGGTAACTTTTTAAGAGTAAGATGTTAGTTGATCTAGGATAACATGTAAAGGGATCTATGCTGTTCTTAAGAGTACTCATTAAACTTATGTATTGGATTTTGCTTGGTAAGATTTTGGTAGTGGGGTGGCTGCAGGTGTGGCTCCTGTGAGAAATCAGCAGGAGCTGCCTGTGTTGCACAGAGCCAGTTTTCACCCAGCTCCAAAATGGACCTGCTGCTGCCCAAAGCTGAGCCTGTCAGCAATGCTGATGGTGCCTTTGAGATAACATACTTAAAGGGTAAAAAATTGCTGTGCAGCACCTGTGAGAGGGGGGTGAGAAAATGAAATAGCTCTGGAGATACCAAGGTCGGTGAGGAAGGTGGGGGAGGCAGTGCTTTCCTGCAGCCTGTGGAGAAGACCATGGTGAGGCCAGTTGTCCCCCTGCAGCCCATGGAGGACCACAGTGGAGCAGGTATCCACACTGCAGCCTGTGGAGGACCCAGTGCCAGAGCAAGTGGAGGTACCCTGAAGGTAGCTGCAGCCTGTGGAAAGCCTTTGCCAGAGCACATTCCTGGCAGGAGCTGTGACCTGTGAGGAACCCACGCTGGAACAGTCTGTTCCTGAAGGAAGGACTGTACCCTGTGGAAAGAACCCATGCTGGAGCAATTCCTGAAGAACTGTATCTGTGGAAGGGATGCCCTGCTGAAGCAGGAGAAGAGTGTGAGGAGGAAGGAGCAGCAGAGATGAAATGTTATGAACTGACTGCAACTCCTTTTCCCTGTCCCCCTGCCTAGTTGGGAGTGCAGTTGAGCCTGGGAAGGAAGAGTTTGGGGAAGGTGTTTTAATTTAGTTTTTATTTATCACTATCCTACTCTGTTAATTGGCAATAAATTAATCTTCCCCAAACCAAGTCTGTTTTGCCCATGGCTGATTGCTGAGTCACCTCTCTGTCCTTATCTTAGCACATGAGCTTTTTAATCTCATTTTCTCCCTGTCTTGCTGAGGAGGTGGTGTGATAGAGCAGCTTAGTGGGCACCTGGTACCTGCCAAGGTCGGCCCATGACAACTTGTTTGTGGCTGTTGGACTTCTCATTTATCAGATCATTTTAGTTGGTATTTTTATAAATAAAATACTGTATTCAAAAATGCTCTCTAGCTTTGACTTTCAAAAAGCTGCTGTTACAGTAGGATAGGACACTTAATGTGCCAATCTGTATGGGGCTGTTTGGCAGTGGATGAGCTTTCTTATATTTTATTTTAAGAAGGATAAACAACAGGAAATAAATCTGATACAAAATGGAGAAAATTTGCCAGATCTGAAGTGAAAAGATTTCTGTGGTTTATTTTCATAAATATTTATTAATACACGTATGTTTTTGCTTTAGGAACATGGTTCTGGCTGAACGCTGTGTGCTGCTTAGTGCTGAAATCTTAAAAAGTCAAAGCAAATATTCAGAGGCAGCTGCTCTTTTGATTCGTTTAACCAGTGAGGTAAAACACTTACAGCTTTTTCCAGTCTTGACCTCCCCCTGTTTGTTTACTTACACAAACACTTCTAGCTTACATTCTGAATCTTGTCCTATGGTACTTTCTAGGCAAAAGTAGCAAATGAGTAGGTATGAAGTGAAGAAAACTCAGTTTACACTGCAAGTGAAGAAACTAATACTGTTACTTGTTTTCTTTCTAGTCAAGTGGCTTGCTTGACTCCTTTAAAAGTGCTAAACGTGCATTTTTTGTCTTTGGCTTTGTAAGTAATTTTCTTTGACATCTGCTTAGCTCCTGTATGGCATACTTTCAGTTTAAGAACTCATGAGTTAAAAGGATTAGCTTGTCTTGCCAGAGCCATAATGGATAGTATCCCATATAAAATCAGAAGTTCTCTATAGTTTTAAGTAACTAAGGCATTACTGTAGCTCAGCTGTTACGAATCATTAGAATCTTACTGTGATAAGTGAAAGCTAGTCTGAACACTTCTGTGATATTAATTGGTGGAAATCAAGCATGGAATTAGCTTCTAATGGCTAGAAAGTGGCTTGCTTGAAAAGGAGTGAAACAAATGTAATACCAGCAATGTAGCATCTTCTGTGTAGCTTGGAGGAAAGTCTAACTGGCAGTTAGTTCTGGCTTTGTGGCCAGCTGCACTGAATGTGATGCTTCTGAGACTTTTCCTGTGACAGATTAAACATGAATAAACCTTCTGTAAGTTTTTCTCTCAAGTGTATTTGTAGCTTCGTTCTTTCTTGCCCTTTCAACTTAAACTTGCTACCAAAATTTGTTACCAAGTTACTTAAACAAGGAATTTAAGTACTTTTGGCTCTGCACAATATTTTATGACTTAAAATTATATTTAGTATGTTTCTGGTGCCTTTTGGCAGTTGCAAGGAAAATATTTACAGGATACTATGTAGGTGTCTCAGAGTACATAGTCCAGACACATACTTGGACATCACTGATAGCATGGAGTTTGATTGTGGTAAAATCAAGTAGATTCTGTTCTGATTGGTTAAAGTAATAGAGCTGTGTTTTGGCTTGAGAAGAGGATAATAATGAGAAATTGTACATCATTAAGAAATCAACCTGGTTCTTGTGATACAAATTCACTAAGTTCCATTGCTCCCTCTGGTTTTCCTTCATCCTGTTAAAGCTCTTATTTTTTTGTTTCTAGCCTTAATTTCTGCAGGGGTTGGGAGGGGAAAAGGTAGCAGAGTGCTTCAGAGGTAATGGTAAATGTTAAAACTGTAGCCTGACTAACTGAAAAAGCAGAAAATATTTCTTTTGTCACTCATACTGAAACAGGTTGATGTATAAATCTCTCCACTGAAAAAAAAAAAACAAACAACAAAACAACCTGGTGTTTGGTATTGAACACTACGTATAACAAAGTGAAAAATAGTTTTAATCTTCTTTTATATGCACACATGTACATCTAAAGTTTGTATATAAACGAATCTTCAACTTCACAGCACTGTTAGGGCTTACTGTCCTTGTTAGCATTAAAACAAGGCCACTGTTATCTTTGTAACCAACTTTGAGGCTAATTCTCCTTTTTACTTTTAAATAGGACTCAGATCTTCGCAGTGCACTTCTGTTGGAGCAGGCAGCCCATTGCTTTATAAACATGAAAAGTCCCATGGTTAGAAAGTTCGCATTTCATATGATACTGGCTGGCCATAGGTTTAGTAAAGCAGGCCAGGTAAGTAGTATCTTTCCACATGGAAAATAGGCTTGGTATTTGATACTTACTCTGAAAAACATGTTAAATGTGTCATTAGTCTGGAAAAAGATGCTTTGCTTCTGGATACTCTTGTGTTAGTCAGAAGTATTCAGCTCTGATCGTCTGAAATTGACTTCTGTGTTGATCAGCTTAGACTTTTACTCCTGTGTCTGAAGTAATGCTGAAGATCACTGACTTGAAACTGAAGTGATATGTGTATTCATTTCTGGGTCTCAATTTTTATACGTAGCAAAATACAAAGCTTTTTATTTGAGCAAAGGAGTATTTTTACTTTTGAGATAAGTGAGTTGCAGGAGTTAAGGATTTGTTAAACTCTTAATTTATCAGAATAATAGCAAAATTTAGGTGCTTTAACCACATGTGTTTTTTAGTGGTTGTGCAGGTGTGTAAATAGTTACAAAACAAGCTAAAGTGTCTCTTTATGACTGCTTAGACTTAAGTAGCAGTTAAACGTATACAAATCAGATTGTTTTTACTTCCATTCACACTCCTGTGCAGGCAGCTCTAATTGTGGTACATAAACTCAGTTTGTTGCATGTAACTTGTGTGCTTTATTTCTGCTTCAGTTGTGGGATAGACTCCCTAAAGATAGTTTGTGCTTGATTCTTGCTGAGGTTAGCCTCTGGAGTTCAGTTATGGGACTGTCCTTGAATACATTCTATTTCAGTTTACCGATAAGCTGCAAATCTGTGATAGAAATATATTTGTATTGCAAATCAATAATGCAGGAGAACCCAGGCACTGGAATTCTGTGGTCTTGGGGGAGTGTTCAACCCCACCCAATCTCATTTGTATCATCCTAGTAAGGACCAAAGAAAGTGGTATATTCTTGGCTTCTGCATTTAAAATCACAGATGTGAAGAATAGTAGGACTATTTCCCTCCCTCCTTGGTTTTGTTCATGCAGTAGTGTCCCTGTCTATTGTTATGACCATACAGTACTGACAGGGAGCTACTGATCAGAGGTGTTTGTTTATTCTTGTATATCTTACTCCTTTGCCTGGAAAAATGTATGCATTTTGTAAAGCTTTGACTTTATTTTCATGTAACAGCTCTCATTGTTTATGTCTAATTCTTGTAGAGATTCTGGTTTCTGAGGGATATTTTTTCAGTGTTACAGTAAATGTAGGTTACTTTTTCCATATCCTTAGAGACACCAAAATACTAAATACTACCAAAGGGAAGTCATCCAGGCTGCTCAGCTGCATACTGTAATATCATATTTTAAAGTGTCAGTCATACTTGCTGATGTTAAGGATTTACTGCTTGTACTCTGCTTGTCATCACCATACCAATTTAAACATATCTTAGATTTTCCCCATTACTGCTGTAAATAAGGGAATGCTGTTCCCTTTTTCTAGAAGCTGATACTTGCCTGTACAGTGAATGCCTATGCAGATGTTCAATACCTGGGCTTGGGATTGAATGCTTAGGTCCTGATATATGTACAGGAAAGGAACTGTGGAGCTGATTGGGGGCAGAGAGCATCTGTCTCCCAGTGGCTGATGTGATAGGTAATTTTGTCTTGCATGCACTGCAGGGCTGTGTTTTGTTGGTTTCCTTGGCATGGATTTTGTCCTAAGCGTCTACAGAATAACAATTGACAGGAAGTGTCACACTGAAAGTTCAGCTACGAAAGTGGAATGAAGTGTGTTAAATCTAGCTTATGTCCTGAGGCTTGGCAGTAGAGCTTTGTGGATTGTAGCAGTCAGTCCTAAAGCAATACAGAACACTACTTTGAAGTAGTCTTCTCTCACTTGCTTTTTTAACTTACTGCCTGTTACACTAGTCTTTGAAAATGTGAGCGTAATCTGCAGACTAGGCTCTGTACTGTAGGAACCAACACTTCTGTGTTTGAAGTTGACCAGATGCTGTGAGGTATAGTTCTGCAAACATTACACTTAGCGTAGTGGGTGGTGACGGTGAAAACTTCAGTAACTTTTCTGACTTATTGGTCAATCTTCCTAATATTACAATTACAATGAGAGTGGTTGATGGGATTATTTGAGAAATTAACTCACTTGTTTTTCTTGCAGAAGAAACATGCCTTACGTTGCTACTGTCAAGCCATGCAGGTTTACAAAGGGAAAGGCTGGTCTCTTGCAGAAGACCATATTAACTTCACTATTGGTCGCCAGTCCTTTACTCTTCGTCAGCTTGACAATGCTGTGTCTGCCTTCAGGCATATTTTGATCAATGATAGCAAACAACCTCCAGCTCAGCAAGGAGCTTTTTTAAGAGAATATCTATATGTTTATAAGGTAAATGACTTTTCATTGTCTTTATTCCTTGAGTAATTAGTAATTTTATTACTAGTAATGTTCTGTTAAGTCTTTAAACAATTTTTTGTCATACCTGCATTGTGTCAGGGTTGTTCTATCTAGTTAGTGTTCATTTTTTATTTTAGGCTTCAAAAAAACCAAGTATGTTGCAGCTGTGTAGTTAGTTACTGTCTTCTAAAGCTTGTAAACAGAGTTTCTGTGGATTTACTAAGTTATGGTAGGCCTTTTTTAAGACTGGTGTTTGATTCTGCAGCTCAGCTGTGGGGAGGGTCTTGTGTAATGGTGGTGGTGTAGTGAACGTAGTTTACCAAATTGTGAGTTAGGGTGTCAAGCTTTGCATCAAATAAAGCTTGTAACAGCCACGCAGGCACAATAGTGATTAGAGCGCTAGTTTAAAATCATTATTCTCCTTTTTCCATAAAGATTTTGCCACTTTAAACATACTGAAGAAAATGTACTATTTCAGACTGTCAAAGCAGAGGAAATTATCAAAACAGTAATTGAAATGTTTCATTCCATCTTAAAAATACTACCAGTTCAAACACTGAGTGCTTATAACTTGGCTTCCTTGTCATTGGTAATGTACAGCATGGACATCATGTATTTGCATAATGGCATGACACTGTTTTCCTCCTTTGCTCCAGAAAGTAACCCAGCTATCACCTGATGGTCCATTACCACAGCTTCCTTTACCATATATTAACAGCTCGGCAACTCGTGTTTTCTTTGGGCATGATCGAAGACCAGCAGAAGGTTAGAAAATTTTATGTAAACAGAGGTGGAGTGCCTTATTTATGGAACAAACATATATGCAAGAGTTGGTGTCACTTAAAAAAATCTGTCATTATGTAAAACTAATGTGACATGATAACTTCTTAAATAAGATTTCAAAATAAAAGCTTAAACTTAGTATCTACTTGCTAGATGTTTTTAGGCTTCCTGTGTAAATATGAAATCTGCATATGTGGATGTGCTGACTTCCACTATTTTTTGTAGCTGGAGAGCTTCAACGTAAGTCTGTAACAAACTTTATGAAAAGGATTATTAATGCTTTAGCAAATGCTGGACGCTAGTGCCAGTGCTAGAAACTAGCTTCATAGTTAACTTTCTCTTGGATGAAATATTTGAAACACTGATGCCTGAATGTAAAGTAAGCTGAGTGGAAATCCTTATATAAACCAGGGCTGTACTGTGGGGCTGTAGTCAGTCATAAAGTAAAAATAGTTTGTAAGTTGAGTATACCATGTAGCATGCTAAAATCTTGGAGTTCCACAATTTGCAAATAGAATTATACTCAAATTATCCTCAGTATTGTCTTCCATGTGTGTATTTCAAAATGTCTTGCAATTTACTCAAATCAATTATAACATAAAAATGACAGTGACTGAGAACTTAAAATATTTTAACAATACTTACTAAATCACCAATGCAGCCTTCTGTTGCAACTGTTGTATGCCACTGTTCTCATCTTCTAAGATTGCCTTACTCATACCAGGTGAAAAGCAGGCAGCCACACACATCAGCCTGGATCAGGAATATGACTCGGAATCATCACAACAGTGGAAGGAACTTGAGGAGCAGGTTGTTTCTGTGATAAATAAAGGAATAATACCTTCAAACTTTCAACCAACGCAGTTCTGTTTAAATCGCTACTCGGATAACTCTAGATTTCCACTTGCTGTGATAGAAGGTAAAGTTAAGATTTATACACTTCAGAAATAAAGTGAGTTAGATAAATTTATACAGTATTTCATGTGTTATTGTACATTTAAATCAATGTTCTTGTGCAAGTTAGCACAAGAATGCTTTGAGTCAGGTGAACCTTTAGATTGTGGTAGGCATAGCCTGTTGTCATTATTTTCTTGCACTTTTTTGTTTAATAGAACCAATAACTGTAGAAGTGTCCTTCCGAAACCCTCTGAAAGTCCCACTTCTTTTGACTGACCTTTCATTGCAGTGGAAGTTTCAACCTAAAGACTTCAATGCAAAGCATGATGGAGAAACAAAAGAGCTGGTAAGGAAAGCTTCGTCCTTTTCCAACCGAACCCAAACAGCTAGTTATGGAGTATATACTAACTTAAGTCTTCAAAATTCAGTAGTATGAAAACAGATGGTTTAAGTGTGTGTTAAAAAAAAGTAGCTCCTGAATTTTTGTGGTGTTTAGATTTTCCTAGATCCATAGCACACAAAGCAGCCAAGGTAGCAAATGTATTGTAAAGCTTAATGCAGAACAAAATACTTCCAACGTTTCACTGTATGTGTAGTACATCTGTTTTGAGTCACACTAGCCTTGACCAGCAGAAATGTCTTGAAATGTCAGTAGGTAGTATCATCAAATACCTTTTCCTTACACAAGCTATAGTGAAATCTGAAAAACTGTGCTGATATGACATAGGAATACCTTGGTTAGAAGAAAAATGAAAATTTATTATATTAAAAATCAATTTTTTGAGTTATTTAGATGAACTACATACTACTGTTTAACACAACTAATACTGTCAGAATTTTCTGTGAAAGACTGTTATCACATTCATATTTTTAAGGTTTTGGTATGTTCCAATACTGGATATTACAGTAAGTTCCTTAATTTGGTTTCCTGGCCAAAAGTATTTGGAACATAGTGATCTCTAAAGGTACTGTAAGTGTTTGCCAGTTATAAACATGGCTTCATATGACTGAGCCTCAAGGATTACCAGTCCTTTTCCCTTCTGGTCTGGTCTGACCTGCTACTTTAATTTAATGATATGATACCTACTTTTGTGAGTATCGGTGAAACTGATTGGGAATGGTTCCAATTTATAGTGATAAATCTTAAATTTCTCTCAAGTCAATGTTTACTGAGCTCTCTAGCTGCTGCTTTAATTCAGAAAGCCTAAGAAGCTGGGCATACAGCACCTGCTGGTCCTAACAGTCTGCAGTTTAGAATTTGTATGCTTTTGTTCCTTGAACAGTTTAGGAAGGGTGTGGGAAGTAATATTTATGACACTTTCTCTGCCTAGGAGTAACAGTATCTGAAAAGCTGTTTCTTTTCAGGGAGTGTGTGATGATGGTATGATAGGAACTGAAGCAATAGCAGAATTTTTAATTAATAGTGAGGAGACAAAAGTGGTAAGTACTATACTTTGTTTTAAAAGAAGTCTTTTCAGTGTTGAACTTTAGAATGAAGTTCAGATGTTATGATCTCAGCTTAATACTAAACTCAATAGAAGACATTAATGATATGAAGCACTGGAACTTCTGAATCTCATCAGTGTGTATAAGTATCTGAAGGGAGGATGTGACAGGACAAGAGGCAATGGGCACAAATGGAAACCCAGGAGGCTCCTTCTGAAAATCAGGAAACACTTTTTATTTTATTATGGGATGGTGACTGAGCGCTGGACACAGGCTGTCCAGAGATTATGGAGTCTCTGTTGCTACTGATATTAAAAGCTGTTAGGACGTAGTCCTGGGCAGCTGGCTGTAGGTTGCCCTGCTTGAGTAGGTGAATTGGACAAGATGACCTCCAGAGGTCCTTTCCGACTTCAACAGTCTGTGATTCTGCTTCTGTTAAAGTTAATTTTTGTTACAATTTAGGATTCTTTCTGAATGTAATGAGCATCTGTCAGCTGTGGACTAGTTAGTAAATTCTGTGTATGTGAAATTTTGAATCCAGTAAATGGCCTGTAGTTATTGTATGCAGTTACATATGACACAACCATAAAGTAAATGTAGCTGTGAGTGTTTTTAGCAATTGGGCATTTAAATGTAATAATACTTTTTCCTAGTAGCAACAACAACAAAAATTTAACATATCTCCACAGGCAAGACTAAAGCTCTTTCCCCATCAAACAGGGGAGCTACATATTCTGGGAGTCGTTTATAATCTTGGCACTGTTCAGGGTGCTGTGACATTAGATGGGATAGATCCTTCTGTTGGATTACAGACAGGTAAGTGTATTATTCCCTTAAGTGGTATGTCTGGGGAAGGGGGAGACATGGCTTCTGCAGAGTAGAACTAAATTGTAGTGTTTAATGTTTGACTATAATGATGTGAGGCCTTCCTTTGGGTAAGGATGTAAAATAAGGGAAACAACTGAAACAGGGAAAGAATTGCTTGGCACCTGTAGGAATCCCATGAGAAAGGAAGTAACCTCTGCCAAGTCCATACTTACTGTTCCATTTAAGTCTGTGGGAATTCTGAAATGATGAAAAAAACCCTGCAAACTTAGATATCTATGCCATGTTGAATCTATAACAACTTTCATTGGCTCTTTTGCCATTCATTTTTCCTCTGGATCTTTTGGCTTTGTTAGCTTTCAGCTTTTTCTCTAAGTGTTGCAATGAAGTTCTTTGCGTAGATTCCCAAATTTAAGTTTGGCTGATACAATTTTTTTTTTTTAGCATCTTCACTTTATAAAGGAAAGAGAACCAAAATATTAACATATAAATGACTTATTGCACATTACTTGATCCGTTTTGTTGAGTCATTAATCTGAAACTGTCTCTCACAGGGAAAATGTAGTTGTTGTTGGAGGAAATGGGGATTAAAGCACATGTTTGGAAGTATCTAAAATGAATAGTGATGCTTGTTTAGCTGTCTGTGAACTAGAAACCTTTTGAATAAAGAACACTTGGAGAGTGGTGGCCTGTGTTTGAAGAAAATAAAAATCTTTTGGGTGATTTTCCAGCTTGGCAGAAATTGGGAAACGAAATAATCATGTTCATGCTCTGTGCCTCCCCCTAGTTGTAGTCAAACTATTAAAGGGCAGAGTAAGTCCACAACAATGGATAACTGGCTGTCTGAACTCACAAAAGCAATGCATTATGTGTGACAGTAAGCTTTGAATAGTTCTTTGAGTGATGCTACTTAATCAATGAACACTGTGTGTACCCAATAACAGAAAAAAAATATTTTTGAAGTTGGGTAGAGAGCTTTGGACCACTTCCCCAAAACAAGTTATGAATTTTTTTAAAAAAAAGTCAAACTTTAAAAAATTTTTTTTTCAGGAAAATTTGTTTCCAATGGGTTATCTGTACGAGGACGACAAGATTTAGAAATCCAAGGGCCTCGACTTAATAACACAAAAGAGGAAAAAACTTCTATTAAATATGGACCTGACCGACGTTTAGATCCCATTATTACAGAAGAAATGCCTTTGTTGGAGGTATGTAGCTACTTTCTGTTGGCAGTTTTGAGCAAACAGCTGAATCCAGAGCTTATAAATGTAACAATGAAGTCTTAGACTTTGGTAATGCCTAAATCTCCAGCTAATTTCTGATCTGTCAGTGCCAAACTTGTGTGGGTTTTTTTTCAAGTGAAGCCTGAAGCCTCCAAATTAATATCCTTCTGAAATTGTTATATTCCCTTCAGAATTTTAGTTGGCAACAGCTTTTGTAGCTGCATTTCAAGGTGAGGGGGAACAGGCAAAGAAGCTTTTGTTTCCCTGCCGTTTATCTAGAATAGTTCTTCAAACTGGTTAATTAAAACATAGTGCTTTTCTTTACTAGGGTTGTTAAAATGGTCTGACTAACTGGTTAATGACAACACTCTGTAGAATAGAATAGTTCAGTTGGAAGACACCTACAATAATCTACTCCAGCTGCCTGACCACTTCAGGGCTGAATAAAAGCTAAAGGATGTTAAGGGCATTGTCCAAATGCCTCTTAAAAACTGACAGGCTTGGGGCATCAGATCTCTCTCTCTAGGAAGCCTGTTCCACTATTTGACCATGCTTTTGGTAAAGGAAGTGCTTCCTCATGTCCAGTCTAAACCTCCTGTGGTGCAACTTTGAACCATTTCCATGTGTCCTATCAGTGGGTACCAGGGAGAAGAGATAAGCACCACCCTCTCCACTTCCCTTCCTCAGGAAGCTGTAAAGAGCAATATAGTTTAAATATATTGGTGGTGGTTTTCATGCATGTTTGTAACTTGACTTAGTGTTCAGATTTTTTTTCTCCTGTTCCTCTCCTATGCAGGTGTTCTTCATAAATTTTCCTACAGGGCTTCTCTGTGGAGAAATTAGAAAAGCATATGTAGAATTTGTGAACGTAAGCAAGTGTCCTCTTACTGCACTGAAGGTTGTGTCCAAGCATCCAGAATTTTTTACTTTTGGTGGAAATACTGCTGTTCTAACACCACTAAGTCCTTCAGCTTCTGAAAACTGTAGTGCGTACAAGACTGTTGTGACAGATCCTACCTCTGTGCGAACAGCACTGCTATCTTCAGCTTCTTCTGTAGACTTTGGGGTTGGCACAGGAGGTCAGCCTGAAGTAATACACGTCCCACTTCCTGATGCTGTTCTTCTTCCTGGGGCTTCAGTGCAGCTGCCAATGTGGTTACGGGGACCAGATGAAGAAGGTGTTCATGAAATTAACTTTTTGTTTTACTATGAAGGTATTAAAAGACACTCCAAAATGTGGTAAGTTTTTATCTACTTTTTTCTGTCATACTTAATAGATACATTATAAACATTGAGAGAAATTCAGTTTTACATTTATGCTTACAGTGGCTGTGATAATGCAAAAGATGATGCCTGTTACCTGCTCTCCTAAGCAATGATACTTTCTGTTACACGATCTGATTTCCATCTGAAATTATATAGCCTACACTGCTTCCATCAGTGGCAATTATTAAAATAGGAGGATTAATGGAATGATGTTAATACAAACTCTGTATGTAGTTTCTCTGGAAGCACATCTTTCTGAGGCATAGGGGGAAAAAAATCATGACTTAATTTGTTTCTGCGTGTTATAAAATAATCTTGTCTACTTTGAACGAAAGATTTTGTTCTTAGCTAAACGTGGTTAGTAATTGTATTATGATGAAAGCTATTATCTTTGGAGGGGTTAAATACCAAGTTTGACTTGTATGCTGTTGTGTAGTACCTTTTTGGACCACTTTGAGACAGTGGACAGTGAAGGTTGACACCACAAGCTAAGAAATAGTGCTTTCTTTGAACTTTAGTTGAAAGGTAGCAAGTTGACTTATGTCATTTATTCCCAAGTCCCACCCAGCTAAGAAGGCTCAGGAGATAACTTTTTGAGAAACCTATTCTAAAAAGATTCTGGGGTGAATAAGCCTGTGTTCAGGAAGTAAAGAGATCAGCCTTCAGGAAGCCTGTGTAGCAGTCTAGCAAACAGCCAAATACAGAAAAGAAGACTCTTTTACTACCCCTCTCTCTTACTCTTTTGCGAATACTATTCTTACGTTACTACCTTGAGCTCTAACAGCTATATAGCTAGAGCTGAGAGAAAGCTGCAACAGCGCTTTCTCTAGATTTAGTTTATAGCTCACTAGGATTACTGGTCAAAGACTTAAATGTTACTACTTAATTTTCTGGGAGAGAAATCTATTACAGAGCTGCGTGTGCTGAATTTGGAGAATGTATCTCTGTCCACCTTAAGAAGCAGTGCAGACTAGGAGTGGATCTGTAATCAGGGTTGGGGACCTGGTGTTGTGGTTTAACCTCAGCTGACAATTAAACACCACACAGCTGCTTGTTCACTTCCCCTCTCCCTGGTGGGATGGGGGAGAAAATTGGAAGGGTAAAAGTGAGAACTTGTGGGTTGAGATAAGGACAGTTTAATAGGTATGGCAAAAGCTGCACAGCAATCAAAACAAAATAAAGTATTCATTTACCCCTTCCAATTGGCAAGCATCTCCAGGAAAGCAGGGCTGTGTGTAACAGTTGCTTGGGAAGACAAATGCCATCACTCAAACTTTCCTCACCCTTTCCTCGCCCGCTGACTCTGGTGCCATATGGTATGGAACATCCCTTTGGTCAACTGGGGTCAGCTGTCCCAGCTGTGTCCCCCCCAAGCTTCTTGTGCACCCCCAGCCTGCTCACTGGTGGGGTGGTGGGGTAGTGTGAGGAGCAGAAAAGGCCTTGCTTGACTCTGTGTAAGCTGCTCAGCAGTAATGAAACAATCCCTGTGTTAGCAACACTGTTTCCAGCACAAATCCAAAGCATAGCACCTTGTCAGCTCCTGTGGCGAAAATTCACTCTGTCCCAGCCAAAACCAGCGCATCTGGTCTCTATGCTCTACATATTCAGGATGATGGTGGTGAGCAGGGCTACTTCAGGTGAGCTCTAGTCGTGTGGACTGCAGGTTTGTTTGTGACTGTAGCTTGTTTTCCAGGCTAGTTCTGAGAAAAATAAAGTTCAGGTGCTTGTGAGACTGCTCTGTAATGTAAACCAAAGCAGAGTAAGTTGAAGATGGTGAAGAGAATGGATCAGCAGCATATTCTTGAAATCAAACTAAAAGTTGTGCAAATGTACCCTTTTAGGTTTTTTTGTAGCTTCTGAAATGCCAAAGTTAACTTTTCATTTGCCTGTGAGCTAGTCTGTAGGAACAGGGAATTTGTCCCCTTACAATGTAGTTGTTGTTTTCTTCTCCCACTTTTTTTAAGAACAGAATTTTTCTCCTGTGAGTTGATACTATTCAGAAAGTGAGGTGTTCTAGAGATAGAAGATGGTTGCTTGGGGAATATATTTGTTCCCTACTATACTGAAGTTTCCAGGGGAACTTAAGCAAAGTGATCTTGTTTTAACAGTGCTCTTTGTAGACTGAGCATAGCTTTTAAATTTAAAAAAAAACATTGATTTGTGCTACTTGAAAGCTATACAGAATTTATGTATCTGTCTGAAGATTACAGAACTTAATATAGTTTGCAGTTAGATTGTGACATTATGTGAAGCAGAATTTAGGAAACCACTCATTTCCCCTCCAAAACAAGTATGGTGTAATGTTTCAGCATATTTAGTAGGTAATGCATACCAAATTTTTACATTCCTCTAATATTTCCAAGTGGAAATTATGGTAACACAAAGCTTCTATGTGGGAAAAGCTCACGTATGTTGATGGTGTCCAAGAATGGAAGTTTACTCATCTTTAGAAAAGCGGGAAGGTAAGTTTTACAAAGGGCTTGCTGGCCTGGAGTTTGAGTGTGTCTGGAAAAAGGCATAGTAATGATGGTTCTAGAAGTAAACTTTCAAGATTCTCAGTTCAGGGGGACTTGAATGCAGTGGTATTCTCTCTAAATGCTTTTTAGTAAATGTTTATGCAGGAGGTGTGACCAATTAGTGGGCCTTTTATGGTTTATTCACTCAACTATTTTCCAAAGCATTTGGTGGCATTAATTAGCTTAATGATATCCTTGTGCCCCTATATGCCTGTTTGCTTTCACTGTATCAGTTGTCTTACATCTGAAATATTTCTGATTGTATTTTTTTGTCACGGTAACATATGAACCTTTTCCTCCAGTATTACAAACTGGCTAGGAGACTGCATGTTTGAACAGCACCTACCCATGTAGCATGGTTTTTAAAAATAATACAGTTTTGTTAGGAAGCTAAAACGAAAACTTCCTTCTTAGTTGAAAAAAATATATAATTGTTTAATGGCCGTAATATTGATGACAACCATAAAAGCTAAACTTCTTGATAACAGGATCTGGACAGCAGTCCTGGTTGTTCAGCATGTGTGTTTCTTTTTTTCCTCTCCCCCTTCCCTGCCCTTCCTAGTCATAGAGTATTAAGGCACACTGCAGTTATTTGTACTAGCCGATCTCTGCATATTCGAGCTACTGTCTGCAGAAGTAATGCACTTGAAGATGAAGAAGGCAGAGGGGACAATATGTTGGTGTTTGTGGATGTAGAAAATACCAATACTGTAAGTTCTTGTTTTTAATAATACTGTTCAAAGCCCAGCAGATATGTCACCAGTAGAACTGAGACTTAAGTAGAAGGTTTTTTTACAACTATGCAAGCACTAAGTAAACCTTGCATATTTAATCATTCCAGTTACTGTTGGAAAGAGTACTAACATTAAGTTATAACTCAACTCTCTGGAAGTCTGCTGTAACTAGCTGTATCCTAAGCAAATTCCATTACTGTAGTTTGGAGTAATTTTTTCTTTTAGGAAGACTTATTCCAAATCTGTGGATGTTCTTGATGATCACAACTTTTAAGACAGTTCTGAATTTGACAACCTGTGCCTCCTGCAATCTTTCAGTGAAAACACTGCTAGAAATAGTGGTAACGTGAAGCCAAAATTTAAGCTCCAACTTGAAGGAAGCTTCTGTGTTTACATTTGTTACTAAACTCTAAAAGACATTTTTTGCAAATACAATCCATATACAGGTGTCTGTTGGAATCTGTTGACTTAGCAAAGCAGGTGAAAATATTTCAGTTGTTCATACTATGCTAATTTAAATCTAATTTTTTTTGGTAAAGCTGTTCCCATTTTTTCAGCCACAAAGCAAGGTAATTGAATGCTCTGTCTATAGAATTCCTAGATGCTTAGGTGGTGGTAGAATCGCTGGGCTAATTTGTCATTTTGTTTTCAAATTGTGTACACTCCATTTTTAGTTCAGCTACTAAAATGAATATTGTCCACTCCTCCTTTGAGGAGGAGGAAATGTTTTATGAAGTATTTACCAAGTTAACATAACATTGTGTGAGACTAGTTTTCCACTACCACCACTCTTTCCAAGAAAGAAAACCAACCCCAAAAGCTATTTTTCATTGTGTACCTATGTAAAAAAGTTCTTGAATTTTGGGATTTATGACCTAGCGATGTTCCCAAAGTAATCTTAGAAAATAAGTGGCCTTGTGGACGGTGTTCTGCATCGGAGTTAAAAGCCTCGGTTTTATTATAGTTGCCTTAATCTAAAATACTAGCTTGTGGTTTTTTTTCCTGGGGGATCTTTGCTGCTTCTTCATGTGGCTTTGTTTACTGGAATTGGAAGTTGCTGTGAGCTGGGGCTGTTGTTTCACATTACAGGGGGTCTTAAATCTCTCTTTGTCTCTCAGTATTGTATTACGGATGGTGTGAATAATTAGTTAAATTAAGATTCTAACAGTGCCATCTTGCAATGAACATGTACTATGCAATGTAGAACATCACAACTGTGATTGTCTTGTTTGACATAATCTGTGTTTCTTCCTTAGAGCGAGACTGGTGTTAAAGAATTTCATATAGTGCAGGTTTCAAGTAATAGCAAGCACTGGAAGCTTCAAAAATCTGTTAACATCTCTGAAGATAAAGGTGTGTATCCTTTTCACCAAAAGGATGGCAAGTCTAGCTTCTACCTGCCAAGTACAGTTAAAAGAATCTTACAAGGAGTTGAATTTGGCTTTCAGAATAATTAATTTCTGAAAACTTTGTCCATTTCAAGCATACTACAGCCTGTCTTTTGTTAGTGTTTCAAGAAAAGTATATTTCAGACTTCATTAATTTTAAAAGTGGGCTTAACTTACAGGTAAACTATTTCTGTGATGTAGAGAAATCCATGTTTGGGTGGGCTGATAATTTGCCTCACAAGAAATATGTTTTGATGTTCCTTTATTTTTGGTTATTTATATCAGTATTTAAAGTGATCAACAGAATATTTAAGTCCTCCATTCAGTTATTAGAAATATACCAGAATTGCTAGTGCTGTATCCTGCTTTAACTAATACAAGCTGCTAATTCTTGAAAAGGCTATCCCAGACAAAAAAACCCCAAACAACTGTTATATCTAACAGATGTTATCTTTGCTTGTGTGCTGACATTTTATGTACTTAAAAATTAGTCTAGACATGTATTCTTCTTGCATTAATATTGAGGGTGAACCAGTCAGCTAAACTGAATCTTTTGTATTCTGCTCCTTCCTCCTTTGTCTGTATCTCCTTCATGTATTATGGCTCATTTTCTGCTCTAGAAGTTGATGGAAGGAGTCAGCAGAAGATGCATCTTCTTTACTACCATGCAGTTGTTCTGCTTGATTAGTTATGCTTCTTGAGTATTGTCAGTGTGTTTCTTGTTTGTGAAGTGTGAAGGCTGACTTGACTAATGAGGAGGGACTGTGATTATGTTGAGGGGAGGAAATAAATCTTGCAACCTTTTTCTTTCAGATAGTAAACTTGCTAGCAGAGAGCGAGCGAAGTTATGCTTTAAAGCAGTAAGATGCAAAAACTCAGAAGGTAGGTTGTCCCCTGAATGTGGTAACTTCCTGAAGAAAATACTGTTTGCTGAAGTTGTGACTTCTCATGATGCTGAAACAATGCCTTCTCTTTTTATCCCTTAGAAAATTACACATTTGCAGACATTGTCTTTGGAAATGAACAGGTGGGTGAATTGGTACAACTGCATATTTTGTCTTGTGCAAGGTATCCATGTCATGTGGAAGTATCCCAGTGAAAGCTTTTTTTAAAAATTAAAAATGGGAACAGTGCTTTTGTAGTTAGGAAGGTGAGTTTTGCATGTCAAAAACTATTGGTTTTCTAGGTCAGCTTTGTGGGTGTTTTGGTCTTTTTTTTTTTTAAACAAAGAGGAAGTAAGAAAGCATAGACCAGTAGATATTCTGGAATTTTAAATTCCCAGCTCCACAGCTGAACTACCTTGGGAGCATGTTGCAATGCTAACTTTTGCTAACGCTTTTCTTTCCTTTCCAACTCTTTAGAACAGTTCTTCTGAATATTTCCCAGGCCTCTAGTTTTCTAGTAGAGATCTGTGGATGTCAGATTCTTATTGTATTGTTTTTTCTTAACTTAGTGAAAATATAATTATAAATAATCTGGAAACCTGTAATGGATGTAGGTACCAGATTTTCAAAACTACTAATTTAGGTTGCAGTCTGTTCAAGATGTCTGTTTGTTTCTTCTTAAAGTTTAAGGTTCTGGACTGCCATGCTTTTCTAATCTTTTTAGGTATACAGGCATTGTCTGAAGAAGAATCCTTTTAGCAAATGATCCTAGTACCGCAAAATCTTTTCCAAAACCTGAGAAAAGTAGGCCACTTGCATCAGATCAGAAATCTGCATTAGCACAGTGGATTTAGCTGGATGTCAGATTGCTTATTTTATGCTGAGTTTACGTTTTCCATATGTGTATCCAGCTTTTAAAAGCCAAAGAAAACCAATTCACTGCCATTTCATTTTATAGGCGTATAAATTGAAGTTAGGACTAAAAACCTGAGGTAGATGATTCCTCTGCATTTTTAAAGTTGGATGAGCTGCATAGACTTCAGCTTTCTTATAAGA
The DNA here is from genome assembly GCA_035590275.1 of Ibycter americanus. Classification (NCBI taxonomy): domain Eukaryota; kingdom Metazoa; phylum Chordata; class Aves; order Falconiformes; family Falconidae; genus Ibycter; species Ibycter americanus. The sequence goes on from JAVJGI010000040.1 coordinate 51,510,693, forward strand.
AAATGTTTTCTAATGGGGGATGGGGAGGGTGCCCTTCCTTCTAGACAGTTACTGCAAAAGCAGATTGTCTGCCTAAGTAGGAGTATTTTTTACTGTAATGATTAGCAGCTCTGTGACAGCATATTCTGGAAAGGCTAAACTTTTTGAAAGGGAAGGGTTAGGAAGCTGAAGATTCTTACTTACCCTGCCATCTCCAAGTATCATTGCTGTTGGTCTTACAACTACTGCTTCCTTATCAACCTTTTGGTGTTGGAAAAGCTCAGCACAAGTGATGACAAACTTGACAAACAGCACGGTGCTTCTGGCTGTGCCACTTAGGCATGGGGAATGTGCTGTGCAATCTGTTATCTTTGCTATTGTAGCAAAATATATGTTCCTAACTTTGATAATTCTGCCTAACCTGAGGAAAATACTAATAAACAATAATTACTTGCATGTGAGTTTGTGAGTTGGACACTTCAGCTCCCTGCACTACACTTAATATATCACAGTAGGCTGTCTGGTGGTAGTAATCAAAGCCCTTATTTCCAAGTTTGGTATTTGTAGTTTTAGGCCAATAAGCTATAGCTCTCTTTCCCTATGTTACCTTAGATTGCTCATTAGGGAGGGCTGATCTCTAACAGGGCAAGCATGGAAACAAAGATGTATAGCATCCTGTAGGTTTGCAAAGGGAAGCAAAGCAAGACAAAGGAACTGAAATACTACAGTGATGATCAGCTCTGTTAGAGTAACTTGTGTCAATTTGCATTCTGTTCTGAGAACACTTTCTTCCTTTTTTTTTTCTTGCAGATAATAAGTTCAGCCAGTCCTTGTGCAGACTTTTTTTTTCAAAGCTTATCCTCTGAATTTAAAAGAACACATGTGCAATCTCATACTTACGCATCTCAAAGGGCTGCAAAACAATCACTTGATGAGACAGTCAGATTGATACAAAGGTGCAGTGAAGTTGATCTGAACATTGTTGTACTGTGGAAGGTATGTATGGTGTGGCCTTTGTGGTAATTTGGCCATGAAATATGACTGTTAGAAAATAATTCAATATGGCATCCTGAACTTCAAGCATACTCATACAAAATTTATGGAGGATTTTTTTCCTGAAAACAGACAAATAAACTAAAATGGTGTCAAGAAGCAAAGACAATCTTAGTAGCTGTTACTGTAATAAGTATGCTTAAGTGGTTTTACATTACTCTGGATGCACCTAGTTCTTTTAAGTTCTGTTCTTAAAAGTGAAAATTCTGAAATATTAAAGATTTCTTAATGCGTGCTTTTATCATAGATCTGTAAGACTGACCCAGTCTGCTTTGAAGAAGAGGATGTTACTTACCAGAATGCAAATATTAAGTAGTGGAAATGGGCAGTCTAACCTTCAGCAGTTGTCTGTGCTTGCACAATTAAAAGCATACACATAAATATGTCATGCCTTTAGGTTTTGAACAGTACAACATCTTCGACTTAAGTTAGGGGGAAATCAGTAATTCTGTGATTATGAAGCTTGTGATAGTTTCTGGTCTGCTAATGTCTTTGTACTATGTTCTGTAGGCATATGTTGTGGAAGACAACAAGCAGTTAATTTTAGAGGGCCAGCATCATGTTGCTCTTAATACAGTTGGGAAGGAGGCTTTTTCGTTTCCTCAGAAACAGGTAATCTAGTGTGGAGCTTTCCTTTACAATTACTTCTTTCCTGAAATAAACTTGATATGTGTTCCTGTAAAAAAAAAAAAAAAAATTGGCATCACTTTGGGTGCTTTTGTAGAATCTAACATCAGATATGTGTTATTATTAAATAATTCAGATTTACTTCAACTTTGATTAGTCACCTATACTGAAATAGCTAAGCTCAGTTTAAAGATAAGAAGCAATCTGCAAGTAAGTATACTGCTACGCACTTGATGGAGTAAACTGTTCTGTGGTATTTCAGGGTAGAACTAGGAGCTTATTAATGGTATTAAGTCAAAGTTAACAGTTATTTCATAACAGAGTTAATAGTAAAATGGTAGAATTTCAGTGTTAAAAAAATCAATTTTATAAATTCTACTATGCACATCGTTTAAGTGAAGACCTTTACTGTAAAATGTTAGAACAGCAGAAACACTGGAAAAGTTAAAAAGACATTGAAAGCTCTATTGGAATTGATCAATTAATAGCATATTATTCCACTTTGGAGTTTTATAGCCTGTTTGATCAGAGAAAATAGCATCTGTAAGAAACTAGTGGATGTCTCCTGGTACATGAATCAGTAACGACTGTGAAAGCTATAGATAAATTTCTTTAAAAACATCTATGCTAGATGTAACTTAGTGTGTGAAGACGACTGATGTGCAAAATAAAAAAAGAAGAAACAAGTCTTGTACCTGTTTAGTCTTCTGCTGAGCAGTACATTACTGTTTCTTCTGGCTTTGGTGCTATTCTCCTTATATATTTACCAATGTTGCAAACATTGTATATAACTTCTAGTGAGCTCTTACTCAAAGTTGCAGCAAATCTTACTATATGTTGATTTTGTCAAGAAAACAATATAGGACAAATGTCTTTCTCTAAATATTATGCTATCATGTAAGTAGTGAATTACTCTGAGCTGTGCACTTGGCTTTGGTTGATAAGGCTTTAAGTATTTTCACATTGTTAAGATTTTTCCATTTAGTTCTTTGCTCTATGAGGTAGATGGGAGTAAGTGGAAAGGGGCATGTAGTTTGAGCTAAACTGGCTGGTGTTCATTGGTACTGAAAAACAGGAAAATTAAATTCCAGTGTCTGAAGACTATTTTTTCACTTAACAGCCCCCCCACCCCAAAAAAAGCCTTTGTGCTTGTGGGCTCGAGCTATGCTGAGCTATAATGAGCTGTATTAGTCTAATGACAACTGCCCACTCTAGTATTACCATTCCTGTGTAAAGGTATATGTAGAACAGTAGATCGCACTGTAGGCACCTAAAGTTAGAAGAAGACACTGTGGACTTCTACTTCTCATCTCACTGAAGTCTGATTCTAGCAAATGAGTGGGAGGATAAGTAGTAGTGAATGAATCAGATCTGCATACTAAAGTAAACAAATAACTGAACGTGCTAGGGGTAGAAATTTACATTTGGCTGCACTGGAACTCTAGTTCTTTCCATCCAATTCAGCTTCAAACTAAAAGAAAGGAATCTTGCCATCAGCAACATGGAGGATCCAGATGTACCCTCAGTTTGTTTTGAGGAATACATGCTATTATATTAGCATTCTCTGTAATCTTTCTCATCAAGTATTACAACTACATTCAGATAGATGCTACATTGATTATTGTATTCACTTTCTTCAGCATAAGGGACACACTTCCTTTGAAGCATTTTGTAACTTGGTGGAAGCAAAAATGCGTCTGTATTGTGATACAGCTGAAATCTGGTGTAAGAGTAATGGTGGTTGTTTTTAAATGTGTAGATTCCATGTCCTTATGGTAACCAAAGCCCAGATTTAACTTGGTTTTTAAGAGCCTGTTATCTCAGGACTGCTAAGGATTGAGAAGTTTCATGTACTCCTGTACTACTTTATTTAATTGGTACTTTATACTGTGAGGAGAATAAACCCCTCTGAGATGGGAGGTGAGGTATAAAAAAAATGAAGTGGTTTGAGACTTTGCAGCAGTCTACTTCGTAAGAATTAAAAGAATCCCCAAAATAGGATTAAATGAGGCTAGGTAGAGGAAATAATATATTAAGGATTACATATTGTCTTTGAATTATCTTGCTCTTGCATTAGTTACACAGTGAAAAGCTGGGGTGAGGGGAAGAGAAATACCAAACCCAAACATTACTTCTAACTTAACCTTTTCAGTATATAGTTCTGAGACTTATACTGTAACATTCAAATAGTGTGTCTTTGTAAGTCTGTATGTATTTGGGATTGGAAACTCTGGACTGTTCCTGAATGTCTTGTGCTGACAGTGTAGAAGTTAGTTGTTTTCTGTGGTCTAGACAGCAGAGGGAGATGGAGATGCATGCTTTTTACCAATGCATGTTGGTTACCAGTTCTTAAGAGGATAAACTTGTTCGTAAATTCTGAACGGAGTGTCACTTAGGATGCAAGTCTTATGTTTCTTGCTGTGTTCTGCTTGTTGCTCTTTAGTGACTTTCTTCTTGACTCGAGCTGCTTCTGTTTCATGCTGTTGCAGCCAGCAAAGGAATTTCAGTGTCTGTCTGGCAATACAGCCATTCCCAACCGAGAAGTCTCATAATAGACATGGAAAAAACATGAACAAGATTTCTCTCTGCATCCCCTTTTATTTCTTTTAACCCTCTGAGAAATGTCTCAAATCTTGGCTGAATTCATCAAACCACGTTGAACAAATTAAGATAGCTTGCTTTATATTTTGGTTAAATTCTGTGTACTGGTTGGCTTCTGCTGCTTTGTCAACTGTGGTGTCTCGGACTAATTCTTTGCCAACTTTTAAGGATTTAGTTTGGATTTATAGAAGCTAGATTCTAGAATTGTCCAGGGAAACAAAGCTGCAGTGAAGCACTGTAGTAGAAGAACAGTAGACTGGTATTCATTGGCACTTAAAGTTTCTCAAGTTCTGGTAGCTGGGTGCACTAGTATCAAGTCATCTGTGTCTAAGCTAAGATGTTAGACTGCTGACTGAGATGCAGGGACAGGTGGTTACTTCTGCTTGGTTCATTGTGGAATGTGTAATGCATTACAACAGGGATGTGGAACAGACAGCAGGATGCGAGTCTTTCTGTATCACAGTAGCATGACTTGCCATGGTATTTATAAATTCAAGATGAAACCTCTGGTTTCTATAAAACATGAGATAGTGGGCTTGGGGGAGGCTTAAAACCTTTTTCTGGGGAAAATATCTGTCTGTACTCGCATAAAGAAAATGACAGTAAAATTCTATACAAATCTTACTTGGATGCACAAACGCATGTGCTTCCTTTTTCTTCCCATGTTTGTTCAAAAGAGAATTATGAATTCTAAACATTTTTCATTCTGAAAAAGACAGTGATAACTGACTGAGACTTACTGGTTTTCTGATGTTGAATACATTTCTTTTTTTTTTTTTTTTTTCCCCTCCACACTACAGGGCTTTTTATTTAATAGCACTGCTTTTGAGCATAGGTTACTGTATAGTACTGTACAGTAGACTTACCAGGTCATGTGGTGAACTACTTATATCGTTATGTTGTAGAAGTATGGAATCATAACATAGTATGATGAAGATATGTAGAAAGCTCTCTGAATAATACGGAAAACATTTATCTTCCTATCTTTTGCTCACTCGTAATTTTGGAAAAAATGACCTTTTGCTAAAGGTAGGGGGAAAATGCTAAATGTAGTTGAATTGGAAATACAAGGTGCTACAAAGTGATACATTATAGTCACTAGCAATAATACGTGAAGAATAAATCACATAAGGTGTTCAAATGAATAGGTCTGAACAGATGTGTTAGCAGTGGCTGTTGAAGTCCCAAGTAGTAAAAGCCTCACTAATAAAAATTAGCTGGGTATTTGTAACTAATGGCTGTTCTTCTTTTGACAACGATACTTCCATGGGTTCTGTTTTCTCTTCTGAAACTTGCTTTCAGGAACAAGATGGTTTTAACTGAAGGTCAACTTATGATTGCATCAGAAATACAGCTGTTCTGTCTCCTGTTCTTGACCTCTCTACCTTCGCTTAGTGAAAGGACAAAAACTTGAAATACTTTAAACATCCGTTCACAGTCAGGGCTGTTGATCAACATTATTTCTTATTACTGGCTCCCATATTTTTCTAATCTAGTGAATTCAATCCAAAAGATTCCAAAGGAGAAGCACAGTGAAATATAGTGGGATGGCAGTAGTAGTGTGGGACTGGGACATTTGCCACACTTTCTGATTGGCAAAGGCTTCACACTGATGAAAGGTGAGAAGCAGTCTAGTAGAGGCTTGTCACTTGGTTATGCTGGTATGTATGCATCCATACTTCTGAAACACACTAGCATGTGAGTGTAAACTTAGTTTTGACTGAAGTCTAGATGAGAGAGTGTCTGAGTGTGTTTTAGATCAGGCATATTGTTTTTTTAAGATACTGCCCCCATTTACAGCCCTCTGGTTTCATTGTGAAGTGGTCTTGTAATGCATAAAGTGGATGCTTTCCAGGCAGAATTAATCCAGATGTGCTTCAGGACTGCACATGATATGCTTCTAGGCTGCTCATTCAGTCCTGTCGATTAGACCGTTGCGAGCCCAAAGTAAAATCCATAAAATATATGCAGCATGGATGCAGGCTTATTGGCAGTGTTTCATTTCAGAGACTATAACTTTTGGTAATGCTGCTTGTTAATACAGGTACAATTTAGTGAGGCAGCAACAGTTTGGTTGGAAGTAGGACTTTCCTAAAAGTAAGAGAGTGTAGGGCCTACATAACTTTTTTTCCTAACTGAGTTACTGGAAGTGATATCTTGTGCTAGTTCAGAATTTTTTTTACTGAATACTTGGGAAGGGATACTTGAGTCAAACACAGACTGTTGGAATAGGTTTAAGACTTTCTTTAAACCAGATTGATAGAGGGAAAGCAAAATTTTTAAGGGTAAATAGAGTACGTTTTTCACTCTTGTATCAATTAATGTCTTAGTTATTGTGCCAGTTTGGGAGGACTGGCTTATGTTATTGTCATGAATGAAATACTCCAAATAGCTGAAAAATTGTATTTGCTGTTTTACCCATTGATGGACTGCAGAGCTGATGGTAACATCCGAGTTTTCAAATGCATTATTACTGGTGCCTTAGTGAAATACTGTTCTTGAAGTCATCATTTCTATAGATAGGAGCTAGAATTAATATAGATGAGTCACATGGTGAAGGAAAGCAATTTAAAACTGAGGTTTTAAAATGGGAGTTCTCTGATCTAAAATGGGGAAGGGAGAAGGACACATCATTTAAGATCTCCCTTTGTCTCACTTTTTGTTGCTTTCATATTCTGCTTTTGAACAACTCTAAGCACAAGTAAGTTTCCTGTTTAGGTTTTCTTCTGTGCTGTGCATATTGGTCCCACATACTTGACTAAGCATGTTAATAATCCTTTTGGCTATGTGTAACTTGTGATTTATGGGGCAAATAGGCTGAAGTTCCCATACAACTTGGAAATCAAATTGTGATGTTTAACTTTTTCTACTGTGTGTTTAAGAGCATATCGACCTATTCACTGAGAAGATTGTTTCTGAAATTGAAAACTTTGTCTAATATTACATAGAAAAATCATATAAAATGACTGCATGTGAAGATACCATCACTTCCATCTGTCTGATGGAAAGGAAGAAGTTTTCAGTTTGAAAGTGTGTTCTAAGAGATTAAGGAATGTATTGTGGTCAGACCTGCCTATTACATCTATGAGATAACGCAAAGGATGATTTGAGTGGTGTAAATTTTGACTTTTCCAACTTTTAGCTTAGTACAGTTGCAAGAGATACCTAAAATCAGTGTGAATGACTAATACCCAATTTCAGAAGTGTAAGTAGGAATGATATATAACTTTGTTTCAAAGTAGCAAAACATCACACTCTAAAGGTTCTGGCTTTTTCCTAACCAAATAAGTGAAGGTGTTGAGATTATTCTACTTGGAACAGCAAGCTTGTCTAGTTTTAAGTATATTTGTTGAAGCTGGCCTTTGTAGGTGACTTTGGGCAGTGAAAAGCTTTCTAAAAAGAGAAACAACTTTCCTAGAACCAATTGCACAGTTTGTAGCTCTTGAAAGGTAACTGTGGGAGCAGCATGGTTCTGGTGCCTACTGCCTGTTGCATGTTTCTAGTCAAAACCCAAAAAGCTTAAAAATGCAGCTATAAAATAAAAATAATAATAAAACAAAAAAACCCCACCAAACCAAAAAACACTTCCTCCCATACAGCTCTTCCAAGTTTTTCTTTTGATGAAGGCTCTTCCAGTCAAACTTATCTGTACCTCTACCAGTATGTTTGGATGAGACCTTCAAATTACACCGTAACCTTTTTTTTTTTTAAAGGGACTATCTTAACCACTGTTATGGCCTTCTTGTGTGCAATATATGGTGCTTGCTGTACACTGGAGCCCATGGCACTTCTGGAGGCTTTGCAAGGAACCGTAATGGGTCAACAAGTAGACTTTAAGTGTCAGAACTTTCATTTTTGCCTTTAAAAAGACAATATTCCATTTGGGCTGATATTCTAGGGGTTCAGCAACAAAATGCCACCTGTTCAATTCTCTGTTTTGTTTTGCTTTGTTTCTAAGTGTAAATAACCAAAAGTCTTGAGGTTGTTATCTGCTTGGTGCATACTCTTGAAGGGAAGGCTGCAGGTGCCCAAGCAGGTATGGGCATCTTTTCTGTAGCCTTGATCCAATTTCCCAAGATCTAGAGTAGGGCAGGAGATTAATACATCCTTAAACTTAGCACTTATTAGCTGTCTCTAGGTAGCTCCCTGATCTGTATGCACATCTTCTTGGTTACCTTTTGGAAGTGCTTAATTCTCTCTTGAACCATTAGGTAAGAGAATCATATACTAAATGTCATGTCTTAGCCTTTGTTCTAGGTATAGAATTACAAAAAAACCCTAGACTTTGAGCAGCTGAACTTGGAGACATAGACATCTTTTCTGAATCCGACACCCAAAGGCTGGCTGGAATTAAGGTTTAGCTCTGTGATGGCAAATGATTAATCTTACTAATTACAAATCCTTCAATGGAGGTGTAGTATTAGAACTAAAGGTTTGAAATATTAATGGCACTCTGCAGTTTCACCAGTATATGTTCCTGCTGCATTTCATGATGTTCTTTCTATTTGTAGAGATAAACCTTCATATTTGTCTTTTGTAGGGTTTTAAAAAAATACTCGGGAATTCTGATTGGGAGGACTTGGAACAGGTAATTGACTCTAGGGCAAACTACAGTGTGTAGGATACTGGTATGTTGCAGAGGGCATTGAATAATTGGTTGGATTATAATCTGAGGGGAAAGATCAATTTAAATGAAAACCTATAATCTCATCTGTGGTGTGGTTCGTGCTGTCAATTTTCATCAAGTTGGATACCCATAGGGTAGGGTGGAAATTCCAAATTCATTCAATGCTCAAAATATATTTCATTGTTACTGTCAAATATCTTTTTTTTCTTCTTGCATTACTTTTTAAGAAAACGGCCCTTCCTTTTGAGAGGAGAGAATTGCAAGGCTGATAAAACATTTGATGTCTTTGTTGTATTTCCAGCACAGGCAAACAGTGACTGAGATGTTAATACATATTACAGAATGCTCAGTGTGTCTGTTATTGAGAGTCAGGTTTTGTTGCCTATAGTATTTATTTTCAACTTAGAAGGTGCAATCCATCACCGTTAAATGAACAAGTATTACTTTGTTACACTGTACTGATGTATTGGTGGCTTTTTAAAATTTTCTTTCACATGCTTTTAGCAGTTGGTCTCACTTATTGCTACAAATTCTTTTCTCTTCTAAACGTGAACTTTTTGCAGAATAGATTCATAAGGGAATACTAAAAGGCAGCCCCTTCCTGAATAAATCCTGCTCGCAAAACAATTAGGTGATGTTGGACAGAGTTACAGTAGTGCTGTAATGCTGGACCAAATGCAGCCTGATTGCCTCATTTGGTGTTGCATCTTTGTGTATCATCTACCTTCTTCTGCTTCAGAGATTGATTCTGCCGCAGGGTTAGGATGAATCCCAGGTAGTGTGTCAGTGCTTGACTTGGGCTTTCAGCTGGGTACAAAGGTAACTTTCATATGTGCAAGAGCTTGCTATACAATTTTAAAGATACTCTGCATTATTAAATCCTTCCATTGTTGTTAGCATGTTCCTATAAACTTCTTTGCTTTTACTTTGGATCTGTTTTGGGAAACTTGGGTACTAGTTTTCCTGTTGTGAGCTTCCCAGGGCAGATAATAGAATTTTTTTTTGGTACAGCTGCTCAATAGGGAATTGTATAAAAGCTGTCCCTTTTTTGTAGAAACGAACCAAAACCAAACACTAACAATTCACTGCAACAATAGCATGCTTCTGTGAAACCTGTGCAGATAGTGTTTTCATAAGCAGCTGTGAAATCTGTCTCAGAAGGCGGTAATAAATAAATCATACCAGTTCTTCACTAGCATGTTTAAATACAAAACACATTGGAGAGAACTATAAGCTTCATGATGCTGTAAGCTTATTTCCCTGGAGTTATAGTTCATAATGGAAAATTGTAGCTGCTGTGATGGGATTTCTTGTTGCATTGCACAGCACCTAATGTCAGTATTTTAAATGTCAATCTGCATTTGTGTTTCAGGAATTACCAGAAGTGGTTCTCTTAAAGTTTTTTCGACCAGAAAACACGCCAGCACCTGCAAGGCCAACACCAGAGCAGCTTTCTAATCTTATCAAGACAAGTCTTCATTATCCAGAGTCTTTCAATCATTCTTTTCATCAAAAAAGGTTAGTGCAATGTTTTCTTTAGAAACTTTTGAAATACTATCAATTTGACATAAATCCTGTTGAGAGATGCTATGTGGGTTATGATACATAAGATAGTCTGTTATGCACGGGTGAAATCTTTCTTGATTCTTGAAGTCACTGCTTCAGAATTTTATAGGTAAAATGAAAGTTTCATGTAGAGAAACAGGCTGTAATATTAGAGTTCCAGTTTTAATGTTAACTAGTAATGTTATCAAACATACCGAAAGAAAAATAAATACTCTGCTGCCTTTGTTTTTGGTGTCAGAGTAAACAATGTGACTACTTGGAGAAGCTAGACAGAAAGCAAGAGGTACTTTTAAGTCAAAAGAACTGTTATGTCTACAGCATCTCATTTGCCAAGATTAGCTGCATGTGTTTGATTTATGTCAGAAGGAAAGGTGGTAAATTTAGATCATTGGGGCTTGTCTCCTGGAAGGATATCAGAATCAATGTCTGTCAAAAAGCAGACTGCTAGAGTGAGTTGGAGCCTGTGAAATCCATGAGTCTTCAAAATTAAAATACTAACAAAGTCCTCTGGATTCATTTCCAGATATGAAGTGAATTGTACTTGAAACATAAATACCTATTTAGGTTTGAGTTGTTTTATCTGAGAACTGTTACACTTTTTTCCCTAAAATTTCAGTTAATATAAGTTGCCAAAAGAAAGGGGTTTCTTTCTTTATAAAATCTATCATCTAAACATTTTATAAGGTGGCATATTTTAGTGACAGTTACAAAGCATGCATTGTTCCAGTAACAAGTTCATATCTTATTTGTTATAATGCTAATTGTTCTTTTCTTGTTAGTAAAGTTTAGGATATTTAAACTGTTAAGCAATGTCAAGGAATTCCAGTGACACAAATCACTTATTGTGCACACAGAGCTGTTTCAGCTGCAGTGGTTTGTGTACCTGCCTGTGAATATCTTGGGGTCTTTCTTGCTGCAGCATTATTTATAAAAACAATCATACTAATTGTGAATGAGCAGAATATCAACTAACTGTATTAGTTTTATTCAGGGTAAAGGCTTAAGTTAACACCAAATGTGTATGTGCTGTCTGTTCTGTTGGGGCACTGTTCTGGCTAAAACTTCAGGCCAGATGCTAGCAATTCCTCTACAGGAGGTGATGCAGAAGAAAAGTATCTAGACAAAATGTGCTGAACAGTGGTTCATAGAGTAGCATACTGGACCACATTACCATGTTCTGAAGTGTCTCTTGTCATAACAGTAGATTTCCTGTAAACTAAGGTATTAGTTATGCTTTTGCTAGCCTGTCTCAGCTGGATGAAGGAAGGTGGTAACTCATTTGGTTCAGTTGAGCCAATGCTGTTTGCCTCAATAGCTTTTATTATAAGTAACTAGTCAATGTAAATGATTATATTGCTGTGTACACTGTCCGACTGCATAATAGACAAATACATATTTATATTATATTACTTGAAATTAATTTTAATTATTTAAGAGTATAATTAAGACAATTCAAAGTAAGACTTTTTTCCTTTACTATGGAACTATTTCTCTTCGCAGCCTCTGTCTGGTACCTGTCACTCTTCTACTTTCCAATTGTTCCCAGGCTGTTGTAGATGTGATGATTGATTTGCGGCATAAAACAACAAGGTAATGTGTGAATGTTAATAAAACTATTTTCTGAGACTGCTTCCTAGTTTTGGGGAGTCATGTAATGTTTTAACTGTATTGAATATCTAGAATAGGATTTTTTCAACAGTGGCTTCTTTGAAGGAATGGAAGATGGTAAAGGCTTCATACAGCCAAATGGGAGTCTTCAGTCAGTGCTCAATTTATACTTTGCTTCTGACTGTTGCCGAGACAGGACCTTGAATTGTGACTCTTGAACATTTAAACTCTGCAGATCTTTTCTAGGGAAATGATTTTTGAACTAGTGAAATACAAGCTTCAGCAACCTTACTTTATTAAACATATGTTGTCAGGTTGTCATTTTTAAAATATCAAGTAATTTGTAGAAAACACTTTTGAGGTTTAAACAAGTACTTCCTCCTCCAATTTGGCTTTAGTATAAAATGTCATAGAACCTTAGGTATTTTTAAGACTTCCCCTAGGTTTATCAAATGATTCCTATGACTAGCTTTTTGCTTAGAACTGTAGTATTATGTGCAAAAATATTAGCACTGAGGAAGTGTTTTGTGAATTGCTTCTAAAAGTTTTACTAAGGATTTCTGTGGGGGAGAGAGAATTCAGTACCACGGTATACCATTGTTAATCACCTTGTTTTAACAGAAGTGGAGGAATTTAGCTTGTTGTATAATTCAGGTGACACCCCCTCTCCCCTGCCTTAAACCCCCACCCTGCCACCAGATACAATGCTGCTTGGTCCGCTTACCAGAAAATAGACTCTGGGATTCTTGACTTGTATATTCTTGGGGCAAGGGAGCAGATTGTGAAGACACTGAGGTAGGCTTAGTCACGGGGGAACAAGTTCACAAGCAGAGGAAAGAAGTCTTAAGTATGTTTTATTTATCAGTTAAGTTTAGGAAGCTATTTGTCAATCTGGTCTTTTCACAAGATGGTCATGTTTTGTAATAACATTGTATGACATGTCTTTGGAAGAACAGTGTAGTCATTTGCCTTGAAACTTCTTAAAAACAAACAAAAACCCAGCAATGTGGCACACACCCCTTTATTAATGCAATATCGCTAAAGTAGTGTATATCCATGTGGACTACTTCTGTGTGATGTGTACTCTGATTTAATTCTAGCTCATGGGACAGGCCTAAGAATACCTTATGTAGGAATTCCTAAAACTTTCTGGATCTTGTTACTATGTCTATTCTTAGCATTATGTGCAGGTTCTGTAAAAGCTAGGAACACACTGGAATTCCTCATTATACATATGTTTAATGATGATGTGTATATGATGTGTATGCGATGAGTGTATTAGGAACCAAAGAAATGCTTTAAAGATTTCTACTGATTCATCTAAGCCAAGGGGAGAGCCACTGTAAAGAGTGTGTTGTGTGAATCAGAGAATGTTACAAGTATTTGATAAGAAGTAAGGACCCAAAGTTAAACTGAGCTGACACTTGGACATAAGGATCAGTAAAGATACCTTAACTACTCTGTCTCAGTGTGTATATGTTTGTGGGGATGGGCGTGTGTGTGGATGTAGGTAGGGAAGGGGACGTACAGACATGACCTTTTTTGAAGCTGCATTTAGTATCTTGATGAAATGTTAAACACAGTTCTGTCTATACCTTAGATTGCAACTGTTGTCCTTTCAAAGTCTACCTTTGTCTTGCTAGAAAAAACTTAACCCCTTAATGGATGGGTGTGTATGTGAAACAGAAAGCATGATGAATCTGGGAAAGGCAGTGACTTCAGGGAAATTATTGTAGGGAACCAGTCAAAAAGACTCAAAAACTTCAGAGACGTCAAAGACAAATGGCAGTGGGCACTCACGCATCCAGAGACTGCCAGAGTAGTAACTGAAGTTCTGAATTCCTGACTTTTGAAAAGAAGTTCTCAGAAGTCATAAACAAGCATATCATTGTTAGGGGCTGGTGACAGGCACAGTACATTCGGGAAATCTTGAGAAAACTTGAGGCTGGAGGGAATCAGGTAAACGGGTAATACATGCTTCGAATGCAGAGAAATAATGTTGTTACCTTCTTTTTCAGCCCAGAAGCACTAGAAATCCATGGATCTTTTACGTGGCTTGGGCAAACGCAGTACAAGCTTCAACTTAAAAGCCAGGAGGTCTATAGCTTGCAGCTGAAAGCTTGCTTTGTTCATACAGGTGTCTATAATCTTGGAACCCCCAGAGTATTTGCCAAGCTAGTGGACCAAGTTACTTTGTTTGAAACGAGTCAGCAGAACTCCATGCCTGCACTGATTATTATCAATAATATCTGACTGCTTCCTGAAAAAAAAATCACACTAAAAGACAAAATAAATGGGATTCTTTTCTTATATTGCTGGTTGACATTTTGCTGCAGTTTTTTGAAATAGCACCTCAGACATCTAACTTGTTACTAAAGATTGTGTAGGAAAGAAAATAGCAAAATATTCAGATGACTTGTCAGTTTTTTTCTCAATGCAATGCACGTTGGACTGAAAATACATTTATCCTTTTATAATGTATTTCTTCTCTGGTAATTAAGATATTCATAACACAAAATACTCTTCAGCTCCAGATCTGAACATATTTGTATGTCCTATGCCCTGTCAAAAATGCAGCTTGACTGCCGTTACAACTTCCAGCATGGTGTGTTTAATATTTGTGGCTGTATTAGGATATGGTTCAGGAAGAAACCCTCATTGGCTCTTTCCTGTCTGAAGCCATTAGTCATGATAAATGTCAGCTTTACTGTGAAGTTCAGTAAAGTCTCTCAAATCTGTTTCTGGTTCTCAGTTCTTTAGTTTAAAATTTTGAGTTTTCATGTTTATGGAAACTAGTGACCTTTTGAGGTTTACATACAAGTCCCACCTAAGGTGTTTAAAAAAATAATTTCTTCAGCAGTTGAGTATTTTCTCATTCATCTCAACACAGAATGCACTATTTCACAACCATGAGATTGTCATTTAAATTGTCACTTACTTTATTATGTAACTATAACAATTGATCTGTTTTAAAAAAATTTACTCAAGATTTTCAAGAAATGTATTATATTTATAACAAATGTATTGTAAATAGAATAAAACATACACCATATTCACTGTATGGATTTGTGGCCTTTTTTTTCTTTCATTTTTATATGGTTATAGAAATCTGTAGGTGCTGATTCTGTATACGTATTCTGTACTGTCTTCATCGTGGCCCACTATTCAGGTGAAGTTCCTATCCTGTTGCTATGTGTAGTGCTGGTGTGCATTGAAACTCAGTGGCAGCTGTATTTGCCTTTTGAGTTGTCCAGTGTTTCCAGGAGCAATGCAGATTTCAGCTGTCTAGGAGATCTCACTTATTGGCTATGTGCGGGGGAATTTTGAGTAAAGCTTTTGAACATAGGGAAGGCGATGTGAAGCTATCAAATGCAGTAAAACCAGCTAAGAGTAAGAAGTTATGGTTTATGATGAGTTAGTGAAGTACAAGGAAAATCTGGCAATCTGCTCTGGGTGTTTAAGTCCTAGGTTTCTTTATCTTGTGGCTGAAGGAAATTTTTTCATAGGGCAACGCTGGCTTATGAAAAGGTACATCTGCCTTCAGATGCGTTTTTTTTCTTTTTAGGTAAGGTTTCCAATTTTACTTATTTTCAGTACTACAGTATGACTGTCTCCAAGACTTAAGACTTCCTGAGAAGTCTTAAAACCCATTTGCAGCACGTGACCTTTCATAATTGTACTTAATATGACTGTGGATCTTGTTGATAGATCAATAGAATACTTATAATCTAACTATGAATATGTTGCTTCAGGGGTGGTTCTTTTCTGCTGTTAGGCAGATTGGATTACTAATCTTTCTAAATGAATTTTGGCACTGTAGCTTTAAGCCATGTCATCAGTCCTCTTTCTGTCTTGGTACTCTTTTAGGGGAATAGTCATTATTGATGCCTTTCAGCTAGCCAGCTGGTAGGCCATAATGTTCTAAGTCACGGTTGGTGTATTTTTAAGACTTCTTCAAATACTTGAGTAGCACAATGTCACATTATTCTGATAGCGGATGTTAGCACAAGAATTTTGTGAGATACGGGTCAGAAGTTTAACTGCTTTTCAGCCTTACCAGAAGAAACTGGTTAAGAAATGGATTCCGCTGATTTAGAAGTAGCACTGCTATGAAGAGCAGGCTTGCTGCAGGCTCAGCTAACTACTGAGCCTACCAGACTGTGCTATCCTGTTGGCTGGTGTGTTACTTGTCAGTGATACTAACTTTTAGATGAAGTAAACCAACATTTGTCATTTTTGTTAGTACTAATCTAGGTAGAAAAACCTGGTAATACACATTATGTAGCCTGACTTGAAGGAAATACTGTGTCTATGTGGACCTTTCTTCATGTTTCTGAGAATGTTCATAGGATTATGGTGAGCTAATGATGTGATAGGAGGCTAAAAGAGTGGGAGTAGTGTTTTTTCAGCATGGGTAGAATTAGCAGCCTCTTTAGCATGCAGTTTTGAGAAGTGTTTCTATGCCTGTGTATCTACACGAGGCTTTTGTATGTATACCAAGTGTTCCCAGAGAGTTCTGCAAAGCTCAGCAGTATAGGCTGTCAAACCAACAATAAGCCCGACTTGAATTATGCTAAGAACTTAGTATCAAATAACTAAAAAAAACCCAATAAACTGAATTTGCTTTCTCTTCACACTTAAGTAAAATCTCCCCTTTGTTCTCTTTCCTTACATGGTGATTCCAAAAATACTGAAGTTTTTAACTTGTCATATTGTAAGATCATTTACTGAAAAGCAGTATCTGTGATTCTAACTTCTGAAGCTTGGTATACTCTTACAGGAGGCTGCTGTCTTCCAATGACTCTATTTTGTAATCATTAACATCCTTTTTTTCCAAATTGGCACTGGTTCCCTCATGGTGTGTTGCTGATTATGCACATTATGCTGTCTAAAAAGCATGGAGCTGTTCAAAATAAGTTTGAATGGTAATCATTGGCATGTCAGAACGGAGGTTCATCTACTATGTGATTGCTTAGGAAAGGAGCTAGCAGCTAAGCCTGGCTCCTTAATGAATTTTTGTATGGAAGGCTGTGCCCATGTGTGGACCTACAATGAGGATGAAAGCCAGTTGTGTTGAAATGAAAATTAATCTGGTCTTGCTGTTGAGCAAATAAGTATCTCTGCAAAGGCTGAAACTCTACTACTTGCAGAACAATATTCCTTCAGAAGAATCCTGTGAACCTCCTGTAAGGTAAAAGAGCATCCTAATGTGTCTGTCACGGCAATGTTACAGCCCAGAGTAGATGAAAGTATCACATCTTGCTTTGAGATAGCTAGAAAAAGCCCTCAAAAATTACTAAATCCAGGGGATCTTTGTCATTTTTAGGAATCCAGCGAATTTTCATTTTTTTTACTACTTCTGTAACATAAAACTATGAAACTTGCCAAGCTGGGTGTTTTGGTGAAAAGTGAAATACCTAGTTTCATTCTGGGCATGGTAGGAAATTTGGGAATAGTTTAGTCTTGTATTACATAAAATACAAATAATTCCAGACATTAGGAGACTTAAAAAATAAGCTTAAAATTTATTTGAGCTGTGTCACCAATGAACTTGCTCCTGAAATGAATTCTGCCATCCCTTTCATACTTCAGGGCATGCACTACTCCATCGTGTGCTGTGGGAATTTGAGTGGTTCTAGGCTGCTTTGCTGAAAATTGGTGGAACGCTGCGCTGGCTGACTGCTATTTTGTGCAGTGCAAATCTGGAGTAATAGGGTTTTATAGTGTCTTCAGTAGGCTGTGAATGTGGCATAGAAAGTATGCAAAGTTTGTGAAAGCGTAGTTTGAAGATAACAGCGATTGTGGCTGATGACTTCTACGCTTTACATTACTTCTTTAAGGTTGTGAGTGAATTCTAATATCAGAGTCAATAATAAATAAATGACATTCACATGCTATGGCAGCTAAATTGTTTATTTATGTGCTGCTACTTCTTTCTGTAGTAATTCAGCCAGCCTATTCTGGTTTTATGTCTGTCCTATAAAGCAGAAGAAGTAATCTTCCTTGTTTAGTTTTCCTGTGCACATTGAAGTGGGATGACTGATGCTCCATATATTTATAGTTTGCTTACAGAACTTGTATGCATTCATTAGTATGTGTGACTTCAGGCGGTCTCTAGTGGCATTCTGCTTGTATGAACTGTCATGTCTCCAAAGTACTTATAAATAAAGCTGCTTAAGAATATTAGAGAAGAATGCCACTTGGAGGTAATAAAGTGGTAGTTGCCTGAATGGTACAAAAATTCAGCCTAAGTTGTTGTTGGAGTCGGGTATGACACTATCCGACAAGGGTGCTGAGAAAGCTGCATGCCATGGAGAGTTAGAGGGATGTAGAAAGCGTGCAGAGGGAACGGGCTGTGTGTCTCCAGATGATAGGAAACTCAGCAGAGCAATAGGAAACTCAGCCACTGGGAGGGCAAGGAGTGAGGGAGGAGTGGAGCTGGACAGAGCTTTCAAGGTGAAAACTGAGGGCCTTCACTGTAATGAAAAATTATGATGATGTCCAGATGGTGCCTGTAGGGAGAGTGATTACCGAGGGAATGAACTCAACTGATGCTTTTTTTGAACCAAAAGGACCAAAATTTGGCTTTTAAAAAAGATGATTGCAGTTATTCAGGCAAACCTAGTGAAAGCATCCCATGCAAGCTTGGCAGAAGGATTGAAAGGAAAGGGGCAGATTTAGAGAAACTGTGGGAAGGAGAGAGATGGGATCTCATGGTTTGAAACCAGACGAGAAGGAAAAAACTGAGCAGAGCAGCACAAGGGAAGGGCCCAGGAGACCACATGCAATACCCATTCACGAAAAATGTTTAAAAGTCTGCATACATTTTGAAGCTCCATTTGTTGTTCAGGCTCTCGGTCACAAATTCTGGAGTAATTGTAGTTGGTGGTTGCTAAAAGAGATGAAACCTTTAGTTATTCTGGGGGCAAGCAAAGACTGCTTTTAATGACTCATACACAGACTGGCCACTGGTGTAACAGAAGGAATGCCCAGAATCTCTTACAGAAGCTTCATAAAGAGGCTCCATTTTGTGCTTCAGTTGTAATATTTACCTGAAGGGAGATTTCTTCGATTCCTCTTGCTGTTATAAGACATGACTATGATGATACAGCAAGATCTTGTGCCTTTTCTGGTCTCAATCTCAATCTACTTTCTCAGAAATAGTAGAAATCATACTAAATGCAGTATTCCCCTTGAATTGTGTACTTTATTCTAAAAAATTTTTAGGAGGACTGCTTATGCTGATATAGCTGTGGTGGTTTCAGAACTTGCTGCCTCATCTTAATTTATAAGTTACTTGACTTATAAGTTAACTTCTCTGTGCATCAAAATGGGAAAAATCATCTTAGCTTTAAATGAAACTTTAAATTACTTATGACAAACTCATCTTTAATGTCTCTATCTTACACTACATTATTTAAATCCTGTTTAAACATTCTGTGTAGTGGAGTAAGGACTTAACTAGCAATAAATACCTAAAAGTCATAAACACTGCAAATTCACAGGGTTCTGAAATAGTTCATAGCAAAAGCAGTACTAATTGTCTAACTTGCAGACAAAATGGCCATTTCTATACTTTGTGGTTGGTTTAATTTTAATTGACTGTTACTGTCTTATTAGAAAAATGTCTGCCAAATTACTTTAAATACATTTTAAAAATCCATCCATACAATGGATTTAGAATTCTACAGAATGCTGGGCCTTCACAGTCTGGTTATTGAGAGGTGACATTCTCTTGATATTCAGCATGAGTGAAAAGCTATGTTCCCTGTAGGAGTTGGTTACAACTTCAAGTTTTGAAGTTTGGTGATAACTGGTCTTTGTCACACAGCCTGGTTTGATACTAAATAGCAAGAAATCCTCTGAAGTCCACTTTATTTCAGAGCTATTCCCTACAATAAAGTTTGAAAGATGTCATGTTTCTGAAATCATGCACTTGTACTGGAAAGACTTAAACTATCTCTACAGTGAAACAAGTAGGACTAGCACATAGTTGTGGTCAGTGAGAAATTTAGGCTGAAAGATGGGGCGGGGGGGAGAAGTAAAACTACCTTTTAAATTTCAAAATAATAAAATTTTAACTTTTCACTGTAGAAAAGGACATTGAGCTAGTTTCTCCATCACATTTCTATAACAACATTTTTCCTAAATAAAAGGAACTTCTTTAATTAGATTTCCCAGAGACTTTCAAAAATTCCACTCAGTATTTTAACTTTTGCATCTCACTTTAGAGTGATAAATGAGAGACAGTATCTTGTAAAAATCAAAAGTAATCAGAAAGACTATCAGGGATGCCCAATAATGTAGGTAGTTCCTGGGAAAAGCACCGTAGATATGTGCTGAGAAGGTTATGGATAGATAGCAAGGACTGTAAAATGTATCCACTACAATGGCTTTAAAGATATATAGCCCATTATAGGGAGGGAAAATGATCTTATTTTTATCTCCATCAAGAACCTGCTACTTGACTGAAGGCCACTTTAATTTAGGTCCATTTCTATCCTTACAGCTCATATAGTTTCTTCTGGGCCATGCAGTATGTGGATCTAGAGACTCCTGTTCCTTTAGCAAAGGAGTCCAGTTTTGAGGTTGAGATGCAGTTGGCATCATGCCCAGTGGAAAGATAATCATAGTTATGCATTTATTTCAAACAGAACAAATTCAGCAGGGACATGCTCCTGAAATCTATTGTTTTCCCATAAATAAAAAATTGGGACCCAAAGACTTTTATAATATACCAGAAGAGGACATCCCAGATTCGTAAAGTTATATTTGATCTGTAGACTGTCCTGCTGTATATGTTTTCTGGCAAGAAAGTGCGAGTCGTATATGTTATGGCTGATAATATAACTGAAATTACTCCTCAGTGCTGCTTCCTGAATGAGGCTGTTACGTTTTTTTACAGTTCTGATGTGCTGTGTAGGTGGGCAGGACACTGCAACAAGTGCAGTCAGGAGGTCACATCCATACAACCGATTGTGACAGTAGACATCTCTCTGTCATTCTGCTGTTGCAGAAGCCAGCATCTGCAAATTCAGAGAAATATTGCTGCTCCAGAACTAGATGCAATAGGTTTATGGTGTTTCCATCATATGTAAATCCCACTTCTATTACTTACGTGCTGAAAGCAGCACATGAGAGCTGCTCACTGTCACCAAGGGAATGGACCTTTTGCCTGGCTTGGGCACATATATGGGCTTCAAAGTCAGACTTTCATGCATGTCAATGTAATAGATCTTGTTCTGGAAGTCTCCTGTAAGGATCTCCACAGTGCAGGACTACTGAGATCTCCAGACTGCTAACTGCAAGTTGAGCTTGTGTTTATCGAAGTCATACAGCTGAGCGAAATTGTTAATCACGGGGCTGAGTAAGGTCAGCCACCCCCTTTCTTCAAACAGCATCCCTGTGTCTTTCATATCTGTGCTCTCATCCTTGGCAGCGTGCACCGCGCTAGTGACCTGGCTGATGCTGCCGTGGAGAGGGCATCTGTCGTGGGTCAGGGCTGCAACCTGGGAACCGCTAGCAGTCACAACTAAGAAACTGCTGTCAGGGAAGGCAGTGCTTTGAAAGGTCTCTGACAGCACAACAGTCACTACTTTCGTGATCAAGCCATTGTTGGTGGATGTATCTGTTTTCCAGAGGATGATGAAACTCCTCAAGTCAAGATTCTGGATACTGCAAAGCGTAGCAGGGCCTTTGGGCAGCGTGTGAAAGGTGGTAGAGCTATGGTTGGGCATATGGCTGGTTTTGGTGCTGTTGAAGCTGGAATAGGCCCCTGCTGCCTTCCCTGCCCCATCATCTCTGCTTCTGCTGACCAGCAGGCTGATCATGGCAAAAGAGGTGAAAGTGTAGCCCCTGAGCAGCACTCCTTGCTCTCTCATACTGGTCTCACTGTGTGTAAATGTGTAACCCCTCTCCTGGGAAGGGAAGAGGAGGCTGATGGAGACCGAGCACCTGGTGTCATACGCAAAAAGGGGTTCAGCTGAGCTCCTTGTACTGGGGGTCTGCTCCTCTGTAGCAGCAATGGGAGTTTGAGAGTTTGGATATGGGGGATGTGATTCCTGCTGATGAGACCCACCTGTCAAGGCTCTTGAAATGCACAGACCCAGCTGCTGACCACCATCGAGACCCTGTCATTTTGCATGGAGGCAGTGGCACTGACAGTGGCTTCCTTTACGTTATGCTCTTCTGGGATCGAAAGCAGGGAGAGGCTGCTCTCAAAAGCATCGAGGCTGATGAAAACATCCTTCCCCAGGTAACATGGCTGCCTTTGGCTCCCCTTCTGTGGGAGCCATGCCCTTCGCAGGGTGCTGTGGGACCACGGGGCTGCCACTGCCACAGCTCACATGGGTGCCTCTTGCTGGCTTTGCATCGTGGCCAAAATGCATTGAACATGCCAAGTGCGTGTGGCTGCCACCTGAGCCGCCCCCGTGGCCCCACGAGCGGAGCCACAGACACAGCTTGGCCACCAGCGCTCGGCAGGGCCAAGGCATCATGTCCCTGCTGGCTGGGGGCTGCTCGGAAGGGCTGGGACCGGTGGTGGCGCTTGGGTGGGGCTGGGGCTTGCTCTGGTGAGGCCACATGGTGGTTAGCCCGCTGCCACCTGTCTGAGAGGCTTTTCTGCTAATGGCTGTGGAGGACAAAGGCAGAGGAGGAGATGGCGGCTGCCCTGGGTGCTGCCGAAGAGCTGGCCATGGCACGCGGCTGGCGCGGGGTGGGGATGTGCTGAGGGGAGGAAAGCTCAGATGAAGAGGGGCTGCTGTCAAAGGGGTCATCGTCAGCCCGCGGGTTTCCTCACTGACCTCTGCCACTGCCTGAGCACGGGGAAGGTGTTTTCGTTAAGCAGCTGTGCTGTGTGCCTTCGTTTCTGGGTGGCGCTCAGCAGGTTTTTTTCCATGTGAAGTTAAATCTGCATAAACGTGACATCCCAGCTTGGGTGTGGGCAGCGTTTTCGCTATGCCCCTGCAGGACAGCTGCTAACCGGGGGCGCTGGGGTCTGCATCCTGGCTCTCATGAGGCGACCTGGGGTGTGTCCCTTGTATTCCCTGGTGCCCTCTGGGCGTCAGCGCTGGCTGTCGGCAGGCTGAGCCTTTTGGTCGTATCTAGTGCTCGGGTAGTACAAAGGAGCTGATACAGTTTAGAGACCTAGATTATATTAATTATTGAGGGGGGAAGGGAATGCCCTACAACCACACCTTTTTATTGGGTCCTACGATGTTATCAGCTCTCCTTCAACCATCTGAAGCTTAAGCCTTGCCCAAAGTGACCACTAGCTATGGCCGTTAATGGCGCAGAAGGTAGGGGCAGCCCGTGGCAGTGTGGGGTGTTTCTCCCTCCGGCGGCAGCAGGCCGGGGAAGGGGTGGCACTGCCACTGCCCACCCCGCAGGAGGGGGGAGATGCCGCAGGAGCGCTGTATATCCCTCCAGTTTGGCAATACTTTTCTCTCTGACGCTGAGAAATACAGTTAGCGGTTCTGTTACATTACTACTTCTCATGTATTTTCTTATCATAGTGGGAAGTTGGAAGATTGCTTGAGTCTGCTGTTGCCTACTGTATTCACTGAGAGTTTTATCAGCAGCTTTGTGAGTTTTATCTATGTTGCTTTTAGTATTGAATTCCCCTCTCAGGTGCCATGGGAAATACATAGATATTGCATTGCTTGAATATAGGTGACGGCTGCTTTTGTATCCAAAGTAAACGAGTCGAGCACTGCTGCCATCTAGTGCTTTCTGCTTCTAGATGGCTGTTCTGTCTCATCAGCAGGTGGACATCACTTTTTTTTTTTTTTCCTCTTCAGAGCTGGATACTAGAGGTGCCTGGAGGTCCAAGGCAGCTGCAGGAGTGGCTGTGGGATGTAGGAGTGTCTCAGTCAACCTCTGTGTGTGAGACACCTGAATGAGTTTGCTGCTGGAGGGACCAGGAGTTCCAGGCCTGCTGCTGTGGGGACCATGGGGTCTGGAGGTCGACCAAGAGACCCATCTGTCTGTCTCTGTGCACAAAGCAACTGGAGGTGAGAGGATCTAAGCATCAGCTTCTGAGTAGACTAAGGCCACTGTTGCGTTTAATCCCTGGCCAGTAATTAAGTGCCGTGAAGCTGCTCATTCACTCCCCCCTCACCCGGAGGGACGGGGAGGAGAATTGGAATGTAAAACTCGAGAGTTGAGATAAAAACAATTTAATAGTTGAAATACAATAGAAATGAAAGCACAATAATAACAACAACAACAGTTATAACGAAAAGGAGGGTGAGGGGGAGAGGAACGAAATCCAGAGGGAAGGGAGGAAAGGAAACAAGCGATGCACAATACAGCTGCTCGCTGCCTGCTGCCCCATGCCCAGCCAGTCCCCCAGCAATGGCTGGTCAGCCCTGGCCAACCCCCCCAGTTTATATTCCAAACATGACATCCCCTGGTATGGAATACCTCTTGACTTAGTATAAACATTACCTAGCAACAACTAAAAACAGTGTGTTATCAACACTGTTCTCACACCAAATCCAAAACGCAGCACTGCACCAGCTACTAATAAGCAAATTAACTATCCCAGCTGAAACTGGGACAGCCACCTACTGGAGCGACCCACAGAGTGTACGTGTGTGTCTGTGTGCTGGTGTGAGCAAGAGGGCTCCTGTGTACCAGCAGCTGGAGTGCAGGGCTGTAGGCATGGGGTGCTCACCTGCCTAGATGCTCGCAGCTGGGGGACACCAAGGATGCAAGGGCCAGCTACCGGGTAAACCAAGTGTCTCAAGACACTTGCTACAGTATCCATACAGTCACTCTGGGAGTGTGTGTGTGGTTGGGAGCGAGAAGGTCTGCATCAGCAAGTGGAGTGGGGCTGTGGCCTCCGGGGCTTGTAATTGCTCATGTGTCAGCAGCTGGGGAGACCTGGGATCCAGGGGCCAGCTACTGGGCAGCCCGGGTGTGTGAGGCCAGCTGCTGGAAGGATCCACACTGTGTGTATTTCCCACTAGCAGACCTTCATCCTGATCAGCCATTTGTGTGACTGCTGTGTTTTCTTTCTTTTTTGATTTGTGGAGCTGGCCACGTGTAACATGCGTTATATGCACGTGTCCGTGTGTGTGCCTAGAGCAAAAATGTGCCCAACCTCGCCGCTGACTGAAGCCAACAACACGGAGCTGCAGCAGCCTTGCCTCTACCAGGACAGGTTCAGCACCTCCTAACGTCATTTCAGTATTGTTCAAAACTTCAGGTAAAAGAAGCCGGGGAAAAAAATGAGGTAGGGAGATCTCAGTTCTATAATTAGAAACTTGGCAACAGAAGTGTTGGAGATCTGTTTCTCCCGCACTGAGTCCTTACACAGAAAGCCAAATAGTGTTCTTTATTATCCTTTGTGTCATAGATCATAGATAAATACTACGAAGGATTCAAGACTTGAAGCTAACAAAGGAAACAAGGACCAATTCATTTTCAGTTTTGACTATAACTGGTTTTTGCTTAGATCCAAATTCTCTGGTGACCTGTGCCTTGAAACATCGGCTTTTCTGTAATGAGAAGGATTATGTGTTCCTTGGTTAACATGCTTTTTAAAAACTTTAGTTTACTAAGTAGCTTTGGACTCCTCCTGGAATTACATGTCTTCCCTCTGAATAGGGAAGGTCCCCAAACTATAAGTACAATTTCTTGATGTTTGTGAAAAGTTCTTAATATTAGGAAGTGATACCACTTCTTGAAATGTAAATTCAACTGCACTTTGATTTCGCTTTTGAGGTAGGGTTTTGCTGAGTTCAGCAGCAGAATGCAGAGGTTCAAAGTGACTGTTCTGTGACAGTTACTTATGTTGTGTGTGTGCTGGGTTGACCCTGGCTGGATGCCAGGTGCCCACCAAGCCGCTCTGCCACTGCCCTCCTCAGCAGAAGGCAGGGGGGAAGAAAATAAATTTGACAGAGAAAACTCTTCTGGGTCAAGATTAAGGCAGTTTAATAAAGCAATAGCAAAGGTCATGTGTGGAAGCGAAGGAAAACAAAAGCTTTATT